>OZ004665.1:13909056-15109056 GCA_963924505.1 Agonopterix alstromeriana | reverse complement strand
GTACAATAACAAAGAAAATCCTTTTTAATTGACCAATGAACTAGAAATTTAAAGCCTTTGCAAATAGGAAAAGAGAAAAAAGCTGACTTTGTTTATTAATTCAATAGCTGGAAAAATTTGATTCGGACGAATGAATGGAAACTCATTCTCGAGTGGCGAAACCCGAGTTTGGCGCACCGTGGATAGTCAGCCACGACCATTACTAAATGGGTAATTTTTCCACTACAGCATGAATGATTCATTCAGCTAAAGTTAATCATTTTAACGGGTTCTTAGCGCGTTTTTTAAGATAAGTGCTTCACCTGCTTACTCCCGGTCGGACAAATTTAGGAGTGACACAGTGAGTGTAGTTTGTCGTGCTAGACCAAGTGTGGCATTAAATAGTATAAACCGAGAAAACAGTGACGATGACTTTCGAGTGAGTTCCGATAGTGGTCGGAGCAAACGAAGAAGAATGTGGGTAGACAGATTTGTTTGCTCTTAAAAATCTACCGGCAGTTCTACAGTCATCCTGGATCATGGCAGTTGCAACACTGCTGAAATATCGAACTCCAAAAACAATAAAAACGAGGTAAAAACCCGTTAAAATGATTAACTTTAGCTTAATTAATAACCGCGTAACTCTCAAAAATTGTGAGTGATTCATGCTATACGAAAGAAAAAGAATGAAATGCTCACGCTGACATGAAAGAAGAAGAATGGAAGCTAATTTGTTTAAAACCTGACATATAATAATTTATGAAAGCTTGGGAAAAAATGTTGCTTTTTTGTCTGTATTCCTGAATTTATTCAACCTCGGCATAGTATAAGAAAGAGTAACTAGTACTACATCGGTATGGACACTCCTTGCACTGAGAAAAAAATGATACGTATTCTCGTACTTCATAATGAAGCTTCATTATGAAGTAAGAGACAACTTAAATACTGATGCAACACTCGTAATCAGTATCGCGTCGTAAGCTACGTGGTACGTAAGCTGCGACGGGCTACGTATACGTGGCATATTTTTCTCAGTGTACCCCCCATCAATTTTAACCTCACCCTCTCTGGCAGAACCGTGGCGTAAAATGAAGGCAAATTCGTATTCCTGTCTCGCTCGCTCTCACAGTATCGCACATGCTTACCTCTTCTTTTATTTTTTTCCCTAAGAGGAAGGATCTACATAGAGTCCGCATAAATTTACGACTGTAGTTGGTCTCTTTTGTCTTATGACGTATCTTTAATAGTAGAAGGAGATGGAACTATAGATATCTGTTTATGCGGCTGTCCACTTTTTTTTGAGCTAGTGTGTGTGAAAAGTGACCGTAAACATAAGGCCATATGTCACTGGGTGCCTTTTGTCCATACTACTTGACACCACACACTCAAACCTAAACGTCAAAAAAGTGGACACTTTAAAATTGGTATGGCTCACTCTAGTCTTAAAGAGAGATCCTTCCTCTTAGTTTTTTCCCTTTTGTATGGAATGACAGCTAAGTGTCCAAGGTGTGATCTCGGTGTCTTCAAGGCAAGAGTACTAAACAGCGGATAGGATTGTGCGGGCAATAGGGCTGACAGAAAACAAAAGTAAATGTTACGCGGTTTTTTATTACGCCCTTTAATTTTAGATAAAAAACCGGCCAAGTGCGTGTCCGTGTCCATGTTCCGTAGTTGCCCGTCTCAATATACGGACTTAGAGGGGGGAGTTTTCCTTTTAACTTCGTTATATACACTACTGCCGTGATTTTTTTCACGTGTCCAGAAACAATCGTTTAGCTGGCAGAGGGGGGACGGGGGCACTTGACTCTAACAAAAGTTTGCATTTTAAACCTTAATATTTCGCTAACGGATCCCTACATCGAAGAATGGTTTTCCCACACCCACTGTGGAGGAACTACTGTGGAAGGTTCCTCCGGTGAAAAGGGAAGATCTTCCGCCAGGCTAGGTGTGAAGCCTGGGGAACGGCCGTGGTCCAACAGATCTTAGTTGGACCGATTCATGTCTTGTATACGATTGTGAACCTTATGTGTAGCGGCTAACGGGTTACCAATGTGACGTCGCAAGTTGTCTTACGTGCACATTTGCGAGTGCGACCGTAGCGCCATCTGTTAGTTTCATTGCTATAACTTGTGGGTGTTGACATCTGTGGCAAGTTCCCACCATAGAGATAGGAAGAACATTGGATATCTATGGTCCCCACACCCACAATATTTTTAAAATATCTATTCAACGATATCCCACACCATGAGATAGGCGAGAAAAAAAATTGAATCCTCACTTTTAGGTACCCTAGAAAAAATATTTTACAAGATTTTATTTTACCACTGTATCGGCGTGATTAGTATGTATACCCATGTCAAATTACAGCTTTCTAGTACTAAGCATCTCTGAGCTAAGACGCGGACAGACGGACAGCCTTTTTCCTTGTTGACTACGGAACCCTAAAAAATGACATTATTATAAACTCGGCAAAAACCAAAATAATTATTATTTACACATTTTTGTCCATTAAAAATGTGCTACGTAGGTATATTACTCTCATTATTCCCCTACCTGTTGATTCAAACAATCATTACCAATTTTCCTTCCAATATTTATGTTTCATTTCATAATTGCAACATCGCAAATACTGACGCAACGCAATTAACGCTTAATAGCATTAACCAACGTAAATATTAAATCTATACGTATAATTAAAATTAGCCATGTTGTTCCGGCTTATAATTATAACGGACCACTGCTTTTCTTCCCATGGGTTTTGGACTATGTCGGTTGGGAATAAGGTTTCTTTTGCAGTGTTAATGCTCTCTAATTACTATTGTTGGCTAGGCTATTGAAAGCAAGGTTCATTATGTAACACTGCGACCATTGCTGGTCTATTGTGTTCGCCCCAGCTCATTTTATTCTCGGGTATGCAAGTTTCCTCACGACGTTTTCCTTCACCGCTGAGCTAGTTATAATGATAAATACAACCGAACATAATATTCCATTGAAATTCGTGGTACAGGCCAGGAATCGAACTACCTTCGTTCTTGCCAGTTGACATATCATTCCATCTTGAAACCCTGAGTCTGTTCACCACTTCTGGATAAATTCTTGTTTGTTTATCTGACAGATCGATTGACATATGTTTAGAAATATAAAACGTAAAAAATTTAAAAAAGGCTACTATTAACTCGATGATTATATGACAGACGGACGGACATGGCGAAACTATAAGGGTTCCTTGTTGACTACGGAACCCTTAAAACGCCCGTAGATGACATTTCTTAAGAAGGAATGGGCTGAAGAATTTAGTTCTCTGCTTGAATAGGTTCGGTAGTTTAATAGGACTACAGCTCTGGCTTGGCAGGTTGCGGGTTCAAGCGGGCTTGAATCCGAGACCTAATTTTTCAATCATTTATTTGATTTGAAATCCATTCATCCATCACAGCCCTTGACCAGTCCGTCTTCGGATATAGGCCTCCTCCATGACGTTCTGTCCCTTGCTCTCTGCATCCCGGGACCCGCGTGTCTCCTAATATCATTGACCCATCTTTCTGGTGGCCGACCTCTACCCCGCGCGGTTTCTCTGGGTCTCCTCCACTCCAGGGTTCTTTTGGTTCAGTGCTCAGTATCCACACGTGCAACGTGGCCCGCCCATCTCCACTTCCGGCGTTCTATAGTGGCTACCACGTCCACGACCTTTGACCAGTCATTGCGCTTACGATTTAGCAGCTTGATGCCGAGCATTGCTCTCTCCATTGCTCGTTGCGCGACTAGAAATTGTAATCCTACTTCCTACTTATAATATTTTAAACGCGAAAGTTTGTAAGTATGAAGTATGGATGGATGTTTGTTACTCTTTCACGTAAAAACTACTGAATGGATTTTAATGAAATTTGGCACACAGATAGAATATGATCTACACATAGGATACTTTTTTAAGGTCTACGCAAACGGATTCGCGGGCAACAGCTAGTCAATAATAATTGGATTATTTGCTCATTATTGTGTCAAGTCAAGTCTTAGGCGGACTTGATTTAAAAATTGGTTCACTGTACATTGTAAAAATACCTAATAATTGCTTTTATCGGCCCCTTTCAAGAGATTAAAATTTGCAACAAAAGATGAAGGAGGAAATCCATTTTAACTCCCCTTAGTTAAGGATTGGTTAACATAAAAAGGAAAGAAACTCAAAGCACTTGATTACAAATTAATCCTTCTCAAGGATCTGACCCTAAAGTTTGCGGCAAATATTCGGTTCTGAAACACGATTAGATTTTGAAAAAGCTTATACGCAATCATTATGGACACACGGACGGTTTGCTTGGTGAACTTTTTCTGGTACTATTGACCACACCCTGGAGTCGGATCGTCCTATATAAATAAAATGTAAACTGAAACATGAGCATATAATTTTATCTTTGAATATTAATAAAATAAAACTTTTTCCGTTTGAAATATTTAAAAAAGAAGAGATTTTATGAATTCTGAATCTGTATGTATCAGCTAACTTTACTCCTATTTAACCGCAGAACTTCTTAAACCATTTTATGTTTGATCAAAGTTAAATTACAAATTCATATTGTTCATTTCGCTTTCAAGTTATCTTTCGTTTGTTACTTATTTATTTTGACTTAATTTCTGAGCTGAAGTGGAAAGAAAGTTGTAAGGTAAACGTGGTTTAAAGTTTTGTTACTTAAATTAATTACAAGTTAAGATTTCATTCACTTGAATGATCTTAAGGTTTGTTTGATGTCTATAAATAAGTAGAAGTTATTAATTCAGAATATTTATGGTGAAAGTAATTAATTGTTTATTTACAAGATAACAACAAAACAAGATAATAATTGTTATCGGTTTAAAAACAAACGTCCATTAATTAATACAGTTGAGGAAAGATTAAAAATCTGCCGTTTCTTCCAAAAAGTGAATCTATCAAATTTATGTACAGTCAACAAATTTGAAAAAATAGTGATGTTTCGTTATCATTTTTTTTTCAAATTAGTTAATTATATACAAAAGAGTGATGTTTCGTTATTTACCTTGTCGCAATGTAATGTATTAACTCCTCTGAGCTTTTATGTAACAATACTGCAAATAGTTGGCTGTTACAAATTTCTAAAGTTGGCCCACATTTCCATCGACTACAGATGCCTTGATGGAGCATTCATTTTGTGCTTCAAGCTCCTATCTACACTAATATTATAAAGAGGAAAGATTTGTACCTATTTTTGTATGTTTGTATGTTTGTAATGAATAGGCTCAAAAAGTACTGGGCCGATTTAAAAAATTCTTTCACCAATAGAATGCCACATTCTTCCAATTTGACATAGGCTACATTTCATTTTGAAAAAAATTAGGGATCCTTGGTAAAATTTTAACAATGTAACCGAAGGTGTAGAAAAATGAGTCTTAAAATTTATTTGTCTACCCCGTGCGAAGCCGGGACGGGCTGCTAGTATTTAATAAATTATATTGACTTTGACTTTGTACTAGCAACTATACTTCAAAAACGACTTGTTACACACTTGCGTATAGACCGACGTGTTACAGACGGCTAGCGATCCTCAATTTAGGATAGAATTTAAAAAAATCGATGATAATTACATCATCGTCCCTTTTTAATACAGTCCATTTTCCAACCCAGACAGTATGTTTTATAACATTTGTGTAATGACGGCGTAACTTTCAACGAAGTAACCTTGCCTGCCGTGCAGGAGGCGATGGTTCGATCCCCGTCCAGGCCGACACGTACCAATGAGTTTTTCGGAATTTATGTACGATTTACAAGAAGACTTACGAATGAAATATACCAAGCAAAGGTGAGCGGAAGTGTTGGGAGAGGCCGTCCGAGGAAAACATACCATGATCAAATCAATGATCTTTTCCGAAAAGGACAAGTGCTTAGCACTCTCAATCGACGGAAGTGCATGAAAAGATGTATGAATGTGAAGGAGGCTAAAGAGGTGTGCCAGAGTCGTAGCGTGTGGCGGTCCTTGGTCTCTGCCTACCCCCATAGGACAATGGCGTGAGATTATGTATGTGTGTATGTATGTACGATTTGTAACACCACTGGCTCTTCGGTGAAGGAACACATCGTGAGGAAACCTGCATGCTTCAATTTTGAGGCATGTATTGTACCAAGTGACGACTGACTCACTCCCCGTTCCACTGGACAGAGTTTCGGCCCTACTAGCGAAACGTGGATGTTCTTAGGTTTCAGAATATCTCTGACTACCCCCTTGGGGAATATAGTCGTGAGCATATGCTATGCTTATTATCCATTGACTTGAGACACAAACTTACCTTAGAATACATAAGACTCAGTGGAAGACTCATAGCTGTCGACAGTATCCACACGAACACTATCTTGACAGTCACTCTTTTTCTTGTCTTGTTCCTTCCAAACCTCATCGGGTAGCGGAGAGAGAGGTATCTAGAAAAGAGAAAAATTTTTGAGACAAAAAATTATTAAACGAGTTGCCAGCATCGCTTATTTGCACATATTATAAGCTAATAATGAAGATGTTAGTGATTACGCTGATGATGAATCGAGTCACTATTAAATTAAGGTACCTAATAATGTCACACGTTTCTATTGACTTACTGCCTCCGTGGTCTAATGGTTAAGAGCATTGTGCTCTTGACATGGAGGTCGTGGGTTCGATTCCCATGGGGGACTAGTGATATGTCACTTAGTGCGTTTTTCCCCAGTTGGTTAGGACATTGCAGACCGAATCACCTGATCGTCTGAAAAGAAAGATGATTCCATGCTTCGGATGGCACGTTAAGCTGTTGGTCCCGGGCCCGGCTACTATCTTCGTTACATAAAAACAACGTCAGATGCCGTAAGGTGGTCTGAAAAAACTCTGACACCAGGGCTACCACACGATAAGAAGAAGATTTACTTAAAACCACATAAGTCACACAGGCAAATCTTCAAACAATCGCAGTCTTCGAATCGCTAGTCGACAATCTAAGGGAGAAATTGGGCGAGCGGGTTACTCTGTGGGAACAAGAGCGCACAAAATGATCACGTGACGCACAAAATGATAACGTGACGTACTCACCAAATGTCTCCCACAAATTGTCTACTAGCGCGATTGTTCGAAGGTTTGTTTCTGTGGGGTTTTTACTTATGACATTTTAAGTAGTCATTGACATGCCAACGACTTGATCGACTCGACAGAAGAAGAATTTCATTGTTTAATGAAACGTATTATCCGTTAGATTGGACTGGAAAATGATGCTATAGAAATGAGGAAATTTTGAATATGGTATTTATATAATACTTCTGAGCCTTTGATTATTCTACTGAGTATATATCTTAATCAGAATATTAATAACATTGTGTTCGACAGTATGCTATGCATTAAATTCTACGCTACAACCAACATAATTACTTCTTACTTTATACGAATTATGTTCAGTATTAAAATATTCGAGACAGTGTTACCTTGCCACAAATTAAGTGCTGCACTCAATCAAGAGAAGCAAAAAGCCACAAAATCTCGGCGTGAAAAAGAAAAATCTCTTCATATCTTTTGGTACAAAACAGGTAAAAAATTAAGTAATTTTCGTGTTATTCCGGGTTTTAACTCGAACATGGTTAGTCTTACAAATCATGCTTTTAAGGTTATTCTAAAACACTTTTTTGCGATTAAATGTATACAATTTTTTTTTCAACATACTTGCTCGTAAAGTGGCTCTTATTGCACCGCTTTTAGGTACATAATGCAACGTATAGTACACGCGTGCGAATATGTTTACATTTCCGCACTAGTAGAATACCAATACTTTCTTTCAATACGAGTGAATAACAAGTAAAAATATCGATACCTAGTACCATTCTATACTAAATAATCGTTAAAGAGAATAAACGCTGGCCTTCTAAGCAAGTTGAGTTTAGAACAGCCCTGACTTACAAAATGGACTTCACCATTAAGGCACGATTTATAGTCACCGACTCATCCGTTTTGGAGTGGCCGTTCTAAATTCAAACTACATACTCGTGTGACGATATATCTTGGCAACGCTGAGCTATGGGTTTATTTGTATGGCCAAGGAATATAAATTAGAAGAAAAAAGGTTCCAGGTTACTTTTTTTTTAATATGAGACGGAATATCGCTAAGCTCACACAGGTACAGAATACGCTTACTCTGCGATTTCGTCCGCGTGGAATCGATGACTTTATTGCTGATGTACTGAGAAAAAAATGCTACGTAAACGTAGCCCGACGCAGCTTACGTTCCACGTAGCTTACGATGCGATACTGATTACGAGTGTTGCATCACAATGAAGCTTCATTATGAAGTACGAGACAACTTAAATACTGATACAACACTCGCAATCAGAATCGCGTCGTAAGCTACCTGGCAGCGAGTGCTGGCGTACGTAAGCTGCGACGGGCTACGTATAAGCTGCGACGGGCTACGTATCAGCTGCGACGGGCTACGTTTACATTTTTTCTCATGTGGGTCTAACTTAATATGCTGACGGTGTATTAAGAGGATGATCATACCATTAAACGGAACAACTTTCTCTATGGGATCAACATCAAAATCACGATAAAATGTCTGCTGTCCCATACTTTAGGTCGAGTAGGTTCGCTGTTTAGTATGTAACTGCTAATATTTTCCCCCGGATTTCGATGTTAGTCCGATAGAGAAAGTTAAGAAGTACATTATGCAGGGTTCTTCTTAATATGCCGATGGTTTTTAAGGGGATGATCAGACCATCATCAAACTGATCAACTATCCGTGTGAGACGAACGTACAAATCACAAATAAAATTAAATCGCCTGTTTTATACAAAACTGCAATCCTACTCGACCCAAATTTATGGACAGTGGATTTCGATTTTCGTAGAGAGCGATTTCGACGTTGGTCACATAGAGAAAGTGGTTCAGTTTGATGGACTGAAAATCCAAATTATCAGGAGTAGTTCAGACCATTCATTGATTAATTTAAAAACCGGCTAAGAGCGTGTCGAACTCGCCCTTGAAAGAGTTCCTTAGCCATTATATAAGTAGAAAAAGACGAAAAATTTAACGTAAGTTAGAAGGAGGGTACGCCTTATTTTTGACTTTGAGTGCAGATATCTCGAGACAGAAGCATTATATCGATTTAATTTCTATCGGAGTTTTGTTCCATTGGACGAGACCTATTCAACAACACCTCACTCGATTTAATAGGAAAAACATTTTTTTTCCAACCCCTCGTTCGTTGTATTTGGGCGAAAAAAAATGTGTTCTTCATAACTACTACATTTCTGTTTTTGGGTTACTATTATCTGTCTTCGTGCCAAATTTCGATTCAATAGGTGCTAAAATGAGCGAGTTATTGAGGGAGGCATACAGATAGACAGAATGGACGAAAGTATATGGGTTCTTTGTTTGCCTACGGGACCCTAAAAATAAAGCAGTTATTAATAAGTAACAAAAACTTACCTATCAATACTTATAGTGCACAGATGCATGATGGAAGCAGTACACAACAGCACGTCCAAGCAGATCCAGGTGAGGCAGTACACAGCGGGCAGCGGAAAATAACCTGCAACGGAAAATAATTTATTCTAAAACGCTCTGAAAGGTCACACAGGTTTATTTTCGGTACGTAAATAATTGATTCTGCATTGCATGGACTATATTATGTGGCCGTCAGCGTTTTAAAGCCAGGGTTTATTAATTTGTGATTGATTTACAATGTGAAAGTTGGGCTATTCGCGCAACGAGGGTTCCGTATCACACCACTACACAACATTAACTTAGAAATAGTTTTGTTTTCTTCAGAACCTTTTGCGCAAGACCAACTCATACTTGGCCCGTTTTTATTATTTTTTGTTATACTGTAGAATTTGCTCTATAATCACACCTAGTATGTACACCACCATAGCATTTATCTTATGTAAGACTTCTTCCATCCACTGGTTGTCTGGAAGAAATCACTTTTAGTGATAAGGCCGCCTTTTGTACCCTTCTTGTTCGCGTATATTGTTGTTGTTTTTTGTGTATTTTGGTGTGCAAAAAAAGAATATTTATCTTATCTTAGTATGACGCTTGTATATTACCGTTTTTGCGATAGAGCGAGAAAAAAAATGGTTAATAAAACTAGTTTATTGTATTATTTGTTAACAAATCCGCCGTAATAACACAAATTGTGTGAAAATTTCAAGTGTCTAGCTATTATGGTTCAAAAGTTACAGCCCTAAATAGGTAGAATGACCGGACGGACGGCTGGCTATAACAGCTTTTAAAAGCTAAAAAAATCTACCCCAGGTACCCAATGGAAAAATGTATAGTCCGATGACGTACCTACATACAACAGCTTTTATAGAATAGGTACACATGGCTGCCAAAGCTCATGTAAAATCTACCTAAGGTACCCAATCTTAGACGAATTATATACGGACCCGCCTCACCTTAGCATTTCCCCTCTGCCAACGTGCAAGATCAAAAGATCTTACGCATTTACATCCAATTTTATACCTTTTCACTAAACGCGACAGCCTATAATTGTGGAACAATAATTTCCAACTTATGACGTTCACACGACACTGTTTTTCATGATTTTTAACATTCAAAATTACAATCTAAACTAATGGAATAAAATTCAAAGTTGCGTATCTCTTGCTACCTCCCCCCCCCCCCCCCCCTCCGCAAAAAGTGGCAGAAAAGTTCGTTAGTAGAATTACACGCGTAACTTGTCCTCATATAAGTAGTCTAAGTACCCAATGGAAAAATAAGTAATTATACCCACATACGACAGCTTTTATACAAAAGGTGCATAGTTGACAAAGCTTGAAGAAAATCGACTCAAGTACGTACCTACTCCATCTTCAGCTTTACGATGACGTAATAAATCTCATAATTGTTTCGTGAGTACACACGGCTACACATCAGGCTACGTTAAACCAGATTAAGCTGGCCGCGCGTAGGTAGAGTAATGTATAACGTTCGCGGCCAGCTTATGTTTGTATTGCGTAGCTTGATGTGTCGCCGTATGTACTTCATTCAAAATGTTTCTTCGGATTACAGTTAATAAGTACTCGCTTTATTGTTGACTCTAAATTCTGCATTATTTAGACGATTCGTTTATATTGATCATAAAAAAGTACAGATTGATTGTTGTTCACACCGATTGTATATTTCAAAGTAACAGAACCTAGGTAACATATATGATGAGAATTTACGACACACAGTGTCCCGTTTGTTTTAGTGTTTATTTTCTCGGAAATTACTTTAATAAATAACTGTTGTAAAAAATCTGAAACTTTCATAATTCATAATCATTTCTATTATCATATTCTATTTATACCTTTGACTAATTATTATAAGGACTAGCCTTGCGGTAGCATTTCCCTTCTACCACGGTATAAGCACAATTGATCTTGTGCATTTACATTCAATTTTACACCTTATCACTAAACGAGACAGCCTATAATTGCGAAATAATAACTTCGAACTTAGAACGTTTGGGGTTCACAGGACTACTTTTCATGATTTTTAACATTCAACATTAGAATCTAAAGTTATGAGGAATAAAATCCAAAGTTGCGGATTTCATGTTACCTCGCCCCCCGCAAAAATTGGCAGAAATGTTTGTTAGTAGAATTACACACGTAACCAGTCCACATATAAATAGTCAAAGATTTATACATCTACTATTTAGCTCTTAGTAAGTATTAAACATTGATTTTCATACGTGCCACATGAGGGCGCCGACCCAAAATAAATCGCGGTAAACAAATTAGTAGCGCGCGCTAGCGCTCCAATTGGGTATTTGACTACATGCAATTTATTTTTATCTTCTCAATAAAAAAAGGTTAGAAAATAACGCTAAACTCCCATTTCCATTTAGTTATTAGCTTGAATACTATTTTTAATAACAAGATAAACTTTAAAAGTAATGAAATGTTGATGACGTCACAACTCAGAATTGAGTACAAATTTCATACAAAGCGCACGTTTTGACGTCCAATAAAGAGTAGCTGATTTGACTAGTTGTCAAGTAGCCTATTGTTAATAGTTATTTGAGTTCAATGGCTACGGAACTCTTTCATGAGCGAGTTCTACACGCTCTTGGCCAGTTTTTTCTGGTACAATACGGAACCACGGAAAAACCTTTTACTTTTTATTGACGTCATTGCAAAGCATTAGTTATTGAACTGTTTTAAAACTCTCTTTACAAATACGGAACCCGTTAAGTAAATTGATTGGTCATTTACTTATATAGACTATTGACTCTCTAGACTTCTTATGCAAAAAGGTACTATACAAGGTGTAATAAACCACCCTAGTAATATGTAAAGGGGTGGTTTACACCATCAAATTGATCAAACTTTACGATGGAGACAATTACAACAAAGCAATTTTTTTATTTTTTCTCTATGTTGGTTCCATACTGAAAGTTGTTCAGTTTGATGTTCTAATCTAAACCACCCCTTTAAGTGTTACTAGGGTATTTTGTTAAGCTCTGTATAAAAACTATAAATAAAATCTCTTATAAAAGCCCAATGCATTTTCTTTATCAGAGTCTGTAAGTCTGTACTCCTAGGACAAAGACGTGGACTCATTATGAAATAATGGTAGTTACATTAATATTATGTTAGATATTTTCCTCATCTTGCAGAAAAGTGGTAAGTTTGAAAAATTTTTGATCTGGAAAGTGAACTGTTAAATAAACCTTACGATAAACTGACGAAAAAAAAACGGAGTTAATAAAATACCAAAGTTTGGTTAACATTAAGTTACTTTTTTAAAACCGTTACAAAAATTTCATGGAAATTGTATACCTCGGTGATAAACGTAAAATGCAATTACGAAAATTTTAAATAAAAGCGGTGCATCATCATCCATCGTCCACTACTCAACATAGGTCTCTCCCAAGGTGCGCCAAAAAATTACATCCTTGCCTTCCTTATCCAGTTGCTCCCCGCTTTCTCATCAGTCCAGCAAATAAAATGAAGCCAAATTAAAAGTCAATAAAGTAGCTAGTCCAAGGTAACTAGTCACTACACTAATGAGGGTTGTTTGGGGGTCTGTCGAATGTTTGTTTTACCGTCGTACCATGTTTTAGCAGACGTTAAGTGATATTGTTCATTAGTGTCGAGTTCCTGAGATTGCCACTGTTTATTTGTTTTTATGCAGGAAATTGGTTTTATATGCCTTTGACGTGGCAATCTCTGCAATTTCTTGTTTAAAAGGTTTATGACTAAGATGATTACAAAATGTTTTTGTAGTATCATCAAGGTCTGTATACGTTTGGGACTTGTTAGTCTTATAATAGGTTTTTAATATTGGTTTAGGAGTATGCCGTGTATTTTTGTGTTTGGTGTGAGTAAAGTATCATTCTGCAGTCTGAGGTATTATTAATTTATTCATTTTTCATTACCTAATTAATGCTTATTTTTCTGTAATATAGTTTTGCGTTAGGTAAAGTCTTTTTGCTTACACGAGTTGGTTGTGTGTATTGGTTCGTCGTTTTGCTCCAAGGAGCTTAGATTGCACTACACTTTTTGCGAGAAAACATACAATAATTTAATCTCGTTTGGTTTTATAGCATAGCATATGCTCACGACTATATTCCCCGAGGGGGTAATCAGAGATATTCTGAAACCTCAGAACATCCACGTTTCACCAGTGATACCGAAACTCTGTCCAGTGTGACGGGGGTGAGCCCGCCGCCACTTATAATGGACAGTGGGTACAATACATGCCTCGAAATTGAAGCATGCAGGTTTCCTCACGATGTTTTCCTTCACCGAAAAGCCAGTGGTGTTACAAATCGTGCATACATTCCGAAAAACTCAACTAGTTCTCTCTTGGTTTTATTTTGCTTTTATAAATAAAATTTTCAAAATCAGCTCGGGTCAATGACATTCTATACACATGGACTCACCACATCACACAATAAAAAAACAAAAAATGGCACATATGTCTAATGTCACCTTAGTATGCCTCAGTTATGCTCGGCTGTCATGCATTGCCGTTGACATTCCAGTCCTTTCAAAGATCCTCTGTCACAAAGCAGTAATGTAAAACAATTAAGCACATTTTAGCGGTCCCGTTAATAGCGCACTGATGTTCCTGTTTTTAAAATGTCATTGGTCTAGGTGCATCAAAACTGTACTAAGCATAGTATGTAATAGATACTCTTTATTATACTGTAGCAAAGGCCTCCTTTTATTGCGCCACTCCACACGGAATCTGATCCATTTCTGATAAACTATTTATACCATAGTTATTATAATATACTTCAGATGATTCGCCTATTACTGGTGAGAATAAATCCGACGGCAAAATAAGCTTGCACTATTAATAAGAGATTTTAATCGGGCATTCAGAACCACCTCCCAGTGTAATGAGTTGTCCAATTATATCAATTCTTCACAAATAGCGACCGTGCTAATTAAAATAAAATAATTTTAACGCTCACACGCACATACATTGTGCTGATCCCAAATGTAAGCTACATGGTGTTTTTATTAGGAAATCCAGACTACAACGGCACAAATAATAACATCAACGACCGAACTGACCCGGAAAGGAACCCAGGATTAAAATATGTTTACCGGGAAATTGAAACATTTTTTCCATTAGCCGTACGTCTCACTGCAGGGCACAGGCCTTCCCTCAGGGAGGGTGTATGAGCATAGCTTAAATATAATAATAGTTTGGTCGCGACAGGTCTATTGTGCGCGGGGTGCAGGGCGCGGGTGGAAAGCATCCCAACCCCCTGCCTGCGCGCGGTACCCTAAGGCGCGGTTTGTCCAGAAGAGACGTGTGGCGGTGGCGGATATTCAAAGTAACACAATTATTAAACCTTATAGTACGTAGCATATCGTCGTTTGGAGAATTACGCCCGCCGCGCCTCCAGGCGAAGTCATCTGGAGGCGCGGGCGCGATTCTCCTTTACGACAAAAACGACGCTATGCGACGTACTATAAGGTTTATGTTGTGTTACTTAGATTATCCGCCACCGCCACACGTTTCTGTAAAAACCGTGGCTAAGATTTATATTGTGTTACTTAAATTATCCGCCACCGCCACACGTCTCTTCTGTATAAACCGTGGCTAAGTCAACTGAAACCTGGGGTGCGCGCCGGCAGTATGGGCATCAGTCCACCAAGCGTGCCTAATACGAGTTGGTGGACTACACGTTGTAGGTACGCATCGGAATTTCTTCTTCAGCGTATGCAGGTTTACTCACGATGTTTTCTTTCACAGTTTGAGAGCAGTCGTTATTACGTAGGTATATATGGGGCTCTTCTTACTATGCTGAAACTTTTTTAAGGGGATGATCAGACCGTCAAACTGAGCAAACTTCAATTTAACCTGCAAACCTACTCAAGCCAAATGTATAGTACAGCTGTTTTTTTTCGCGATTTCGATGTTGATGCTATAAAGAACATTGTTTAGTTTGACGGTCTGATCATCCCCTTAAAAAAGTGGAGGACCCTGTATTATGTTTATTATTCTTACAGCACTAACATAAATGAAAGATAAATCTTGTTGGAAAACATAACAGAAACAAGGGATAAAGGATAGCATAAGCCCTGCTAAATTACCGGGCAATATATTAGAAGAAACATTTTGCTCTTATAAATGTGTTACATTTTGCAATTAGGTTTGGGGGATGAAAATTTAGCTGGAAAACATGGTGAGATTTGAAAGAGGATTTTCAAAATTAATTACTTAAATAGTTCAGTGGCGACCTCGACTGCTAACAGCAAAGATATTGGTTTTATAAGAATAAAAATAATTCACAAATAAATAACCGGTCATGATACGGTTCTATAAAAATAAATAAATGTAAGCTTTCAAAAGCAACAACTGAACAAAAATATGCCCTACCCTAATAACAACTTTATTTAATTTTGCATGCCCTGTCCTATGGTCCCGAGTATCTATTTTATGAGTTATATACCAGATTTTAAGTAAGATAATAAGCTATCAAAAAAAAGTTTCATCAAAATCAAAAACAGAGTAATTTTTATTTCCACTATGTAAATTGTTCAATCTTCCCCGACTGCGGTTGTTGGCATAAATTATAAGCTACTTTAAAAATGTGTTAGGTTCTACACAGACGATATATTTTCTGCTAATATAAAATAGCTACTTTGTGGTCTTAATTTTAGCGCCTTAAATTGTACCTTCTGCCAATTTATGTACAGCTATTTGAAGCTATAAATTATATAAAAACGAAATTGCTAGAACTGCACCTTATCATGCTTATGAAAATTGAATAATTTTTAACAACTTTATCGACTTCGGCCAATGTTTTATCACCGACCTAGACTTCTGCCAATAATTTTACGCTATTTCTACTGCTAAAAACAATACAAAACACAATATTTCAGAACTGCACCGAATGATTTTATTTTATAAAAAATTTACGTGTTTGACCGCTCGCCCACGCTTCCCTGTGTAATGTACTTGTCAGCTAGCAAGGAAGGTTTCTGCATAAACATTTCCACTGCATCTTATCATTTTCAAATCTCATAGCCAGCTCTCCGTCTAATCAGCCTACCATCGTCGATCTTCATCTCTGTCGTCTTCTTAATATATATATGAGCCTCTCAAAAGGCGCGCCACACAGTCAGTCAAGGTTGCAAATTAAAAAATTAAATGACTAAAAAATTTAACCGACGTCAAAATTACAACAAAACAAATTGATGTTCTTATAATAGATACGAACATAAAAGTCATAGGCTGCAATATTATATTTACTTTTTTTTAGTTTTGAAGTCAGAAGTAATTAAAAAAAATATTTCAAAATGTTCAGTGGGAAATATAATAAGTTCGACTCAGATCTCAGTTATACACGCAAGGGGTTCATCAATACGAAGCAAATGTTTCAATCTCCAATGATTTGCTGTCAACTTTTGAGGAGTTCTATTGTGTAGCTCCAAAGCGCGTGATCAGATCTTCACAAAATTAAAATATGCTAACCACGGGAGTCTACAATTTAAAAAAAAAAAGAATTTTAAATTGGTCTACAAATAACGAAAATATCGGTGAACATACAGAAATAGAACCACCTCCTTTTTTTCAGTCTGTTAAAAATGTATTCTTATTGGATGCCAAAACAAATTTTAAAAAATAAGTCCTACAAAAATAACGTTCCACTTAACATTTTTCAAGAATGTACTCAAGATTCCTAACAATGGTATACTTTGCCATAAATAACTAGATTGTAGAAAACCTTTCATTTTTCTATTCTCAAGGTACTGCCCTTGTGAGTGTAAGAGAGATCCTAGAAACTGGACGTTATTTTGCTACTTATTTGTGTTTATCTCTCAAATAACTGAAGAATCGCATTTCAAGACAAAAACTTCTGTTCTGCATGCATACTGCACATGGTCACGACTATATTTCCCGAGTGAGTATAGTCAGAGATATTCTGAAATCATAGCAGTGGCGTTGCGTGGGCTTCTGCCGCCCGGGGCACAGACCGATTTTGTCACCCCCTTAACTTACCTAAAAAAAAAAATACGGAGCTTTTTGCACATCTATTTCGGTTGTGGTCAGATATCTTTTGGTTTATCCATGCAAAAATAGAATCTAAGAGTGAGCTCGACTTTTCTCCTCAATACGAATCGGTTAGAGCTTTTTACGTACAAAACATGTGTAAAGAAACCAAATAAAAGCTATGGACGGAGCAAAGCAAGCTTGAAATTTTGAGCACCACGCCTTAGCTGTGGTCAGAACTCTTTAGGATTATGTGTAGGCACAGTAACTAAAATAGAAACTTAGAGCAAGCGAAGGGAACTTGACTTTTCTCTGCTCTACGAATTGGTTATAGACAGAGCTCAATCAATCTATATTTTTCCCGAATTTGCCGCCCCTAGTAAAGTGCCCCCCTAGCTACGCTACTGAACTACAGAACATCTACGTTTCACTAGTACCGAAACTCTGTCCAGTATAACGGCGAGTGAGCCTGCAATACTTCTGTTCTGTCCTCTAATAATAAGGGGTATGAGGGAGTGGGATATTCTCCACCGCTTTAATATAGACACTGCCATCTAATGGAACTCTACAGCTTAATGCTGGATTACTGCTTATAATGTCTGCCAAGCATGACTATCTTTGATTAAATTAAAACAGGAAAATAGGTGACTGACCTACAGCGTATGGACCGCATAAATTGAGCCTCCGTCGCCTAATTATCTTAGTTGCAATGCAATATGAGCGGCATTGCGTGACTGAGTTACTTTTTTATTTTCGGCGGAATAAAGGTACCACAATGCCTTCGTGTAAAAATCATTCAAAATGAAAATTAAAAAAAAACACACGGCATTACTTTTCATTCCATAGGTCCATTTTTCGAGTATGTAATGCAAAAACGTCACCTATATTCCAGTTTTAATTTAATCGAAGATATAAACCAGATGAATTTACCACTAACTTGATCTAGTGAGTATAACCGGCAGTCTCACGGTGGGACCATGAGATATATTGATGGTACCTGAAGGAACCAATCATCTCTTACGTACGACACCGGTTTAAGTCATTTGGGGGCAGCTGGCCATCTGATCAGCCACTCAAAGCTTTAAACGATAAATCCGGTGAAAGTGATGAAAATTGAAAAGTTAGTTTCAGTAAAATTGACAAATCCAATGAAGTAGTGTAATTATAAATAAATGATGCATGTGACATTATATTGATTTTTCTAGAGGGGGCAATTGAGTTTCCTAGGGGAGGTAGTGCATTAGGGGTTTTTTTTTTTTTTTTTTTTTTTCTTTATTTAAGGAGCTTTTTCTTTACAGAAGATGCCGCTCCATACGTCTACAATTCTATACCCTTAATCAACACTCTGTGATACGCTACTCTGGTACATTTTATATAGTGCTCTGGCTGTATCCGAAGAGGGAGCAGCCAGAACACTATTACATATACCTATTTGACTTAAATTTCTAAGGATCTGTCTTCTAAGAGTATCGTTCCGAGCACATTCCATCAACACGTGGTGCACATCTTCGACCACACCACAAACGTCACAGTTTGGGGAGGGGACTTTGCCCATCATAAACGCGAATTTGTTCATCGGAATGTGCCCGGTGCGAAGTCTCAGAGCTGTTACAATTAGACTCCTAGACATGGAACAGTTATTAACCCAAGGAATTTGTAGGGGTTCTGGTTGGATAGTCCTATACCATATACCTTTATATTTACTTCTCTCGTCAAAAAACTCTTTCCAGAGTTTGTAACAACTGTTTCTTACATGATAAACACAATCTGTATAAAAAGGTACAACGGCTAGAGACGTACCTTCAGAGGATGCTTGCTTCGCTAAGATGTCTGCTGTTTCGTTCCCGACTATACCAATGTGAGATGGAATCCACTGAAGTACGATGGTTTTCTGATCTTGTTGCATTTTGCGAATAAGCTCTATAATTTTATAAGCTATCGGAAGTCCTCGAATGGTCGAGGTACACCGAGCTATGTGTTGGAGCGCACTTTTCGAGTCCGAGAGAACTACAAACCTTCCTAGATCAATAGAATTTATGTAGGAGAGAGACTCGTATATTGCTATTAACTCCAAATTCATTATAGAAATATTCTGATCTATCTTTAAGACCATGTGGGAGTTTGTCTGTGCATCATAGAATGCAGCGCCAGATCCACCTTTGTCCTTTGACCCATCCGTGTAAATTTTGTAAAAGTCACTGTACAACAATTGATCAATTCGAACTTGATTCAACAAAACTAACGATTCTTTTCTCAAGACAAGTTACGTCAATTAACCACAATCACGATTTGTCTTAACTCTGAATATTTTATCCATCAAATCGATAGGCTGAAGGAAGCCTAAAGGAATAATTGATTATAGAGACGTTCTAGAAATGAACGAATGAAAAAAATACTTGAATAGTTCCAATAAAAGAAAAGTTTAGAATAGTGACTTGACTATACGGGTTAAATTTCAAGGTGTGTAATATTTGTTGAGATGACGTAGAATCATTTATTTATTACGACGTGCAAGAGGTGATGATTCGATCCCCGTCTGGATGCGAACACCACTGGCTTTTCGGTGAAGGAAAACATCGTGAGGAAACCTGCATGTTTTCCAAAACCATCATGCATAATTTCGAGGCATGTATTGTACCTTCTGTCCATTATAAGTGGCAACGGGCTCACTCCCAGTCACACTGGACAGAGTTTCGGTACTACCTACTAGTGAAACGTGGATGTTCTGAGGTTGAAGAATATCTCTGACTACCCCTTCGGGGAATATAGTCGTGAGCATATGCTATGCTAATATACAGTACATATCGATTGCTCTTCAAAAGTATTATTTAGTTTTATTAAAAAGTAAATCAACAAGCTATTAAGTCACCTCAAACGTGTCAATCAATCAATCAAATCAGCCCACATCAACACACTGCTGAGCATAGGCCTCATTTTTATTGCGCTCCTCACGGTCTTGTGCCAATCTGATAACTTAATTCAATTCAGTTCCACGTCGCTTCACAATCCCGGTGTGAAAGAGACTTTGGCAGTGACAGATAACCTGACGATGCTTTGCCTTTTACCCGCATCACCGTTGTAGTACAGGCATTTATGAACAAAGCTCTGTTGTATAGGTATAGTCAGCAACGAGAATTATAAAACCATAGAATTAATTATTCTTATGATTACCTTAGAAAAAGTATATATCTAGAATGAGACTCAATAAAACGGGCCAACTTTCTTAGGTAGGTCGTCATACAAATTATGACTGTGTGCGAGTATACAAGGTATTACAAAAGTAAAAATAAATATTTAAAACTTTTAAGGGGGTTGTTTAGACCATCAAACTGAACAACTTTCACTGTAGGACCAACATCGAAATCGCGAAAAAAATCTGATGTTCCATACAAAACTGCAAACCTACTCGAGCCAAATGTATGTGTGGATACAGCTGATTTTTTTTTCGCTATTTCGGTATTGGTCCCATAGAGACAGTTGGTCAGTGTGATGGTCCGTTCATCCCCTTAAAAAAGTGTCAGCATATTAAGAAGGACCCTGTATAACTTGTGCTAGGATAATACCTAGCGTTTCGTAGGTACGGGGAAAAGTCTATTTTTGGCTTTGAATGATAATTTCTCGAGATATTATTAACGGCATTAATAACTTATTTCTATAGGTGTTTTTTTCAATTCTATAAACTCGATTTATTAGAAAAAACATTTTTTATGGTTGGTCGAACAAACATTTCAGTTTTTGGGTTACTGTTATCTGTCTTCATGCCAAATTTCGTTTCATTAGATATACAGACAGACAGAATGGACGAAAGCGTACAGGTTCATTTATTTGACTACGGAACCCTAAAAATTAAAATTTGTAAACAGGAACCTTTTATCAGCAATATATTGGAAATTGATCACACGCGAATGTATAGAACAAGAATATGTTTGTGTCGTACAAAATAAAGTTTTAGAGGATTTTAAATTTCCTGTAAAGTTGAAGTTTTTCGGATACGAGATTTTATGAGAGTACCGACGATTAGTCACATTTATTTCTTTTAGAATATAATAAGGTTCACAAGTGCTAATAAACTTTCTTTGCCGACTGATATTATGCATCTTCTTTGTATCCCTTATAGCGTGGATATGAGTTTATTAGTTAATATTTAATAATGGAGATGAAAGAAGGAAACGATATCGCTGGCCCAAATGGGTATGAGTAAGGGTGTATGGAGATAAATTGTCATTTTTGTTGTTGATCGGCCTGTAATAAAACTTAAATAGGTTTTTAGAGGACCTTTCAAAATACATTAAAGAACATCACATTCATTGCTAGGCTGCATCGGAGCTGTGCTATTAAGGTAAAAATATCGTCTAAAGTTGTATGGGAGAAATCGCTTTTAAGTGCTAAGACCGCCTTGTTTTGTATCTTCTGTATTTCTTTATGGTATATTTTGCTGATTAGGTAATATGTTTCGATTGATTTATTAAAAATGAGTTGATTCTTGAAGGCTTTGGTTACTCTTTCATGAACCTTTATAGTCAAATATCTCAGCTCCGATGCGAGCTATGACATACGCGTTCATTACAATATGTTTATTTTTAATAGTACTATAACTATACAATATTTTGATTGTTGGCCGCGACTGTTAAAAAAATTGCATTACTTTTACTCATTGGAATAAAGACAGGAAAATTTTAAGTATTAAAGATCTAATAAGTAATCCTTATCTAATAAAGCTCTATAAAAGCTCTTTAAAAGGAATTTAGCACTTGAGCGGACTAGATCCGGAAATCTGCAGATTAACTTGTTACGTGTTAATTTACGCCTCCTTAACATTAACTATAACAATATGTACACCTATAAATCCATACAATCTCAGAAGTTTGGTTCCGAAAATGTTTTAAAAATATTTGGCGAAATATTGAGACTAGGCGATAAATTCACGGACGATTCTTGAAAAGTTTAGACGTTTGTGACTCCATCACGTATTATAGTGTGTGCCTACCACCCCACACACACGTAGCATTAAGCTGTACTCCAACCCAAATAGCAAAGATAAGTATACTTTAAATTACAGAATCAGAGATTTGTTTTATGTTTGACTTTTAAAGCAAAGAACAAAGAAATTTAATTAAAGATAATCCAGTTATTTGATTTCGATTTAATCAAAGTGGACCTATCCAAGCGGTTAACTTGAAAGATACTAGTGACTTAATTAGTTTATTTTAAGGCGCTAAAAGTAAAAGTAGCTTCATACCTAAGTCTATTAGGTTTTGTTCAAATTCTTCAGTCTACGACAGGCTGCCTGTTGAAATACGCGATGCTTCGAGCTTTATTAATTTTAAATACAAGCTGCGTAAATGGCTTATCGAGCAGTCCTTCTACAGTCATTATGAATATATGTTACTTAAAGTAACCACAAAATGATTATTATTTGACATTATTACTGTTGACGTAATAATTTCGTATTTAATTAAGTAATTATTTTGTCTAATTACTTTAGTTTAATTTTATTAATTTATGTGTGACATGTAATGAATATTACAAATAAATTATGATTATGATTATGGAAATATGGGCTTGCGAGTGGATTTGCGGGTAATTCTGTAAATCGTGCGAATTTAGGGCTGCAATCGCGGTAAATATTCGGTTATTGAACCGTGACTGGACTACGTACCAACCATAACTTTTGACACATATATTATTGCGCTAATCGCGGTACAGCTCATGACAGCCGTTAGAGCCGTTTTGACAGATCGCTCAGACCTTAGAGTAGAGCGCGATGCGGAATTCAGCACAGTTGAATAGCAATTGCAATATGATTAGAGCTGAAATTGGATAAGAATAAAACTTCGATGTTTTAAATTAGCGCAATCGGTCTCCTGGCAGGTCAACCAGCTTCGCCATTTGTATTAATTCAAATAAGATTATGTATTGGTCTTAAAAAAATCAGTGAGAATACGGTACTTCCAAATGTCCTAAACCCGCTCTACATTTATTGAAAAGAAGTGCTTACACAACAGCAAAGGGTTTCATTTGTGCTATTTTATTTGCTGGGTAGCATCTGGGTAGGTACATAAGGTGCTACAAAAACACAAATAGACATTTACCAATAGACCAATATAGAAATCACGAAAAAAAAATCTGACGTTCCATACTAAACTACAAATCTACTCGAGCTAAATGTATGGGACAGCAGATCTTTTTTTTCGCGATTTCGATTTTCGTCCCATAGTGAAAGTTGTTCAGTTTGATGGTCTAAATAACCCCCTTAAAAGTTTTAAATGTTTATTTTTACTTGTGGTAATTGGTGTAAAAAAACAATATTTCTTTGATTGATTGATTAACTGCCAGTTGCATGTACGTTCATGAAAGTTAATCCTCCATTAAATCTCTTGCTGTCACTTTTTATCTTGTTGACGTAGTAAAAGCTAGCAAAATATTTAATGGAGGATTAACTTTAATTAACGTACGTGCAACTGACCGTAAATTGCACAAAAAAGGAGGCCATGCCGTTAAGCTTGTGTTAACAGTACGGACGGAAGTCATATTCTGGTTTTTAGTAATTTTCTGGTTTGGTCATGCATGTTCTGGTTTTGTCATGTTCTGGTTTGGGCATGATCTGGTTTTTTCCTGATTATGACAATAATTCCATTAAAATCTGAACAGCATAAAACGTTATTTACGCGGAATTCTGTTACTTTACTCACTGTTAAATCGTTCTAGACTCACTACTAAAACTTTCCAAGTTCTTGGTTGCAAACACAGAATATGAAATTTATTAGAACACACAGAATCTGCTCACTAGCCTTTTCCACTTATTATTCAATGTTCTGTGGTTTCGAGATTCGCATAAGAATAGGTATTCAAACTCAATGTTCCTTCCTTGAAAGTTGATAAAAGAACTACTTCGTTGATAGTTTAAGATCCCATCGTAAAATTTTCCGATCAGCCATAATCGTCGTAATAGTTCGGTGTCCTACCGTTGCATAAAAAAAATAGCAAGCCTTATACTCATAGCCTTATCCTTATATATATGGTACTTGGATATGTGCTAAGTAGATGATGCAGCGCACCCTGTGTCGGAAATTTAGAAAAAGAGTCAAATTTAAAAGTATTAATTAAACTATGAAATACAAATAAAGAATATATAATAGGTTGACTGTCGCCAACACCCATTACTATAGTGTTTTGTTACACATTTTATATGTTAATTTGGTTCGAACGAGATTACTAGAAGGTAACCCTATTGCTACAAATCCTAACCTACTGCGGTAATCTATATATTTACACCAGTGTGTAAGCATTGCCTCTTATTAAAGTAAGACATAATAATGTCGCTGAATTAAGAATGAGCATTTTATCATACTGTTGGATCTTACACTATGACGTCATACTAAAAGTTGCACCGACAACGTTAAAATAAGCTACGAAAATGTTATAAAAGTTTGAAAACAATGTATTACATGTTACAGTAAATATTGAAACTATATTTCGTAAAGTTTCTTGTCTTGGCGTGGAGAAATTTCATCTTTGTTTATTATTATTTTCTATGCTACTTTTGTTTCAAAAGATGTCGAGAACGTTGGTAAGCGGATAAGAAAGTTAAAGAAGAGATAGGCACTTGGATAGTAAGTGAACTTTATTAGGTATTTTGAGAATACTTGCCAAAAAAGTATTGAAGTGAAGTTGAATTTAATCACCTGGGTGACTGCTCCTCTGCTGACACCTCTGTACTGTAGGTGACACCAATGATTTAACTGATTTAAATGGTTAAATGTGCTAGTGTGTGGCACATTTCTCGGGGAACCGATGGCCAATGGCGCCGAAGAGTTCACGAATGGAAACCAGGTGGGAGGGTAGGCAAGGTGGTCGATCTGTCTCTGTCATTTTATTGAAATGCTAGCCCATTCATTGAACAAATTGCGCCTGCGCTGTTAACAAATTTTAAAACCGCGCGAAAATTGACCAAGCAGGATGTGCCACCTTCAATCCCTTGCCACGATTGGCTAATTGTTTTCGCGCTCTTTCCGCTGCTATCCGACTTTGCACCCTTTGATTACTAAACGATTTCGGGACTCTGCGAAAACGAAGATTGACAAGGGGAATTATTTTGCTGGTCGTACTGTACGTTGGTTACACTTGATCTGCAATGGACAAGCCGACCAATAAAGTACGCAGAGAAACTAATGTATTTCTTTACCTAAGTATGTGCTCCTTCCGTAAACTAATTAAAACAAGTCCAGAGTAATTTGTCAAACTAGATACAAAGATATTTTTGCTCGTCGACACCTAATAGTATATCAGCCCGTGTCCACTTAATTAACAATTTTTTTTAGATACAGTAACTGAGAAAGAAGATGTCTCTGATCAATTTTGTTCACGGCGACTCGTTTGACGTCTTATTATGAGGCTAACGTAGACGAAAATAAAATAACCAACAAAATCTATAGACCATTCGATATTTTGTTGGGCAGTATTTTAGGATAAAAGACATTAGATAATCTTGCTTTATTATGCTATTTAACATTGAAAATATTATTTACATTAAATGATGAAAGTGCGCGACCTTTCTCGTTTGGTAGAGTCCTCGGAAATGTGTTTTTTGTAAATTCCGATTATTATGTTAATAATAAAAAGACGTTATTTGGACTGAGTTTTTGCATGCATTGTTACAACTGCACTCTTAAATAGAAAGATAGTAGTTGTAGTAATGCATCTGGCCCGAAGGAAATATTGCGGTCATGAATTTGTGTATGTGTGTGTGAGTTTTTGTCTGAAATGGGTACTACCTATCAATGAAGTATCTCCACGACGGACTTGGTGAAGGTGGCAGGAAGCTGTTAGATGAAGGCAGCGCAAGACCGGTCATTGTATTGATCCTTGGGCTTATGTCCAGAAGAGGACGTCTATATCTATCGGCTTGTATGTGAAAAAATGTCTAAAATAAGTGGACATAGGCAAACGCACTAGTTATAAAGCATTTAATACGCTATGAGATGTTTAAGTTTGACTCGATGCTCTCTTTGAAATAAAAACTTTTTGATACGATCGTGTCTTGTGAAATCAATTTGAAATTTTGTTTTGGATTGAAAGTTTTAATGAGATTATTTGAGCCAAAGATTTTGCTTTAAGTCAAAGGATTCCTTTAGAAAAAGACTCGCCACTACTGTTTTAGAAGTGATGTTTTTTGAGATGGAAATTACAAGCGTACAATAATAAACCTCGCCAATTTTTAGAGTTCCGTAGTCAACAAGGATTATAGGAACCCATATAGTTTCGCCATGACCGTCTGTCCACGAATTAACTCAGATATGCTTACTACAAGAAAGCTGTAATTTGACATCGAATTTTAGACAAGGTTAACTTTATGGTTTTCATGTGTTGACATACCTACTAAATATAGAACATATACTGAATCAAAAGGAGGCAATGTATAAATTATCCAATCTATTAAAATGAATCACGATTAAACTTTAGACGCTGAATCAGACCTTCAAACTGAATAACTTTTATTAAGGAACCACAAGAACGAAATCGCGATAAATGCAGATGTTTCATAAAAACATCACTCCATACTCGTCTCAAATGTACGACGGGATTTTGACAAATCAATACTTAATCAACAGCTTAATATAGTTCAACTTACCTCTTACTAAGGTCAATATTCCCAACGGCATCACCAATATAGCAACCAGGAGATCAGTAATCGCAAGCGACATCAAAAAATAATTCGTCACGTTCTGCAATCTTCTCTCTAAGTAAATAGCCATGCACACCAGTACATTTCCAGCAGCTGTACAGACCACCAGCACTGACGCTATTAAAGCCCACCAATTGTTTACAAATCCTTCTTCAACGATCCCACTTGCGTTCCTCCCTGTATCATTGAAGAAACTGAAGTTGTAAGTAAAGTTCCAATTATAAAATTCTGCGTCATCGGATTCGGTTGAAAATCGATGGAATTCAAGCTCATTCATTGTTAGGAGCGTGTAGTTTAGAATTTATTTTCATTTTCGTTCTTACGACGTTCATCTTACTTCGTAAATGTGGAGTGTACTTGTTTGGTCCATTGTTATTTGATCTCAGGTTTGCGTCGGTCGTTGGTTTAACATCTGAAAAGAGGGTTCATCGTTAGTTTGAGGACACAGGCTTTGAAATAAAATAATAACCACATAACCTCTGATCATATTATTTTTCTTATAGGAACATTGCTATAACTACCAGTCAGAAAATAATGGACTGAACGAGAGTATACAGGGCTACACCCTATTAATACTTAAGGGGGTGTTTTAGACCATGAAACTGAACAACTTTAACAACGGAGCCAACTACGATCTCGCGAAAAAAAATCTGTCCCATACATCTGAGTCGAGTCGGTACTGCAGTTTTGTATAAAAAACAGATTTTTAATCGTGATTTCAATGTTGGCTCTACATTGAACGTTTTTCAGTTTGATGGTGTGAAACACCCCCTTAAGTATTACTAGGGTTTTTTGTTACACCCTGTATTTATGCATTACGTACACTATTACGGAGTATTCTTTCTTATAATGTGGTTAGACTTTTGGTGCTTAGAAGATAGATTGACATAAAAATATAAAACAATATTAGGGTCAAATCACACTAAAAGACTAGCGGACGGCACCTTTGTAGCAAAATATGACATACAAATGTATAACATTATAATACACTCAGATAATGTAAGTTATCAAATGGGGTGGCAGAACTGGTAGAGTTTGACTTTCGAGGCGAGGCGGCGGCTACTCGGCGGTTTATTTGCACCAGCCTGTATACGTATATACGTAGGAACGCTATTAAAATTTTCAGAACTATGTAGCATCCAGTATATAGCCTTATTTCTAGCCAGACTATAGCCAGTCAACACCAGCCGAGCTAACATTCTATATTGTCAATTGAAATTATAATCTTTCTCAAGTGTAGATAAAGTTCATTATATTTATTTAACGTCGCGTCGCGCCGCTGCTTCTTCAATGTACATTGACCCTTAAATCATCCAGTTTAGTTGTCCAACTGATGGGACAACCAGTCTAGGCTAAATTAATAATTAGAAGACAAGAACGTTGATTCCTTCCCGAAAATACAGCAAATTTAATTAAGTGTATAAAAGATAAGTTTTCTCGAGTAATTAATTATGTAGAACATCAAACTAATAATGTTTCCTTTATTTAAACACTCTCTCACTTTCTTTGAAATTTTAGGTATCTTTAGATTAATAATAGTAGTAAGATAGGTACTTAATTTATTAATGGAACAGGCAGCTGATTGAAGATAGATGTCTGAATTACAGCCTAAAGCGCTTTTGACGGAAACGAGTTTAATTTTAATGAAACACGAAGATATTAAGAAGTCTTAGTTAACTGGAACAATGCGAAATGAACGCAAAATATGAATACCGTTTATTCAAGAACAGATAAAAGTGGCCAAGAATTTGTCTTACTCGCCTATTTCCATAGCCTTTGTACTCGTATTGGTAGGAAAACTAGCAATAAATTTTAATTTTAACGAAATCTGAGAGCGCTAGATAGCGTGTTGCCTAACACCCATAGAATCTACGTTTACATTCTATGGGTTATTTTACAGGACCTATTCAAATACATCTCTTTCGATTTATTAGACCGCTTTCTATAAAGATTAGCAGTCACCGTAGTCGAAATTGACTAAGAATTCCATCATCATGTTGTACCCCGTCGCAGCTTACGTACCACGTAGCTTACGACGCGATACTGATTACGAGTGTTGCATCAGTATTTAAGTTGTCTCGTACTTCAAAATGAAGGCGTCGTAAGCTACGTGGTACGTAAGCTGCGACGGGCTACGTATAAGCTGCGACGGGCTACGTATAAGCTGTGACGGGCTACGTATACGTAGCATTTTTTTCTCAGTGTGATTATTATAAGAACTAAATTAACGAGTTTTCACGTTATGCAGAGAACATCGTTTTTTCGAATAAACTTCCAAACTGGATTCATTTTGACACTGTATTTAGGTCGGCTAAGTTTATAACACCTATTCGCAAGCAATGTAGAAACGAAAATTGGATAAACGGAAAACGAAAAGTTTTGCATGCCGTATTTTCATAGTGTTCACTAACATTGTTTGCCGTCTGAAAATTCCATAATATCTATGGATATTTTGCAAATCTATTTGGAACCGAAAGTAATATACAGGGTGTTAACTTCAAGTGTAATTAACATATTGAACAGGATGCTTCAGACCTTCAAACTGAACAACTTTTACTGTGGAACCTACATTGAAATCGCGAGACATAATCCGCTGATCCATACATTTTGGTCGAGTAGATAAGATAAGATAAATATAATTAGCTATAACGAAAAGCGCTAAGTGCTATAGGAGTAGCTTAGCTATATTAAAATTTTCTATAGAAGAGCAGATTTATTGTCGCGATCTCGATGTTGGCTCCGTAGTGAAAGTTGTTTAGTTTGGTCTGAAGCTCCCTGCTCGATATGTAACGCATTTAATTTACAACCTTTATATCACAAAATTTACTACGCGGACCCGAATCTGATCTCCAAATAACAAGGACTCCATGCTACGGCATAAGCATAATTATTATGACTAACAAAGTCATAATAAATATTCAGAGGGAAGTTAGAGAATTCTGAATATATTTTAGAACAATTACATTTCACCAGAAGTAGTTATGATGATAGTAATTAACGAATTACAATAATTGTTGATGCATCTTTAGAAAACCATTTTTAAGTCAAGAATGCAACACTATTGTTTTACATAGAACAGACATAGACAATAAAGAACTAATGAATTATGTTACTGATAGACCTGGATAAGTTATATGTCGGTGAGTCGCGCTGCAAGTCTGACGGAGGGTGGACGCGTGCGTGGTGGCCTCTCTTAGGCTTGCACGTGGCTCCGCCATTTTGTGAAGCTCTTTTGTGTTTTAACCATAAAACAATCACTTGAGATTATAAACTACTTACCGGCCATTAATTAAGAAAAAAAAAAAAAAAAAAGTATATGTCAAGATTGACAGCCGAAGCTAAGAAAACGTCGACAAAAATTACAACCAGTACTGGCCTCTAAACCCTATCCATACACACGCCCACAGTCATAATTTGTACAACGCCTCACGCACACCAACCTCAGAAAGTTGGCCCGTTTTATTTTATACAGTAGAAGCGTTAGGCTCATTCCAGAAATATACTTTTTCTAAGCTGATAGACATGAATATGAAAATATTCGTAGGTATATGTATAAAGGTATGCATCCGAATTCTCATATCCCAAACATCCCTTATCCGTGTCTATAAAAATAGAGGTCGGAACGCATTATGGATGTCAGATTCCATCATAAAACATGTTGATAGGAAATCTGTTTACTCACATATTTTTTCATGAATGCATGAATGAAATTGGTGAGCTTTGTATATGCAAAAAAATAGAGAAAGGTACGAGTATGTTGAGATAGTTTGGTCATATGGAAAGAATGGATGAGAGTAGATTGACGATATAGTAGAGTACAATCTATAAGGCAAGCGGAAGTGGAAATGTTGGAAAGGGATGGCCGAGACGTACATATAAGGACCAAATTGGCGACGTGCTTAAAAAGGGCCAGGTCACATCTACCCGAAACCGACGAGCATGCATGAAAGGACTAATGAATGTGGAGGAAGCTAGAGAGGTTTGTCAGGATCGTAGCAGGTGGCGTTCCGTTGTCTCTGCCTACCCCCGTAGGAGACAGGCGTTTGAATATGTATGTGTGTATGTACACAAAATAAAGCGAATGAAATAATAAAAGTTTGTTATTATTATTCAAGATATTGAACCCTCCGAATACATGACATTATCATCATCATTCTATACGCGTTTCAATTCAGAGCAACTGGCATTTCGAAAGTTGGTGAAAAGAGTGAGCTATAATACTGGGTGGCACTGAACGACGGACTTTCCCGAAAATTTCACAGTATTTTGTACAAAATTCGGTTCAAAGGAACCATGTCAAAATTTTCAACAGTTTTAAAGTTACAGCTTACCAAAATTAGACCGAAACAGTTACATCGATTTTTATTCGCGTTTCCTGAGGTAGGCTCTATAGTGAACGTTGTTCAGTTTGAGGGTCTGAGTTCACCTTTTCAGTCTGCGGAGGGCTGTCCCTTACACCATTTATAATATTGTAACCTATGATTTTGAATGAAACATCATTTTATTGTAACATGCAATTTTTATCAAAAGCACCATTGAAACCTGATGTGAGATTGAATCGTTATAAGCACACTATTTTCAACCTTTTTCGTGTCGGAAGTAAAGAAACGGAAGGTGATAGATCTCCGCCTATTTTGGTAAAAGGTTACAGATTTATTACGAACATTACACCTCGATTGCTACCTTTAAATGGATGTCAGAATCATTACCTGATTCCGTCAAACCAGAATACCTTCCAAATACGATACCTATACTTAATCTTTTGCCTTCAGCTTTGCCCGCGTAGATTAATTTGGATATCTGCAGTGTTGATACTTTTTCCACTCTGCAGTTCATTATCGATTTTGTAGTGTATGCAATCAGACGTGTGTGCCAACCTTCAGTAATGGAGAGGAACCAGAAGAAGAAGAAAACGATCAGACGTTATATTCTAACGGAGATGATAAATAAAGAGGAGGACCTTTGACTAATTATTATATGGACTGGTTACGCGTGTAATTCTACTAACAAACATTTCTGCCATTTTTTGCGGGGGGCGAGGTAACATGAAATCCGCAACTTTGGATTTTACTCCCCATAACTTTAGATTTTAATTTTGAATGTTAAAATCATGAAAAGTAGTCTCGTGTGAACCCCAAACGTTCTAAGTTAGAATTTATTATTTTCGCAATTATAGGCTGTCTCGTTTAGTGATAAGGTGTAAAATTGAATGTAAATGCACGAGATCAATTGTGCTTATACCGTAGCAGAGGGGAAATGCTACCGCAAGGCTAGTCCTTATAATAATTAGTCAAAGAGGAGGACAGATAAAAGAGGAACTCGACCCGGGACACACTATCACAGAGTATTCAATAGTTAGCCGCACTCATCCCTAATTCGCGCGCTTTTTCGAATTTAGAACTTTGCGCTTTAGAACGTCAACTAAGGCGCGGTTTATACAGAAAAGGCATGTGGCGGTGGCGGATAGTTAAAGTAACAGTAAAAAACCTTATAGTACGTAGCATAGCATCGTTTGGAGAATTACACCCGCGCCTCCAGGCGACTTCACCTGAAAGCGCGGGCGCGATTCTCCTATACGACAAAAACGACTACGTACTATAAACTAGATTATCCGCCACAGCCGCACGTCTCTTCTGTATAAACCGTGGCTAAAATACGCCTTATGTCAATGCACGACAGCTTGTACCTCGTGAGATACAAGGCGCTGTAGGTACTCACACAGCTGTAAACGCGAGTGACGAAGCACTGACACTACGTCGTTCGCAGTTCAAATATTATTTTAACTACGGCGACTATTTAATTACAAAAGCAGTCAGTAACGTAGTATTTACGTTCGGTCGTATTAGTTCCATGATGGTACTACAGCTAATATTGGTAATTTAATTTCTCACTATTTCCATTAACTCGTATTGATAAACAGTGTTTATTCAACACAGATGCACGATCTCGTCCTTTCCCTTCTGAATCCAATGAAGTACGTACATTAAAAGTCGTTGAAATTCAAATTAAAGATTGAAAAATTTCGTTCTCTGTCAAGTAGGCTCGGTAGCGAAACTGGATAACGCACTTCCCCGGGTTGGAAGTATGCTTAGTAAAAGGATGCCGTTTTCGTACGGTACGTTTCGTACCCTAAAAACAAAGTTTAATTCATGCAAGGTCCTTTCAATCCATCCCTACAGGTCATAGCATGAGAGTTATGGGCGGCGGGCCGATTCCGAAAATGACTATAAATTATCGTGCAACTTCCGAATTCAGCCAGATTCGCGGAAATGGAAAAAAAGGTATCGGAAAAATCTTTTTTTTAAAGAGCGCTGTTCTGTATGACGCGATAAAAATTTACTTATGTAGAGTCGAAAAAATCGTTGCTTATAGTTTTCTAAAATAGTAAAAATTCTGTTATCAGATTTAACAGTAGGTACATATTGGAATAATATTACACCACTCGAGAAGAATAGTAAAAGTTTCAATGAAATTTTGTATACAGATAAAGTACATCTTGGAATAACGTCTTTCAAGAAGAGCTCCTAATTTTGCAAAATTTGCATATATCATTTACATGATAAATTTTAAAGTACTTTGTAGTACGTACTATTTCAAAACAATCTGTGCTGTGATAATGTCTAACATATTTGAAGATATCCAGTCCAAATAAAAAAAAATCTAAACATACTAAAACTTTTTAATTGTTTCGTCAATCTTCTGGAACATCCAACTTTCTCTATGGGACCAATATTGAAATCACGAAAAAAATTCGTCGGATCATCCCCTTAAAATAGTTTCAGCTAATTTTGTTAGACCTTACACAGGTAGTAAGGAAAAGTATCATTAACCTTTAAACCACATACTCTACCCATCAAACTGAACAACTTTTGCTATGGAAGCAAACCGATCAAAACAAAAAAAATATCAGCTGTCCCATACTAAACTGCAATACCTACTCGATTTAAACGTATGAGGCAGCTGATATTTTTTTTGTTCTGACAGGTTTGCTCCCATAGTAAATGTTGTTCAGTTTGATGGGTAGAGTATGTAATTTAAAGGTTAATGATACTTTTCCTTACACCCTGTATAAGTCCTAGCGTAATTTGATTAACTTCTGTTTAAATTACTTTGTCACGGTCACTGTCCAACATTCTGGACCGATGTTTATCTGTTTAAATACGACTTGCCCAAAAACTTTTAGGTCGGAGCGGTCGAGCCTTTTCCTTAGCATCATTATAGACCTTAATTAGACGGAATAAGAACGAAGTACGGTTCGAGCGGGTTAACTTTGACAGTTATAATTAAGAAAATTGCACTGTATGGTGATTGCATTGTCTTACTAGTTACAAAGTAGATGATTACACTTAATTGAGCCACTTAACCTTTGTTCTTATTTTATTTTGGGTTCGCGTGATAGTTTGGCCATAACACTTTGCTGTCACTTCATACAAATGGGCTCGAACTGACAAGAAGAGGTAAGCACTTGCTGTACAGAGTTAGAAAGGGCTACAACCTACAACATTGCCAGTGGCGTACACTCAGGGTAGACACAAATACAGTTAAACCCTAATAATTTCTAAACTAAAGGCCTACCCTGCGTGCACGCCACTGAACATTGCCTACTGTCGTTTTCCAAACAATTCACTATCATCATCATGTTAACTGATGGACGTCCACTGCTGGACATAGCCTTCCCCCAATGACTGCCACAACGATCGGTCCTGTGCTGCTCTCATCCAATGGGTTCCTGCCACCTTTATCAAGTCGTTGGTCTGCCTTGTGGGGGCCACGGCACAACTTGGACACAAGTTCAGCTGAAAGCTGTCATTTCATACAAATTTTAAAAGGAGGGTTAAGCATGTGCGATACTGATGCGTGCGAGCGAGACAGGAATACGCATTTGCTTGAAGCAGGCACTTCATTCTCGCCGAGAACAGACGAGAAAGACCGAAAACGAGAGTGTGGGTGCCCTTCATTGTGCTCGTGGTGTCATGAGGCCTAGTAATTTTCCTTGAAAGTTTTCGCCGAGAAGTTCTCGCGATAGTGTAGTGCCTGCTTTAGAGGAACCAAGATTCAACCAGACGGGGATGAGGTAAAAAGTAGGTGGGAGGCAGGGTGTATCTGTACTCGATGTAGTACTAGATACTTTCTTATACTGTGGCCACGGTATAAGAAAGAGTATCTAGGACTACATACAGTACGGACACTCCGTGCCCCTCACCAATTTTAATCTCACCGCCTCGGTTAAACACTGAAAACAGCGGTTTCTAACCAAATTGAATTTGACCTTCAACGTCCTAGCGACCAAGGGCGAATAGACAACGATGCATAGGTTAATCTGTCGCCGTGTGTACATACGAGAGGCTGGTTGGCGACCATGTAGTTGAAACAGTCCCGACCGCACGCCGACCAAGGTGACCTTGGTCGGGCCTTGGTTGGCAACCGTGAAGCAGCTACTTTAGGAAGCGCGGCAGAAAATGTAGCCAATGACGTATTACTGTCTCGATCAAACTCACTCACACTCGGTTGCAGAAACGCTCATTAAAATTAATCCATTAAATCTTTTGCTGTCACTTTTTGTCTTTGACGGAGTAAAAGCTAGCAAGAGATTTAATGGAGGATTAACTTTAATGCACGTTTCTGCAACTGAGTGTCAGTATCTCTTCTTGTAAATGTTTCCCATTTTATGAAATGACAGCTAAGTATTTAAGGTGAGGCAGTGCCTTCCTATGCGCATTTGCCACTTGAATACTATTCGCCCCATCGCTATCTGTTTTTCGAGCAATATGATCGTTACATTGCAAATGACAATGCCAGGTTTCCAAAGAAACTTAGGCCACCAGTGTACACATATGAAACTATACTCCATTCCAAATAAGGACGACGAGATTTTCCGATTCCTATTTAGCTTTCTTGCTAATTCTGATTACCAAATGTAATTAATTTATTGGATATATATACTATCCGATATATCTTGGATGCTACTAAAACTGTTCTAAAAATATGTGAGAGGAAGTGTTTCAAATCTCTGCTTCTGTAATGCAAAATAGCCTTAACATTTCGTTGCTATTTTGAATGGAGTATACAAGGTGTTACAAAAATACAAATAAACATTTAAGGGGGTGGTTTAGACCATCAAACTAAACAACTTTCACTATGGGACCAATATCGAAATCTTGTTCAGTTTGATGGTCTAAACAACCCCCTTAAAAGTTTAAAATTTTTATTTTTACTTTTGTAACACCCTGTATATGGAAATAATAGTATGTAATGCCAATTATTACAATAGCAAAGGAAAAGATTTGATAGAAAGTTTGTGATTTACAATTCTACTATGCGAAACTATATTTTATTTGTAGTTTTACCTGTTTTCGGGATCCGTAAAATAATAAATATTAAGTAGTTTGCAAATTCATAATGATCCCGGGATCGGTTGAGAGGCTTTTTATACTTAGAGAAAGAAAGAAATGTCGTTATCTTCGATCAGGCCTATGACAGCTTCAGTTCCGATATAGCCCTTTTGGCGCTGAAGTCAAATTTTCCCCCATGAAACGTCATCAGTGAACGATGATAGGACGCCATATTGTCGCCTTAGAGTGAAGACCTCAGGAATGAAATTTTGGTATTTTTTACTAGTAAGTTTCTGGAAAGAAAATCTCACAAACCGTGTCCTGATTACACTCAAAAAATAATCTAATACTCGTAATGCCATCTATAGCGTGTAATAATATATATAGGACGCAGTTTTTTCTTCTTCCTGAAAAATTTTCTCTTTTGCACTTACGAATTCTTTACTCTAAGGTATTGAACTTACAGCAACAGCAGTGTTATGCCGTGTTGTTGCGTCTAAAGCTCATATCTTGTGATTTTCCTGGTATTTTCGTTTGAGTTGAGAATCCTAGAGAAGCCCTAATTCTTCTCCGTTATATGACAAAATAATAACGTTGATTACTTTGTTCCTTGGTCAAATATCCCTGTCGTCTGCTGTCGTCAAGTAAGTTCTATACAAACTAACTTGACGACAGCAGCGCCGAAACGGAAATGTTGGAACTAAGTGCAAATTTCACTGTCGCATCTGTAGCTTGCTACATATCAGTAATCTGGGTCTTCGATACTAGAATAATTACGAAGCATAGTACTTAATTAATAAATAGTGCGAGAAATTATGAATGAATATTTTATTAAATCTTACTAAATCTAATTTGATGTATACTTGATATACATACAACGTAAATAAAACATTTTACTATTTACGTAGGTACATAAATAATAAATGTGGTTTAATAAATTATTAAGATATAAACAAAAAACCCGACTGCATAAAAAACTTATTAACTGAAAAGAGAAAAACAAGCCCTGTAATCACTAATAAGCTATAACAGCTTTATTTGAGCTACTATAATTTGAATGTTATTAGGTAGGTATCGCAAACGGGGACACAGACGATTTTTGGTTGGTTATTATTTTGTCCCCGCCTGCAATACCGACCCAATAACATTCAAATTATAGTAGCTCAAATAAAGCTGTTATAGCTTATTAGTGATTATAGAGCTTGTTTTTCTCTTTTCAGTTAATAAGTTTTTTATGCAGTCGGGTTTTTTGTTTATCTTAATAATTTAGTTTATTTCATACTTTTTAGTCTTATGTCGAAACGGTAACATAAAAGTACTATAATATGTATATATTTCGAATCATGTGATTACTAGCTATCATTTGATACCCATATTGTAATTTTTAACAAAAAAAAATTGTTTATTATCCCTCTCTTTTTTAATTCGTAGATGCCATCTTGAAATAATATAGCCTATGTCACTCTCACAATTTTTAGGAATCGAATGACACCTCAAACGTTAAAATCCATGAAGCCGTTTAGACTGTAGGCCGTGCCAAAGAAATAGACATACAAACACACATACATACATACATACTTACATACATACATACATACGCTCGAAAAACATAACCCTCCTTCTGGCGCAGTCGGGTAAAAACGGTTCATTTACATTGATATTTAATTAAAGCAGCTCATCCCTTAGCTGATAAAATGTTTCTTTCGAAACAAATTTCCAATGAAATTAATGTGAAATGAGGAGCAGGAAACTTCTAAATGAATAATTAGATACTGTTTCTAAAGCTTAACATTCCATTTCCAAATTGATTAAAGATTTATGCTTAACGACTCCTGTTACTTAGTTAACTTCAATATTTTTCTGTTCGTTGGGTCAGAACAGAAGGATCAGTTTAAATGTTGTTATTATATTTTGAATTTGTTGTTTCAAATATTGAAAGGCCTTATGGCTTTTAATACACTAATCTTTTCGCTCGAGCGTCACGCAAGCGTCGCATAAAAGCATACATATCTTTAAGAACCAAAAAATAAAATATATAACGCGACGCGTTCGCGTTTCGTAGGCGATGCGTGCGCGATGCGTGTGCGATGCGTGCCCTAACTGAGTACTAATACTAAACTAGTAATACACGGTTGTCGCAGTTGCTCTCGATAGATATGACATGTACTTTTTTCAACAGTAGTTAAAAGACAATGCGGGTTTTTGTATGGAACGTGGCCTCTTTTTTTTCTCGCCTATTTTCGCGGCTATTAAACTTGAATATTTTATTTCAGAATAAAGTAACAAACAAAACTTGTTATAGCATGTTTATGTCTAAACTGAGTCCGAACAGAGATATAAAGGCTTGAAAATATATTCATTACATTTACTTCAAGCCTTTATATCTCCGTCCGGAATGAGTTCAGAGATAAACTTGATCTAACAAGTCTTGTTTGTAACTTTATTCTGAACTAAAATATTCATGTTTGGTTGATGGCCGCTCCAAAAAATAGAGGAAATGAAAATGGCGCCATTTTTATGCATTGGCTTTTCGAATAGAGTTCGACGCGCCGCGACGCGCGCGCGAAAATATTTATGTGAATAAGTACCTACTTATTTTAAGTGTATATTACTGTTGGCGCGCTCCATACAAACGAAGTCTGGTGATATTTTTAATACTAACCAATTAAACTCAATGAAATTTTGCAGAAACAATCTAGGAACAAATCTCTATGCCTGTATCGTGTCCGATTTTCGTTAAAATGTACAGTTTTAAAGTTACGGTGCCTCAAAGATTTTCATACAAATCTTTAATTAATCCTAGCATTGAAACTGTATATTTTAACGAAAATCGGACACGATACAGGCATAGAGATTTGTTCCTAGATTGTTTCTGCAAAATTTCATTGAGTTTAATTGGTTAGTATTGAAAATATCACCAGACTTCGTTTGTATGCAGCGCGCATTTACGCATTAGGGATAAACTTCTCTTAACGTCTGCGGTCATAACAAAGCATGGTCCAGCGAGCGTTCATTTAATTTAAATGCATGTTTGGAATGTAGTTGGTATTTGCAGTAAAATTTCTGAGCTACTCGAAAGGAAAAAGGAATTTATTTTACATTTCGATTGATTTCACACGGGCAATTCCGACTATAGTGAATGCTTTTTTAGTACCTATACGTTGGATTTAGTATAATACTTAATCTAATTTTACGTATAAAGTACCTGGGCGGCGTAAGACATGATTTTTTCCGAAGATGACACTTCATATACAGGATGTAACAAAACATCCTAGTAATACTTAAGGAGGTGCTTCAGACCATCAAACTGAACAAAGTTCACTATGGAGCCAACATATGGGAAAAATAAAAAATCTGCTGTCCTATTCATTTGACTCGAGACGGTACTGCAGTTTTGTAAGAAACAGCGTTTTTTTGTAACCATAGAGAAAGTTGTTTAATTTGATGGTCTGTAGCACCCCCTTAAATGATAATGGTGTGTTTTGTTACACCCTGTATATATTTATTGATTTAAAACTGGTACAGTCGGTACCATGAGTTTACACTGTAGTATACAACGTGTTAATGAATTAACGCAAAACTAGAAAGTAGTTTGTTTGGAATCGAGAGCTGAATCTAATTATCATGTTTTCAACATAGGTAATTTTTTTTCAGAATGTTAAATAATTTCATAGTAAAATTTTAAATTTACTGAACCTGATCTCATCCCATTGCTCGGGCACTCTCACCCTACTTACTGCCAAAACAAGGTTCTTTAAATGTATCCATGACCACATTAGCGCTTTAATTCATTGCTGAAATGATAAAAAATCATTTTTGTCTCAAAACTTAAAATGCGAATAACTTAAAAATTTTTCGGAAATTATTGTCTCAATCTAATTATTTTGTTATAAATCAGTTGGGGTGTATGAGGTTTTGCGCTTATTCATTAACACGTTGTATACTACAGTAGCTCTACTGTATTTACTACAGTTTTTGTATTGAATTTCGTACAGCGCTCCAAGTGGTTACGTAGAGAACTAATTCTGTCATACAAAATTGGCGCCGCAGCTATAGTGGTAACGTACAGTGAAAACTCATGGTATGCCTACTGAACTTCATTAAAATAAATTAGACTCTAGCAAACTGTAGAACGATAATACCACCAGAAGATAGAAAGGTCACCATCAAGAAATTATGTAAATAGCTTTCCTTCATTTGCACAAGACCTGAACTAAGACTTTAGGCTCAACACAAAAGTCAAGCAGTAACGACTTAGTTTATCTATACAGTCATATCGATATCGATGACTATGCATATCCTTATAGTTTATTTACTTTACTGTATAGTATCAATTATTTTATTAAATAGACTATGTATTATTGTATCCATAACTTTAGCTTAAGAATTTATATCGTAATAGTTATTAAGTCGTGTTATGTTGTAGAGTTTCTGGCCGCATCTTCTCTACAGCGACAACACGTTCCGACGCGGTGGTAGCTTTAAAAAAGATTTGACGTTTGATAAGTGTGCTGTAAGCTCCTATATTAAATAAATTATATTGACTTTGACTTTGACTTTGATCGACAGTAACAGAAGTGCTATTTTTAAATCGTGAGATTCAAAATCATGATCGAATGATGCATAATCACCATAGTCATTTTGATATTTTCTGCTGTTGATTTGAACGTGTGACTATCAAAAATCGCACTGCGAATCTTCCGACAGATAATTCGTAATGACGCATTTTCTTGATTCTTCACTCAGCTCTATTGATTACCGTCTTGAAAGGTTTTAAATTTTCGATTGCAGTTATTCCTAATTCCAAAATTATTGTAATTATGAACATTTTAATACACTGGGGTTAAATAGGTTTGTAGTTTTGTATGTACCAGCAGATTTTTTCGCAATTTCCATGTAGGTCCCCTAGAGAAAGTTGTTCAGTTTGATGATTTTATCATCCCTTTAAAAACTGTCACATATTAAGAAGGACCCTATACAGGGTGAAATTGATCGGAGCAAAAATTAAAATCAGCTGTTCCATACTAAACTGCAATATCTACTCGACTCAAATGTATGCAGCAGATTTTTTTTGCTACGTTCGGTTTGCTCCCATAGTAAAAGTTGTTCAGTTTGATGGGTAGAATCTTAGGTCAAAAGGATGCTAATGATATCAATTTCACACTGTATACGTGTATAAGACACGAAGGAGTAATATGTACCTGTTATTGATATTGTCTGATTTTAAATTGCTGACAATACCGTAACATTCTGTCGCTACTGCTTATCTGGTGCGCTAAGTATGCCAATGGAACAAGAAACTTAGAATTTCAACTAACTATCAGTTATGACAATTTAACGAGACGTACATAACTGATGGTAAATTCTAACTCGGTCGTTTACTGTGTTTTCCGGACACTTAAAAATGTATGAACTTATAAAGGTCAGCAAAAGTTTCGAAATAGAAATAGAACTCATTTTATTGCACTCATGTTGTTTCATTTTATGCAGGCATCAAACATAAACCATGTTGGGGCACAGCAAACTTAAGCTAACTTGTTTTAAATTGAAGTTAAAACAAAATTTTGATAAAAATTTCAAGCTAAATTAGTATATTAAATTATACTTTAATTTGGGAATTTCATCTAATAAAGAAACATAAAATTCGAATTAATATAAACAACAGTAAAATTCAAATTATTCTACCAACTAATTAACTATTCAATTCAAATAGGTTTAACATTAATACAATTAAAACTGTAAAATAAAAATATAACACAAATTACTCAAAAACATAATTATCATGAACTGTCATCAAAAAACTGTTGCAGCGTGAAACATTTATTTAAAAGTTGTTCTTTAAAATTTCCTTCCATACTTTGAATGTTCGTAATTTTGTATAATACCTGGAATATGGTTATATTACTTAACCAAGGTTTCGGACGTCACATATCAAACAATAAAACGTCATGTGAGTTGAAGCAACGTAGTTAGCTTTACTTGTTTATTGTGATGTGACGTCACAGCCAGAAATGTCAAGTGACCAGCTGTTTTTACGCGAATCTCAAATTACTTAATGAAACATATATTTTATTTCGAATAAATAACGTTTTTTTAAGAAAAAGATAATTACTTAACCAAGGTTCTAAGAAGCGCCCAAAATGATCACGTGACTGATTATCCACTGGCCTAGCTAGTTTTTCCACGAGTGCGGTGCGTAGGTGAATATGTCGGTGAAAAATTTCTATGCATCTAGTTCTTTCGTTTATGATCAATGATAAGTTCCTAAAAACGTATAATAAGAATCTGATCCGATCAAACTGCCTCCATGGTCTAATGTTTAAGAGCTCGAAGCCACGACCTCCGTATCAAGAGCCCAATCTTGATACGTAGGTCGTGGCTTCGATTCATTCACACGGGGGACACCTAGTGATATATCACTTTGTGCGTTTTTCCACAGTTGGTTAGGAGATTGCAGGCCGAATCACCTGATTGCCTAAAAAAAAAGATGATTCAGTGCTTCGGATGGCACGTTAAGCCGTTGGTCTCGGCTACTATCTCTCGTGATACATAAAAACCACGTCAGAGGCCGTAAGGCGGTCTGAAAAAACTCAGACACCAGGGCTTGCTGCCCACACGATAAGAAGAAGAAGAATCTGATCTAGGATATAATAAATTTGGATGTTTGTAACCTATCTACATAGTACAAACTTCGAACTACGCCAAACAATTGCCATACAATTGGCTATTTGACAACTGTAACGATAAAATATAATATATCTACATCTACACTAATATTATAAAGAGGAAAGATTTGTACCTATTTTTGTATGTTTGTATGTTTGTAATGAATAGGCTCAAAAAGTACTGGGCCGATTTAAAAAATTCTTTCACCAATAGAATGCTACATTCTTCCAATTTGACATAGGCTACATTTCATTTTGAAAAAAATTTGGGATCCTTGGTAAAATTTGAACAATGTAACCGAAGGTGTAGAAAAATGAGTCTTAAAATTTATTTGTCTACCCCGTGCGAAGCCGGGACGGGCTGCTAGTGTTAAATATAGTAGCTTATAGGTTCACAATAATCATATAATATTTTTTTTGCATTAAAGTAAATTGTAAATATTAAATTTTTTGAAAAATAAATTAGAGTTTTTTAATCTATGGAGTACAAAAACTGAAACGCGGGCGGCCATGATTGAGCATCGTGTGACGTCACATATCAAACAATAAAACGTCATGTGAGTTGAAGCAACGTAGTTAGCTTTACTTGTTTATTGTGATGAGACGTCACAGCCAGAAATGTCAAGTGACCGGCTGTTTTCGCGCGAATCTCAAATTACTTAATGAAACATTTTATTTCGAATAAATAACGTATTTTTAAGAAAAAGATAATTGTAAGAGTTATAAAATAAACCTACGCATATTTTAAAATAACTGTCCAAAAACTGTCAAATAGCCAATTCGTAGGTCTATCATTAAATGCGATAAATCAGAACAAAACTGATATTTTCGCTTATCGAATTGGTAGAAACACGAGACCCAAAATGGCACATAACAGTTTTTATTGATATTCTGGGCTAAATAAAAAATGATTTATCGTAACCACAAAAGGTCTGGATTAGCATAAGGGATACCATCCCTTATGTTGATGTTCCCGATGGAAGTATTATCGAATGCTAATAGGGTGAAATAAATACAAATTGTTAAGATTGAAGACCCACCTAACAAAAATTTCAAATTTGGGACTCGCCTCTTGGTTGTCATGAATAAAAATCTGATGTTCCATACTTAACTGCAATGCCTACTCGACTCAAATATATCCAAAAGCAGATTTTTTGTTGTTGCTAGGATCGAATTGCTCCCATTTGATTTTTCGCACTGTTTTAAAAAGTATCGCTGTAAAAAACTTGCTTTTGAACTGTGAACATTTTTAAAAACATCACCCTCCTTCTGGCGCAGTCGGGTAAAAAATACACTACTTGACACTATATTAAGTTGTTGATCATCTCGATAACTAATATAGACAAGAAGTGTTAATTTAATAAAATTTACATATCATTAGATAAATATTCAAAATTAAATAAAGAAATAAAAATAAAAAACGTTTTTTTATTGCTTTTGGGATCTGGGAGGGGAGAATGTGAAGGAAAGGAGGTACCGGTGTCTAATGAAAACAGGATGCTTTAGATGGAAAGATGCCCCGAATGAAGAAATAGGATATGTTTTATCTTATACAGGGTGTAAGGAAAAGTATCATTAACCACATACTCTACCCATCAAAGTAAGCAACTTTTACTATGAGAGTAAACCTGTCAGAATAAAAAAAATATCAGCTGTCCCATACGTTTGAATCGAGTTGGTATTGCAGTTTAGTATGGGACAGCTGATTTCTTTTTGTTCTGACAGGTTTGCTTCCATAGTCAACGTTGTTCAGTTTGATGGGTAGAGTAATGGTTTAAAGGTTAATGATACTTTTCCTTACATCCTGTATAAAATATAGTAATATTATGTTCAAATAATTATTATGCTGCCATCCTGAATTATTACTAGCTTACTTTAAAGCCTCTATCGCAAATTCCAAAAAGTTTGCTAATAAAATTATTACTTAGCAGTATCCAGTATCCACTTCTAAGTTTCACGATTAATCTCGCGAAAGTTTCTCGTTAATATTTTATGGTTCATATTAAAGTCTAAAACTTTGTCGTAGTTTTACGTTAGGAATAGAACTTTGAGGCTTTTTAAAGCTTCAGTCAGTTTTAAGGAATTAATTAAAAATGATGCCTCGTCTTCCGTGCAAGAAGGAGATTCATATAAAGTTATCCTTAACTGTTACGGGTATATTACCGTTGGCGCGCTCCATACAAACGAAGTCTGGTTACATATTCAATACTAACCTATAGATTGTTTCTGAAAAATGTCATTGACTTTAGTCAGTCTAGAAGCTAATCTATATGCCTTAACTTTATTGATAGTAACTATCATCAAATCCAATACAATACAACATAATCTGTGAAAATTTCAACTAGCTACCTGCAGGGTCCTTCTTAATATGCTGACAAATTTTTAAGCGGAAGATCAGACCATCAAACTGAACAACTTTCTCTTATGGGACCTATGTCGAAAACGCGAAAATAAAATCAGCTGTTCCATCCTAAACTGAAATCTTACTCGAGCCAAATGTATGGGAGAGTTGTTTTTTCTCGCGATTTCGATGTTGGTTCTATAGAGAAAGTTGTTCAGTTTTATGGTCTGATCATACTCCTAAAAAACTGTCAGCATATTAAGTTGGACCCTGTATAACGGTTCATAAGATACAGCCCTCTGAAGCTGTAGGAGGAACTGACACTAGGCTTTCACCACCGACAGTAAATTTATTAATCCTTCTCACCTTCACCTAAGCACAAATCTACTCAGCCTATTTGATCCATATTGCAAATTTTACTATCTAAATTTTTACCAAATTCTTACGATCCACCATTTGAGGTAAATCTCTACTACACAGCTACTTAAGAACGTTTGAGCTTAATGCGCTACTTGGGAAGTAATCCTGATTTGGAATACATATTTTCTCAGTAGACTTTTATGTATGAATCCAAGGTTTAAATAAGCAGCTAACCGATTTAAGTCTTCCTTTCACTCCCAGATCATCGTCAAAGAGAGTTTGTAAAATATCCTAACATAATTAACAGTATTTTAAACACTCTATTTTTACCTCCAGAATTAAGGGTAACTTACGCTAGAGAAAATATTTGAAGAGAAAGAAATAAACTTGGGAATAAGGAAACTTCCTAGGTTTTATGTGTTGCATAAAACCACAAAATAACATGGCAACGTCAAACGAGGGTTACAAAATAACAGTAAAAGAGAATCAAGGTAAGAAAAATCAAAGTGCGAGTTGTATCCATACACGAGGGTTCCGTACTTTTAAGTGTGATAATTTCGAGAGCAACATCTTTGAAAAATATGTTGATGCCAGTTCAGTCGTCTTCACAAGAAAATTAAAAAAAATACGTTTTTGGACGGAGTAACTTTTTACCGTATTTCAATATTTTTATAAAAGAGATACTGAGTTTAATAAATACTACATTCGAATGGTATATTATTAAACACTCCTTTGGCATGCAGAAGGATGTAAGTAAGTAAAATCAAAATAAATAAAATCTACTAAAATCACAGTATATGGAAGAGTACTTCAAGTACTACATACAATTCGGACACTCCTTGCCCCCCACCAAATTTTACCTCTCCCTCTCGTAGAAGCTGGTTGAATGATAACATTAGGCAATGGTGTAGTCCTCTCTCACTCAGTATCGCATACCGCGTGCTTACCTAGCTTACCTCTTCAGTCAGTGCGAGCCCATTTGTTTGGTGCCCAGTGTATGCTAAAATCTACAATACAATATTTTTCAATGTGCTAAAAATGAACGATGATAATTGTAGCAAAGTTTCCGACCACCCTAAAAGGTATTATATTTTCTTGAGTTTATGTATGAATAATGTTATGTTTGAAATATTTGTGTCTTCGGTAAGAAAGACTTAAAGATGGACATGGTAATCGAACAACAAAATTTTTCCGAAGGGTTTCTCTTTCTGCCAATTAGATACGGGACCCTAAATAGGAAACCGCAATAGTACCTAACGAGTATAATGAACGAAGGTACTCGTAAATGGCTTATATAAGAAAGGTTTCTAGCCTTAACGAAGTTTCTTACATTGACATCTAATTCCATTAATCAAAATGAGAAAATTAGACAAAAGTATTAGAATTTCTTATGGGTACTGATTTATTCATAGTGAAATTTTTACTAAAACTGCTTGTAAGTGCAAGGTGTTAGGGTAGACAGCTGCATTACTTTAATGGGTGATTGTACTCATGATACTGAACAACTTTCCCAAAAAAATAAAAGGGAAATGCGCAAAAAAAAAGACTTTTCATACAAACGATCTACCAGCTGAATTTAGTATGGAAGGGTTAAAATAGCTAGTTGCTAGTGTTTTATAGGATAGGTTTCATAGGGAAAGTTATTCAGTGTCAAGGTGACAATCACCACTGTTTACCTTAACACCCTAGATTACTTTTAGTTCATAAATAATATTTTTTGAGATTAATTCTGCGCTTTAAATGAAGAAGAAAACCTCAGTAAAGTTAATATTATTTTAAACGTCAAGACCATAATTCTGTACCTCTAGTGAAAAGGGTACAAGTTGAGTTGTATCCAATTATACTTGTACCTTTTTTCACTATAGGCACAGAATTGTTTTCTTAATATATCGCGTGAGTAGTTGTTTCTAATATGAGAAGAGTGATCGTTTTCTGAACACCATCGGCGCTCCATACAAACGAAGTCTGGTGATATTTTCAATTCTAACCAATTAAAGTAATTGAAATTTTTTCTGAAACAATCTAAAAACTAATCTCTATGCTTGTATGAAATCGGTTTTTCGTTAAAATGTATAGTTTTAAAGTTACAGTGCCTCAAAGATTTCCATACAAATCTTAAATTAATCCTAGCATTAAAACTGTATATTTTAACGAAAATCTAACTTCATACAAGCAAAGACATTCGTTTCTGGATTGTTTCTGAAAAATGTGATAAACTTTAATTAGTTAGTATTGGAAATATCACCGGACTTCGTTTGTATGCAGCGCGCATTTACGCATTCGGAAAAAAACTTCTCTTAACTGCACTTTGTATCACTTTACACTTAAATAGTGACGTTCTCCTTAATTTTTGCCTCAAAGGCTTTAATATAGTCTGAGCTCAATTTATGCTTCCAACGTCATTTACTAGCGGCTAGCGAGTGTAGAAGAGCAACCAGTTCCTAGGACAATGTTTCTCAAAGTGTCGGTCAGTTCAAATTACCGTCTTTATTTTCGAGGCAAATTTAAAAAAAATTACTACTTAAAAACTAGTCACACGTCATGTCTACCAGAATCTGATCGCAAATAAGGAAATTAAAATTTTACAGTATGCAACAATTGGATTAGGGCCCTTTACACACTGCCACTTTTTGCAGCGCTTCTGCATCGAATCAGTAACGATGCAGCATAATTATAAACTGGATGATTATTTAAATGATCAAAATGCTTGGGTCTAAGGTCACTAGCTTATAGTTTATTTACTTTACTGTATAGTATCATTATTTTATTAAATAGACTATGTATTATTGTATACATAACTTTAGCTTAAGAATTTATATTGTAATAGTTATTAAGTCCTGTTATGTTGTAGAGTTTCTGACCGCATCTTCTCTACAGCGACAACACGTTCCGACGCGGTGGTAGCTTTAAAAAAGATTTGACGTTTGATAAGTGTGCTGCAAGCTCCTATATTGAATAAATTATATTGACTTTGACTTTGACTTTGACATCGATGCAAACGCGATACAGCTACAACGCAAAATGTTCGTAATATTAGTCAGTTGTTCATCGACAGTCTTTGTCACAATGCACACGCGCGTCTGCATCAATACAAACGTGCGTGTGCATCGATACAAACGCCAGTTAATTTATAATGTAGAGATGCAGTCACGCGATTGACCAACGTCGTAGTTTGTAAAGGGCCTACTTTGACTAGACAGGTCAGTTTTACACTACCGTGTGAAAATATATATTTTTACCTGCTACGTTGTCACCCATAAAATTGAAATCATTTCCAATTAAAAAAAATATATATATCTCCGACGCACATAACAATCTTTTACAGCTGTGACACGGATACGGAACATAGAGTTATAGATGAGTTTAAGATAGACCTTTAACCAGCAGTAAAATAACAAAAATTAAATCTACATCTACAGTAATATTATAAATCTACAGTAATATTATAAAGAGGAAAGATTTGTACCTATTTTTGTATGTTTGTATGTTTGTAATGAATAGACTCAAAAAGTACTGGGCCGATTTAAAAAATTCTTTCACCAATAGAATGCTACATTCTTCCAATTTGACATAGGCTACATTTCATTTTGAAAAAAATTAGGGATCCTTGGTAAAATTTGAACAATGTAACCGAAGGTGTAGAAAAATGAGTCTTAAAATTTATTTGTCTACCCCGTGCGAAGCCGGGACGGGCTGCTAGTAAATAATAAAATAACTGAATTGAGATGATTTTGGATGCTTCGGGGGTCGCGTAAGTTTTGGAGTTGCAGTTTAAATAAGTTTGAGAACCACTATCTTCGAGCAATTACTCTGGCTGAGTAAGGTCTGAACACTAGTTGAATTTGCGGCTGGCAACGTTGGTGAAAGAGGACCTTTGTCACGCAGATTTAAGCTAAATAGCGTACTTTTTGGCTAACTTCAGGACCTGCTAGAAGGTTGAATTTAATATTAGTGTGTTGCTTATTCAGAGATTGGTTTTATATCAACATAAAATTTTATTCAGTTTTTGAGAGTTACGCAGCAATTTTTTCAAACTAAATAATTAAAACGCGGTAAAACTTGATAAAATGTTGAATTTAAGGTTAAAATTTGCTTCCTTTTGCCTTTTATGAAAATCTTTATCGTTCATGAATATCATTCACGAGAAAAATGTAAGTAATTCAAAGAAATAATAAAAATTGGTAAAAAATATATAAGTTGCACAATTAATAACCTTGAGTACAGGACAACAAAAGCGCAAACTAACAATTTTTTAAATATATCTGGTCCAACCAATTCATACAAAAGCCATCGATAGGCTTCATCCTCAATGATTTGATTTGACTCATTACTACCCAGTTTGAAAACACATTTTGATCTTTAAATCAGCGGTTAAGTAGTTTTCTGTTTTGTTTCTCACAAATTAGTAAATGCAGGATGTATAAAAACACTCTAGTAATATTTAATGAAATATTTTTCCATATGTAAAATATTACTTTTATTAATACCATCTACGCGTATTCTGCGTCAGACTTTTGTATGACATTGACAACTCTGCAATCACCAGAGAAGTTTATTCTAAAAGCTCTAATACGCGCTGCATACAAACGAAGTCTGGTTATATTTTCAATTTTAACACATTAAAGTCAATGAAATTTTGCAGAAACAAAACTCTATGCTTATCTGGTGTCAGATTTTCGTTATAATATACAGTTTCAATGCTAGGATTAATTTAATATTTGTAGATATTATGGAAATCTTTGAGGCACTGTAACTTTAAAACTATACATTTTAACGAAAATCTGGCAACATCTAGGCAATATAAGCTAGAGATTAGTGTCTAGATTGTTTCTGAAAAATTCCATTGACTTTAATTGATTACTATTGAAAATATAACCAGACTTCGTTTGTAAAGAGCGCGCATATACCCGGTATGAGTACTTATAGAGAACGGTAATATACCCTTAAGAATGCTTACCTTAGCAAACACGCATTAAATTATGTTGAAATTTTTATTTTGCTTACATTTCAGAGTCACGATTATATAATTACTAGGAAATTGTCACGCGCATTACATTGAGTTGAACAGTTCCTTTGAGACAACGTACCGAAGCAAAGTAGCGATTTTCTCTCTGTGTACACTTCCACCTTAATTAATAGACTAGAGACGGGACAAGGTTCTTTCTACAGCTTTATCAGCTTCCTGTTCTTTTTTTTCTTTTTTTACTTTTTTCTTATAGCGGCTGTATATTCACGCGCGAGGCAGACCTAGGCAAATGTACATTGATGTATTTGTAAATAGTCTGGGAAATCTACGGATTTTTGTATGGAGAAGGTTGCTTTAATTGCACTTTTGGTGATAATTTGGAATATAGTAAATAAATACCTGAAAAACATAAATTCTCAATAATCCCCTATTTTTTATTGTGTATTATTGAATAATTAAGACATTTACAAAATATTAAATTTAGGTATGAACAAAAAATGGCAAACTGGTGATTTTGTACAGGATGGCTTCATTCAATACGTTTTACTAATAAAAATAATAAACCCCGGTTAATATCGTAAATTTGAGTAGATATTTAATATTTTGTAAGTCTTCAAAAATTATAACCTCAAAACTAAATTATTTACTGTTTGTTTGTACTCATTAAATTTGCCTTGTGATAATTAACTGTCTATTTTGCTAGTATGCTGGAAGAAATATCTTTCGAAAAAGCTTGCTCTTTGTACATTTATATCGATTTTAAGGTATTTCTCAGGTTCCTGAGCCAATATAACCACGAAATCTCGACAAAAGTGTTATAAACTAACAGTAATATTATTTCAAACACAATTTACTAAAGTGTCTTTAATGCAATCTCAAACCTTATTTTTCCTAGACTAAAACAGAAATAGTAACAATTGACAATATTAATTTTTTTTTAACTACCTGTTTTTAATAAAAAATATAAAAATAGGTTAAAAAATAAGAGATACGCATTTTTCCGATTTAATTTTTGACCGATATTTCTATTTTTAATTTACTTTTGAATTTTCTGAAAAACATAGGATTTATGGCTAAGATATCTTGGCCGCAATAACATTAAAAATAAAAACTGTCAAATACAATAGAAAAGCCAAGCAGGAATAAAATCTCATTCAACCTCTATTATATTTTTCAGTATTTTTCAAATAACTCGAGAAATAATGGATAGAAAAATCTGATAATTTTGATATAAGCTTTGAATCACATAATCTCCAAATGGTTTTCTTATATTGGTACCTTTCTTAAAATGAAATGTTGTCAATTCTTTTTTAGAGTGTGTCAAAACTAAACAAAAAACTCAAAATGTTTTATTCTAAATAATATCATATGGATAGCTTTCTGACGTCATTTTTGATTCTACCACCGCGTCGAAAGGTATTCCGTTGTAGAGCAGATGCAGCCAGAAACTCTACAACACACATCTTTTAAAAAAACAAAATATACAAAGTACACTTACAAATGTGTGAAGCTGTAGTGTATATTAAAGTGTATTACGTATACATAAGTTAGAAAAACTCATCGGTACATGACATGTCGTCCGTGTAGATTCGAACCCGGACCTCAAGATTAAGTTTCCGTACCTTTCCGCAACGCGCCACCGACGCTCTCAACGCACTCTAGTAATAGCAGTACTAGTATTTATTCTGTAGTAATAGTACTGTAGCCCCAGGACTTTTTAATTACTAAAAGATTACTGATTGCCGTTTGGAACTGGTTGTAAGGCACCAAATTACTTACATAAAAACCTAGGTAAGTCTTACAGATCGCAATCCGCCAAAACAAAACAAAAAAAACAGTGACAGAAATTTTTAAATTTCGATGTTAGACCAGATGAAATAGTCAATTGACTGGTCTTATAGCTTTGTATGGCCACTTTAGACAGTCTTACTATTACGTATGTGTATTGAACTAAGGTGAAGAGCATGATAGAATAGAAAAAATGGTAGACGCGAAATTTAAAATTTTCAGGCAATTTTTTTATGTTACGGCGGGTTGTGATCTGTAAGACTTAGGTTTTGTATTTAGTAATTTCGTACCTTACAACAATTTCTAAACGGCAATTGGTATCTTTTTGGTAATTAAAAAGTCCCGGGGCTACAGTACTATAAGTCCATTATTACTAAATGAATGAAATAGGCACATCTCTAATAAACATCCTTGTTTAGCGCTGAATGTGCCTTTGCAATGGTAATTACAATTCCTTTTGCGGGAGCATGTACAACGCCACTTTTAGCTGAGTAAGTGAATTAGTGGCGGCGTATGAGCACTACGTTTTGGCTTCGTCTGCGGTATCGTTTGGCTTTTGGCGTTTCTATTTAGCTTCTTGCAGAGTGATATACTGGGTCTCAAACTCAACTCAAAATGTTTTATTCAAAATAATATTACTTGGTAAGCTTTCTGACGTAATTTTTGACTCTACCTCGGAAGGTGAGACGATGCGGCCAGAATTTAGTCTTCTTAATATGCTGACACTTTTTAAGGGGATTATCAGTCCGTCAAACTGAAAAACTTTCTCTATGGCACCAACTTCGAAATCGTGAAAAAAAATCTGCTGTCCCATACATTTGGCTCTAGCAGGTTTGCAGTTTTGTATGGAACAGCAGTTTTTTTTAAATATCTGTGTTTAGGTCTGTGGTTTTATGAGATGTGTTTAATAATAGTAACGTTTACATTAAAATAGAAGAGTGCTCAATTAAGCTAGATATGAAATAAACCGGCCAAGTCCGAGTCGGACTTGGCCGGTTCTTGGACTCTTCTTTTCTCTTTGAACCTTAGTGCGAGCCCGACACATTATATGTACATGTCCAATTTTATTATTTGTTAAAAACAAAACAAAAATCCGTAAAATTCCTTTTTTTTATTGTTTATTGAAAATTTCAATTCGTTACCTATTGCGGTTCAAAAGACATCGAATTTCGAAGTTGGCTCCATAGTGAAAGTTGTTCAGTTTGATGGTCTGTATACCCCATAAGTATTACTAGGGTATTTTGTTATACCCTGTATTTATGTAAAATTTTAAGATATTGGAAATAGAAGATAGAATTGAATGACCACTGCCGAGGAAATCCGCCGCGTAGTCCCAGCAACGACCATTGCCGAGGCAATCCGCCGCGTAGTCCCAGCAACGACCATTGCCGAGGCAATCCGCCGCGTAGTCCCAGCAACGACCATTGCCGAGGCAATCCGCCGCGTAGTTCCAGCAACGACCATTGCCGAGGCAATCCGCCGCGTAGTCCCAGCAACGACCATTGCCGAGGCAATCCGCCGCGTAGTCCCAGCAACGACCATTGCCGAGGCAATCCGCCGCGTAGTCCCAGCAACGTCCATTGCCGAGGCAATCCGCCGCGTAGTCCCAGCAACAACCTTTGCCGAGGCCCGTACCCCTTAGGGGTGCCCTTGGGCAGCTTGCTTAAGTTCATTTACTGGTTCGGTTGACCTACCATGGCGCTTCGCCGTCACTGGTGTGGTCCGCATAGTCCACAGTAATAAGCAGTCGATTCTCCCTGAGTAATTCTGTATTTGTCAGTCTAAAAAATATTTAAATAATTGCTAAACCGGAGATACTGACGGATATACCATAACATTTACATGTAGAATATATTTTGTTTATGATGATCTACATAATTCAGTCACGTCCGCGTTTCTTAGAGGTCTTTCAAACTAAAGCGGCCTACGGTAGCTGTCGCGAACTAATTTAGATTTTAATTTTATTTACTAGCTAGATTTTACCCGCGACTTCGTCCGCAAAAATTATATTTAAGTAAAATCACAAGCGTTTAAACAAAAAAAGTTTCATCAAAATCGGTTTTGTTGTTTTTGCGTGATGCCCGAACAAATAAATAGCACATCCGGGCGTGCTATTTTTGAATCTTTAGATTCTAAATCATGATCGAATGATGCTTAATCTCCATAGTAATTTTTGTTCTGATTTTTAGGGCTCCGCACCTTAAGGTGGTTGCAGAGTTGTCAATTTCATACAAAAGTTCGACGCGTAATACGCGAAGCCGGTACAATTAAAAGTAATATTTTATATATGGAAAAATAATTTACTAAATCTAGATTCCGCGTATTAAATAACATTTGCATTTTATAATATAATTACGAAGATATAAAGCTTTGAACTTTTCTATGGATAAGCTTTATATCTTCATAATTATATTATAAATTGCAAATGTTATTTGATACGCGGCATCTAGATTTACTGAACTATTTTTCCATATATAAAATACTGCTTTTAATTGTACCGTCTACGCGTATTACGCGTCAAACTTTTGTATGAAATTGACAACTTTGCAACCACCTTAAGGGTGAAAACGGTACCTTTTACTAAGCCAACGATGACCGTCCGTCTGTCTGTCTGTCGGTCTGTCTGTCGTAACTATTTAGGGCTGTTAATTTTTAACCGTAATAGCTAGACAAATGTTTTTTTTCACAGAATGTGAGTTATTATAGCGGATCTGCTAACAAAAAATAAAAATGTCAAAAAGTTTAAAATTAAAGGAGATTCATACAAGAAACAAGTTTTTATCTTGGTTTTTTCTTCTCGCTCTATCGTAAAAACGGTAATACATACAAGCATCAAACTTAGAGCAAACTCTGCAGTATAACAACAAATAAAAAACCGACCAAGTGTGAGTCGGTCTCGATATAAAGGTCCCGGCGAAAACAACACTTTTTGTAAGTTAATTAATATGTGCGTACACACGGCGACACATCCAGCTATACAAAACTAAAACAAGCTGGCCGCGCGTAGGTTGAATAACGTATAACGTCGCTCGGCCAGCTTAGGTTGGTTTTGTATAGCTTGATGTGACGCCGTGTGTACATACGGAACCCTAGGTGCGCGAGTAGCCCTACGAACGGTTTTTTATTATTATTATGAGTTAAGATCTCAAAACAGTGACCGTGCTTTTTATACCGCAAACCGCGATGTTTTAAAAATATAAGTCTCATGTAAATAGGTCATGGGCTTGTCATGGTACCTACAAGCATACATCGCATCTTAATGAGATTTCCATGTTTATAGGTAATCTGTTTCAAAATAGGAAAAGTCTGATCGCGTATCACATTATCGAGAGAAAATGTCTACGTTTGTTTACAATTGTTCTAAGATTGGCGGAAAAAATTACCAACTGCTCTCTCTATTTACTCTCTCACAGTAAAACTACTGTGGAAAAGTAGTATAAAGCGAAAAAAAATGCGAATGAGGAGCTCTTAGGGACTTCTTCTTAAGAGGTTACCGAGCCCCCAGTGCTGCCCTCAATCAAGAAGGTCACATAATAGTCATTGTTGTTTTCCAATTTATCGAAACATTACGCTACATTGACTATGTTTTATGTTTGTAGTTATTATCGCCTGTAGTGATTACTTCTGGCGATTCTAATGATTTAATTTGTTTAACAAATATAAATATTATGTTGCATTACACTTAACACCTTTTATGTAACTTATACTTAAAAGAGAACATAAACTAACAAAAGCAGGCAACAAAAACGCGCTGACCGACTGCTAATTGGCCCGTTATAGAGCTAACTCTCACAAAACCTTATGCACTCTCGGAATAGGTAGGATAACCTGTCAGTGAACAGATCTCAGGGCGGCGACGATTCGGGCAACTCGGTAAGAACACGCAGAGCAACAGATACACCTCTAGTGCGACTAGAGGTGTATCTGTTCGGTACAAACAGTCGCACAATGCCGTTAAGCTGGGGGCATTTTCATGTCATCACGCAGATTGCGGCAGGCTGGCTTCAGTAGTTAGAAATTTCTCCCCGTTTCCAGGGCGTTACAACCAAGTACTCCTTTTTTTGTACAAATAGCGGAGGATGGCTTTCTGGATCTTTTCGGAAATGTTCACTTCGGATGGATTTCGTAACGTTCTTGTTTTTTGCAAATGCGGCCGGCCCGTATTTTGCTGGTTTTAGAAGCTATCTTCTCGTTATTTGAAAGACATACAAATTAATGAAAAATATAGCAATGATCTTCAACATCTCGGCTTTATTTGCTAAGAAGTATATTTTTATTTTTCTATAAAATACATGTGAAACCTGTGTTCAAAGAAAAGCCTAAATATTTGAAAAAGTATGTATTAAATGCATCTACTTTCTAAGTTGAACTCACTTTTACTTGCGACGCACACCGTTATGTAGACAATGTTATGATCTGTTTTGTTTTTCTAAAATGGTTTTTAAGTCTAATATTTTATTGAGTTAAAGTGGTTGTAGAGTTGTCAATTTCATACAAAAGTTTGACATTTTGTTTGGCTATCAAATTATTAATAGAAAATATTTTTATATCTTCGCAATTACCCATAAATTACAAATCTTATTTGTGACGCGGTCCATATATAAAATATTACTTTTACTAATACCTTTTACGCGCATTCTGCGTCAAACTTTTGTATGAAATTGACAACTCTGCATTCACCTAAATTAGATATTGCGAATTTTTATGATTTTCGAATTAGATTTCGTTGGATTAGAAGGGACCATAGTGACATAATAAAGGCATTCATAAATAGCATAACATTAAAACTATATGTTACCTACTAAAATGATGTAGTTTAGTAGAGGTGAGGCAGCTCTGAAAGGATGAAGGTTGTACAGAGGGGGATAGTTCTTAAGAAATTAAAAAATACGATTGAGGAGAGCAATGGAGGCTCGGTGCCCCCTTAAGGCGTTGAGTAATTAGCATTACCTTGTCTCCTCGCCGACACAAAAGGGAAATGGATTGAAGTCGCCAGTCTCTCAATTGCGTTTGAAAAATGGCCAATTATTTGTCTAACTCCTTTACTTCTGAAGCAATTTGTTTTAGAACAAATGACTCCGTTTCTTCATTGTTTTAAGGTTCTTTTTAAGTTTTTAAAGTTCGGTGAGAAATGTTGTCTTGAAAGATTTGGGAATGGGTATTTTATTTACTGCTATGTCTGTAAAGTCCTTAATATTTTCATTTATTTTTAATGTAGCATAGCATAGTATACAGGGTGTTACAAAAGTAAAAATAAAAATTTTGAACTTTTAAGAGGGTGGTTTAGACCATCAAACTGAACAACTTTCACTATGGGACCAACATCGAAATCGCGAAAAAAAAATCAGCTATCCCATAAATTTAGTTCGAGGTGATTTGTAGTTTAGTATGGAAAATCAGATTTTTTTTCGCGATTTTGATATTGGTCCTATAGTGAAAGTAGTTTGATGGTCTAAACCACCCGCTTAAATGTTTATTTGTATTTTTGTAACACCTTGTATGCATACGACTGTATTCCCCGAGGGGGTAGTCAGAGATATTCTGAAACCTCAGAACATCCACTTTTCACCAGTAGTACTGAAACTCTGTCCAGTGTGACGTGGGGTGAGCCCGTCGCCACTTATAATGGACAGCGGATACAATACGTGCCTCGAAATTGAAGCATGCAGGTTTCCTCACGATGTTTTCCTACACCGAAAAGCCAGTGGTGTTACAAATCGTACATTTATTCCGAAAAACTACGAGTCGGCCTGGACGGGGATCGAACCATCGCCTCCTGCACGGCAGGCAAGTTTACTCGCAACTGGACCACCACGGCTATCCTCTAGACCACCACGGCTGTTTTTAATGTACCTACCTTTATTTGTTTTATGTTAATAAATTGCATTAATCTCCATGATTGTATGAAATCAGATTTTCGTTAAAATTTAAGTAATTGATATTTCAGAAATATTAACGTAATTCAAAATATGTATTTTTTAATTAATCCAACTCTATCGAGAATAATACTAAATGGTTTTATTAAACATTTCGATCGAATTTCATGCGGTTTTAAGTCAGTAGATTTTTGTTATTGATAAAAGTATGTAACTATATTACTATAATTTTTGTGTATTTGTCGTGAGCAAATAATAAATATTTTCTGCTATGTATTTTCTAGAATTAGAATAACACATTTTTTTCCGAACATCGCAACGACATCAAGGTTTCTGGCAACCCTGAGCCGTGTTCGAGAGTTTGTGCATGTATATCATTATCATCAGCCTATCATCGTCCACTGCTGAACATAGGACTGCTGAAACTCTTTCCTCGTCCTTCCTCATCCAGTCGCTATCCGCTACCTTCTTAGGGTTCCGTAGTCAAACAAGGAACCCTTATACTTTCGTCAATTCTGTCTGTCTGTCTATCTGTCTGTCTGCATGTATGCCCCGCCTCAATAGCTAGCACATTTTTGCACCTATTGAATCGAAATTTGACATGAAGACAGATACCAGTAACCCTTAAACAGAAATGAAGTAGTTATAAAGAAAAAAAATTTTTCCAACCTCCCCATACAACAAAATGGGGGTTGGAACATTTTTTTTAATTATTTGATTGAGGTGTCATTGTCGAGATAGGTCTTGTCTAATAGAACAAAACTCCCAAAGAAAATAAATCGCTTTAACCGCTTCTGTCTTGAGATATCTGCCCTCAAAGTCAAAAATAGGGCGTACCCCCTCTAACTTCTACGATACGGAAGTAAAAAATCAGAAAATGTTATACAATATAGCTTATGGTAAGTACTTTCAATGAAAATTATAACGGAAGCTGTAGCCCTACTAACTTCGGGAAAAAAACTGTAAAATAAATAGATTTTCTAAAAATTAAGTAGATGGCGTTGCTGGAAATTAAACCGCGCTATCGTTATGTTTCAAATTTTTCTTTTAGGTAAGATACACAATTTCATTTTACTTATACAACGTTTACGCAACCCTATCATGGGGGAGTCCGACACACTCTTGTCCGGTTTTTAGGTCGTCCGTTTGTCCCACACTATGCCTGCCAGTTCATGGCCTTAGCATATGCTCACGACTATATTCCCCGAGGGGGTAGTCAGAGTTATTCTGAAACCTCAGAACATCCACGTTTCACCAGTAGTAACGAAACTCTGTCCAGTGTGACGGGGGGTGAGCCCGTCGCCATTCATGGCCTTATAAGTGTATAATACCTATATCTCTACAGCTTATTAATTAAATTAAATTTGCGGCATATCACGTTATTAATTATAGCGATAATTAACAGATTTGTGTTCATTGATTGATTGAGTATCTATACCTCTACACAACGCGTCATCCAAGAAGCGTCCGTGGCGCGTTGCGGTCTCATGTCAGTATTTTAGCAATTGTCATTGACTGTGCTTCTATAGGGTGAAATTGATATCATTAGCATCCTTTTAAACTAAGAGTCTATCCATCAAACCGAACAAAGTCAAAGTCAAAGTCGATATAATTTATTCAATATAGGAGCTTGCAGCACACTTATCAAACGTCAAATCTTTTTAAGGCTACCACCGCGTCGGAACGTGTTGTCGCTGTAGAGAAGATGCGGCCAGAAACTCTACAATATAACACGACTTAATAACTATTACAATATAAATTCTTAAGCTAAAGTTATGTATACAATAATAAATAGTCTATTTAATAAAATAATTGATACTATACAGTAAAGTAAATAAACTATAAGCTAGTGACCTCAGACCCAAGCATTTTGATCATTTAAATAATCATCCAGTTTATAATATGCTTTTTTACACAGGACTTTTTTGATTTGAGTTTTTCAAGTCAACTTTTACTATGGGAGCATACCGATCGGAGCAAAAAAAACCGCTGTTCCATACTAAACTGCAATTGCCTATTCGATTCCAATGTATGCATGTATATAACAGCTGATTTTTTTTTCGCTCCGATCTCTTTGCCTCATTTTTTTTCTTATTTATTTATTCAATTTAATGGGTACATCACACATATAAAAATAGTAAAAATTGTTTAGTTTGATGGGTAGAATCTTAGTTTAAAATGATGCTAGTGTTATCAATTTCACCCTGCATACAGGATACCCATTGGATAAGGGCAGCGCAGGCCTGCTGCCCGCTGGACAGAAGACCTAAAAAAGTAGCGGGAAGTGATTGGATGAGGAAGGCCGAGGACAGAGTTTTGCGGCGCGCCTTGGGAGAGGCCTATGTTCAGCAGTGGACGATGATGGGCTGATGATGATGAGGGCAGCGCAGGACCGGTCGTAATGGCGATCCTTGGGTCTATATCCAGCAGTGGAACGTCCATCGGCTGAGATGATGATGATGATGATACAAGGTGTAAACTTAAATTCGATACATTCTTGTATACAGGTGTGCTTCAGACCATCAAACTGAACAACTTTCACGATGAGACCAACATTGAAATCGCGGAAAGAAATACAGTTGTTCCATACTATTGGGTCGAGTCACCATTGACGTTTTCTATGGAACAACAGTTTTTTTGTTCCATTGTGAAAAGAAGTTTATTCCGAATGCGTAAATGCACGCTGCATACAAACGAAGTCTGTTGATATTTTCAATACTAACCAATTAAACGCAATGAAATTTTGCAGAAACAATCTAGAAACAAATCTCTATGCTTGTATCGTGTCCGATTTTCGTTAAAATAATATACAGTTTCAATGCTAGGATTAATTTAAGATTTGTATGGAAATCTTTGAGGCACTGTAACTTTAAAACTGTACTTACATTTTAAGGAAAATCAAGCATAGAGATTTGTTTCTAGATTGTTTCTGCAAAATGTCATTGGATTAATTAGTTAGTATTGAAAATATCACCAGACTTCGTTTGTATGGAGCGCGTCAACAGTAATCATGAGACCTCAACGCGCGACCGACGCTCTTGGACGACGCGTTGCTGAGAGGTATGGACACACAATCATGAGCGTCCGAGTTCGAATGCACACGGAGGACTTGCCAATGTACTATTCAGTTTTAGGGTTCCGTACCCAAAGGGTGAAAACGGGACCCTATGATTAAGCCTACGTTGTCCGTCCGTCTAACCTATTTAGGGCTGTAACATTTGAACTATAATAGCTGGACAGTTGAAATTTTCATAAAATGTGCGTTATTCTGGCAGATTTGCTAAGAAATAATAAAAATGACAAAAAGTAAAAAATTAAGGGGTGTCCTTATACAAAAACCTAGTTTTTATCAACGTTTTTTCTCCTCGCCCTGTCGTAAAAACAGTCATACACACAAACTTGGTCAGATTATAGAGCAAACTCTACAGTAGGCACCGCAGTTTTGTGTGAAATAGCACCTTTTTTGGACTTTCGAACTTTGCTTCAATTTGCAAGATTTTCAGTTTTACACAGCACCCTATTCGATATGTAACGTACTAAATTTTAAACCCATAGATAATGTATGTAACTTTATAAATATTTATAATATAAGCTTACAGCTCTCCCAAAGCTACCTACTAAGCAATACAGTAGGTAACAGCTAAAGCTGCGATTAATTGTCGAGAGACCTAAATTAACACATTAACTTAATTACACATCTATCCGTAAACCTAATTTCGTTAATTTAGATTAACGAAATTAGGCACGCACGTATAAAATACTTAGCAGTGAATGCTCACATATAAAGCGAATCAAATACTTTAAGGGAATATAATTCGGAACGAGCTTCATACAAACGAAGTCTGGTGATATTTTCAATGCTAACCAAATAAAGTCAATGAAATTTATCAGAAACAATCTAGAAACTAATCTCTATGTTTGTTTGAAATCAGATTTTCGTTACAATGTATAGTTTTAAAGTTACATTGCTTCAAAGATTTCCATACAAATCTTTAACTAATCTGAGCACTAAAACTGTATATTTTAACGAAAATCGGACTTCATACAAACATAGAAATTCGTTTTTAGATTGTTTTTGAAAAATTCTATTGACTTTAATTGGTTAGTATTTAAAATATCACCAGACTTCGTTTGTGTGCAGCACGCATTTACACATTCGGAATAAAATTCTTTCAAGCGAGCTATTCTTGTACACAGGGTGTAAACATTAATGAGTTACATACTTAATAGGGTGTTTAAGACCATCAAACTAAAAAAAACGTTCTCTATGAGACCAACACTAGTTAAAATTGAAACTTCCATACAAAACTGTTTGACCCTAATGTATGGCAGATCAGTTTTATTTTTTCGCAATTTCGTTGTCGGTCACATAGATAAAGTTGTTCAGTTTGATGGTCTGATCATCTTCTTAAAAACCGTCTGTATATTAGGATTGACTATTTAATACTGATGGAGATTTTTTGGAAACGGTTCTATTAGGATGAAATTCTGTATTTGGATTGTGTTTTGTTCAGTAAACAAAATTGTACGTGTCAACTAAGGGATAAGGATTCTTTTGTAGTATTTTTTGTTGGCGAAAAAGGGCTCTATATCCAAACACCGCGCGTCTCTATCTTCTTCTTTTATGGTGCCATCTCCTATTAGACGACGGCTATCATTGTGGCTATTCGGTCCATGGAGACTGCAGTCCTGTTATTCCTGTCAACTTTTCCCACAACCTCTCCACCTTAAAGCCTCAAATAAGCTGAAAGTGAACTTTGCCTTGTTGCAATATTCATAAATGAATGCTTCCTAAGGCGGACGGGCGTTAAAAGAAAAGTGTCCATAATTGTCTTCGGACTGGAAGTGAAAAAACGGTTGCATTGAAGGAAAGTAATTGCCGGCGACACGATGACGGAACTGTGGCTAGTAAAATAGCAACTGCGCGCTTTACCTTTCGCTAAAAGGTAGAAAAGATTTTCTAATTCCTATTTAGCCTTCTGGCCTTCACCACTTTCGATAACGATGAAGGCAATTGTTAATTCTGGATGTTAATAATAACAAAGGACAATGCAACTTTTCTTTTAAAGCTTGGTTTACATTTTTTAAGTTGCTGCCCAAAGTTGAAACCAACGTTAATTGATACAGCTTGTCACCAATAGTAACTTTTAATATGGCATCAAAAAAATCTATACCTGAGTAAAAAGTTATGATCATCATGATAAGAGTAATAAAAATTTTTACTCTTTTTTTTTTGGTAGGTTGTGCTGCCGTATCATACTTTGACTGTTAAAAAATGACAAAACCTTTACTCATACCCATTTAGCTATAATTTTTATTAAAAGTTATAAAGAATCCCTCTGTAGGGCAAAGGCCTCCTCTCACAAATAAGGGTTAGGGAGTGGGCCATACTCCACCATGCGGGCCCAGTGCGTGTTGGTGGAGGCAAGTTAGTGGTCAACCTGTTTTTTTATTAACTTTAATTTAATTCTGTTATTGATCAATAAAATATTTTAGTTTAATAGTTATGGTCTGAAAATTACCACAAAATGTTTTTATATACAATGTACCATTGAAGAAAGCGGTTGAAGCTTTTATGTTGGTAAAAACACTTAAACAGTCCATTAAAATAAAGTGTTCTGACAGAGACACTCAACCTAAGGCCTGCTAAGCTTTTTGCCTGAGTATTTGTAAAGTTTTAAACGCAAGCATCTTTAAAGTGAAGTTCTATACAATTCAATTCAATCATATAAACAATAAAAGTATGATTTGAATTTCAATATATTATTTTTGAAATGGATTATAGGGTGATAAACTAATTTTTCTCAGAATATTCATTCATTCAACCATCTGATACCCTCAAAAGGTGCAACTCGGTAAATGGTAAACAAAAAAAAAAAGGTGCAACATGGTAAGTACTGTCAATGAAAATTATACGGATGCTGTAGCTCATCTAGTTTCGGAGAAAAACCTCTAAAATAAATAGATTTTATAATAATAAAATAGATGGCGTTGCAGGAATTATAATCGCGCTATCGTTTTGTTTCAAAATTTTCTTTTTATGTAAGATACTCAATTTTACCAGTTTTTCTTATTATAATTATACAATGGCTACGAAACCCTATCATGGGCGAGCCCGACACGCTCTTGACCGGCTTTTTGATCACTCTAGTTCTCTCGAACCAAATAGTCCATATGCTATCTCTATTGGTTCCCAATACTGTGATAGTTATACAACGTGTTAATGAATAAGCGCAAAACCTCAAAAACCCCAACTGATTTATATCTAAATAATTAGATTGAAATAATAATTTAATTATTTTGATAGTTAAAATTTAAAGTTATTCGCATTTTAAGTTTTCAGGCAAAAATTATTTCAGCAATGAAAGAAAGCGCTAGCGTGCTTGTGGATACATTTTAAGAATCTTGTTTTGGTAGTAAGTTGTGGTGGGTTGAGATCGAGTTCAGTAAATTTTAAATTTGACAAACCAATTATTTAATATATTGAAAATAATTACCTTTCGATTCGATTCTGCTCTCGATTCTGAACAAAATACTCTCTTGTTTTGCGTTATTTCATTAACACGTTATATTATATATATACATAAACTATGTTAGTATGATACTAAAGCCCAGTCGAAATAATACCTAAAAGTATAAAAAAAGTAAACTCGGTATAAGTATTGTCTTTCTTTGTACTTGTTTTTTCATTATATCGACTCAAGTAAAATTGCCTTTCTCATATTTCCGTAAACATCATAAGGAAAATTCTTCCATGAAAATTAGAGCCAACTTCTGTAAATTGGATATATCAAATATAGTTCTAAAAGAACTCGAATAATTTCCGTTGTCAATGATACGCGTATATTTAACTTTAATTATATTTAGGTCTCTAAATAAAGTTTACCTGCAAACATATGTCATGTACTGAAATTGGAAAAACGAGACGCGCTGGTTCGTCAAGAGCTTAAGCTCTGCTAGATCAATTAGTATATTGATCACACAGGCAATAATCATCTATAACTATGATATGCCTACATAATGTACCAACCTAAAATCTGCATCGGCGAAAACGGATAAAACCTAATTGTAGATATTATTATGTAGGTTTGTTATATTTCCACAATCACTGTTACGTACCTATCTACTTTGTGAAATAGAAAGACAATATCATAAGAAAAAAAAAAAGTTGTATCCTTGACTTCAAACTTGTACTAATTATTATAAATCCGTTTCAAACAAAAACTAGGTAATTCACTGACATAGTTTCAAACTTGAGACTCAATCAAATCAAATCTATGTCCTAAACTCGAAGAACAAAAGCAGAATACAAGTCTTAGAAATTCAAAATGAATGAACGATCAATCACCAGGCCTTCAACCAAATCAATTCTGCACCCCTGAAGCTATGGAGAGTCTTCATGCGACCATGCTTTTGTGGCGAGGCCGGGCAGTAATTGCAAGGTGCACTTAGGCCTACCACCGTTCTAAGACTACATTCACATTAGTTATGCAAGGCTGCTACTGCACTGCGGTAACATAATCATAAAACCTAGCAAGCCACCCACGACAAAGCGATAAAACGAGAAAAACGCCACGCGCTATCTTTTTGGAATACTTAAATAACAACGATGGAGACATCTCGATTTTTATCTTTTTTTTTTAACCGTTAACGCAAAAAGAGGGATGTTATAAGTTTAACGTCTATGTCGGTCTGTCTGTCTGTTCGTCTGTCGGTCTGTCTATCCGTGTCATCGTACCTAGCTCCCAAACAGGTGGACCGATATCGATGCGTTTTTTTAAAATAGAAAGCTAATTTTTGCGAGAGTGTTCGTAGCATTTAAGGTCAATAAATGCGTAGGGGACCGCTATGGAATGGTCATTGATTTTTATTCGACAATCACTTGCGGTTCCTGACACATTAATTGACCTTAAATATCTTAAAGAGAGTTAAAAAGTAAAACAAACATTTGTTTACATCAAAAATAATAGGAGACCGAATTATTTTTCACTTTTTAAATATCCGTTTTTAGCGTTGGGGTTTTTAAATTTGTAATCTCATGGTGACATGCTAGTCCTACCGTATTAAAATGGCTATTCATAATACGGGTGTAAGGTTAAGATTAGACCATCTAATTGAACAATGTTCACTATTAAGACTACGTACTGTCGTACTGCAGTTTTCTATGAAAACAATTCGAATACAACAAGCTTAAATATTAAATAAAAAAAGAAACCAGAATTTAAAAGTTTTTCTTTAAAATAAAACAGCCGTTGCACATGTTTTCATAATAAAGTCTGCAGCGCTGCATTCAACTAAACAGCTTTTCAAAAGGGTAACTGTAGAGCTATAGGAATGTCGGAGACACTTATGAAGGTCATTTCATCAGTAGCGTAGCGTGGGGGGAGCCTGGGGGAAAATGCCCGGGGCGGAACTTTAGTAGGGGCGGCAAATTCGGGAAAAATATAGATTGATTCAGCTCTGTCTATAACCAATCTGTAATGTATAGCAGATAAATTCGAGCTCGCTTCTCTCGCTCTAAGGTTCTGTTTCAATTACTGTCCCTACATTATAATCCTAAAGAGTTGTAACAACAGCTAAGAAGTGTCCACAATTTTTAGGTACTTAGGTTTCTTCGCACATGTTTTGTACGTAAAAAGCTCTGGCTCCAACCGAATCGTATTGAGGAGAAAAGTCAAGCTCAAAAGTCAAATAAGGACGAAAAGATTTTCAGATAGCTTTCTGTCCAATTCTGATTTGCAAATATAATGTATGTATCCGCCATATCTTGTACGTTACTAAAGCTAAGAAAAAGTGAGAGTAAATGTTTCAAATCTCTGTTTCTGTAATTCAAAATAGCCTTAAAATTTAGTTGCTATTTGAATTGGAGTATACATTTTTTTTTACATGGAGGTCGAAATCACTTCGCTCGCTTCGTTATTTTTTGGTGTGGGTCTTCTTATAAAGATAGGGGGCGGTAAAATCGGTCTGTGCCCTGGCTGATTAAAACCCACGCTACGCCACTGAATTTAACATAACTATGAAGACATTGCAGTAGGGAATCTTTCAGCGCAGTGGTCTTTTTATTATTGAACTGTTATAAATAATGAACCACGTGGCGGTACTCATGGTGTGAAGGCGTCCTTATGAGGTGACCATGTTGTCTGAAATAAGGTGGAACAAGGTAGGGCAGATTCTGCAGATAAATTGTGGTTTATGGTTTAGTCGGCACGTGATCTAGAATATCAATACATGTTCTTTAGTAAATCGTTGTGTTACATATCATTCTCGATTATAGGACAAGAAAGTGATATAAAGATATCGTATAGGGAGCTCTTAGATTATACGTGTTAATAAATAAGCGCAAAACCTCATACATCCCAACTGATTTATAACGAAATAACAATATTGAAACAATAATCTCATTATTTTAATCATTAAAATTCGCATTTTATATTTTCATGCAAAAATTATTTGTTATTATTTCATGAACGCTAGCATGGTCATGAATACATTTTAAGAATATTGTTTTTCGTAGTAAGGACCCTGTATAATTTGTTCGTATAATTTAAAATTTACTGAACTGAATGCCAACCAACCGCACAGGTACACTCACCCTGAGTGTATCTGTGCGGTGGGTTGGCAGGTCACAGTTGAAAAGTACCATTTGTAAATACCCCTCTTAGACAAAACTCCGTAAAATGACTGATCTATAAACCGCTCCTCCTAGGGTGTTTGGTTACACCTCGTATAAGAAAGACTATGACACTAAATACAGTAAGGACACTCGTGTTCCCAACCAATTTTATCTCACCCCTTCTAGGAGACGGGAGGAATGGTGTATTCCACAGCTTGATAGAGTGAACCTTATAAAGTTTCTAGGGTGTGGCTCGAATAATGCTTAGGTCTGCCCAACCCTTAGGCCTGCCACATAAATGCGGAATTATTCCGGACGGCTTTACGATTTTGTACGGATTTGAAATTCCGCTCGGTATTCTAGAGGGAGAAACTTCATGCGAAATTCTATTCACTGGGTGCAAGTGACAGCGTAGCAAATACTGAAACGGTGAACTCAGACCATCAAACTGAACAACTTTCACTATGGAGCCTACTCCAGGAATCGCGAAAAAAATCATCTGTCCCATACATTTGAGTCGGGTAGGTTTTGTAGTTTTGTATGGGACAGTTGATTTTTTTTCGCGTATTTGCTAGGCTGTCTCTTACACCCTATATACTGACTTTAAAAGCTGAAAAGTTACAGACGAAACCTAAACACACCCTTACAAAATACACCTAATATCGTAACGCGTGCGAGTAGGTCGTGAATGACGCAATATACCAAATTGGCAGTTGGTCGCCAGACGCTTGGTCACGAATAGGGATGAAAATCGGTAAAATTGTCCCAGTCAATACGGTAACACGGTAAAACAGTAAGGTAATTTACGTAATTTTCGGTTAAATTCAAATATTTTATGTAATTTTCAGTAAAATACGTTTTTTCCCGTTTTGCTCGGTGGTCGGGTAATCGCTTGGTTCAGCTCATTTATTTAAATTAAGTCAAAAGTTTTTTGTAACTTAAAGAGCATTACGTAAAATTACTATTGAAATACGGGTGTCGGGTACGAGGTGAGAGCGGGAGAGGGGTAAAAGGGCGAAGGGAGGGAGAGAAGAACGTGTGTTTTGTGTTCGTGTAGTTTTAATATACTGTAATGTAAAATGGTATAACCTAAACATTTTGCGTTTTTAGCTTTATAAGTCTCTAAAACGATTTGGCAATTTGGAAGACTTTTAATCTACTTATTTGTTTAAAGGAAGAAAGAAATAGAAATACCACTCAAGGTCGCCGTTAATTTTACTGTAATCTATAAAAATACCGCGCTTTTTCGGTAAAATAGTGTAATTTTGCATCCCTAGTCGCCAGACGGTTGGTCACGAAGTGACACGACACCACCGGCGGCCGGCATCATTAAATGAAATGGACATGCCAGCTTTCTGCTGAAACGTATGTGCAGCATTGATTGCCTTTTATATTATATTAGGTACATATGTTTTACTTGGTATTTTTGGAGAGCGTTGATATACTTATACTTCATTTCAAATAAGGACGAATAGATTTTCCGATTAGCTTTCTGGCCAATTCTGTTAAGCAAATATATTTATTTTTATCGGAAAGGGATACTATCCTACATATCGCGGACGTTACTAAAGCTTTTTCTATGAATAAATGAGAGTAATTGCCAGTTGCAGGTACGTTCATTAAAGTGAACCCTCCATTAAATCTCTTGCTAGCTTTTACTACTTCAACCAGACAAAAAGTGACAGGAAGAAATTTAATGGACGATTAACTTTTATGAACGTACGTGGAACTGACCGTTAGAGTTTCAAAATATCTGTTTATGTAATCTAAACTATTATAAGACTGAAACAGAAGTGTGCTGGTAGTACATTGCATATTTATATAAGAAAAAGATTACGATACAATACGGACTCCAAACCATCCTTTTTATTAGGAATTATGTCTTTTTTTTTGTCTGATAGCTTATGATTTGACTTAAAAACTGGTATGTATATTATTATCCAGCTACAATGTATGTAGAGACCAAGTGCGGACGAAGTCGCGGGCAAAATTTATAATCTCATGTCTTTTCTTATCATAAGCAAACGTAATCTCTTTATAAAACATTCGTAAATCTCTATTCAAATTTACCCGCTTTGGTGGGACAATTCTTCTTGATTGAATACTTCGGTTCGAATCTTGTAAATCTGCATTCGAATTTCTTTATCGAAGTCCTTAATACCGTCGCCGTTGGGTAAAAGAAGTGCAGACAAAAGCTATTCGACGTCCAATTAGTTTGTGGTTTCGACATTGACACAAAAGAGTTGCTTAATTGATGCTCTGGGTCGAAGGCGACGAGGAAATGTTTCAAATTCATGGAGAAGTCCATTTAATAGAATAGGAATAGATATTTTTTACATTTATACCTAGAGCTAAAAAAAATTTGAATCTAAAAAAAAAAATTAATAATTTTTTTTTACATTCACGGAAGTCAGGAGAGGTGTTTTTTAGGCGAAAGTTTGTCTTGGCAACCTCTTCACATTTTCACACATCAACTTGACCTTTGTTCACAACTGCAAGGTATATGGTACCAAAGATAGATTTTTTAGAACGAGATTAATGCTAAATTTTAAATTTAGAGTTGCTGACATGATTTATTTAATGTTGGTATATTTCTGGGCAAAATTAGCTCTTAAATAATATACCGAAAAAAATTCTTAATTAATCCCGGCTCAAACCGTAAAATGACTGGGCTATTATAATTATGTCCTCTCTAGTACAGGTGTTCGAACACACGGAATATTCAAGCAAGACCATCAATTTAATGGGTTCGACGTAAACAACGTTAGTCTAGTCAAATAAATTACATAAAATTATAATAACATTATTTGACGTCACTAATATACATAAATAATGTAATTGTGTTTGACAGAGGAATCCATTTTCTTGACGTGAGGTCACTAATGATAGAGTATAGTTCTATTGATTTATTTCAACCTCCATCCATAATAAATATACGATTAAAAACCGGCCAAGAGCGCGTAGGACTCGCCCGTGATAGAGTTCCGTAGCCATTGTATAAGTTGAAAAAGAAGAACAGTTTATAGCGAGAGCCTCCTTCGAGCAGCGCGCGCGTGCGTCTCCGAACTTAATAATAAGAAAGATCTATGACAATTTTTATATTTTTGACGAACATTTTAATGTGATATCCTATAATTTATATTAATATTGTATTGAAATCTTGAAATCTTGTGTATATGGGACCTTGTATCCTGAAATAAATGATTTTTATTTTTATTTATTTATTTTTATTTATTTATTTTTATTTATTTTTATTTATTTTATTTATTTATTTTATTTATAACTTGTTAATCTTACCCAAGAGAAATTTTTGAAACACAGTGATAGCGCGATTTATTTTCATGCAACGCCATCTAGTTTGTCATTAGAGAACAAATCTATATAGGGTCCTTCCTAGTATGCTGACACTTTATTAAGGGGATGATCAGACCATCAAACTGAACAACTTTCTCTATGGGACCAACATCGAAATCGCGAAAAAAAATCAGTTGTTCCATAGACTTCGCTCGAGTAGGTTTGCAGTTTTGTATGGAACAGCTGTTTTTCGCGATACTGATGTTGGTGCCATAGAGCAAGTTGTGCCATAGAACTTCAAACCTACTCGAGCCAAATGTATGGGACAGCTGATTTTTTTTCGCGATTTCGATAATGTTGTTCAGTGTGATGGTTTGATCATCCTCTTAAAACACTGTCAGCATATTAAGTTGAACCATGTATTACTGGTTTTTTCCGTAACTGAAATGTATTCCGAAGCCGATGAATGTGTAAAATGTTTGTTCATATTCTGAATAAAAGAAAATAAAAAAACGGTAACATAAAAGTACTAAAATATTTATATATTTGGAATCTTCTAATTACTAGCTTTCATTTGATACCCATATTGTAATTTTTAACAAAAAAAAATTGTTTATTCCCCCTTTCTTTTTTCATTCGTAGACGCCATCTTAAAATAATATACCCTATGTCACTCTCACAATTTTTACAAATCCAATGACACCTCATACGTTAAAATCCATCAAGCCGTTTAGGCTGTAGGCCGTGCCAAAGAACTAGACATACAAACATACATACATACAAACATACATGCATACATACATACATACGCTCGAAAAACATAATCCTCCTTCTGGCGCAGTCGGGTAAAAAGTACCAGAACGTTACGATCATGGATCACAAATGAATATGATTAGCACAGGACCGCGATGAATGGCGTATTAAATAGACCTAAAGTCGGGCCAATTTAATAAGTCACATTTGACATCTATTGATACTTCACCAAACGTTACCTTGTAATGGCGGGCATAGAATAATATTTGTTTTTTCGAAGTTAGAACTGCACAATTGCTTTACTCTTTTAAATTACGATTACATATTTATTGTAATAATGACCAAAGAAGGTAATCTTACTAATAAACCATTTTAAATCTAACACAAAAATATCCGTTCTAAGGAACTGAACTTCGTTACAATGTTGCGTCTGTGAACCCTTTTTCTTTTTTAACCCTAGGGATGTAACCCAAAAAATCGATGTAAAACGTAGTTCCAACAAACCGCGATATTCACATATAATTCGATTCACGTATGTTTGAAATCCGTATCGATTCATTCACTTTTATCGATGTTTTTAAGCAGGTCGTAGTGAGGGACTACGAAGCTAAAACTGACATAATTGTCAAATGTGACCTGTTAAATTGGCCCGACTTTATTGGGCATAAAGTATTGGGCATTCGGTATTGTGAACTAGGTTATTTGATTGATTGAAAATAGAATAAACCGTAATTCGCGAGTGCGATTTTTAAATATCACCGGTGACTTTGAAATCCATCAACTATAGTATGAGATTTTAATTTCGAGTGGTTACTTTTTAGGGTTCCGTACCCAAAGGGTGAAAACGGGTCCCGATTACTAGGCCTGTGTTGTCCGCCTATTTGGGCTGTAACTTTTGAATCGAAATAGCTGACAGTTGAAATTTTCACAGAATGTGCGTTATTACGGCGGATTTGCTAACAAATTATCAAAATTTCAAAAAGTTAAGAATTAAGGGGGCCCTTTTTTATCAACGTTTTTTCTACTCGCTCTATCGTAAAAACGGTAATACATAAAAGCGTCAAACTTGGTTTGATTATAAAGCAAACTCTACAGTATGCAAAAAAAAAATCTAAACCGGTCAAGTGTGAGTCGGTCTTGCGTTAAAGGTCACGGAGAAAATAATGTTATTTAATATGTTGTGTTAAACGTTCCGTTTCATACAGTAAACGATTCAATCGAACGAACGAAATAATGAATGGTTTCATATAGTGGCAGTTAAAACTATAGTTTACAGCCAAAATTAGGGGGTAACGGAACTTAAAAACGGAAATTTGTTGGCATCATAAACGTTAAACTTTCGAGGGGTGTAATTTAACGACTACGAGTGGGTCAGAGCACTCGTTACAAAAGTCACAGGTTTGGAATTCAAAAATGTAAATTCATTGATTTCACGTCAAAATATTCGAGTGCGGATTAGAACGTTTGATATTCAAAAATAGCACTCTTGATCTTTACACTGTGCCTGTTTAAGTCTAAAAATAAAATTTGTCGTGATAGTAAGCCGGAATCCACGATTCAATGGATAATAAAAAGGAATAATAGAAGTTAGACGGTCCAATCAATTTGATTTGCTCCAATTTCAGTAGCCATGGGCACGAGCTTTACACATCTCTATTACAATAGTGGTGAGGTCGAGATTATCAAAGGCGAACTTAATCGAATTGACTAATCAACCCTTTGGGGGTAGGTATGCTTGGATATACTCAATAATTTACGCTTAAAATTGGTTTGAGATGCAGTAGGCTTAGATGAACGTAAAATTAATGGATGGGCCGAACATTTCAAAAAGAGAAAAATAAGTCGAAACACACGTCAAGTCTTTGATTAACTATACGTCAAGATAGAACCTCACGCTTTTAACGTACAAAAAAAATAAGCCAACTTTCTTAGGTTCGTGTGCGTGAGGCGTCGTACAACTTATCTCTGTGTCCATGTATATGGATAGTGTTTAGCGGCCTTACCTGGTTGAAATTTTTTCGATTCGTTTGTAGCTTCGTCAGGTATACTTCAAATACGTACCAAGATGACAGACCAAGTGTGCTACTTTGTATGGACCAAATATGCTACTTTGTATGGACCAAGTGTGCTACTTTGTATGGACCAAGTGTGCTACTTTGTATGGACGAAATATGCTACTTTGTATGGACCAAGTGTGCTACTTTGTATGTAGTGGACCAAGTGTGCTACTTTGTATGTATTGGACCAAGTGTGCTACTTTGTATGGACCAAGTGTGCTACTTTGTATGGACCAAGTGTGCTACTTGTGTGCTTCTACTTAACATGCGCTTGGGCCTATCCATTAATTTTACTTTAATCTAAGGCAGAAGTTATTAGTCTTAAGAAATAGCGTACTGATACTGTCTTACTCACAGCTTCAAAAACACACATACACAACCTCGCATAAACACATGCACTAGACACAAAAAAGTAATATTTTGTCTTCAAACTTCTTGACATTACGCACATAATTAATCGATTTCTATTTCTATTTCACTTTTACATCAAAGAATTTGATCTTAAGATAAGATAAAGATAAATTTTATTTTATTTGCATACCAAGAATAGGAAAATAGCATATGCTCACGACTAAATTCCCCGAGGGGGTAGTCAGAGATATTCTGAAACCTCAGAACATCCACGTTTCACCAGTAGTACCGAAACTCTGTCCAGTGTGACGGGGAGTCAGCCCGTCGCCACTAATAATAATGGACAGTGGGTACAATACATGTGAATTAAAAGTGCTTGTTTAAAAATAACGGTTTTGTAATTCAAAACCATCAACGTTAAATTTTTTAACAGTGATGATTCACTCATTTACCTAAATGGAAATTAAAAGGAAATAATAGGGGTAAGAGCGATGGCTCAATCAATTTGATTGCCTCAATTTTCGGTGGCCCTGGGCGCGGCTTTGTTACAATAGAGTCGAGATTGGGATTATCAGGACAATATTTTAATTGAAGGTAGCCATGGTTTAAGGGCTAGTAGCCTCGTCTTTAGTAAAAGGGGTGATGATTCAATTCCAACCTGGAACAAACTGGGGCCAATTAGTTTTTAGAACCTTGTGCACAATTTTTTAGTCCGGGCGTAGAAGCCGTAAAATAACCACTTAGTTATAATAATATGAGAGTTGATGATGTGTCAAAAATATATATCGGGTACATATTAATAAGATATTTATTAAATGTTATAACACTTTCGAACTTGTGGTAAACACACTTTAGGTACTCTCATTATCTCATATTAATATTGATCTAAAATTGAATATTTCTGGTTTCAACTGTCATTATGTGTTGTTAGCTTCATATTATACAGTTGTTATAAATGATAGATATCGGCAAACCAGGTTACGAACTATTATCTAAAGCAAGTTCTAGTTTTTATAATTTTTTTGAGTATAACTCTACATCATAATATACCAAATAATCTATTAAAAATTTGCAGACTTTAATAACATCAAAACCAATTTTTCTTCAGCCGGTAGAGTATTTTACCATCATTGGCTTATCGAAGGAGGCAGTTCAAACATTTTGAGAAAATTCAAAATGGAAATAATTTGGGTACAGGACAGTGATTTTTGAAAGATACACTTTCAAATCAGCAGTAGAAAATGACAAAATTACTATGGAGATTATGCATCATTCAATCATGATTTTGAACTTGTGACTTTCGAAAATCGCACTCCTACTACTGAAATTTTGATATTCTGAATAGCCTGCCATTCTGGACAGAGTTTGGACTTTTTTTAATTATGTAGGTATGTAGATATCTTGAAGATGACATATTCATCATATCTCCCACAGACAAAACAATCGTGCCTTAGCATACGTACTTTATAGGGTTCCGTAATCAAACAAGGAACCCTTATACTTTCGTCCATTCTGTCTGTCTTTCTGTATGCCTCGCCTCTATAGGTCGCTCATTTTTGCTCCTATTCAATCGAAATTTGGCATGAGCATTGGATTTCAGCCTACAATGTCCTAAGTCCTAACCAACTTCGTTTCAAATAAGGACGAAACGATTTTCCAATTCCTATACAGGGTGGCAGCCAAGCAAATACTAAAACCGTGAACTCAGACCATCAAACTGAACAACTTTCACTATGAAGCCTACCTTAGAAAAAAAATCTGCTGTCCCATACCAAACTGCTATACCTACCCGACTCAAATGTACGGAACAGCAGATTTTTTCTTAAGTATTTCATATTTGCTAGGCTGTCACTAACACCTCGTATAGCTTTTTGGCCAACTCTGATTTGCAAATATAATTTATTTATCAGAAAGATATATACTATCTGACATATCTTGGACATTACTAAAGCTGTTCTAAAAATATGTGAGAGGAAGTTTTTCAAAATTTCCTTAAAATTTCAATGATTTTTGAGATGGATTATAAGTGTCCCACGTGGGACTCAAACCCACGACCTCTAGTTTCCATAAAAGAATTAAATGAAATGACTTTTTCTCTCCTTTAACCGTTTTCAGTTGAAAGGATTATCCGAGTCGATTAATCATTATCACACCCGACATTAGGGTTCCTTTGTGTTACAGACAAAAGGGTAACAAAGTCTTTTCTAATTAACTTATCTACTTAGCGACCATTTTAACTTTGTGATGACTTCATCTAAAAAGGGAATTAAATGAGAATTATCTTTTTAGCTTGAATTTTATGTTTCTAATTTTAGATTAAATTGTTGTTTGTACTTATAAATTGTGAAAAGGTTTTACATTAATCATGACATAAAAGGGTCGTTTTGAAATACTGCAGACTTTGAAACTACAAAATTTTCTATTCATTTGAGCATTTATGCATTTCCTCCAACAAATACATAAATAATTGTGTGTACCTCCCTAACAGCACAAATGTCAATGTAACTGCCTCCGTGGTCTAATGGTTAAAAGCATTGGGCTCTGGACACGGAGGTCGTGGGTTCGATTCCCACGGGGGACACCTAGTGATATGTTACTTTGTGCTTTTTTCCCCAGTTGGCTAGGACATTGCAGGCTGAATCACATGATTGTCCGAAAAGAAAGTCGATTCCGTGCTTCAGATGGCACGTTAAGCCGTTGGTCCCGGCTACTATCTCTGGTGGTGGTAGCCGTTAAATAAAAACCACGTCAGAGGCCGTAAGGCGGTCTGAAACAACTCTGAAACCAGGGCTTACTGCCCACACGATAAGAAGAAGAAGCACAAATGTCTTAAAAATATCTAATAGAAATCTAGTAGATATTCTGTATCTATGGGAATCGTGAAAAAATATGTTATTCCATAGAAAACCGGAATAGACCCAAGTATATGTGACAAACAGCAGATTTTCTTTAAGTATTTTAATGTAGGCTTCATAGCGAAAGTTCGTGTGTTTGTTCATGCAGGTCACGTAAAAACTACTGAACTAGTTCATCTCCTCTTCAAATGAATTTTCCAGAAAAACCTAGAGCTTAATTTGGGGCAATGAGCTCATTCAATCCTAGAATTTGCGAATGTGATGTTTTGAGCGAGAAGAAAATCTTTGAAAAAATCAATTTTCTTTTAGGTACCCACTGAATTTTTTACTTTTTGTTTTGTTATTATTTTTCATAAAATCTGATAATTATAATGATGTATATTCAACCGGCTACCTATTACGGTTCAGAAGATACAGCCATCTGAAACTAGGACGGATGGACAAATAGACAACAAATAGGGTTTCGTTTTCACCTCGGCCAACGGAACCTAAAAATACGGTATCGGTGCAGTATAAGAAGACTACGTATGTGCGGACACCCCTGTCCCCCACTAATGTTCACCTTACCCCTCTTGGTGGCACGGGAGGTGATCGACCTCTTATGGGAGCTTGCCTGCCATATATCAACAGATGGCACCATATATCAGCACCCAAAGCAGCATACGTTATAGCGGATACAGATGGCGCTATCTGTAGCATTCGCAAATATGCTCTATACAAGACCACTTTCAACGTGAATACCTAACTGTACCCTACAACAAGTAAGGTTCACAATCGAATGCAAGACATAAATCGCGCAATAGAAAGCACTGAGATTTATCTAAGGTCCAACTAAAAACCGTTCGACCTCAGTCGATCCCCAGGCATCACACCTAGTCTGACGGAACATATTCCGTTTTCAACGAAAGAACCTTCCACCTCGTTCCTCCACACTCTCTCGCTTACTCGCACTCATAATAAATGAGCTAGCCTCTTCTTTTTAGATCAGGAGTTCGATTTTTTTCGAGTTTCGAAACAGTATTAGAAAATGTCAAAATTACTATGGAGATTATGACATTTTCTACTGTTGATGTGAGTGTGTGACTTTCAAAAATCGTACTCTAGCATGTGGTATCAGCATACGAATAGATAATAATATAGTTGGTACACTATAGAAACGAAACTCCCGCGTTAAATGTCAATATACGCCTACAAAATGTCAAGATACGCGTGCCAATCTTGTGATAGTTTAACTAGTTTCGTTTTTATAGTGTATATTATTATCTATTCATATGGTATCGGTACGATTTCAGTGGATTGCACGTACGAAACCGTGGGCACAGATAAGACATCATCCAATTTGGTCCAATTGTGTAAGTGCTGGCCAAAAAAAATATAACGATATTTTGTTAGGACATATCCATTTTAACATTCATTATTATGGCACCAAAGCTGTTTACGTCCATTGTCCTTGGATTTATCTGTGTTCGAAAAATTTTCTTTTCATACATTTTCGATTAAATTTGCTAAGGCTATAAGTACAAATACAAATATATTTATTAACAAAAAGAACTAGTCAGTACACATGATACAATGGACCCCGCATGCGGCAAGCCAGAATCTCGGGAATCCTTTACGATTTATCAGGCAAAAATTACAAGTATAGGACAGAGTGAGCGATGTTTAAATAATTATAGTGATAAATAAATTTTAAGTACCTATAGACAATGAAGTTACAACTAACATAACGGAGACATGCGATGAAATTTAATAACCTACCCATAAAATTAACAATTTTGAAATATAAATAAAAAGTGTATGAGTTAATGTGTGTGTGTGTGTGTGTATGTGTGTTAGTTAGTTGATGTTTTAACAAAGAACGGCTAGGAGTGATTCAGTGGCAACATATTCAAGGGACTGTAAATAATTGGTTACTTTAAATTTGACCTCTCTGGCACTAAGATCTTTCAGGCTACATACCGTTAACTTTTCTGTACAGAAATGGGAGTGTTCTGTTAGATCTTGTCGGTCACAGCATTTTTTAGTATCGCACCAAATATGTAGGGCCATTTTCCTTGGTTTTATTAAGGTTTGAAAAATCTGCCTTTTCACACATTTTTGATGTAACTAACAAAATTTACAGCTACAACTTTCATCCCGCGGACAAGTTCTAACGGAATATAGCATTCGTTTTTGTTGGCCGGCACTTTCACATTTGGACCAAAAATGTATGAAATACGGAAGATGTTTTTTACCTATACATTTCATAAATTTGTTGCTTCAAGCTAAATCTCCTCAATAAAGTAAACTAAGTTGAACGCTTCCGTATCCGGCTGAGTTAACAGAGAGCGTAACCTGCGACAAATTGAATCTGCCAAGTGTGTTCTAGTTTGAGGGGTAGAAGCAGATTATACTTGCCACTTGTTACCGCTTTACGGTAGAGTAGTGCTGCCTAACAATAGTGATACTATCGATAGTCGATAGTCTATCGATAGTATCGTATCCTCGAAAAATAGTACCAATATCGATAGTGCTATCGATAGTATCGTTACCATCGATAGTACCAATACTGTAGTATATCAATACTGTCAATAATATTGCTAACAAACAATCAATACTGTCGATAGTAATGAGATGCTGAAGTGGACTGTGATAATGGGTGGTGAAAGGAAATGCCAGGCGCTTTCGAATAACATAATTAAAAGAAAACGTGAAAAAATCGTACAGCGAAGTAGACAACAGACGTAAGATAAAAGCTATGCAAAAGCACTATAGAAAACTAGAACTTAAATAGACATCAAACATGAAAGGAGGTTGCAATCCTCAACAGATGCAATATTATCGATACTATCAATAGTATTACAGATAATCAATAATATTATTGGTCATTCTGAGTTATCGATAGTATCTATAGTTTTGATACTATCGATAGAACTATCGAAACTGTAAACATATTACAAGTCAACTATCGCTAGTTAAGCAAGACTACTCAAGAGGCATGAGTTTATCGCGACATCACATAACAGCATTTAAGTAACTTGCGATAAATTCGATAATTGTACTGCAGATATCAATAGTATTGGTCATTCTGTGTTATCGATATTGTTACTATTTTACGAAGTCAACTATCGATAGTGTAACTATCGATCTTTAGGCAAGACACGGGTAGTACGGGCAAGTACAGGCATGGGTTTAGCGCGACGTCATGTCAGCATATTAAGTTGGACCCTGTATAAAAAAATAGTTGTAAGCTTGGAAAGAACTGTTTTTAGGTTTATTTGATTGAGAAATCCTCAATTTTGCGATGCCACTGAGCGGGAAAAGGGCTTTTAAACAAATCACAAGTCACAGAAGCACTGTAAAGTAGCACCGTTTTGTAGCAAACGTACATAAGAACATTATTGACACGGGTCTATTTTCAGCCGCTATTTGCGAGGGCGTCCGGCCACAAGCCATTTCCCAAATTGAGCATTTGCCAAATAAGCACTCGTCAAATAGTATACAATACATTGCTTCTAACATTTGGTTTGGAATATACGAGGTGAGGAATTACATTTTGAAGCTGTAATGTTCTGATGTAGGTATTTAAATATGTTGGTTACCGTATTTAATCTAATGGTTAAGAGCACTGTCACCTAGTGATATGTCACTTTGTGCATTTTTCCCCAGTTGGCTAGGAAATAGCAGGGTGAATCACCTGATGGTCTGAAAAGAAAGATTATTCCGTGCTTCGGATGGTACGTTAAGCCGTTGGTCTCGGCTACTTATAAAAAACTAAAAAAAAAACTCAAAATGTTTTATTCACAATAATATCACATGGATAGCTTACTGACGTCATTTTTGACTCTACCACCGCGTCGGAAGGTCTATCTCTCGTGGTAGTCGTTACATAAAAACCACGTCAGAGGCCGTAAGGCGATCAAAAAAAACTCTGACACCAGGGCTTGTTGTCCACACGATAAGAAGAAGACCGTATTACAAAATAAAAAAAATCTACAGCCTAATGGATCAACAGTCGGAAAAAGCCATCTCAAAACTGTAGTTTAAGCACAGACTAAATACATACTACGTTTGAGGGCCTCGATTGCACTATTATTTTATTAGTGTAAACCGGCTATTCGAGTCTTCTACAGACTAGTATCACTTCGACCTTATGTAGATCTTTTGTGATCGCCACAATAGTTACAGTTCACTGCTATCTATTGCACTAGCCCAGTGCAATTGCAATGGAGGAAATTTAATAATCTGTGTGACATGGCATCAGAAATCAACACATCCAGGTACTTAAAAGAAAACCTTAGGGTGCGTTCACATCTGGTGAATGCGCCGCGAATGCGCAGCTAGCGAGCCGTTCGCGAGCTGCGCTGTAGAGACGCACGAGCATAAAATGCGGATACATTTGAACTGAACTTAACGGATGTTCGGATCGCGAGCGGCTCGCGAGCTGCGATGATGAAACCAATTTTGTGCTATCGCAAAAGTGGAATCTATCAACAATAACCTGATATAACGGACCTATTTGATCCGCATGAATAAATGAATTATGAATTATTATTTAGATTCCAATATTAAATATGGCAAAACATCTGATCCGTAAGAAAAAATGGTTTCATTTAATTACATCACAAATTCAAGTTCAATTAAAAGAATAATTGCATTGCAATCGTGCAACAATTAAACTATTTTATCCGGGAGTGATCCTTGGATTTTGTATCTCAATACAGTAAATATCCACGAGAAAATCTGCCACAAACAAGCTTAGTAGGAAGTTCATTCTAAAACATTATAATATTTATTTTACATACGGATATACATAAATGGGTCCTTAGAAATGTTACTACAACCCAATTGAACCATAAATAAATTATGATAAAGGTCAATATTAACTACTTTAAGGTTTCAAAGAAATGGCGTGTCAAGTGGTGACAAATGGCTGTTAATACACAAAAACACAGCAAAAGAAACGATATCTCTTATTAACATCGTATAACACCCACGGGAAAAAATTCTAACAGTAAATAATTAGCATACCATTATAATTATGCACACGACTACACACCCCCCCTTTAGCTAACCGTCGAGGAATAAAGTTGAGTATAAGCAAAGTTAGGCGCGGTTTATACAGAAGAGACGTGTGGTGGTGGCGGATAGTCAAAGTAACACAATTATAAACCTTATAGTACGTAGCATAGCGTCGTTTGGAGAATTACGCCCGCTCCTCCTGGCGACGTCACGTGGAAACGCGGGTGCGATTCTCCTTCACGACAAAAACAACGCTATGTTACGTAATATAAGGTTTATATTGTGTTACTAAAATTATCCGCCACCGCCACACGTCTCTTCTGTGTAAGCCGTGGCTTAGAGATACGTATTCTTATGGAATGATTTTCGGCTAAGTGCGATTTGAATTACATTGGTGCGTGAGCATATTATTTTCTAAGGGGATGATCAGACCGTCATACTGGACAACTTTCTCTATGGGACCAACATAGTAATCGCGAAAAAAAATCAGCTGTTCCATAGACTTGGCTCGAGTAGGTTTGCAGTTTTGTATGGAACAGCTGTTTTTCGCGATACTGATGTTGGTGCCATAGAGCAAGTTGTTCAGTTTGACCATCTGATCATCTCCTTAAAAAAGTGTCAGCATATAAAGAAAAGAAGAAAAGGGCCTATATTGGCTATGTCCGAAGTGGTGATGGGACCTGAAAAATCGATCGCAGCGCCCGGGGTGCCAGAAATGTGTACTTTTGTTGGACAAGCTGTGTAAAATATGTTTGAATCTATGCAAATCCACACACAAACTCAACAGGAAATCTCCAAAACTGTTAAGACTACAAACTTAAAATTTGACATGGAAGTTTCTATTGGCATCTAGGTGCTCACTAAAAAGGGTTTTTGAAATTTTATCTGCAAACGTGTGAAAAGCGGGATAAAAGTTTGTACGGAAATTGGCACTGCAAATATCGTGGGTTCTAGCAAACAGGTATTTTAGTTTTTACATTAATACTTGAAATAATTCACGGCGGTCCGACACCGCTAGGGGCGCTAGTGTCGTGCATATAGCCAATAGGCTGATGATGATATGACTCTATAATTGAACCATCGCTCTCTGTATGAAAATCGAAGCTACCATGGCTTAAAATATATAGGCTTAAAATGGCATCTTGCCCTCCAAAATAGCCTTGACGTCGTTTTATCGATATTTTCACCTAACGTTGCATCGTTACCGACCGTGAATGTCTCTTTAGTGTGGTTTTTAACTCAATTAACTTGAATATCGATGTGTACACTCAATAGGGTCCGACGGCCCGATAGCACAGTCTGTAGTGAACCTGCCTGCTGTGCCAAGGGTCCCGGGTTCGAATCCCGTAAAGGACAAATATTTGTATGATGAACATGAATATTTGTACCCGAGTCATGGATGTTTGTATCTATATATGTATTCTATATCGTTGTCTAGTCATCATAACACAAGTCCAGGCTAGATTCTGGTACTTTAAATGTGACTAGGTAATTTGTGAGACAACGTCCAAAAAAAAGGGTTTTATAAATAAGTATTGTTTTAGATAGACCCGGTAAAGGAGTATAGCGAAAGTACACACTGCGTTTTTGGCAAAAACTGTTAGTCGCCGGGTCATCATCATCATCATCATCAGCCTATCATCGTCCTCTATTGAACAAAGGCCTCTCTCAAGGCGCGCCACAAAACTAACCTCGGCCTTCTCATCCAATCGCTTCCCGCTACCTTTCTTAGGTCATTGGTCAACAGATACGACCAGGCTAGCCCATAGCCGCTTCATCTTGCTATGTCACCGTAATTAGTTACACTAGTGCTCTAGTCTCTGCCAACCCCACTACAAAAGAGACGTGACGTTTTAGATTAATACATCTTTCGATTGTTATGCGACTGCACCAGAAGGAGGGTTATGTTTTTCGAGCGTATGTATACAACGTGTTAATGAATTAACGCAAAACTAGACAGTAGTTTGTTTAGAATCGAGAGCAGAATCGAATTATCATGTTTTCAACATAGGATTTTTAAACAAAATATTAAATAACATGTTTGTAAAATATAAAATTTACTGAACTCGATCTCTCAACCCACCGCACGGGCACACTCACCCTACTTACTACCAAAATAAGATTCTTAAAATGTATCCATGAGCACGTTAGCGCTTTCATACATTGCTGAAATGATAACAAATCATTTTTGCCTCAAAACTTAAAATGCGAATAACTATAAAATTACGTAATTATTGTTTCAATCTTTTATTTTGTTATAAATCAGTTGGGGTGTATGAGGTTTTGCGCTTATTCATTAACACGTTGTATAGTGCCGGACCTGTGCTTTAAGTATATGATAATAATGTCGACAACGTGAAAGTTGAAGAGTTTCTCGCTTCTCAAGAAAGGCTCAATTCCCAAGGGTACGCGAGTCCTTGTCAACCGGTGTAGATTGTCAAGGAATTCTGAATGCTATTTAAGAGAGTTACGTCAACAATTTCTGCGACCTGTTGCTTCTAGTTTTAGTGAAATAAAAATATGACAAGAACGATACTTTATATATATATTTTTTTATAATTTACGATATTTACTTTTTGACGTGAAACGTCTTTCATTTCGTTCAGTACTCACTTGCAAAAACTGTTTGTACTGGCGCCATCAGATAATTATATCGTAGCATACAAGGTGGAAAAATATTTCTGAGCAGTGCTAATTTTCAATAAATTCACTACAGTGAATTTTACCAATTATATCTAAACGTGTATTGTATAATAAATATCTAAACAGCTAATTTTTAATAATTTCTTCACAATGTTATTTAAATTGAAATGAATTATAACGGAATAAGGTCTTTTTTCCTACGCTGCTCAGATGTTTATGATCACCCTGACTACGTAGATATATTTGATGTTCTAGCCGTTCAGATATTTTTAATTGGTAATGTGTAAATAAATTATTGAAAATAAGAACTGCTTTGAAATATTTGACCACCTTGTATGCTATGATATATCTGATGGTGACTGTACTATGTACTACAACAAGCTAATTTTTTTTACAATTTCAATATTGGTTCCATATTAAAAGTTTTTCATTTTGATGGTCTGAACCACCTCCTCAAAAATGTAATGCATTTAATTGTCCATCCTGTATAATATCACTAGATGAGACAATCTTAGGAGTTCTCAGTAAAGAAAGCCTAAATTTAAAACGATCTACTCCAATAAACTACAAATCATTCAAGCTATTTTATAGAATATTCACCAGGACAACAACATTTTAAACACCACTGGCTTTTCGGTGAAGGAAAACATCGTGAGGAAACCTGCATGCTTCAATTTCGAGGCATGTATTGTACCCACTGTCCATTATAAGTGGCGACGGGCTCACCCCCCGTCACACTGGACAGAGTTTCGGTGCTACTGGTGAAACGTGGATGTTCTGAGGTTTCAGAATATCTGAACCACCTCCTTAAATATGTAATGCATTTAATTGTCCATCCTGTATAATATCACTAGATGAGACAATCTTAGGAGTCCTTTTAAAGTTCAGTGGCGCCCTCATCACAATAATACAAAAGCCTACATTTAAAAAGTTCTACTTCAATAAACTAAAAAACCCTTCAAGGTATTTTATTATATAATACTCACCAGGACAACAACATTTTAAACACCACTGGCTTTTCGGTGAAGGAAAACATCGTGAGGAAACCTGCATGCTTCAATTTCGAGGCATGTATTGTACCCACTGTCCATTATAAGTGGCGACGGGCTCACCCCCCGTCACACTGGACAGAGTTTCGGTGCTACTGGTGAAACGTGGATGTTCTGAGGTTTCAGAATATCTCCGACTAACCCTTCGGGGAATATAGTCGTGAGCATATGCTTGCATGCATAAACATGCATTTTATTAAATCACTTCTAATGCATAGTAAGTTGAAGTTTGGCTTATTAATACTTTCGATTTAATAAAGGGAACTTCCTTATTATCCTTATTTAAAAATTGTAGCAGAAACTGTGACTGAAGATATTTGTAAAAAAAAGGTTATGATAAGATTGATAAGGTATTAAGGAGTTGTCAATAATAGGTGTAGTAATTAAATTTTGAATTGGAGTAAAATAAAAAGAATAGTTATTTGTTATGTAAGGCTGCAAAGTTGTTTTTTGGGGCGAGTTATATTGAAAGATCAAGTGATAGTACTGTAGCCAATGGTAATATACATATTTTTTACCTTATTGATATACATAATATCAATAAGGTAAAAAATAAGTAAGCACGAAGTTTAAAAATTTCACATGTTTTAGTATTTCCGTACCATGGAATCGAAAGATTCGAATTTTAAAAGCTCTTTAAATTCACGATGTCCGAGCATAATTATTATGTGAGGTAACAATTTTTAATTTTTTTAATCTTGACGTTTATTTCGTGCTTTAGATGCATTGTGGCCAATAGCACGTGACAAACTAATTAAAAACAGCATGTATAGCTTATGAAATTAAGTATTCTCTTTGATTTGCTGTAAAGTAGATTCAGCCTTCGTAATTATCCTGACTTGTAGTTATAAATTACCATACTTTGTTCAATGCATAGCATTATAAATAATGAACACAACAGCATGCAAAGTCAAGGCTGAATCGAATCGGAATTACCAGACGGTCGCGAAAATATGGAAATGTCTGTTACACGGTTTAGTTAACAGATCATTTTAGTCATAACTATTAGACGAGACCCCCCCTCCCCCCCCCCCCTTCTGAAATTCTTAGAGTTGTTTTCTAGAACTCGATTTAAGAGGAAAGGCGGGTTCTGTTTTGTCCATACAAACATATTCCCCTGATTCCTCCCTGGATGTCTAAATTCCCCGAAAGGGTAGTCAGAGATATTCTGAAACCTCAGAACATCCACTTTTCACCAGTAGTACTGAAACTCTGTCCAGAGTGACGTTGGGTGAGCCCGTCGCCACTTATAATGGACAGCGGGTACAATACATGCCTCGAAATTGAAGCATGCAGGTTTCTTCACGATGTTTTCCTTCACCGAAAAGCCAGTGGTGTTACAAATCGTACATAAATTCCGAAAAACTCATTGGTACGAGTCGGCCTGGACGGGGATCGAACCATCGCCTCCTGCACGGCAGGCAAGGTTACTCGCCACTGGACCACCACGGCTATACATTTCACACCACGGTTATTTTTGTCACGGATATAACATTTCCCCTCATTTTAGTGTGTATGAGTGATATAATTACCGCATTAATAATACTTGTTAAATATTATAAATAACAATTTTCAAAGAATAGTATAATAATAGGTTGTTTAGTTTATAGCATTTTTATTGGCATTAAGCAAAAGAAAAATTAGCCACCAAAAAATTTTTTAATTTAAGTAGTAGTATTAAATTGTCTATAAAATACTTTTTATTTGAATAAGCTATCATTCTTAGTTTCCGAGATATTAAGGTTTGTGTTGTTGGTGACCAGCCGTCCTAGAGAAAGTGACGTTCTATTGGCGTTGACGCTAGTAGAAAATGACAGAATGTATGGAATATTTTGACGTTTGCTTTCGTCACCATACGTCAAGTCCATACATTTTTATGTTTTAATAAAATAATAAAGTTTAATTAAAGGCAAGAAACCCGTAAAGAAATGTACATAATAAAAACAGTATAAATAAAAACATTACATGCTAAAAAAGAATATAAAAAAAGACTTTGGTGTCATTTTTTGTCCACGTCCTGGTGGACAGACAACCAGTAGATACTTGGACATTGAGTTATTTAGTCCCTCGCTTACCATTCTTAATATACTGTTGTCAGAGCCACGGAGCCTGTTCCAAAAAGAGGCAATTCGTGCCCTAACAACAGCAAAAAAGTCATGTATCCTCGCATCAGCAAACATGTTCGAAGCACTACATAATCGCGGCAATCTCATAAGGGTACGAAACGCATCATTGTATTGCACCCTTATGGTGCTATACGATTTTCTAGTGAACTTGGTCCATAATTGGTAGGTATAGAGGCACCTTTGACTAATTATTATAAGGACTAGCCTTGCGGTAGCATTTCCCCTCTGCCACGGTATAAGCACAATTGATCTTGTGTTAACATTCAATTTTACACCTTATCACTAAACGAGACAGCCTATAATTGCGAAATAATAACTTCGAACTTAGAACGTTTGGGGTTCACACGAGACTACTTTTCATGATTTTTGACATTCAAAATTAGAATCTAAAGTTATAGGGAATAAAATCCAAAGTTGCGGATTTCATGTTACCTCGCCCCCCGCAAAAAGTGGCAGAAATGTTTGTTAGTAGAATTACACGCGTAACCAGTCCACATATAAATAGTCAAAGGTTGTTGGTGACCAGCCGTCCTCTAGGACGGCTCACCACGGTCACCAACTTTCTCTAGAAAGTGACGTTCTATTGGCGTTGACGCTAGTAGAAAATGACAGAATGTATGGATTTGACATTAACGATCGGAACATTTTGACGTTTGCTTTCGTCACCATACGTCAAGTCCATACATTTTTATGTTTTAATAATAAAGTTTAATTAAAGGCAAAAAACCCGTTAAGAAATGTACATAATAAAAACAGTATAAATAAAAACTTTACATGCTAACAAAGAATTTAAAAATAGACTTTGGTGTCATTTTTTGTTCACGTCCTGGTGGACAGACAACCAGTAGATACTTGGACATTGAGTTATTTAGTCCCTCGCTTACCATTCTTAATATACTGTTGTCAGAACCACGCAGCCTGTTCCAAAAAGAGGCAATTCGTGCCCTAACAACAGCAAAAAAGTCAGGTATCCTCGCATCAGCAAACATGTTCGAAGCACTACATAATCGCGGCAATCTCATAAGGGTACGAAACGCATCATTGTATTGCACCCTTATGGTGCTATACGACTTTCTAGTTAACTTGGTCCATAATTGGTAGGTATAGAGGCACCTTTGACTAATTATTATAAGGACTAGCCTTGCGGTAGCATTTCCCCTCTGCCACGGTATAAGCACAATTGATCTTGTGCATTTACATTCAATTTTACACCTTATCACTAAACGAGACAGCCTATAATTGCGAAATAATAACTTTGAACTTAGAACGTTTGGGGTTCACACGAGACTACTTTTCATGATTTTTGACATTCAAAATTAGAATCTAAAGTTATAGGGAATAAAATCCAAAGTTGCGGATTTCTTGTTACCTCGCCCCCCGCAAAAAGAGGCAGAAATGTTTGTTAGTAGAATTACATGCGTAACCAGTCCACATATAAATAGTCAAAGAGAGGCACTGACAATACGTTTTAAATAGTGTCGTTTTAACATCCTCACTACACTTGCCAAACCGACTATAATGTCGTTAACACTAATCGAAAAATACTTTGTCTAGGCCCCCTGTATTCATTGCTCTCGAGTGTATTTATTATCAGCGTCATGGAACTAACATCGAAATCGCGAGAAAGAAATCAGCTGTTCCATATAAAACTGCAATCCTACTCGAGTAAAATGTATGTTAAAGTTTTTACGCAACTCAGATCAATAAGCGTCTGCATGGATGTATAATTATCTCTTTATTTTCAAATACAAACTACTATATTTTCTTTACATGTCAAGGGACCCCATTAAGTGTTTATTTTAGGAGGTGTACCGATGTGGAAAATAACTTTAAAATGGGTTTCAAAGCTAGTCATAATATATGGTTAGTGGGTTACATTATTATGTAAATTACAGTTGTAAAGATTAGTAGTGCGTAAAATTTCACGAAATTTAATTTAAAATGTCACGTACAAAGGCTTTGTAAAACGAAATATACTTTATAAAAGTGTTGTAAATTTCCTAGAACAAGTTAATATCTTATACAACGTGCTACTGAAGTAACGCAAAAATAGAAAGTAGTTTGTTTAGAATCGAGAGTTTCAATATAGGTTTTTTTTTTTCAAAATATTAAATAAAATGTTTTTAACGAAAAAAAAATGTTAGACCTCCCATAGAAAATAGATCGGCTGATCCGCACTTTTGTATGGGAGGTCCAAAATTTGTTTTCGTTTTTCGACCCATGTTCCTTAGGGAAAGTTATTTAGTTTCATTGTCTGAATACACCCTTAAAAGGAAATACCGTCGTTACGTTCCACCAAGTATAAATAGTACAAATACCTAAGACTAAGGTCCAATAAAATTCAGGTATAATGTTCAAAGACACTTTCTTAAAGCAACTCTATTAAAAAAGCAGTAAAATTGTGCTAGACCATAATCGGTTTCCAAACAATTTTATAAAAATATTCACGAATGAAACCGGAATGCAAAAATTCAGCTGTTCAGAAACGATAAAATTCTACAACTTAATTGGATTATTTAGGTTATTAGGTCGAAGATAGATAATAAAGCCACTTGTTATTAATTCATTGGATATTGGATTATTTCCTAAACTACTGTCGACGAAATAATAGGATTTTAAGGGAATATAATTCGGAGCGTGCTCCATACTTAGAAGTCTGGTGATATTTTCAATACTAACTAATTAAAATCAATGAATTTTTTCTCAAACAATCTTGAAACTAATATCTATGCTCGTATGAAATCCGATTTTCGTTAAAATGTATAGTTTTAAAGTTACAGTGCCTCGAAGATTTCCATACAAATCTTAAATTAATGCTCGCATTAACACTGTATATTGTAACGAAATTCTGACTTCATGCAAGCATAGAGATTAGTTTCTAGATTGTTTCTGAAAAATTGCATTGACTTTAATTGGTTAGTATTCAAAATATCACCAGACTTCGTTTGTATGCAGCGCGCATTTACGCATTCGGAATAAACTTCACTTAATTTACGAAAGCGAGTAATAGCATTCGATCGATAGAGGATCATGAAGCATTGAAGAAATTGCAATCTCCATACAAGAAGCTAAAACTTTGTATCCTACTAAAATCTTACAGAAATCTATGGTTTTAGTCTTATTCGATTCAGTGTATAATGTTTTGATTTTACTTGAAAGTTACATAATTTTGATTAAATATTCGTCTGTATTTATAGCCCCTTAAGGGTATATTACTGTTGGCGCGCTCCATACAAAAGAAGTTTTATTTTCAATACTAACCAAGAAGGTTATATTTTCAATACTAACCAATTAAACTCAATGAAATTTTGCAGAAACAATCTAATCTAAAATGTACAGTTTTAAAGTTACAGTGCCGCAAAGATTTCCATACAAATATTAAATTAATCCTAGCATTGAAACTGTGTATTTTAACGAAAATCTGACACGATACAAGCATAGAGATTAGTTTCTAGATTATTTGTGCAAAATTTCATTGAGTTTAATTGGTTAGTATTGAAAATATCACCAGACTTCGTTTGTATGCAGCGCTCATTTACGCATTCGGAATAAACTCTTAATCGTAATTTATATTTCCACAGTTTTATTATAACGTAACTTCTGTTGAATGTTTGAGCGGTAATGCAAGCTACTCAATGCCTGAATCAACGTAATTCTTCCATGTTCAAACACGGTACCATTAAACATTTACCTATAAGTGATAAGTGTTCGGATTATAGACTGATATTATCTAGTAAATACCTAAATAAGAGATGGGATTGCGTGACGAAAATTTATAACAAACGAATGGTTTTGTTCAGTATAATACAGTTACGTGACGTTGTTTATCGTTAGATGAAATGTTTTTCTGTTATGGCGGTTTTTCGACTATATTTATACAATTTACCGAAACCAAAGTCATACATCAGTATTCTTGGATAGTTTATCTAATGAAATCATAAATTGAATACACGATTGGAGTTACTTTACTCGATAGAAAATCGTCACAAAGATGACGTATTTTCATGTGCTTGTATTTCCGTTTATTGGTATTTTTACTCACATAATCACAATTAGTTTATCTAGTGCAATCATAAAAAATATATTAAAAGTACTTTTGTTAATTCTTTTTAATCGAAAATACGGCACACGCGTTTCTCATAGAAAATATTCGTCTGAACCTATAGCTCCTTAATTGTAATTTACTTTTCCACAGTTTATTATAACGCAACTTCAATCAACAATGGAAGAATCAACGTAATTCTTCCATGTTCAAACACGGTACCATTAAACATTTACCTATAAGTGATAAGTGTTCGGATTATAGATTTTATCTAGTAAATAAATAAGAGATGGAATTGCGTGACGAAAATTTAAAAGAAATTAATGGTTTTGTTCGGTCTAAAGCTAGTACCACAAAGTACTATAATTTAGTACTGTTTATCGTTTGATGACATGTTTTTCGGGTAATCGTTTCTAATGCCTATGTTTAGTTGGTCATTGATTTTTTGTATAAAGAGGCAATTATGTTAGTTAACGTTAAAGTTTCGATTATTTCGTTCCTTTTAGAGTCGATGTTAGTAACCTATTCTAAAATAGTGCATATATCGTGAATGTTTTAAACATTACGTGATTTCATTTTAGATTGAAAATGTGAGCGTCTTTCGCCACGTTAAGTTTGTAGTAGGCCTTAGGCTTACATACAGGGTGTAACAAAAACACCCTTGTAGAGACCCTAGTAGATCATTAAAATGAACAACTTTCACTATGGAGACAAAATAAAAAAATCTGCTGTCCCATGCATTTGAGTGGAATAGGAACTGCAGTTTTGTTTGAAATATCTGATTTTTTTTCATCACATTGGCTCCGTAATGAAAGTTGTTCAGTTTGATGGTTTTGACTACCCTTTTAAACATTATTACTTGGGTGTTTTGTTACATAATTGTATTTAGCATTGGAAGGCAACGAAAAGTAAAATGATAAGGTTTTAGTAGGGTGACACAGAGTGCGTGTCGATTAACGATAGAATTTTGCCCTTTCGACTATAATAACACTGTAAAATAAACCTCCATTCTTGCATTTACCGTCTTTCGTCTTTCGACTCCCGAATAAATGGGGTGGTATGTCCTAAACCGCGAAGTACTCGGAACAAATTGTTTTATTTGCTACATTCATTTAAAATTTTTAAATCAGATATATGCTCTGAACTTACTTTAATTTGCATTATTACTATATCAGCCGTCGCTGTCCCATTCTTTGCAGAGGTACCTGTATAGGTAGGTATAACATACATAAAATTCATCTTAGATAATGGTGATTTAAATACGAAGAGCTTTCATAAAAACATGTTTTTTGTTAGACACCAAACATTTTTTCGTTTTTTGTTTGGAAGACTACAGACTAAAAAATGTATTTAAGAAAAAAATAAAAAGGAAAGTAGCGAATTCTATAAAATGTTGATTCTTAGAATGTTTTGTATAAAAATCTCGTCTTTAGATGACCCTTCCTTCAAAACTTTAAGATCAAAATCTATGGACTCGGACCTTTTTTTAAAATTAAATTCCTTTTGAATTATTCTTTACATTATTTCAACGAAACGATTCAACCATTTATTTTACAAGAATAACTTTAATTAAAATTCTGCTGCACAATTTAATTAATTATCTACTTAATGTCGTTCTACAATCAATTAATTGAAGAATATAAAATCGAAATAATACAATTTATGATTCAAAAAATAATAATTTAGAATTTAAATCAATTTATTTAATAAAAAAATAATTACCTTCAACAAAACGTCCTTTCCTAGCGAAGATGCACTTTCAACCAACTTCAATTTAACAAAAACCAATCAAATGCGTTCTCGAATAAATTAAACACTAAATAATTAAACACATTCTACACTTTTCAACCTTAAAGCAACCAAGAGTTTAAATTACGAATCGAAGAAAAGAAACAAATAGAGACGAAACTTTTGAATTTCGAATACCGTGCGCTTTCGAGCAAGCGTGCGTCCAATACGACGGTAGTCGCCGAATGGAAGCGTGGAAGCCTTCCTTCACCTGTTGTTACAGCCTTTAACCCACACTAGAACAGCTACGTGTTTACACGCTTACTTATACACACACAAGCAAAAGTAAATTAATTGAAGTTTCCTAGAAAGTAAACATTGAGTTTTCTATTTTTATTTTCGTTCGAGTTAGAACGATTGAGAAACCGTTACTAGTGGAAACTTAATTGTGCTGTGTTAGACATCTAAGCTTTCTTTGCTTTAATGAAGAGGTAAATCCATCCTTATTTAACGACTTGTTGTTTTGTAAAGATTTTCTTATTAGGACAGGTTATTAAGGCGGGTATAGAGGTTCGTAGAATGGTCATATGTCTTCAGTGTACAGGAAGACTGTACGAAAAGGGCCTCCCGAAAGAGAGACGTCCAGAACGGTTGATTTTAGCCGGTAATCCTACGTTCAATTTATGATAATTAGTATGCAATAGGAAGGTCTGTTCTAGCAGGAAATTACAAGATCAATGTATGACAATTTGTATGCCATAGGCACCAGAGTACCTATTAGCTATTTCATTTCCAAAATAATATATAATTATTACGCCTACGTGTCAAATTAACTTTAATTTACGTCCAAACATAAATACTATAATGGTGAATCGTTATTAAGAACGAAGAACGTGTAATAAAATGTGCTACGAGGATCGACTACGTGCTACGCATTTCGTAGCAATCGTAGCGTGGTCTGGATCTTAGACTATATAACTAGGGACCAGCCTTGCGATGGTATTTCCCCTAGTTACGTTACTAGATCAATTGATCATGTTCATTGCATACAATTTTAATCTTTATCACTAAACGAAACCGCCTGTAATTGCGGAACAATAATTTGAAAGTAGTCATGTTCGGGGTTCACACGAGACTATTTTTAACAATCAAATTCGACTCTAAAGTATAATAGTAAGGGGTGGTTTAGACCATTAAACTAAACATCTTTTACTGTCACACAAACAAACAAAAAAAAAACAGTTTTTTCATATATTTTCGAGTCATGTAAGCATTGCAGTTTTGTATTGTGATTTATTGAACAGCTGATTTGGAAGCGAGCTTGCATCACGAAGACGGATATACAGGGTGTAACTTAAATGCGTTACATACTTAAAGGGCTTTAGACCATCATACTGAACACCTTTTACTATAAGACCAACATGGAAATCACGAAAAAATAAAACTGTTTCATACATTTCGATATAATAGGCAGACTTGTGTAAAGGTCGCGGTTAAATTGTGAGTTTAACAAATAAAAATTAAGTAGTATTCAAGGGGGCAATTAATATCCATGATAACCTAACCAAATACTATAAATTACAATTACAATTTTGATAAAACTTTATCAAACCTCTATTTTTAGTTAAAACGTAACTTTTATGTTCTTTAACACGAACATAACCAAATAAAGTTTTTATTTTAAGGGTTTAATTCCGTCTGAATCATAGATTAGGAACAAAAATAGATAAACCATTCCTTGCAGTCCGCAGATTATAATCAATTTCATATACTACAAGATATTAGGATAAACAGTTGATTTACTTTAAAGGGTGATACTTTGATTAAATTAAAATAGTAAGATAGGTGATGTTCTTGCATTACACGCTCGAAAAATGGACCTGCTTTTCAAGAATTACATTACAAGTGAAAAGTAATGCCGTGTGATTTGTTTTTTCTTTTTGAATGATTTGTACAATGAGTAAAAGCACACGAAGGCATTGTGGTATCTTTATTCCCACTAAAATAATAAAAGTAACTCAATCACGCAATGTCGCTCGGGGGGCTCAATTTATGCGGCCCATACGCTGTTGGCCAGTCACCTATCTTCGTTTTAATTTAATCAAAGGGGTGATAGTACCTATGATACTGAAGAACTTTCCCTAAGAAACCTATAGGAAACACGCAAAACAAAATGTGGACTGTTGATCGCACGTTTGTATGAAATGTAGATTTTTTCACCCTTATGTTCCTTGTAGAAAGTTAATCTGTATCTTAAGTACAATCACCCAGTAGTAATAATGGTTAAGTTAGTAACTTTTAGGCTGTTGTTTTGAAGTAATAAATAAATTATTGATTATTTGTATCATTATTCATGTATTATTGATAATTTGATTAGTTGAATCATTAATGTATTTGTATTAAAATTTGTATTATGACATTCAATTCAATTCAATTCTGACATTACATGACATTATTATTATTAATTTAAAATCTAATACTTGTTTACTAATGAATACATGTGTAATACGGAAAAACTATATAAATTATTAATTTTATGTTGAATTATTGTTGTAAATTTATAGGTACTAAATATTATTTTGTGTTTTATATGGGATTTAGTAGGTTTTTCTTTAGCTTTAATTTCAAACACAATGTAATTTGTTTATGAATAAATAAATATGATATTAATATTTTGTTGGGTTAGAAAAAGCCGCATTTTCTTTCCGGCAACCAAGGGACATGGTTTCATTAGCTGTGTTTTTTTGGAAAAGTCCATCTACACCACCGCCTTCTTCCTTATAAGCTGCTTACAACAAAGATTGATTGTACATATATTTTGATATGGTCTGAACCACACCTGAAAATTTTGAAAGTGATAAAAAAAACAATACAGAGAACCCTAGGAAACCCAAAAGAAATTAGCAAGAACAATTTTGGACTTTCCACATTAACTCCAATCAGCTTATTGAACGTGTACGTTTGTGTGAAAAGTTTTTTTTTTTTCGAATTTTCCTTTGTTCCTTTGGGAAAGTTGTTCAGTATCATAAGTACAATCACCCATTAAAGTAATGCAACTGTCTACCCTAACACCCTGTATACATATAAACCACTAAAACTGCTTGTGGAAACTGTTGGCAACACCAACAAACAATTTAGTAATTAAAAAAGTTGTATTTCCTTTTCCGCCTTCCATATTGGTACGGTGCTTGTGCGTGTAACTAAATCTTGTGTAAAAATCACTAAAATAAACCTCCAGTGCTGCAAACAAGACTTTCCTTTACATCGAACCACTCCTGCCACCAGAAAAACTACAGTCCACTAAAACCTCTCCAGCGGAGCCGAATAATACACCGGTAGGCCACGTTCCCTACAGAAACTCTACCTATTCTGACATCTGATTAAAGCTGTTCTTTGATTAAGTAAATAATTGACTTAAGCCCCCCGCGGGCGAAGTACGTGAAACGAATCATTAATTAGACTAGAGTAATTATATAATGACGCAGGCCTTTTCTAAGAAAAGCTCGTATCAGATAATTTTCTTTAGTTGCGGTTGTGTGATTATCAACTTGTTTGCACGAGTTGCCAATGGGGAACTTGCACAGTTTTGAGTTTTAGTGTATCATATAGACTTACATAAAAATACCAAGAACAAAAATGGTAAAATATGCACAAATCATTTATTTATTGCAAATCAAAAGTTGACTTTTCAAATTCCGCGCCTAAACGCTCACAGCCGTGACGTGACGTCATTCCTTTTCATGACGCGCGAACCTCATCACAAATTATCCGCTATAATATGTTGCCGTACTCTTCTAACGCACGCAAGTTGCTAATCGCTTCGTCACTTTGCGCTGATTCGTGTTTGAAATTACGTTCCGATCCACGTAACTTCTAATTGAAATATTTCGTAAAAAATAAAAACTTAGCATAAGCATATGCTCACGACTATATTCCCCGAGGGGGTAGTCAGAGACATTCTGAAAACTCAGAACATCCACGTTTCACCGTAGCACCGAATCGCTGTCCAATGTGACGGGGAGTGAGCCCGTCGCCACTTTAAATGGACAGTGGGTACAATACATGCCTCGAAATTGAAGCATGCAGGTTTCCTCACGATGTTTTTCTTCACCGAAAAAAAGTGTGGGTGGTGTGTGGTGTGTGGTGGAAAAAAAATGTTGATGGTTTTAGGGCATTATGCGTCGAGGGCAATAAATCTTTCAATAATGTTCTATTCACAACTGTTATTATTGAATTACTAACATAATTTCTCATTATAATTTTGGTACAAGTTCTCCATTGAACACGATCTAAAGTTTAAAAGACATTCCTTTTTGGTCCAAATGTGAAAGTGTCGGACAAAGACAAATAATACTGTTCTATTAGAACTTATCCGTCTCAACATTTATTATTACGACACCAAAGCTGTCAGGCCATTGTCCTTGGTTTTAAGAGTATTTGGGTTCGAAAAAATATCTTTTTTTAAATGGGTATGAGTAAGTTTGTATAGACAAAAATTGCAATTTTTTTTGTTGATCGACTAGTAATAAAACTTACATAGGTTTTTAGAGGACCGTTCAAAATACATTATTAACATTCATTACTAGGCTGCATCGGAGCTGTGCTATTAAGGTACAAATAACTTCTAAGGTCGTGTGGGTGATACCGCTTTTTTAGCGCTAAGACCGCCTTGTTTTCTATCTTCTGTATTTCTTTACGGTATATTTACGGCTGAGTTGGTGATATGTTTTGATTGAATGATTGAAAATGAGTTGATTCTTAAAGGCTTTGGTTACTTTTTCATGAACCTTTAGAGTCAAATATCGCAGCTCCGATGCGAGCTAAGCCGTATTACAATATGTTTGTTTATAGTACTAAAATTATACAATACTTTGATTGGTGGCCGCGATTGTTAAAAAAATTCCAATACCTTCGATGTGATGTTTTTAGTGTATTTTGAAAGGTCCTTTAAAAACCTATGTAAGTTTTAAAACTGGCCGCTCAAAAAAAACGTGAAATTTTTTCTCTATACAACCTTACTCATACCCACTTTAGATGCCTTAATCCGGCACTGGCAACGTCGACATAAGAATAATCTGGAAATTCCACGAAGATATTTCTATTTATATAAGTGTAATATTAACGCTCACATAATAAATTGTGTACATAAATGTACGTATTCGTTGAATGGGTACCGTCATAATATTATATCAATCCACATGAAGAGGTACCTTATTTGGCGATGGTCGTTTACGACGTTAATGAACATGCTCACGACTATATTCCCCAAGGAGTCGTCAGCGATTTCAAGACGTTTCAATTAAGTACTAAAACTCTGTCCAGTGTAACGGTTAGTGAGCCCGTCGCCACTTATAATAGAGAGTGGGTACAATACACGTATCGAAATTGAAGCATACAGGTTTCCTCACGATGTTTACCTTCACCAAGCCAGTGGTCTTACAATATATACATACATACAAACCAACATAAACTCGAGACCGAGACCGGTGGAGGTGATGGTAGAGTCATATGAATAGGTATCAACTATACTCCATTCCAAACACCAACGAAATTTTAAGGCTATTTTGAATTACAGAAACAGAAATAAAAAAATAAAAAAATTTAAATTTAGAAAATTCTAAAATATATTACAGATTTGAATCACTTCTCTCACTTATTCTTAGAACAGCTTTAGTAACGTCCAAGATATGTCGGATAGTATATCTTTGTAATAAAATAAATCATATTTGCTAATCAGAATTCGCCAGAAAGGAATCGGAAAATCATTTCGTCCTTATTTGGAATGAAGTATACAAGATAAGCTTCTTAAAGCACGTGTTATGTCAGTAGTCCCAAGAATAAAATCTTAATCCATTACTATAACGATCAAAATGGCGTATATACAGGTCTAGCGGCGTTGTGAGATTTACTACGGTGCGGCGTCGATCTTCTATGAAGCTTCTCCTTTGAACCGGCCTCGCCGAGATATCATATCATGTGTCAAGTCATGAAAATGGTGCCAAAAACGAAAGTATCTACAAAACTCTTAATTTGAATAAAATACTTTGTTTTGATTTGAATACGTTGAATTCAAAGTCTACTGGTTTATTCCTACTAAAGACAGACGTAGACAAAATACAGACCAATGAAAAGGACAGCTCAGCTCCAGTTCCAAGCTTATAATGAAAAATAGCTTCGAAATATGTCTGCCTCGATGCCATGTTGGATATTTCATATTGGCCCGACGGGCCCGACGGGCCCGACTAGCTTATTCATCCGATGACACAGTTTTAAGAGATTACCTTAAATCACAAGCTTGCCGAGTCAATTTCTGACTTAATTCAAAAGGTTTAGAGTTAAAATTGGCTTGGTAGTTTATTTGAAAAGTTACAAATATTTTGGCTTTGTTTATGACAGCAGGTTGAGTGGCTTTGTAGTGGGGGTTCACAAAACTGTGGGGATTTCATTGCCCTAACAAACAACGACTGGTATACATAGCCTACCGATCAAAAATGGTTAGCCGAAGCACGGACCAAAGTTAATATTTTGTGACAGAATTGAAAATGACGGATAGGTTACGTGTTGTGTACGAGTATGTGTGAAAACTAGTTTTATGTACATAATTGTACATGTTACTGTGAATGTCTGAAATGCTACGTATCTTAAGATACACCGATGTTTGTTGTTAACCACCTCGCTCGCTTTTGCATAGCATAGCATTATATGCTTATATTTCCCCAGACGGGGTAGTCTGAGATATTCTGAAAACTCTGAACATCCACGTTTCCCTAGTAGTACCGAAACTCTGTCCAGTGTGACGGGGGGTGAGCCCGTTGCCACTTGTAATGGACAGTGGATACAATACATGCCTCAAAATTGAAGCATGCTGGTTTCCTCACGATGCTCGCTTTTGCGAATTTCTCTAAAGGTGTCTACGCACCAACAGTCGCTAACCCACCGACAATTTAACCGATATTGTCAGCGGTTTCGGTGTGGATGACATTGTCGGTGACATGAACCCGCACGAGCTACCAGGTGACATGTTGGGGACATTATGTTCCTAGAAGAATGTTGTTGAGTAACATAAGTACAGTCACCCTTTAAAATCTGGGGGCGCGGTAGTGCCCCCGCCAAGACGAGCCACAAAAAGCGGCGTACTACTCTACCTTTATCTCAAAGAGATTCGTCGTATTTTTGAGCGCTCATAACTTCGGTCTGGATAGTACCAGTAAGCTAAAATTTTCAAAATAGCATATGTTCATCACTGTTATAAAACTTACGTAATTTCATATTTATAGCTCTGCTAGTTTAGATTTTATTAATATACGTTTCACCCTGGGCAACGGATTTACTCCGGCTAAACGTTCTTGACTATATCTGACTCACCGGACTGTTCTTCGCGAATCTCCCGGTGTTTCCCTGCGATATTCTAAAATGCCATACGATATGCTATGATTACGCAAACTTTGTTGATATCATCACTCACTCACTAACTCACACAATGTTGACCATCAAAACCTAACGTAAGGTACTTCCTGAAGTTCTAAAAAGCTAAATGGCAAAATGAAGATCAAGATGTAATTCTGACTTATAGGTATTGGCTCTACATAGGATGAGGATGTCGGCCAAGCTTTTTACCTGTACTTGATCAAGACAAACACTTACTCAAGACTTGGCTTAAAATTGGTTCTGAGAACTTTTTATAGTGTCCTGGCCACTTTTTTACATGAATGTTTTTGATGGGATCTGTATGTCTTGTTATCTATTAGTCATGGATGTCCGCAAAGTATAATCCAATTCAATTAAGTAACTATCTACACTAACACCATGTATGTATGAATACAAAAACCGATGGAAATCCCATTACGGCACGTCCATGCATAAAGGCTTTGCTTCAAAGGCATTTAATCTTACCTATCTGATAGCATGTCTACCACGTAATGAAGGCCTACATTATTAGTTCTGCAGCTATGCACCGTGAATATGTTCGAGGGACGGAGCCGGACAAAACAATATCTTTCTTTACAAAAAGTAAATAGGGTTCCGTATCCAAAGGGTGCCAACCATTGACCTTAAGGGTATATTACTGTTACTTTGGTTGCATACAAACGTAGTCTGGTGATATTTTCAATACTAGCCAATTAAACTCAATGAAATTTTGCAGAAACAATCTAGAAACAAATCTCTATGCTTGTATCATGTCAGATTTTCCTTAAAATGTACAGTTTTAAAGTTACATTGCCTCAAAGATTTCCATACAAATCTTAAATTAATCCTAGCATTGAAACTGTATATTTTAACGAAAATCGGACATGATACAAGCATAGAGATTTGTTCCCAGATTGTTTCTGCAAAATTTCATTGAGTTCAATTAGTTAGTATTGAAAATATCACCAGACTTCGTTTGTATGCAGCGCGCATTTACGTATTCAGAATAAACTTCTCTTAAATACTCATACTATAGACCTATGGCGAGAGTTTGATTATAACCAGAATGTTAGGGTAAACAGTTGCAATACTATAAGGGGTGATTGTACCCATGATATTGAAAAAAAAATCCCTAAGAATCCTATAGGAACGAAAGGATACCAATTATATCAATTTCACCCTGATGATATCTATGGTGACCCTATTCATAGGCTACGCTTCTGTTCGTCCGTCCATCCATCCTAGCTCTAAAGGGCGAGTTGAATTTTTCACAAAATATGTGTAATTATTTTGTATTTCCTAACATAAATAATAAAAAAACTAAATCGAAAGTATAAAGGGGTGATACAAGATACGTGATTTTTTTTCAAGGATTTTGGTTTTTGCTCTCTCGTAAAAACGGCAATATGTACAAATGTAAAATTTGGTATAGTGCAAACTCTAAGATAAAACAACAAATCATAAAAACCGTATATCGGCTTGCGCGAATGATTCCGGAGATAACTTATTTTTTGGGTAATTGTATGATGGTATGGAACCCTCCGTGTGCGAGTCCAACTCGTAGTTGGCCGGAATATTATTAAAAGAAAATATTGCAACCGAAATATGCAGCGGGCCGTATACAAGGTGTTACAAAAAGATGGTTTATACCATCAAAATGAACAACTTTCACTATGGGACCAATATCGAAAACGCGAAAAAAAATCGGTTTTTCCATACTAAACTACAATAATCTCCACGAGTTAGTCCCACAGTGAAAGTTGTTCAGTTTGATGGTCTAAAAACCCCCTTAAAATTTTCAAATGTTTATTTTTACTTTTGTAACACCTTGTATAGGCTGATGATGACACGATACCCACAGCAGGAATCAAGTGTTTTTTATAAGAATCACAAGGAAAATGAGTAAGCCAACTGGAAAAGTACCAATACGATCAAGAACCACGTAGGTATTTAAGAATATTGACAAGCCCCCTTTGTATAGTTGACTTTCTAAACAGAAGTTGTATATTCGGGTCACGGGGCCAACTGAGATTTGCTGCCCTCCCGATATTTATGGATGCAATAGGGGTATCCAACGTTTGGCTTGCTTTGCAGTTCCTTTTGCATTGACTTACGTTATAAATACTTTACTGGGGACGCATTGCATTACTGTTTCGCTATCATAATGATTGCTACAATAGCAACAGACTACCATTACAAAGTTTAGTATTTGAGTAGATTAAAATTGTTAACGGTCTTGGTTGTCTGGTGGCAAGCAAATTCGCCTTCCGACCAGAGGGTACCAATTCGATCTCAGCCTAGATCAGACTTGTACTAATGAGTTACTAGGGTAAAATAGTATCAGATTTGACCGAAATTTAGTCTTTTACGGTAAAAGAAAACATCATGGGGAGACATCCGTTGCTTCAATTTCAAGATGTGTACTGTATCCACTTTTTATTCAAGTTGGTTTAGGTACTATTCGTCACTCTGGATAAAGATTGAACTGTACGAGTGAAATATTTTCGGATCATTAGTTCAAAGACTTGATTTGGCCTTCGCTGCGCTCCTACAACAAAGACCAAATACGAGTAAAATCTTTGAACTTGTCTTTGAATAAGACAAGATCCAGATACCACAAAAGGGTAGAATAGGATTATTATATTAATAGGTTTATAACAAATTTATAATAATAAACGTATATTTTGTCGATTATCAATATTTTGACTGTCTACAGTCAATATATTTACGAAAATATTTTATACGTTCGCAAAAATTCGTCTCCCAAAAACAGTGACGTTCATAATTACAATACAATAAATAAATTAATTAGTATTCCCACATTTTCGTTTTAGTAAGGTCAACACATCTTTCATGGGGCACTGTATACGTTATTATAATAAGATACCAGAGAATATTCTAAACTTGACAGACAAAAAGTTTAAGTCCCATGTTAAACAAGTCCTCTGTAAAAAAGGTTACTATAAACTCGATGATTATTTGAATGGCCAAAATGTATGGTCTTGACAATGTTACACTATGTAATTTAATATTGAACTTATGTAATTGTACTTTGTATATTTTGTTTTGTTTAAAAGAAATGTGTTGTAGAGTTTCTGGCCGTATCTTCTCTACAACGGAACACCTTCCGACGCGGTGGTAGATTCAAAAACATGACGTCAAAAAGTTATCTATTTGATATTATTTTGAATAAACAATTTTGACTATGACTTGACTTTGAGAGGTGGATGGACTATAGCTCGCTCCTTTTGACACTTATTCGTATGAGGATGCCTGTGCTCTGAAATATGGAACAAATGATGATATGACGCGTGACCTAAGATGTTTTTATTATGTAGATGCGTTGCCCGCGCTCCAAAATGGCTAAGAGCAAGGTAATTGTCCTTCATTCACATAGTCACCCGCCGTCTAGTGTACGGTCAACACGTCATTATATCGCGCCGTTTTAAAGTGCAGTGATGTTAGCGTATGACGCGTATTTGTAAAACGTTTTTGCGTGTGACCAGATTTTTATTTTCGTTAAACATACATTCAATTTTGATTATTTGGGAACCCTGGGAATACAGTTCGGCTCAAGGATACGTAGCCAACGATGTGGAAAACGACAGGCTTTGGAAGAGAATTGATATCGACTGAGTCTGACTATCCCTACGGGACAGTTTGTGTGACTTCATCTGTCATTCTATTGAGAGAAATAGCGATATCTACGATTTAGCTAATCTTTTATCGACGATTTATTAAACGATGATAATATTTAAACTTTTGGACTGGTATGTGGTACACAGGGTGTAAAATTCAATGCGTTACGTAAATATTACTGTAGCCCCGGGATTTTTTAATTACCTAAAAGATTACCGATTGCCGTTTAGATATTGTTGTAAAGTAGGAAATTACTCATATAAAGACCTAAGTCTTACAGATTCCAACCCTCTGTAAGAAAAAAAAATTGTCTGAAATTTTTAAATTTCGCGGTTACTGTCATGTGAAGATCCTTAGTTCAATACCCATACGTAATAGTAAGACTCTGTAAAGTTGCCATACAAAGCTATAAGACCGATCAAAATTGACTCATCTGGTTTTATAGCTTTGTTACTATTTACTACTTACTTCCGCTCTCTTTCTATTTGCGCGCGAACGAGCGAGATAAAAGGTCTGATATAGCCTTATCACGCGCATAATACTACGTGATCTGTAGCCGTAGTATGGCAGCGTGATATAGCGCAATTTCACATTAGCTCTCTTCTATTTGGACGCTGGGAAAACTAAAAGTCAATCTTATATTGTTTTGAAATGAGAGAGTTATAAATTAATACCAGAATGCCTTTTGCCCTTGCATTGTTATACATTTTCTTGCAATAAATATTATTCTAAATATGATTATATTGTATTTCTATAGGGATAACTAATTTAACAGTCTCAAGAACATCTCGAAGACATGTCGATAGTAAATAGACTAAGCACCAATTAAAATTTTACAAATTGATTTCAAACATTCGAATTCTATGACCGTTTGATATATTCAAGAGATTTTACAAAATTATTTAACTTTTTAATCATTCGTGTATTATACCGAATGTTTTGGAAAAAAATAAATTGATTTGTTTTTGTCATGACTGGTCTAGTGGCAAGTAATTGGCCCCAACCATGCCTGACGTGCAGTCGATCTCCGTTCAGAAGTGCGATTTTTGGACATCACACTTTCAAATCAGCAGAAGTCGAAAGTGATGTGCGTATGGATTGAGGAGCCACATTTGCTATTAAAAAAAGGATTCTTTTCCAATTTTGTAGGAAATTAGTAGATTTTGTAGGCCTAATTCTGGAATTTGTAGCAAAAGTATAGAGAAGTTACAAGAACAAAAAGATGGCCACTGAGGCCACATTGAGGAGCCACGTGGAACTCGGAAAATACGTGATGCTCCTTTTTGAAAATGTTGTAGGATTTAGTAGGAGTTGAAAAAAGATCCTATAAAAAAATCAGCTCTGTACAACTAAAACTGAAAAAGCTACAATACTTTAATTGTGGCTCTTCATACCAGATGCATCTGGTCCAATCTTTTTGAAGCATAAACAAATACTGTAATAAAAGATGAACTTTAAAGAAATCTTATTCCGTTTTTATTCAGTTCTCCAATCATTTCTTCAATTATTTGCCATCGATTTTCTGAGCACTCGGCATAACTGGATTTCTTTGCGGGCACAATAACAATTCCGTTGCAGAAGGAACCTCGATAATTTCCAATCTGAGAAAATGTTATTGTTTCACTATGATTCTTAATGAAACGTAGAAACCAAGTGTTTAGATTGCTTTCTAAGTAATTTTATTACCGTGCCCGTTCTCTTATATTAGTTAATATATTCTACACACCCTATGTTTTGTAGTTACTTAGCCTGGATGAGTTAATATGCTGACGGTTTGCTGAATGTAAAATTTCTCATAAGACATTTAATTTGTACCATATATTGATATTTTAATGTTACCAGACTATTTTGGTGTTCAAATCCCACTATTCCTATTTGATATTCAAATGCATCCATTTCTAAGTGTACTAACAAGTGGGCTGGGAATTCGTTGGGCGTATCCTATCATTTTAACAAGCTGATATATATCTCGAAATGTACAGGTTTAAAGTACAGTAACAAAAAAATTGGTTTTACTTATTTGCAGTTAAGTCCCTTGGTATTTTAGTGGCTAAACAGAGCTTTTTTTTTGTTGATTATCAAATGCATATCAAGTAGTGTTTTATGAACCCATTCAAAAATGTGCAAAATAATGTGCTCTTCGAATTTTAATTTAGCATCTATAATCTATATGCGTAGTTTATTGATAAAAATAATTCGTTAATGTCTACACAAAATAAGCAATCAGCACAAGCTTCGTCAATAATAATACAACAGCCGGTAATCAGCAACATGCTTCTTGTTTTCAACTATGTGCTCTTCTACTTCGAATTTGATGATATGAAATAAAAAATTCTATTCTAATCTATTCTACTTTGAATGTCATTTATTCGTACGGCATTATTATTTATCATGTTAAATTGTAAATTCAAAATTATTGTTATTATGATTAATTTCTCTTTTGAATTGTTATTAGTTATTTGTTGAAATCCTGACATTTAATGTAATTTACTAACATAGGGTGTAAGATGACATTATGTACTTACTAATAAAAATGTTGTGGAACTTGTTTTCCGAAGTAAATATAAATTGAATTGAATTAAGAAAATGTTATCTTTATTAAGATAACATTATTATTATATATTATTATAAGATAAAATTATATCAATTTCTAGTTTTTCAACCACTGGGAAGTCTCCTTATTTAATTTGTCATGGTCTTAATGTCCCTAGGATATTTTAATGTCTACTTCAATAATAATTTACGACAATGTTATTTGACGAAGCATGTGCAGATCTCTAACTGTTTATTTAAGGTTTTGACGAAGCATGTTGCTGATTAATTGTTTTTGTCTTTTTTTTTTGGACAAACGTATGATTTTTATTATCAATGATAATTCACAACCTGGCCAGTAGCGAGTAACCTTGCCTACGGTGCAGGAAGAGATGGTTCGATCACCGTCCAGGGCGACTCGTCATGAGTTTTAAGTTTTAATCTACGATTTGTAACACCACTGGCTTTTCGGTGAAGGAAAACATCGTGAGGAAACATGCATGCTTCAATTTCGAGGCATGTATATTACGGACTGTCCATTTTAAGTAGCGACGGGTTCACTTCCCGTCACACTGGACAGAGTTTCGATACTACTAGTGAAACGTGGATGTTCTGAGGTTTCAGAATTTCTCTGACTATCCCATCGAGGAATATAGTCATGAGCATATGCTTAAAGTCACAACCTTATTCCGTTCTACAGATTTTGATTACAAAATTGTACACCTGTATATAGGTACAGGGTGTTAGTGTAGACAGTTTCATTACTTTAAAGGGTGATTGTACTCATGATACTGAACAACTCTCCAAGGGGTACCAAAGGGAAATTCGAAAAAAATATCTACTTTTCATACAAACGTTCGAGCAGTTCATTGATTGCATTTAGTAATGTTAAGTCAAACATTTTTTTCTCGTGTTCTTTGGTTTGTTGGCGAAAGTTGTAAAAGTGGTGGAAAGTTGAAAGTTGTTTTTGTTGTTGTGTTGTTGTTGTTATCATGACTAAAATCACACTTTAAAGAAATGAAAAACTGTCTAAACTTACACCACGTGACGTTACAACATCCACGTTTCACCATTAGTACCGAAACTCTTTCCAGTGTAACGGGGGGTGAGCCCGTCGCCACTTATAATGGACAGTGGTTTCTTCACGATGTTTTCCTTCATCGAAAAACTAGTGGTGTTACAAATCGTACATATTAAAACCATGATAGTTCGATTCTGCTCTCGATTCTAAACAAACTACTTTCTAGTTTTGCGTTTATTCATTAACACGTTGTATACTAAGTAGGTACTGTTAAATTCTGAATTTAATTAATGATTTTCAACCGCCTAAAATTAAAATTTGGCTATACCATAATTAATAATTATACCACAGATAGTTGTAGAACCACGCACGGCAGCGCTTTCATCGTCGCGTTTGCAACTAGGTGCACGTTTCGTCATTTGTGAGAAAGGATTTGAGTTATTACATAATTTAACAAGAAGTTTCTCTACGCTAGAATTACATACACACACACCGACAATACGCTGAAAGTGCTGAGTGAAAACTCTACTCTAAATATACAACGCGTTAATGAATAAACGCAAAACTAGAAGGTAGTTTGTTTAGAATCGAGAGCAGAATCGAATTATCATGGTTTCAACATAGTTTTTTTTTTAAATTAAATAATTTGTTTGTAAAATTTAAAATTCACTGAACTTGATCTCAACCCACCGCCCAGCTACACTCATCCTACTTACTACCAAAATAAGATTCTTAAAATGTATCCATGAGCACGATAGCTCTTTCAGTCAGTGCTGAGATAATAACAAATCATTTTTGCATGAAAATTCAAAATGCGAATAACTTTCAATTGTAATAAATAAAACAATGAAATTATTCTTTCAATGTAATTATTTCGTTATAAATCAGTTGGGGTGTATGAGGTTTTGCGCTTATTTATTAACACGTTGTATATATTCTAGTACCTACACTACCATAAGTAACAGGAATGAAAGAGGTAGCCCATTACTTTCGTATCTTGAGTTTAAGGGCCTGTGTCGATAAATAATTGAAGCGAAATGGCCGTGTGATAGCTTATATTACTGCCTGATGCGAGAGAAAGAGATGGGGCGGCGCGCGCGCATGACACGACGCTTGCGTAAAACAAACTTTATTTAATTGTGATTTTACTATTTATGTCAGTTCATATCTGCTCTAATCAAACTTTATAAAATATCAATATCTTTTTTTAAATCAAGTCTCGTGTTTATATTATTCACCGCTTACCAGTTCCAAGCGTTTATCGATAAAGACAGAGGCTACTTTGGCTTATTTTTCTATCGAGAAAATGTCTCTTAATCGTGTTTTGGCTCTAATCAAAACTTCAATTATATGTTTAATTTACACATATCCGCAAATCATACTCCTACTGTTAGTACTTCATGATATATGATGCTTTGAAGAATCCTTTTTTTACACATATCCTCTTAAGTACCAAGTGTCCCCAACATTAATAGATAAAAAGCTACTAAGCCCCACACTAAAACCTTTTCGTACTTGCTAAGTCTAAATAATTACCCTGCTAACTAAAATAGCCATCCTAACTACACAATAAAGGATCCTAAATAAATCAGGGCCAAGCAATTTCCTGCTACTAAACGTTTAAAGACCATCGTCAGTCTACAATAAATTAAATTCTGCAGTTACAAACTAATTTCGGGTTTATTGTTTTTATTCATAGATTTCGATAAAAGGATTCATAAACATAATAATCGGTTATCGTGGTATGGACACGTGATGAGAAGAGATGAGTGGCATATTAAAAGACGAATGTTAAATATGAATGTGGATGGCTGCATGAAGAGAGGACGCCCAAAGAAAAGATGGATGGATTGTGTGAAAGATGACATGTGCAAAAAAGGTGTATGCGCTGAAATGACGGCTAAAAGAGATGAATGGAGGAAGACGACATATAATGGGATAAGGGCAGGAAGAAGAAGCAACATACAGGTTCCAACTTAGTATGCTGACACTTTTTTAATGGGATGATCAGACCGTCAAACTGAACAACTTTCACTTTGGGATAAACATCGAAATCGCGAAAACAAAATCAGCTGTCCCATACATTATTTGGCTCGAGTAGGTTTGCAGTTTTGTATGGGACAGCTGATTTATTTTTCGTGATTTCGATGTTGGTCCCATAATGAAAGTTGTTCAGTTTGACGGTCTGATCATCCCGTTAAAAAAGTGTCAGCATATTAAGAAGGACCCTATATGTTAGGTACATACTGGGTTACTGGTAATTCGATTAGAAGAGATATTAATCTATCAATTTAGCACATTATACTAATATTAACCGTTTCCGAGAAATTTCGAATTTTAGTTTATTTAAAAACAAAATCCCGTATCGTAAAGTTGAAACTTTAAAGACAATAAACAAAAGTACGCAGCGAATTCTTACTTTTTTTTGGTACTCAGACAACATGATAATATTGTGCAGAAAAAAAAATTACTGATTTTCGCTATAACATCGACACAGTGTCTAAAAAAACTATCGATTAAAATTATTTGATTATTTTGTTTTAAATGCAAATTCTGAAGAAAAATCATTGAGTAATTAAATGTACAAATATTAATCAAAACTTCCTTATTTATCTAGCTATCCAACGAGGTAAGAATATTTAAGAAAAAACTCTTTAATTGGGAAGAATTAGTCTCAGAACAGAAACAGGGCGTACTTTATAAACGTAACACGTGAGGTTGTTTTTTCCACAAATGTGTTGAATTAATGAGGTGGGTTGATACACATGACGGCGACCGACGGCAGGCCCATACAAAAATGGCATTCAGTATGGACCGGCCGTCTCGGTCGCCGCGTCGGGTAATGTGTCTGTCTCAACAGTCGCTGTCAATGATATTATACAGGGTGTAAGGAAAAATATCATAAACCTTTAAACCACATACTCTACCTATAAAACTGAACAACTTTTATTATGGGAGAAAACTTGTCAGAACAAAAAATATCACTGGTCCCATACGTTTGAACTTTGAATCAAGTAGGGATTGCAGTTTAGTATGGGACAGCTGATATCTTTTTTGTTCTGACAGGTTTGCTCCCATAGTAAAAGTTATTCAGTTTTATGAGTAGAGTATGTGGTTTAAAGGTTAATTATACCTTTCCTTACACCCTGCCAAAGTCACTGTGACCAAACACGGCCATGAAGCAAAAATGCTCCCTATTCATTGTAAAGCGCTTAGCTGCCTTACTTCTGCTCCTGAAACAAACGGAAAAGCGAACAGAGTTCTAGATTACATCTATTGTTTTCCAAAATCGATACAAATAAAACCAGTAAAAACTCAAAGGCAATTTCGCTTTCCATTTTGAACGTGCATACCTACAGAACACAATACAGGTCGTTAGAAGGTAGTAATGGTCGGAAATTACCTGAGCAGTGATTTATAACAGTGCTCCGGCTCCGTCGGGCCCCACAATATGGACCATCGACCCCGATAGATAGTGTATAATCTTTTTCTGAAACGACTACCGTTTTACTATTGGTGCACGAGAATGCTTTGGTTCGTTAGAACTTTTTTTTAAGTCTGGTAAAAGTAAGGTTTGCATTAAAAGTTTATTTTACGTTGTACTTTGACGAAGAATGTGTACTAGATGAAATGCTTTTGGACGAACCACGTGTTGGAGGAAATCCATAAACTAGGTCTTATTTTGTTTCTTTCTGTCACACTGAGGGACACGAGCGAGAGCGTTGGAGTTTGGTGTAGATACCACATACTTCAGAGGAAAAACGGTCTGCAAGAAATTTCAAGAATAGGTATTTTACAGATCTATTGCTGTCACACTATACCCGAGCAATCGAGCTACCATTGTGAAAGTGACAATTGCAGCGCGGACTGATTTTACCTGCATAAAATGGACGAAATCACGGTTTCGTATTCCCCTGTTTCCTCCTCCAAAACTAAACCGATTTTAATAATTCTTTCAAGAATAACATGATTAAGACTTTAGCTATGTTTTTATTTTTTCCATTTTTTGTTTTTATTTTTCAAATTTGCTTGCTAGATGTCTGAAAACAGCGGTAAAATTGAGAAATTTTTCGTCATTTTCGAAGACTCTTTTTCTTACAATAATAAATGTATCGAAAAAAATAAAACATGGCAGAGACGATATAGATTATGCGTTAAAAATATGTTTGCTCTAGTATCATTCACTATCCAGGGAGAAAACATGGGAATACCTTTGTAAGGACTAAACGGCACTAGTCTTTCCTCTTAACTATCTTTTTATCTATAACGTCACGCCTCTTTCCCTGTGAGGTAGGCAGAGACCAGGGCACGCCATTAACTACGATCCTTAATACCTCTTTTGCCTCATTTCCGTCCATACATCTCTTCATACATGCCCGTCGGTTTCGAGTACTCCGCACCTCCCCTTTTTGAAGGACGCAACCGATTTGATCAGCATACGTCCTACGAGGGCGCTCTCTGCCGAAAATTCCACTCACATTAGCTCCATATATATTTTTCGTACTGTTCTGCTGTCACTCATCCTCTCCACATGACCAAACGAACGAAGCATACCTTTCTCTATTCTTGTCACAACATCTTTCAATTTAAATCGATCTCTTATGAGTGAGAAATTGTGTGGAATATGGACACTTAGCTGTCACTACATACAAATAGGCTGGCATTAACAAGAAGAGGTGAGCAAGCGCGATACTGAGTGAGTGCGAGTGAGTGAGAGAAAACATTTCATCCAGTTTTCTTCCAAACATCTTCCAAGATCATTAAGGAGTGTCTGTACTGTATTTAGTACCATACTCTTACTTATACTGTTACTATGTTTTACATTTTAGTATGACTGTCGTGAATTTTATTATCTACGATAAAATTGTTCATCTGACATTTTAAAATTCATGAAAATACATGGCAAGATAATAAGAAGTATTACCTTACTTAATCATCTTTAATTAAACGCTATGATCTCAAGTTATCACGTGAAATAAGACTAAATCACTTTTAATTAAAATAATTAACTGCACTAATATTCCAAGATCCCGCTTCAAGTTTTCTGTACTCATATGTTTAGGCAATGATACATATTCCAATCGTATTGTCATATTTATAATGTCGTAGCAGATAAGACACAAAAAAATTACCACCTTGATAGCCTTAAGCTTGTCGCAACACAACCTCCTGGCAGAAGGGTGAAAAAATTTCTCTCTCTTTGATGCTTGCATATGCTCACGACTATATTCCCCGAAGGTGTAGTTAGATATATTTTGAAAACTCCAAACATCTACCATTTACTAGTAGTACTGAAACTCTATCCAGTATGACGGGTAGTGAGCAGGGAGTGAAAGAATTTTTAGAATCGGTCCCGTAGTTCCTACCACACGAACGTAGGCGATGTCGCAACTGCACCGCAATGACGTTGCATCTGAATCGCCGCAATTTTAAAGCACAGGCTTTAAACGTTATTGCCGCATTACAGATTGATCTCAGATATATAACAACGATAACAAGACGATATTCGATTCGATAGTTCTGTTAATGTCTCTGCTCAAAAATCGCCTTAATCTAGATTGCCTAAACATTATGAGTGTAGAAAATTTGTTACGGGATCTTAGTCTATGAGAAGGTAACTTCGTCATCTGAAATCGAATTACGTTTCCCAATCACGTCGTTACTGAAAAACGACGCGAACGGTTTGAAAGTTAATCTTCGCAAAGAGAAGTAAATCTTCCATTTCGAATTTCACTGTTCGTTTACTGACTTTTTCTGTAATGTAAAAGGACTTATCGACAAATTTAAGGATGAACCTGTTATATATGGTCCAATTTAATATGCTGACGGTTTTTAAAAAGATGATCAGACAGTTAAATTGAACAACTATCGCTATGGGACTAAAGAGGAAATCGTGAAAAAAGAATTATAGAATGAATTTTTTGTCCTTGTGCGAGGTTACACATTCTAAAATTCGATTCTTTCGCCTCCTTCGGCTCATTCACCGCAGATAGATGTGTATTCACCTTAAAAAAATGTTCATCCCACTGATACCTTGTACGAGGTGTAAACTTAAATGCGTTACAAACTTAAGGGGGTGCTTCAAAACATTAAACTAAAAAACTTTCAAAATAGGACCAACATGGATATCGCGAAAAAATTATCAGCTGATCCAAAGAAAACCTCAATCGCTGCATCGAACCAAATGTATGTAACAGCTGATTTTTTTTTCGCAATTTCCAAGTTGTTTAGATTGATGTTCTGACTATCCCCTTAGAAAACTGTCAGCATATTAAGAAGGATCCTAAATTACATTATCCAATAGCTTCTCTATTTACTCAAGAACTGTGGGGTGGTTTGAAACAGTGCCACAAGGTTAACTTAACCATATTGAATGTTCAGGATCGAATGACGTGTCAAGTGAAGATTATGTGGAAATGACATAGGATATACTCACTCGTTCTTACCCTTCTGAACACGAACCATGGCTCAGGTAGTGAAGTGAACCGCGGGTAACAATGTTCACGAGATGCCTGACATTATTATTATAGTTAACTCTTACTACACCCGCTAGTTACGTGCTATTCAAAGTACACGCGGCGTTTTCACTAACGAAGTTTGTAACATTCAGAAAGTCACGAAAATAATGAAGATCACGTAATAGCCTATAGCCATAGTCGACCATGTGGACACTGTGGTGATTGGTAGAGAGTGTCAGACAACACAATTTGCTGTCAGAGAATTTTCAAGCTGACTTGCCTCTAATCTAAGCTATCATAATCTGGCTTTATGAATAATTTGTTACATGGATATGATCCACCAGACAGTAATCTGACGGAACTATCCGGGATCAACTGCTTGTCTTCCAAAGCACGAAGACACTTCTTCTTCTTATGGTGTGGGCAAAACCCTGGTGTCAGAGAGGTGTTTTTCTTACCGCCTTACGGCTTCTGAAGTGGTTTTTATCAACAACTGCCACGAGAGACAGTAGCCGGGACCAATGGCTTAACGTGCCATCCGAATAACGGAATCATCTTGCTTTTCAGATAATCAGGTGATTCAGCCTGCACAGTTCTAACCAATTGGGAAAAACGCACAAAGTGACAAATCACTAGGTGTCCCCCGTAGGAATCGAACCCACGACCTCCGTGTCAAGAGCCCAATGTTCTTAACCATTAGACCACGGAGGCAGTAAGAAGTCACTCGAGATAAATTATTTACCACTGAAACGATCACCCATCCAAAGACTGACCGGACCTGACGTTGCTTAACTTCAGTGATCGTTTTCAATATCGAAGCCAACGAGCGCCGCATGTACTTATGTCCTTAGTTTTAATTAAAAGGGAAGCGCTATCTTAACTTTAGATTCTCATCATTATCCCAATAAAATTAAGAATCCTCTCGCGAATATCGTTCGAGGAAGCTTAGTAGCGAAGTTTCCACTTCTCGATTGAATTCCGATGTTGGGAGTGTTATCACTACTCCTAATCACGTACGAGTATATTGCTGTGGGGTAAACGTGCCCGTTAAAGTCTCTTTGATTTATTTTAAACGAGACGTAAATAGGCTCAACATTTTAGGATATAAAAAAAATGTATTTGCAAGCTTCTACTCTAAGGGCCTGTTTCACCGCTTCTTAATAAGATCTTTTTTTTAATTTTTTAATTTGTAATTAATGGATTATTGCTTGTGCGTTAGCACCGCATTTCCGCCAGTGTCAATTAGTTTATGGGAGTATCTATCCCAATCTCAGGGATTGTTTTTGATCATGAACGAGAAGAGATTGAGAACCTGCAACGTGACTCTTCTAATAAGATCTTGTTAGCTTACCTAACAGATCGTTTGACATATTTTATTACGTCTAGCGATCTGTCAGATAACTAACAAGAAATTACTATATAGTGGTAAAAAGGCCCTAAGATATATATTTCTGTTTTTTCCCAGGTTCTGTTACATTGGAGCTGGAGAATATTCGATAGAAAAAAAATCCACAGAACATTTGTATATTTTTTTTTTAGATATTGTAAGAATTATTATTTGTCTTGGTACTTTTGGTAGTTGATGGTATAATTTTTCGTAGTTAATGGTACTTTTTGGCTGGTAGTTAGATTTCTGTAAAATTTTACTATTTATAAAATCAGTACTTACTGAAATAATAAATTCAAAACTGACTTTGTCTGTCTATTTGTGAGTATTTGGAGTATCGTAATCTAAATATTTTTATGACCAAAAAAAAAAATTATTTAAATTAAAAAACAAAATGGTGGAGCCTGGTCGACATTTTCTTTTAAGGTAATATCATTCGGAGCGCGCTCCATTCAAACGGAGTCTGGTGATATTTTCAATACTAACCAATTAAAGTCAATGAATTTTTTTAGAAACAATCTAGAAACTAATCTCTATGTTTGTATGAAGTCAGATTGTCGGTAAAATGACTAGTTTTAAAGATACAGTGCCTCAAAGAATTCCATACAAATCTTAAATAAATCCTAGCACTAAAACTGTATATTTTAACGAAAATCTGACTTAATATAAACATAGACATTAGTTTCTAGATTGTTTCTGAAAAATGACATTTACTTTGATTGGTTAGTATTGAAAATATCACCTTCCTTTGCATGCAGCGCGCATTTACGCATTCGGAATAAACTTCGCTTAAAGACACAAGCTCGTCCACCCTACCTGTTTCAAACTGAAATAAGTTTTCCCTAGGTATGTCTGTAAGTTAATGACTAGGTAAAGTCTGAACAAGTCCGTAGCCACAGCAAAGTACTTTTGCTGTTTATAGCCTAATTTAAGTTTGTTGTATCGAATAACAATAGACTTGTGTACGTGTATCCGAAAACTGCAAACACCACATAAGTAAATAAGTTAGATATAATCTGGTAGGGATTTTACAGGCTAAAACTTGCTTATTTTTGAATTTATGTGCAAATGTTAAATATGTATTATAATAAGCCTATATAATATTTGAATGTGTTGTAGAATCTGATACTACCTAAATGTGTTGTTTTGTATAAGTTGTATGAATATTCGTTTCATGTGGGCTGTGAGCCGTGTGAGCAGGTAGCTTTGACTAATTATTATAAGGACTGGCCTTGCAGTAGCATTTCCCCTCTGCCACGGTATAAGCACAATTGATCTTTTGCATTTACATTCAATTTTACACCTTATTATTAAACGAGACAACCTATAATTGCGAAATAATAACTTCGAACTTAGAACGTTTGGGGTTCACACGAGACTACTTTTCATGATTTTTAACATTCAAAATTAGAATCTAAAGTTATGGGGAATAAAATCCAAAGTTGCGGATTTCATGTTACCTCGCCCCCCGCAAAAAGTGTCAGAAATGTTTGTTAGTAGAATTACACGCGTAACCAGTCCACATATAAATAGTCAAAGGCAGGTAGGTATCTTAAGTATTTGTATATATTTTTAATCATTGTCGTTTTTATACAACAGTATGGATAGAAGTATGTATGTAATGAATAATATTAATCCACCTGTTCATTCAGGAAATGTTAATAAGTAGGCAATAATGTTAATCCCGACGGGTCATCATCATCATCAATGTTAATCCTTGTATCTTTTTAAATTGTATATACTTGCAATACATAAATAGTTCACAGAGACAAAGCTTCCAGATGCGGTCGCTCATAGATTGTCTACTGGCCGAGCCGGTCATGACCAAGTTGTTCATGTTGACCAATTTGATTATGTTGACAGAACTGTTCATGTAGACCAAGTTGTTTATGTTGATCATATTGATCGAGTTGTTCAAGTTTTCCGAGTTGTTCATGTAGACCCAGTTGTTCATGTCAACTCACTTTAGTAAATTTTAATAAATTATATTGCTCTCGTAGCGTAGGTCATAATCTAGGTCACATCACTAACTATGCAGGGTGTAAGTGACAGCCTAGCAAATACTGAAACGGTGAAGTCAGACCATCAAACTGAACAACTTTCACCATAGACCCTAACTCAGGAAACGTGAAAAAAAATCTGCTGTCCCATACATTTGAGTCGGGTAGGTACAGCAGTTTTGTATTGAACAGCTGATTTTTTTTCGGGTTTCCTGAGATAGGCTCCATAATGAAAGTTGTTCAGTTTGATGGTCTAAGTTCACCGTTTCAGTATTTGCTAGGCTGTCACTTACACCCTGTAGAGGTATGGTTAGGACTCATCCTACCACTAAAGGTATGGCGCGAACTCGTCTGTGAAAAGACAGCACACTGATGGTAAAAGGTCACACACACACTCGCGCTTCGCAGCAGTGTACCTATCATAGCGCGATTGTATTAAACTTTGTCTGTGTGGGGTATTTACAAGCTATTATAGTTTTTGGAGCGTTGATTTTGAATTTAGTTTTTTTATTATTGATCGAATCAAACAGCTAAGGTTGCTTTCAGACGGACTGCATGAGTGTTGATGACATATTCAACTGCGTATAGCCAGCAGCAATCGTGTGGTGTCGATGCATACAGTATACAACGTGTTAATGAATTAACGCAAAACTAGAAAGTAGTTTGTTTAGAATCGAGAGCAGAATCGAATTATCATAGTTTCAACATAGGTAATTTTTTCAAAATATTAAATAAAATGTTTGCAAAATTTCAAATTTACTGAACTCGATCCCAACCCACCGCTTGGGCACTCTCACCCTACCTACTACCAAAACAAGATTCTTAAAATGTATACATGAGCACATTAGCGCTTTCATTCAATGCTGAAATGATAACAAATCATTTTTGCCTCAAAACTTAAGATGTGAATAACTTTAAATTTTAAGTATCAAAATAATGACGTTACTGTTTCAATCTTATTATTTTGTTATAAATCAGTTGGGGTGTATAAGGTTTTGCGCTTATTTATTAACACGTTGTATAATTCTACAGATCGGAAGCTTCAAACAAGTGGCCGCTGTTAGTGCACTCACACATAGCGTGCATTGTGAGACGTGCGAACAGGTGCACACACTCTGCCGGGGCATGTGTAACGTATGTTAAAGGAATATATTCGGAGCGCGCTTCATACAAACGAAGTCTGGTGATATTTTCAATACTAACCAATTAAAGTCAGTAAATTTTTTCTGAAATAATCTAAAACCTCATAACTAAAGTTTGTATGATTTTTTTAAAGTTACAGTGCCTCAAAAATTTCCTTACAAGTCTTAAATTAATTCTAGCACTAAAACTGTTTATTTTAACGAAAATCTGACTTCATACAATCATACAGATTAATTTCTAGATTGTTTCTGAAAAATTTCATTGAATTTAATTGGTTAATATTAAAAATATTACCATACTTCGTTTGTCTGCAGCGCGCATTTACGCATACGGAATAAACTTCTCTAAAACACAAATGCAAAGATTTTATTTGATCTTCGCTGAGAAGCAAAGACCAAATTAGGTATATCGTTGGACAAAATGATTAGAAACTATTTCACTCGTAGAGTTCAAACTTTTAGTCGGTAACCTACGCTAAAAAAACGCAAATCGATGTTCAGGATAGCCGTTTGGTAGACATTTACTTTAGGTTAGAACAATCATTTTGAGCGGCAATTCTTAAAAATATCTTTTCTTAATTATATTAAATTTAATATGTTGAATTCTGACGTGTCAGCTTCACACATGCAGTCCGTCTGATAGCAGCCTAAAAAAGCACAATCACGGCATAAGCGTCCCACATAAGTGAACACGTGTATTGATTACATTGAATTCTAAATACAACAGTATCTATTATTTGATCCCTGCCCGCTTTCCTCTTTTGTTTCACCTTCACTAATAAACAGAGATAGAATTTATAGATCACCCTATTTCAATGGGTTTCTGAGCCAATATGAAGATCATCATCTCGACCGATAGATGTCCACTGTTGACTATAGGCCTCAAAGGATCGCCACAACGACCGGTCCTGCGCTGCTCTCATCCATGGGTTCCCGCTTTCACCATGTCGTTGGTTCACCAGGGGAGTGTCCGTATTGCACTTAAGGTATTAGTACTTCTTATTGCCGTGGTGGTCCAGTGGCGAGTAACCTTGCCTGCCGTGCAGTAGGCGATGGTTCGATCCCCGTCCAGGCCGACTCGTACCAATGAGTTTTTCGGAATTTATGTACGACTTGTAACACCACTGGCTTTTCGGTGAAGGAAAACATCGTGAGGAAACATGCATGCTTCAATTTCGAGGCAAGTATTGTACCCACTGTCCATTATAAGTGGCGACGGGCTCACCCCCCGTCACACTGGACAGAGATTCGGTACTACTGGTGAAACGTGGATGTTCTGAGGTTTCAGAACATCTCTGACTACCCCCTCAGGGAATATCGTCGTAAGCATATACATTCATACATACTTTCTTATACTGTGGTATACTTGTGATATTATTTGTATGTCAGTTATGGTTTGGTCGTTGACGAAGATATATAGTCTAATATAGCAGCGCGCGCTTTAGCTGTCTTTCTGTTTGTGACTATCTATACGATTCTAAAGACGCGACAGAGGCTTATTATGTACTCTCGTGGGCTCTCTAGACAGATCTATAAAATATAATAAGATATAAAACCGGTCCAGTGCGAGTCGGCCTACTTACGCACCGAGGGTTCCGTGCCACACCACCACACAACAAAAAAAGTGTTGTTTTCTCCAGAACTCACACTTGGCCGGTTTTATTATTTGTTGTTATTCTGTAGAGTTTGCTCTATAATAATCACACCAAGTTTGACCCTTGTACCGTTTTTACGATAGAGCGAGAAGAAAAACATAACCCTCCTTCTGACGCAGTCGGGTAAAAATCGTTGATAAAAACTAGTTTCAGAGAACAGCCCTTAATTTTTAACTTTTTGACATTTAAACAAATCCGCCATATTCTATAAAATGTCTAGCTATTACGGTTCAAAAGTTACAGCCCTAAATAGGTAGGACGGATGGGCGGACGGACAAAGTAGGCTTAGTAATAGGGTCCCGTTTTCTCCCTATGGGTTCGGATCCCTAAAAAATCTTAATTAGTTTAGGTTTTCATTAAGAATCCTAATGGAATTCTTTTGTATGGAAGGACAAGTTATTTCACATTCAGTTCTAAGGTACCTAATTACGTTAATCGGAATTCTAGGCTTTTTTACGTATGAATCGATCACGTTTTGGCCAATTTAGTGGACCTTTTATCCTTTATTACTTTAAAGGTTCTTGACCCCAACCTTCATTGAGAAAGGGGACAATATAGATGATTTTATCTCAACAAAGCTTTTTCAACTGAATATCAGGGTAACTTCAAAGAATTCATTCAAGCCAATGATTATATCATCAATGTATCACATATCTAAAAAAAGTTATAGCTTGTAGAATTCCATTGCAGGGCAAAGGCCTCCTCTCACGAATATGCGTGATAGGGAGTGGGCCATACTCCACCACGCGGGCCCAGTGCGTGTTGGTGGAGGAGAGTTAGTGGTCAACTTGCTGTCAGATAATTTTCATGCCGCCTTAATAGGCCTCTGGCTGGCTGGCTGGCTTAACGAATAGTTACAACGCCATCTGTCGGAACTATCCGAGACCAACTGCTTAACATGCCTTCCAAAGCACGAAAACGTCGTTTCCAATACCGAAGCTCCACTACGCCAACGAGCGCTTCAGATAACTGCAATAATTTTAAAAAGTTGAATAATCAAAATCGACAATGATTTTTTCTAAGTTTATATAACTACGATGTTTTAAAACATCGTGAGGTAAACTGCATACGATGAAGAAGAAATTCTGATGTGTATAATATGTAGTCCACCAATCCGCACTGGGCACGCGTGGTGGATTTAAGAGGATATAATTCGGAGCGCGCTCCATTCAAACGTACTATGGTGATATTTTCAATACTAACCAATTAAACTCAATGATATTTTTCAGAATCAATCTAAAAGCAAATTTCTATGCTTGTATAGAGTCAGATATTCGTTAAAATGTATAGTTTTAAAGTTATAGTGTCTCAAAGATTTCCATACAAATCTTAAATTAATCCTAGCATTGAAGCTGTATATTTTAACAAAAATCTGACTCCATACAAGCATAGATTTTTTTTTCAAGAATGTTTCAGCAAAATTTCATTGAGTTTAATTGGTTAGTATTGAAAATATCACCATAGTACGTTTGTATGGAGCGCGCTCCGAATTATATCCCCTTAAGGCATATTTAAGGCTACATTTTTGTTCGTGATGTCATCACTTGACGTACAATTGAAAAAAATCTGAAACAAGTATAGTTTTGCGGTTGTCAGAGGACGTCAAGAGATTGAATTTGTTCGTCATTTTGTATGGTAATCAGACTGTTTCATTTTTAATAAAACCTTCTAAAAATATTCCTAAAGTATTTTAACACTTTTTGGACAAACAGTGTGCGGATTTTACGCGATTACTAAAATAAATTATATGAAACATACAAAAAAAGTAAAGGCAGGTCTTTTATAATAAATGTAATACACTGAATATGCAATAGCATATCACTGAAAACAATGTTCCTGGAAGATGGGGCTTTTGAAAATATACCCTTAACACCCTGCAGTGGGACTTATAAATGCTGATGATGAATCGGCAGGCTAACAAAGTGTAGTAGGTACCATCATTCGACGAAAGTATAAATAATGTATGGGCAAAAACTATGTGAGCACAGATTTGGCACTGTTTTATTAAACAGTACGCATACTTCGCAATTTAAACAGTACGACAAGTTTATGCGAGATCTTCTCGCGGCTCAGACGTTGGGGGGAGGCGAGGTAGTACGTGCGACTGCCGGTGAGCGGCGCGTGCTTCCCTTCCCCGCTAAACCACCCGCCCCCGCTAACATCTAGAGTAACTCGCAATTAATGGAAATGCCTAATTCGCGTTTAGTTGAAGCACACACTTGGTTTGTTATCTCAGTACGTATTTGTAGTCCAATCCAACCTGTCAAATGTTTTGACTTATTTTTCCGGTTTAGAATTTTCGCGAAAACCCATCCCTTAATTTTACTTTCATCTAAGCTCGCATCCAACACCTGTACCATGTTTTTCTGTGCCTGTACCTCGTGGGATGGTCGCTCATAAACTTGTCTGACTATATACCTACGTAGGGACCTTACCTAGGTATATGTATTATGTACTCGTGGTTACCAAAGACGGGCTCATTTACATAGAATTCGGTATAAAGTAATGGATTCATGTAACGTTTTGATCTATTGGAATAAAGCAAGGTTAGTTCTAAATGTTTGGCCACTCAAGACGCGATATAAGACGCTTATAGATTTAATAAATAAAACCTTTTATAAATTTAATAAAAGGGTGATATGGAGCGGGCCAAAACCAACCTCGCGATGTCAGTTCGGATTAACGAAGGCTAGTTAGTAGTCAACTTACTATCAGAAGAAGTTTCAATCTACCTAAAAAAACCTCTAACATTGTTTTATAGCCATCTAGCGGAAGGATCGAGAACTGACTGAACAGACCTTCCAAAATACAGGTTGTAAAGAAAAATATCATTAACCTTTAAACCACAAACTCTACCCATCAGACTGAACAACTTTTACTATGGGTGCAAACATATTAGAACAAAAAAAATCTGATGTCTTAGACATTTTAGTACAGTAGGCATTGCAGTTTAGTATGGAACAGCTGATTGTTTTTTTTGCGCTGACGGGTTTGCTCTTAGTTAAAGTTGTTCAGATTGATGGGTAGAGTATGTGGTTTAAAGGCTAATGATACTTTTCCTTACACCGTGTATAACACCACTATTCAGATTACATCATATAATTGATATAGCAGTATTACTGCGAGTCGAGAAGAAATTCTGAAAGTCTACCAATTCGCGTGTGGTGGACTGACGCCCATACACCCTCCCTTGCCTAGCGCCTGAGCACTGCAGTGGGACGTATATAGGTTTTAACAAAACACCCTAGTAAAACTTAAGGTGGTGTTTCAAACCATCAAACTGAACAACTTTCACTATAGAGCAAACATCTAGAAAAAAAAATAAAAAATCTGTTGTCCCGTACATTTAGGGGATCCTGGTGGCCTTTTGTACTGCAGTTTTGTATAAAAAAAAAAGATTTTTTTTGTTTGTTTTATGTTGGCTCCATAGTGAAACTTGTTCAATTTGATAGTCTGAAGCACCGCCTTAAGTATTATTAGTATGTTTTGTTATACCTTATATAGGCTGATGATGATTATGATGATGACTGCGAGACTTATGATTTCACTTTTAAAATTATTTTTTGACCATTTCGAGCAGCATTTAGGTCGAGACAATATTTAATAAATTTTAATAAAGAAATATGCTTTACTAAATTGATTTTCATGGCCCAATTTTAGCAGCGGATGTAAAGTAGTGATAATGGTCCTCGGATCGATTTGAAGGGTCCTCGCGACCTCTGGAGAGTCATAAAATATGTAGCAGGGTTTCATGAATTCATTTAAATATAATCAAACACCAAAAATATACCTATACAGATCAAGCAGAGAATTTGCACGTGTCTTGTTAATAGTTATTTCCGCTGTTTTGGAAGAATTGAGAAAGGAATAAACAAATGGTCCTATGAATAGAGCAAAAATGAAAATTTTGCGTTTATTAACATATTAATTAAGAAAGAATAATAATTATCCTCCATAATGCTATTCACATTTTAATCTTTTATATTATGTACGAGCATTTACCTGCGACTTGCCGTGATACATACCACTAGCTATATATCACTCATTGGATGCTACATAGTTCTGAAAATTTTAATAGCGTTCCTACGTATAAACGTATACGGGCTGGTGCAAATAAACCGCCGAGTAGCCGCCGCCTCGCCTCGAAAGTCAAACTCTACCAGTTCTTCCACCCCAACTGATAACTTATATTATCTGAGTGTATTACTATGTTAAAAAAGCCGTGGTGATCCAGTGGCGAGTAACCTTGCCTGCCGTGCAGGAGGCGATGGTTCGATCCCGGGTCAGGCCGACTCGTACCAATGAGTTTTTCGGAATTTATATACGATTTGTAATACCACTGGCTTTACGGCGAAGGAAAACATCGTGAGGAAACCTGCATGCTTCAATTTCGAGGCATGTATTGTACCCACTGTTTTTGAGATTATCGTTATGTAAGAATGTATGATTATTTTAGTAGGAACATAATAATTTTATTTTCCCAGAATCCGTTCTGTTCTTTCTAATTGAGTATTTTCTTGGGTAGCTTTATATCAAGTGATTCCTAGAAATAGGAGATAAATTATTTCGATATTTCAACTAAGTTATCAATAGGTTGGTACTTTTGACTACTATTATAGTAAATAATGTAAGTTAAGGTTGTTTTTATAATGAATAAAATTAAAGAAAAACTAATTTATCTAACAGAAATAAATATATTTACAAAAAAGAATAAAATAGTACAAACAAAACTTACCCTAAATATTAATCTAACCTTTCTAAAAAGAGCTACAGAATAAATACTATTATAGTACTCGAATAGAAATACATATAATATTACCACCTTCAATGATTTGATTGCTATATTTTTTGACGGCAATTCTGTCTTGAAATTTCGAATATTCATAGCTTACAAAGTTGCGAACACTGCTCATTTTAAAATGTAGATAAAGTAAAGTTTCACATTACCCCGAAAGATAGTGGTCGTGATTATGAGTAGGTTTCATTTTATAATTATTCCTGTTTTTTTACTGAGACGAGAAAAAAGCGAAGACTAATTTTAAGACCATCGATTATTTAGATGAAAAATAAGCACAGAAAAAGTAAAGAAAATGCTGTTCAATATGCAACGACATGCAACATCGTAGCAGGTAAGAGAATATTTTTAAATTAAAGTTCAGACGAATATTTTCTATGAGAAACGCGATTGCCCAGCCCTCCGAAAAGTGCGTGGGTGTGCCGTTTTTCGATTTAAAAGAATTAACAAAAGTACTTTTTATAGACTTTTTTTATGTTTTCACTAGATAAACTAATGGTGAATATGTGAGTATAAATACCAAAAATCTAAAACTATGTTAAGTTCTTCTAAAACGTCATTTTTTTTTTAAATACATTAAAATACGTCATCTTTGTGACGATTTTCTATCGAGTAAAGTAATTCCAATCGTGTATTCAATTTATGATTTCACTAGATAAACTATCCAAGAATACTGAAGTATGATTTTAGTTTCGGTAAATTGTATAAATCTAGTCGAAAAATAAAAAATACAATATGCCTCCAAGGTATTTCGTCCTAATATTGCGCCTTAAGAGAAGTTTATTCCGAATGCGTAAATGCGCGCTGCACATAAACGAAGTCTGGTGATATTTTCAATACTAACCAATTAAAATCAATGAAGTTTTGTAGAATCAATCTAGATTATAATATCTATGCTTGTATCTTGTTCGATTTTCGTTAAAATATACAGTTTCAATGCTAGGCTTAATTAAGGATTTGTATGAAAATCTTTGATGCACTGTAACTTTAAAACTATACATTTTAACGAAAATCTGACAAGTTACAAGCATAGAGATTACTTTCTAGATTGTTTGTGCAAAATGTCATTAACTTTAATTGGTTAGTATCGAAAATATCACCAGACTTCGTTTGTATGGAGCGTTCCAACAGTAATAATCGAAAATTTTTATTCAACTTGCAGGGAGGGCCCTAAATAGCAGTTCAAAAATGCTAAATACAAAATTAAAATCACTTTTCATTGGTGAAAATTAGGTTTACATTGATATCAGTTGTATATGCAAGACATATATCGATACAAAAGAATTCCTTCAATCGCCATTGATTTTCTATCAACGTTCGAGCAGTTCCTTTGTCTATCCGTAGCAATTCATCTGACCTTCACCAAACTCAGCGGCTGCTCAACCTTTAGAACAAAAAACATGCCAAGAGCGTTTTGGACCATTGTATAAGGAGAAAAAGAAAAGTAGTTTAATTGTTTATCTTACCTAAACCACGGTTTATACAGAAGAGACGTGTGGTGGTGGCGGATAATATAAGTAAAACAATATAAACCTTACAGTACGTAGCATAGCGTCGTTATTGTCGTAAAGGAGAATCGCGCCCACGCCTCCAGGTGACGTCGCCTGGAGGCGCGGGCGTAATTCTCCAAACGACGCTATGCTACGTACTATAAGGTTTATAATTGTGTTACTTTGACTATCCGCCACCGCCACACGTCTCTTCTGTATTTAAACCGCGCCTAAGAGACATTTTTGAAACGTATTGATAGCTCGATTTAATACTTTAGCAGTTAGGGGGGGAATATATTAAGAATCTCCTTTCATTGAAGTTTGATTAAAAATAGAACAGATATAAATAGCGGTTGGTGTGGATTATGGGAAACTCATAACCACTTTCCTGGGCTCTTCAAAAGTTCTCAGATAAAGTTTGCCAATAATCCCTCCATTGGTTTACCTTCGTGTATGAAGTCAGAGCAAAGTTGGTGCGAAGTTGTATTCTATTAATAAAATAATATCGATTGAGGAAAACTTAGACGAATTATATACGGACCCGCCTCGCCTTAGCATTTCCCCTCTGCCAATGTGCAAGATCAAAATATCTTTCGCATTTACATACAATTTTATACCTTATCACTAAACGCGACAGCCTATAATTGCGGAACAATAATTTCGAGCTTATGACGTTTGGGGTTCACACGACACTGATTTTCATTATTTTAACAATCAAAATTAGAATCTAAACTAATGGAATAAAATTTAAAGTTGTGTATCTCGTGCTGCCTCGCCCCCCGCAAAAACTGGCAGAAAAGTTTGTTAGTAGAATTACACGCGTAACTTGTCTTCATATAAGTAGTCTAAGGAGGAAAATGACGAAACATAGTGGTCAACCCGATAAGAATTTCGCTTCCCGTCTGTTAGGTGGCCAAATACCTATCACTTTCCTGTGGCTTTAATTAATTATTTCGTTGGTTTTCCTGTCTGTACACTCAGTTTAATAAAACTTACTGCTTGTATTGGCGTTCTTGAAGTGCGACCGTTGCAACAGATTTATATAAAATTGGATTTATTTTCATCTTTTAATTTATTAAAGTTTATAATAATTTGTGAAGCTGTTTTTGTAACTTTAGTTATTAAATTTAAGAGTGAAACATGTTGTGCAGTTGCTGGGTAAGTTGAAAGTTATTAAAATGTTTAAATCATGGTAAGGAATAAACAATCATGGCACGCAACTGATATTCCCCGAACTAACTACTACTGTCTAACCTACACTATGTTGTTATAATGTGCCTAAACCTTAGACTATTTTTACTATGGACGAGTTCGGCGTGTAATTCTACTAAAAAACATTCCTGCCACTTTTAACGGGGGGTGAAGTAACATGAAATCCGCAACATTTGATTTTATTCCCCACAACTTTAGATTCTAATTTTGATGTCGATCCCAACCCAAAAAGGATGTTCGGAGTTATTGTTCCGCTATTACAGGCTGTCTCGTTTAAAGATAAGGTATAGAATTGTATGTAAATGCACGTGATTATTTGATTAATTTTTTTTCGTTGATGTTCTGAGGTTTCAGAATATCTCTGACTACCCCGTCGGGGAATATATTCGTGAGCATATACTGTGCCTAATTGAGAAATGCTACCACGAGGCTGGTCCCTATAGAAGTAGTCTATAAGGCCTGTACTCGTTACACTCTCGCCAAGAACGGAGGAGAAAGTTCTAGATCGAGTGTTGATACTCTACATTGTCGTGACACTCACGACGCCGCGAGAACAATTTAGAGTATCAACACTCGATCTAGAACTTTTTCGTTCTTGGCGAGAGTGTAGCGCCTGTACTTACATAGGGCCTTGGTGTACCAAGTATTACTGTGAATTATCACCGAGAATTTCTCGTGAGAGAAGAGCCCGCTTAAAGCAGGTACTATGCTCTTACCAAGAACGGACGAGAAAGGCCGAGAACGAGAGTGTGATACGTTTCATTGTTCTCGTGGCGTCGTGAGTGTAGCGATATCTTTGAGGGGTTATTGCCAGCAATTCTCGTCGAGAATTTCTCCCGAGAGATCAGGCACTAACAGGTTAAAAAACAACTAGAAAAATAAGGTTCACCTATTCAGATAATGAAACTAAACAACTTTCCCTAAGGAACATGGTTCAAAAAATTATACTCGTAGAAATTGTCGGACCTTCGATGATATACAAAAGGATTTTCTATGGCAGGTAAAAAAAAATTTCTTGTTTTTCAACACATGTTCAGTAGAGAAAGTTGTTTATTTTCATTATCTGAATACGCTTTAAAAATGTTTCTATATTAGAAATATTAGAAATGGGTCTATGGTACCTACTAGTGCAATTTGCTAATGTCAGTTTTATTATTTCGACATAAAAATAACCTATCAGCATTGTACTATTTTTTTTTAGCAGTATGGTACTATAAAATAGTTTAAACTTGACTTCTACTTCAACTTCACTTCAAGAGACATCAACCGAATTAGGTCATATTATTCTCAATAACTTCGCTAAAACTACCCTCTCTAACTATTATAAGAATATTGTTCAATCACAAAACTTGCGGGCTATTCACTTCAACGGGTGTTTGTCACGCTATCACAGAGAGAGATAGCCATAAAAACCTTGGTGAGAGAAAGAGCCGGCGAGATAATAAGGATGTCTTATCTGCTAAAGTAATCTTTGGCTCATCGCTTGAAAACGTTAAGCGTATATTACGAATTGCGATATACGATGCCGTATTAGCGATTGGATAGAAATTGGTAATTCTCGATATAGATGGAATTCGTTTTACATCCGCGTACCCATTTTTATGACATCATTGTTGTAGATTAGTAGTTTGATTTTCATATGAATTATTATGGGTGGTTCAGATCATCAAACTGAATAACTTTCACTATGGGAAGTCGCACATTGCCTTTTGTTTTGTTACACTAAAAATGCAGTCGGTTTGCATTTCGATTGAAGTAGTACCAAAAAAGGAGGATGAAGATAGACCATGGAACATATCCTTTGTGACTGTGATGTCTTGGCGGCAAAACGCATGTGCCTCCTCGGAGATGGATACCCAAAACCGGGAGACCTTAGGTTTCTTCCCCTCAATGGTGTTGCCTCCTTCATTGACCATGTATTTGAAGGGTGAAGAAAGTTGGGGCTAACACAAAAGATCCCACTGGGTCGAAGTGTTGCTGGCTTGCCAGCCCCCACAACAAGATAAGAAGTAGTACCAAATTCAATATAGTTGGGTACATCACAGCCGCAGACTAAAATGCAGTCGGGTTGCAGTCACGACTCAGTCGCACGACAGAACTTATGGACGCTGCCGAGATTTTGCTGACATAGTCCACTATGTGAGTTTATTGACCAATCAGAGCGCCCTTCAAAAACTCCCGTAGTGGATTTTGCTTATATGCTCCCGGTAACGCTATCCGTGTGCCGAAATACTGCTCTGGAAAGATTTAGAATGGCATGCCATTGACTCGATAGAAGAAGAATCCATACTAAGGCCAACAATATACTCCAAAGATATGGTAGCTTAGTTTATGGTGGGGTTTGGCTTGGACTGCGACTGACGCAACTATTTTGTTTATTATATCAAACGGACAATGAGTAAGTTATTGTTATTAGTAATAACTGTATGTTTTGATCAAGGAATAATTTTACTTCAATATTATAATAATATAATATAAGTTTTATGTGTGGTCCAAAGAAGTGGTCATCAATTTTATCAAAGTTGTCACTGACTTTTTGATACTATTCATACAGATTGACATAGTAATATCACGTAATATTATGCCAATCTTTGTGAAATACAGGGGGCCTAGTTGTAAAGGGCAAAAACCGGCCAAGTGCGTGTCGGGCCACGCGCATTGCCCGTCACAATATACGGACTTTTTGTTTTAGAAGGGGGCTTTTTGTTTTATAATACGGTTTAACGGCTAATAAAGTCTAAAAGTACAGTTAACAAGTTGGTCGCCTATTATTCGTTAACTTGTAAAGCCTATTAGCGGTGATAGTTTTCCTTTTAACTTCGTTATATACACTACTGTTATAGTTATAGTTTAGTATAATGCACCAATGTTTTTACCACCCTGAAAGGTAAGTACATGTATAACAATATCCGTGGTATAAGGTGGCTATGGCAAAAACTGAAAACAAAATAAAATCCTAAATATCTAGTTGAAATGATTAGGCATGAAAGTGGAACAAACTAACTCAGTACCTATCTAATCTGTGTTTTTAGATCATAGTACCAAATTTTTATGCAATAGCAAGTCCTTGGAACAAATATTGACAATAATGTCGGCCTTCAGTGCCACTGGCCTGTATTTCGCTGCCATTTAATTATAAATTTCTTCTTATCTCCCGTATCTTCCCGAGCAAATATTCTTGATGCTGTTACACAAAATTCTGCGGTTTAAAATGCTAGAAGTAGCGGACTTCTTCTTTCGTGTTATCACGAGCCATATCGTATGACAATCACACATGATGTAGTGGAAAGATTAGCCAGCCAGCAATGGTAGTATCGAGGCTGACTGCCCAGGGTGCGCCGCCGTCTGGCGTTCGTTTGAACTGAGTTCGTCTGAACTCAATTTTAGACAGTCGATGTGTAGCGGAATATACAGATTTCTTAAACGAAAAGAACTGGTCGAAACGTCAGAGACAGAGATCACCTGGAAAATACTCGTACACGGGAAAAAATTTCTTATTCAACAGAACATACTTAAAAATTGTTGTTCTATCTATAAATTCTTGTCAATAAACTGAAATATAGTTACAACCAATTTTCTAATAAAATGTTTTTAGTGGACTTTAGTAGAAAATTTTTTGTTACAACTAAATTTTAGTTATATCGACAAGAATTATAGTTAGAAAAACATTTTTTTTTAAGTAAAGTCAACAAAATAAGAGGGTCGTCACAGAATTTTTTTTCCGTTTAGTAAATTGAGCATTAACTATTAATGGCCTCTACCAAACTGTATTTTAACTTACTCGAGAGAGGATACAGTTTGTGTCCTGCATTGGGACATAAATAAATGGGATGGATAGATTTTACGGTTTAGAGGCATATTCTATTTTGTCTCGATCCTCAGCTCAGCTAGCAATCAGGGCCGTAGAAGAAGAATAAAAATACTCTTTCCAAATAAACACGTAATACAAGGAATACATCGTTCTCAATTAATGTATAGGGTATAAAGGACAGCCCTCCACAGTCTGAACTCAGACCATAAAACTGAACAACTTTCGCTATAGAGCCTACCTCAGGAAACGCGGAAAAAGATCTGCTGTCCCATACATTAGAGTCGGGTAGATACAGCAGTTTATAAGTTAAGTGTGTAACAACTGATTTATTTCGCGTTTCCTGAGTTATGATCCATAGTGAAAGTTGTTCTGTTTCATGGTCTGAGTTCACCGTTTCAGTCTGCGGAAGGTCGCTTACACCCTGTATCGTGAGGAAATCTGTTAAAGCTGTACCTCCAATGTTATTTGTAATTCTGAATAGAATTTTTTTGTAGTTAATATGTTTGCAATGCGAGTTCCATAATAAATAAATAAATGACGACTATGTTAGTGTTGCGGGTCAGAAATGGATCAGATTAGCATAGGATCTTGAGGAATGGTGCAATGAAAAGGAGGGTCTATGGCCTTTAGCCTGGTCATAGCCAGTAGTGGATTGATTTGAGCAGATTTGATGTTTGATTAGCACAAGCACCTATTATTTTTAAGCAAAATAGACTGACTTTCGTCTCTATTAACTTGAGCCAAGCATCAAAACGTCACTTATCTCCGATTACAATCAGCCAGTACCAAGACGCTGTGGTCGGCGTTGCACACAGAGCTGTTTTAATCAGGAAGATTACGTTTTATAAAATTTCGTGATAAATTCTTTTATTTTTATCGGTTTTGTATCAAAACATTGAAGCATGAAGGTCCCATGTGTTTTTCCTGGATGCTCGTTTATTGTGAGTACGGGATTTTATATTTTTTTTCCGTTTTGTACGAAAGGGAGAATAAGAAAGATATTTGAGATAATTTTCTTATTTGGTTAGACACTCACGAGAAAGATTTATAATAGAAAAATTTTGAAGCCATTTTTGAAAGAATTTAGTTTGTCTTGTTTGAAAGGAAGTCAGATTACAGGCTTTTTTATGACTTTACACGGATTTTACAATGTTTTTTTACTTTTCTTTAAAATGTAGTTAGTATTTGTATATGATGTTTGTTTGTGTGTTTGTAAATGTATAGTTCTAAAGTTAAAGTGCCTCAAACTTTCCAGACAATTCGTAAATAAATCCTAGCACTAAAACTGTATCTTTAAAGAAAATCTGACTTCATATAAACATAGAGATTCGTTTCTAGATTGTTTCTGAAAATTTTCATTGACTTTAATTGGTTAGTATTGAAAATATAACCAGACTTCGTTTGTATACAGCGAGCATTTACGCATTCGGAATAAACTTCTCTTAAGTATACCTAATACTTAGACTACTTATATGAGGACAAGTAACGCGTGTAATTCTACTTACAAACTTTTCTGCAACTTTTTGCGGGAGCGAGGTAGCACGAGATACGCAGCTTTGAATTTTATTCCATTAGTTTAGATTCTAATTTTGAATGTTTAAAATCATGAAAAACAGTGCCCTGTGAACCCCAAACGTCATAAGTTCGTAATTATTGTTCCGCAATTATAGGCTGTTGCGTTTAGTGATAACGTAAATACGTAAAATTTTTGAGCAGAGTTGAAATGCTAAGGCGAGGCGGGTCCGTATATAAATCGTCTAAGACTATAATATATAATAATACCTATAAATATACCTATAAAATTAGAAGAATAGGTAGTGGGGAAGATACCATCGTAATTTATTTTTTACAGCTTTTATACAAATAACAAATAATAACAACCGTTTCGGTATCTCTACTCCCATTTAATGAGAAATTTTGTGTCGGATCACACAAAATATTCCCTAGTCAGCATGTCAAATTAAACCAAATTCATCTTTCATCTCAAAAAGTTAATCACACCACACAGCACATGAGACTCAAATTCGTGCCGCCATATAGAAATAATTATTATCGCTTATGAAACTCAAATTTTCAGAACGTGTAAGACATTCATAACAGTATAATAATAAAATTTGAAGAATAATTCGTGTGGTTGATTTCTACAGCTTTTTGACAAGATTTTACGGAGTTTGAAATGATTCAGATACTCGTACTTGGTAATTTTATCGAAAGTTTTACCCTTTTGATTGAATTGAATTGTCAATTTATACGTACAGTAAACTAAAAACGTACATAACATACCTTAGGAGGCGTTTTAGACCATCAAACTGATCAACTTTTACTATCAGACCATCAGGGTAATCGGGAAGAAATATCAGCTGTTCCAGACAAAATAGCGACTCGACCCAAATGTAATGTATGGAATAGCAGATTTTTATTCGCCATTTTATTAAAAGTTGTTCAGTTTGATGAGTAGACTCTCAGTTTAAACGGATGCCAATGATTTCAATTTCACCCTGTATATAAAATTCTAATTGCGAATCAGAATTCCGTTACGGAATTCCGGATGTATGTTGCGGCCTTATGCTGAGAAAAATTACTTTTTTTGCCGATTGTACATAATATACAGTGTGCCTTCCGTAATGTATTCGTTCTTTGGTAGCATGTACAGTTGCTGAACACGTAATCAATCCGTATCTAAAGTCTTTATCGACTAAATGCGATAACAAATTTGTAATACGACCATTTAGAAGAAGGAGGTAAATCCGTAGTACAATTTTAATTCTAACTAGAGTTTACCCGTGACTTTGTCCGCACAAATTATATACCAAATTCTATCTCAAATCATAAGCTATCACACAACACCAGTTTCATCGAAATAGCTTAAGTAGTTTTTGTGTGATGCTGTTACAAACATATAAACAATCACAACTTGCGTACCACAACACTACACAACATAATAACTAAAAAAGTTTTTTGTCCTGGACCTTTAACATGAGACCGACTCACACTTGGCCGGTTTTTATTATTTGCTGTTATAATGTAGAGTTTGTTCTCTAATCACACAAAGTTTGACGCTTGTATATGTATTACCGTTTTTACGTTAGAGCGAGAAGAAAAAACGTTGATAAAAACTAGTTTCATTTCGAGAACCCTCCTTGAATTTTAACTTTTTGAAATTTTATTTGTTGACAAGTACGACGGAATAACGCATATTCTGTGAAAATTTCAACTATCTAGCTATTACGGTTCAAAAGTTACAGCCCTAAATAGGTAGGACGGACGGACCGACAACGTAGGCTTAGTAATTGGGTCCCGTTTTCACCCTTTGGGTACGGAAACCTAAAAATAGAATTCGTCATCATTATCCTATGATTCTATCGTTGAAGCAATTACTAATAATAATAATAATAAAAGTGTCTCAAAGGGGCCTCTACGTGTTGGATCTGTGTCCCCACGCAAGCCTTCCAAAGGTCCGGGCTACGGCCCGTGAAATACCTTCCAGAGATACATAATAATAATAAATATCTTGGACATTGTCACACAAATTATCTAGTCACATTTAAAGTACCAGAATCTAGCCTGGACTTGTATTATGATGACTAGACAACGATACATATAGGATACATATATAGATACAAACGTCCATGACTCGGGTAAAAATATTCATATTCATCATACAAATATTTGTCCTTTACGGGATTCGAACCCGCGACCCTCGGCACAGCAGGCAGGTTCACTACCGACTGTGCTATCGGGTAATCCTGTCCTATTTCTGCAAGTGCCATTATGTAATGATAAAATATGTCTGAAATTACTGAAATTACAGACCTAGAGTTTATGATCTTTTATTGTTGCAATTTAAACGATTGACCTCGCACAAATAGTTTGTTTGTGATGGATGAGTCATTCATCATTGGTGCATTTGATAACTTCCAGTTGAGGAGTAATTGACAATTTGTAATTATAGTCGAGTTGTTTTCAGGGGGTTGAGTAGTTGGGAAAAACATCGTGAGGAAACCTGCATGCTTCAATTTCGAGGCATGTATTGTACCCACTGTCCATTACAAGTGCCGAGTAACCTCATTTTTCGACTAGATTTATACAATTTACCGAAACTAAAAGCATAATTCAGTATTCTTGGATAGTTTATCTAGTGAAATCATAAATTGAATACACGATTGGAATTACTTTACTCGATAGAAAATCGTCACAAAGATGACGTATTTAAAAAATATATGTCGTTTTAGAAGAACTTAACATAGTTTCAAAATAAAAGCCGTGGTGGTCCAGTGGCGAGTAACCTTGCCTGCCGTGCAGGAGGCGATGGTTCGATCCCCGTCCAGGCCGACTCGTACCAATGAGTTTTTCGGAGTTTATGTGCGATTTGTAACACCACTGGCTTTTCGGTGAAAGAAAACATCGTGAGGAAAACTGCATGCTTCAATTTCGAGGAATGTATTGTACCCACTGTCCATTACAAGTGGCGACGGGCTCACCCCCCGTCACACTGGACAGAGTTTCGGTACTACTGGTGAAACGTGGATGTTCTGAGGTTTCAAAATATCTCTGACTACCCCCTCGGGAAATATAGTCGTGAGCATATGCTTATGCTATGAGTAGTTGGGAATTTTCTAGCATACCGTGGGACAGACTGCATCAAAGGTTTCATAGATGTAATATACAATGCATTACATATTAATAGAGGTGCGTCAGACTATCAAACTGTACAACTTTTATTATCAGAACAACGTTAAAATCGCAATAAAACATCTGCTATTTCTTACATTATGGTCGAGTAGCTATAGACATTTTCTATGAAACAGCCGATTTTTTCGTGATTTTGAAAGTTGGTCCTAAAGTAAATGTTGTTCAGTGATGGTCTGAATCACACTCTTAAGTATGTAACGCATTTAAATTTACACCCTGTATACACTGTTTATGTAAATATAGCTCAAACGAAGACATGTGACATACCGTGATTGGCTAAAACAAAAGAATAGAATAGTTACGTATTTTATTCGCGTCCTCGATAATTATAGAAGAATTTTCTGAATTATTGTTATTTTCTGAATTTACTATGTTATTTCTTCTACTTTAAAACGACTTTCGGTCAGTTGCACGTACGTTCATTAAAGTTAATCCTCCATTAAATCTCTTGCTAGATTTTACTTCGTCAACAAGACAAAAAGTGACAGCAAGAGATTTAATAGAGGATTAACTTTAATGAACGTACGTGCAATTGGCAGTTAGTATTTAAATACATTTAAAATTGTGAATGTATCGTTAGTGAACCTTTAAATAAATCAAATGAAATGAAATTATTTTAATTAGTGACTCAACTAAGTTTTATGTATTTAAGCCCATATACCTACAAGATATTCCATTACCCTTTTCGTTAAATTCTGTCTGACCTATACGAGTATGTCGGTCATTATAATACCATCAAAAACAAAAAAGTTAAAACAAATCTACTAGTTAACCACATGTAAGCAGTCCTTAGTTGTTTTTTTTTTTTTGCCGGACGCGGTCTGTTACCGACCGGGGGCACTGGCCATGCGAAGTTTAACTGTCTTATTCCACTTGTCACTTATTACTATGAGCCCCTGGAAGAATATTAAATTGATTTTTAACAAAATTGTACAGACTCACTCCCAGTCACACTGGACAGAGTTTCGGTACTATTAGTGAAACGAGGATGTTCTGAGGTTTCAGAATATCTCTTACTACCCCCTCGGGGAATATAGTCATGATCATATGCTATGCTTGTACAGACCAGTCGAATTAATGGAATAATTTGATAGTGGATGACAGAAATCTGTTTTTTTTGCTTTGATATTATTGATCACTAACTACTTGAACTGCTGGAAAGATATGAGACAGGAACATACCCATTGATTGAAGCGTACCTAGTCAATTTTAGAGATGGCCATTTTGCTCTAGTTGTCTAGTTAGTGGGATTAATTAATTAGACCTTGCATCAAACAATCAACTGGTATTGCAGTCAAAGAAAGAGTTACGATACAAAAGGAAAGGAATGTAGAATGACCACTGCTTTCCTACTACAAGTGAATGCTGCATCCCGTCCTTGAAAAATTTATCAAATCATTGTCTTCTAAAGTCCCGTAATGCCGGATACAACTGACAGACTCAAGTGGAACGCACAGATTAGTGTTATAACAGGCCTTTGAAAAGAGGTATTTGACATGCGCGGATGAATGATGAAATTATTTAGTTATCATTGTATCCGTACTGCAAAACGAACGAAAATATTGTTGCAAAATTAACGAACTGTAACAAAAATTGCAATACAATCGTGCCTCTTTTGTTTTTGAGTTCTGTTGAAAAAATAAATTTCTGTTTATTTAAAGCAAATGTGTTTAAAAATCTTTTGTTGTTTTTGTGAAAGGCCAGTGAGGAATCAAATACCTGAACATGTGAGTTTCGGATATTTTTTTTTATTATTTGTAATCTTTGACTATTTATATGTGGACTGGCTACGCGTGTAATTCTACTAACAAACATTTCTGCCACTTTTTGCGGGGGGCGAGGTAACATGAAATCCGCAACTTTAGATTTTATTCCCCATAACTTTAGATTCTAATTTTGAATATTAAAAATCATGAAAAGTAGTCTCGTGTGAACCCCAAACGTTCTAAGTTCGAAGTTATTATTTCGCAATTATAGGCTGTCTCGTTTAGTGATAAGGTGTAAAATTGATTGTAAATGCACAAGATCAATTGTGCTTATACCGTGGCAGAGGGGAAATGCTACTGCAAGGCTAGTCCTTATAGTAATTAGTCAAAGTTTGTAATACATTATTGTAACTATACAAACAAGGTTTTGCTTTAAATTCAAATATAGATTAGTTAGTAGAGTGGTACGCGGTACCTTTGCGGTGTAGAGCATGCTCCGAACTTGCAATTCGCTACAAACACTGCACGAATTTCTAGTTTTAGTTTATATGCATTGACTTACAAACTAATGGACGCCGGGTCTCATACAAAATTCTCAAAAAAAGTTTCCAGACTAAATTACGTAAACGTAAGTACGTTTTAGTAATATTAACAATGAAACTGTTGAGATTCTTTTTTCATTTTGCTTGCCTAGTTTTTACAAATTCTTACAGCACAGCGTCACTGCACAGACGTGCGCAGAGTAGGTCGATCAAACGAAGACTGGCGCATAATTGTTACTCTTTAAGCGTTTGGTACTCTTTTGGTTTGGACACTTTTGAGCGCGGACCCGACGTCTAGGTAGTTGTTACATCAATGATTATATGAATTTCGTATGTGGGGTACGCAGACTACGCTAAGTCCGGATTCGATCAAACGCGAGTAAAATTTATTTCTAAATTAAGTACGGGCTTGTCATGTCACTTGTGTTTATTTACCACAAGTGACGTATAAACCTAACAAATAAAAAAAATTACAACCTCACATTGCAATAAGTACTGGTAAAGCCTAAATGGTTGAGATGGTAGAACTAATTAATTAGCTCTCCTTCCTTTTGTCCTATACATTATTTGTATGGTACTTGATTCCCTCCAAACTAGACTAAGAAAGAATATACAGGGTCCAACTTAATATGCTGACAGTTTTTAAGAGGATGATCAGACCATCACACTGAACAACTTTCTCTATGGGACCAAAGTCGAAATCGCGAAAAAATATCAGCTGTCTCATACAATTTGGTCGAGTAAGATTTCAGTTTAGTATGAAACACCTGATTTTTTTTCGCGATTTCGACATTGGTCCCATAGAGAAAGTTGTTCAGTTTTATGGTCTGATCATCCTCTTAAAAAAGTGTCAGCATATTAAGAAGGACCCTATATATCCCTGAAAAAAAATGTGTTTATGCCGGTGCAGTCATCTCTTGTATCATTGAAATCGGCTGGATTATAATACACGCCATCACAATAGATTAGCCATGGTCGCGGTCGTCGTGAATACAAGTCTAAAACCTGTAACAGCCAAATAGTAACAAACATAATTCTATATTCTGCCTGCATGGTTTTTTGCTGTTACCCCTGTTACCTTTTGGTATAGTATACCTACATACAGTAGATATCTTCTTCCCCACGAACTACCTATTCATCCTATTCTCACTTGGACCGCAGGGTCGTCACACTATTACACAAACAGTGTTTCTGGCTTTTGCAGAACCCTAACTTGTGCAGCCCCAGGTTGGCTGAGATGTTTTCCATTGTTTGTGTGCATATGCATAAGACACGACGATCTCACATACAAGCGTTTGGTACCTACAAAACATAGCGCACTGTCGTGTACCCATTGTGCTGCGTGTAAGATGTACTTATACTGATTGTAAATTTTTGAATCACACTAATTCCATAATGTGTACAGTCACGCAATGTAATGTCATGTAAAATACGTGTTTTATCTACATTTGTGACTTTTGTATTCGCCATGTTTATGCGATTCTTTTGTTCCTACCAATTTGTGTTGACTAAGTTCATCATGTCAAAAACCTCTGTGTATAGCGAATTAAAGTTAATCGTTTGCGAAAATTTGCTTGAAAACCTCCTTGTTGTTTGTTCATTGACTGGAAAAAATACTTGTGGAAGAATAACTTAGTCAAAGAACGTACGAAATTTCGCGAAAAACGTCAGTACAAAACCCTGGAGACTTATAACAGACCGCAAACTGTCAGTTGTTCGTGAATTTAATTTTTACGCAAAAATATAATCTCGTTTGCTTTTTCTATGCAGATTGCTAATCTAACCTTGAATGGTAACCGTTTAATAAAATCCCTCAATTTTCATTTGTGACTTACAGTGTCGATAACGACTGATATTCTTTCTTTCTCTAGTTTATGACAAGAGACAGAGAGGCGATATTGTGATAACACTAAAAGTACAATCATAAGGATCATAAACAAGTGGGCCACATAAATTGGTTAGGATCTCTTCTGACTCAGTTGACAGGGGACGTGTTGCATTAATTTGTTAAATTTTAATCACTTTTTATTGGACTTGATCTAAAGCGTGGGAAATAATGGTAAATATGACCTAAATATTTTTTGGTGTCCTGTCATTTCACCGACAGTCAATTTGCAAATTTTTACTTGACAACCAACTACTGGCAAAAAAATGAATCGTTATTTCATCTTTACACAATTATTGATTTTACAAATTATTCAAGTATTAAACTAATCACCTGACTTATTTTCATTTTGCGACATATCATTTGACAAACGATTCATTTATCATTCATGTTATTTAAACAAACAACACTTGGTGTATTGCATTATTTGACATGTTGCATTATTATTAGGCACACATTTTATTAATGTCAACCAAAATAATTAATAAAAAAAAACATCATTATCATTCGTAATTTTAATAAAGCAACAAAAGTAAAAATTAACAACAGCCTATTTTAATTTCAAATGGATTGCTAACGATCTTAATAGTTTTCCAATCCAAAGTAAAATATATTAAGTCGGTTAGGTTAGGTTTGACTTGCGACCACGCCGCACGAGCCGAGCGAGCGTAGCGAGCGTGCCGCGGCAGCGGCCGGCGAGTGCCAGAACCGAATCGCTCGTGTTAAACTAGTTTAGCCGACTCCACTAGGCTATCCAAAGTAAAATATATTAAGTCGGTTAGGTTAGGTTTGACTTGCGACCACGCCGCACGAGCCGAGCGAGCGGAGCGAGCGTGCCGCGGCAGCGGCCGGCGAGTGCCAGAACCGAATCGCTCGTGTTAAACTAGTTTAGCCGACTCCACTAGGCTATCCAAAGTAAAATATATTAAGTCGGTTAGGTTAGGTTTGACTTGCGACCACGCCGCACGAGCCGAGCGAGCGGAGCGAGCGTGCCGCGGTAGCGGCCGGCGAGTGCCAGAACCGAATCGCTCGTGTTAAACTAGTTTATCCGACTTCACTAGGCTATCCAAAGTAAAATGAGTAGGTTAGGTTAGGTTTGACTTGCGAAAAAAAAAAACTTTAGTACTTACTTACCTGTAAATTATTTGGCCCAAATGGAAATTGCAACCGTGCAGGACTGTGTTTTCAAAATTTGATCGCAAGCTTAAGATAGCTGCTTTTTCAAAGTCTAATATGCAGACTTTTGGTTTGAAATCAATGTTATTTTCTGTTCCATATTCTATAAGCTATCTATTTTGTTAATACGTGATTTTGTAAAATAGTAACAATATTACATGAAAAATACATAAAAGAAAAAAATACATTAGGTACATTTGTAAAGACAAGCTTTTGCAAAAAATATTTTTGTTAAGCAATTATTTGTAAAATGATCAATTTGCGGAACAAGGTGTTTGTAAAATGAATATTACATGAAACGTTGCTTGTTAAGTAATAATTTGCCAAAAAGTTTTTGGACAAACATTAGTGAACCATATTTTTTGGACGAAATTATTCAATTTAGAAATGCGAGCGTTTCTGTTTTGTTTTATAATAATATTAAACGTTAGTTTGTGGCAGTGTTTTTCGATAAGTAATTATTTTTGTGTGATAAAAGTTGATAACGAAATCGATGTTACTTTCAATAGCAAATAACAAAATCGCACTGTGAATTGTTTAGTCCAATCTCCTATTTTGACCTACGAAATTTTAATGGTGAATTCAGAAAATCAAACTAAATAACTTTCTCGAAGGAACATGGGTTGAAAAACGCATAAAATGTTTGAAATACAAAAGTGCGGATCAGCCGATCGATTTTCTATGGGAAGCCCAAAAAATATTATCGTTTTCGCCCCAAGTTCCTCAGGGAATGATGTTAAGTTTTAATATCTGAATAAACCCTTAAAATGTTGTTGGTACTTAATTAAAAAATAGGGTTGTATACTTATGGAAAATAAAATCTCTAGGGAGGCTCTCTAGCCGCACCCCATTTCGAACGAAGCAAGATTTCATTGAAAAATAGGTACATCTATCCTGCCGTGAGATTTTCGGTTAAGAATTGACCTTTCTATTTCATCGCGCGGGTATTGTAGGAGTCATAGGAGGCGACTATGAAAAAAAATCCCCATAGGTTTATTTTTATTTTAATTTAATGTTATTTCGTAATTTTTTAAGTTACTTGAAAACTGCAGAACCGATTTTCATGAAACAAAGCTAAGAACGCTCTCGCAAAAATTAGCGTTCTTTTAAAAATCGCATCGAAATCGATTCACCCGTTTGGGACTTACAACACCTCTCTTTTTGCGACGGGGCTTAAAAATGGTTCTTTAGAGATCATAGGTGGGCGAATACCTGTCAGTACTTGACACTCCTTTTTAGCACTGAAACCTAAATAACCTAAAAATGGATTACGGTTGATACATGAAGCCAAGTTTCTGCTTACTCCAAAAGTAACAATACACGATAGTTTGTTTCTTTTTAAATATGATTGTGTCCATTCATTCAAACTTTTGAATTTACAATCTTCGACTAAAAAATTTTTTGAAACAAATTCATTTATCCATTATTGTTTCGATTTGGACATTGGATTATTATACATGCAATTAAGTTCCTATCAAAAGACATTAAGCAGTTTTTAATGTTGAATTAATATAATGAAATATAAGAAGTCATTAGTCGTATGACGAATATTGAAAGACAAGACATTCAATTATCAAAATGCTTATCGAGAACTGAGTCGATTTGCTATTTCCAGGTAAAGTAGAAATGACTGTATCGTTGTAATACCTCGTAAATCCATAACTTGTTAAGATAAGCCCGAGCTGTTTTAATTATTTAACTCCTGTCTATCCCATGGAGTAAAGTGTGTCAGACCATTTGGGTTTTGCCATATTTTATTAGTTTGCTCAGACCCCTACAATTATTATGAGGTATTCGAAGCCCCAACTTCCGTACTCGAGCAGTTTGGTTGTATATTGGGTCAAGATCATTGCTAACCGCTGCGCTTTATTTCGCTATTTCGAATACATAGGTAGGCAAAGAAATATTAGGGTAAAATTGTAACATAGTTTGGGGGCTTTTTCACCTGAATCGACTATGTAAATGAAGTGGACTCTTAATCATTTTATAGATGAAGCCTCATAATCGTAATTACGTTTCTGTTACGACGTCGAATCGAGTCGACACATTTTTAGGAGTTGCTTTAACCTATCAAACTGAACAAGTAAATTTTTTGTGATATCACAAAAATCACATACATAATCAAGTATTCCATACTAAACTGCAATGTCTACTAGACTTAAATGTATCAACAGATTAATGATTGTTGCAATTTTGCTCCCATAGAAAAAGTTGTTCAGTATTATAGTCTGAACCACCCCTGAAAATTGGTTGACTCATTTCAATTATACCCTGTAGTACAAACCATTTAAACAGGGTCTTTTAGATCTTTTTTTTGTTCTAAACCTTTAGCGAAATTGCACACTCTTAGCAGATTGAACTTAATTTTAGCCACTTTTATGTCATCTGATTGGAACATAAATTTGTACTTAAAATTAAATTCTGCTTCAAAGTAAAACCATAATCCCCTTTTGAACACTTGTGCAATATTTCTTATGAAACCACTTAAGTAATAATATTTATCATTTTATATGCTAGGATTAGTAAGTAGATTAGAATAGAAATACATTGTGTCTATCAGGATACTTTAAAATTTTATTTTCGATACCTATCCGACAACATTTATAGTTTTAAGAGTTAATCCATAGTTTGTTTAGTCCTATTATGAATATAAAACAATAAGAGAACCTTTAGTGATCCTAGAAACTATGAACGGGAATTCGGACTTGAGTCCATTCATAATTTGTATTGGGTCCATCTTAATATGCTAACGTTTTTTTTGTGGATGATCAGACCATCCAACTGAATAACTTTCTCAATTGGACCATCGTCGAAACCGAAAAAAATCTGTATTTTCACACAAAACTGCGATCCTACATGACGCAGATTTTTTTGATTCGCTCGTATCCATGAAATATAAAATAATATTATAATGTTATACAAATATTATATCTATAAGGGCTAAAATTGCCTCTCAGTAACAACTGTGCACAATATTGTCTTAAAATTTAATCATTATGGTTGAGAAATGAGGTAGAATAATTATTATCTATTAGAGTTTGAGTCTGATTTTGATGAAATATATCGAAATTTAACAATGATTATTATTATGTTCTACACAACATTTAGAAGGATATTAAAACTTAGAAAACGGTTAAATAGGGTTAAAGGTTATTAGCTTATACTAGTCTTCGGTTAGTCACAATGTAAATATAGGTTGGTATTATCGTGTACTTACAAAGTGTAGTAAGTAGTAAAAACATCGGTTCTGATATGACTGTTAAATTTATGACCGTGAATGTGCTGTGAGTCAGTTCTAATCAGGATTTCATTGCGGAAGTTAGAATTATGAAAATAAAATTATACTTTAACTGATAAAAAGTTTAAAACAAACGAAATGTTTATCATGCGATTAGTCACCACGAAACATTTGTTAGTAACAAGTTAACCAAAAGTTAAACATGGATATTCTGAGTTTTCAGAAAATCTCTGACTACCCCCTAGGGGAATATAGTCGTGAGCATTTGCTACTAATTACTTATTTCATTATGAAATTTTACACTTATATCAGATCCTAATTTTTACGGCAACTCAAAACTTAATTGTGAAGAGACTGCTCTCCTCTTTTTACGGTCGCTGCGCCGTGGCAAAGCCTGTTATGATTTTTCATTAAGATTACTAATAAGATATTTTTTCTTTAATTTCAGAGTAAGTTCTTCAGTTCAAAAAGCAGTGACTTCGAAAATGAAGCGTTGGAAGTCCACAACGAATACAGGTCGGAACACGGAGTACCACCTCAGGTTCTGAACAAGGACATCACGAAAGTAGCTCAAAAATGGGCAGATGACTTGGCAAAGAGAGACTCCATGGCATACAGTCTGAATCAGACTTACGGTGAAAGCGTTTATAGCGGATGGTCTTCGGACCCCAATACAAAAGTTACTGCCCGCGATTGCATAGACAAATGGTACAGCGAAATAAACGATTACTCTTTCGGTAAAGAGCCAGAAGTTCTCACTTGTGGACACTTCACACAAATAGTCTGGAAAGATACTAAAGAAATAGGAGTAGGAAGCGCAAAGAGCAAATCTGGAAAATTGTACGTCGTCGTCAATTATTATCCACCTGGTAATTACAGTGGATTGTTCAGTAAAAATGTTCTTCCACCAGGTGCTCTGCAATTTAGATCAAAATATACCGTAGACCCAGCTTCGAAAGGAACAAATAATAACCTACCACCTCCGTCACCGAACCGTAATAGTAGAAACTTGGGAGAAATTGCAACAGATTTGGTCAGCAAGTTGAAATCAACGACGATTTCCGGAGACAAATTTGAAGAAGAATTCTTGAAAGCCCATAACGAGTACAGAAAAAAACACGGTGTTTCACCATTAGAGTTAAACAAGAAGCTCTGTAAATATGCTGAGGAATGGGCCAAAACTCTTATAAAGAAAGGTCAAATGGAGCACAGAGAACAAAACGACTATGGAGAGAACATTTTCTACGCCTGGTCATCAGATCCTAACTTTGTAGTCTCTGGTAGAGATGCCGTCGATAAATGGTACAGTGAAATTAAAGATCATAAATTCGGTAAGGAGCCAACTAACTTAGGTACCGGTCATTTCACGCAAGTTATTTGGGAAGATACTAAAGAAGTTGGTGTCGGAATAGCGAGGTCTAAAGATGGCCATGTTTATGTAGTGGCCAATTATAGCCCCCCAGGGAATATGATAGGCAGTTTTGCTAAGAAAGTACGTCCGCCTGTTATGTGATAAGTTTACTAGTTTTTCGAGTTCCGTACACAAAGGGTGCCAATGGGACCGTATTCATAAGCCTACGCTCTGTCCGTCCGTCCTAGCTTTAAAGGGCTGTATCAATTCAACCGTAATAGGTAGCGAGTTAAATGTGTGTTAAAAGTTTCATACAATATGGGTTGTTATTTTGGATTTGCTAAAAGTTATGAAAAAAAGGAGGGGTCTCATACATGGAACATGTATTTTTCACGCAAATGTCAAACTTGTTGTGATTATAGAGCATACTCTAAAGTAGAACAACAAATAACAAAAAACAAGCAAATGTGTGTCGGGCTTTTTTTTTTGGTAAATTTATTTTGGCACGGCATCCTCGGTGCGCGAGTCCAACTCGTACTTGGCCGGTTTTATTTAATTCCTGATGTTTCATTACACCAAAGATTTAGTGACATTCCAGAATGTTATGTGTGCTTTAAATAATAGTGAGATAAGATTACGTATAGATTAGTTAAGGACGTAGATTAGTAAACAGTAATAAGTAGGTATAGTATTTATTTTAGAATGTTAATGTGATTTAATGAGTGGAAGAAATTATAGCTAAGTAAAACATTTAGGCTAAGTATTACTGTATCCTATTTTATATTTTTACAATAAAATTATGTTATGTTGGTAATATTTTTGAATTATATTTTAAATGGAACCAATCCATGATTGAAACTTAATGTTGATTGTTACTTACAAACTTATTTTAAAATTTAACATTTTTTTTTTTACGCATTCGATACAATTACGATATTTATTTTCGGAAGAAAGATAAGCATAATCATATGCTCACGACTATATTCCCCGAGGGGGTAGTCAGAGATATTCTGAAACCTCTAAACATCCACGTTTCACCAGTTGTACCGAAACTCTGTCCAGTGTAATGGGGGGTGAGCCCGTCGCCACTTCAGCCGTCGCCGTCGGACAGTGGGTACAATACATGCCTCGAAATTTAAGCATGCAGGTTTCCTCACAATATTTTCCAAATATTCTAAATATTCGATAAAGAAAGACGCCGATAAGAATTAGATAAGCTACTTATTTATAAGTAGTGAAAAAGACCCTAAATCATTTCAATTATTAACTAATTTGAACTACCACTTCAAAATTAATACATATTGACAAAAATTTATAATTGTAACAAAATGTACGTTATTTCAATAAAAACAAATTTCCATTTTGAAGTAAAAGATGCTAATTAAATTCTTTCAGATTTATAAATATCTCGCTCTCGAAATATGATAATATTCTGGCCATGAAAAGGCAAAAGCCGAGAGCTCTCGGAATCGGCCTTCAATGGCCAACTTCTAAGTGGACTTGCTCTCAGCCTGATGCAGATAAGGCATGGATGGGCTTAAGAGTTTCTTTAAATATCCATTTTATCCTCTTTATGCAAACCTCGTCTAACATTTGACACTTGATTTTTTTGTTGTTCATATAATACTTTAATAACACACTAGAATTTAACTGCGACTTCATCCGCACAGGGTTCCGTCATCGTAGCGAGATAAATTATAATATACCAGATTTTAAGTCAAATCATAAGCTTTCAAACAAAAAAGTTTTTACAAATTCAAACAAATTTGTGATTTAGAATCAGGGACACCTAAAAACTATATCGTAACCTTTTTTTAAATATCTTCAAATACAGACACACTTCTGTTACAGATTTATAATAATAGAGATGCAAGTAATAAAAATATTATGATTAACAAAGTGCTATACAGAAAATGTATTTAGTTCTTAAATAACTTTATTAAAGTAAATAATTTCAGGAGAATGGAATGAATGCATTGACTCTACCTGGGCCCTAATGAATTAATAAACGTATAATTACTATTTGCAATGACATTTCAGGTTACATTGCTGGTTATTAATGACGCTAAATATGCAGCAATAACATTTGTGCCTAACATTCTCAGAAATGTACCCTTCTTCTTTTCGTGTGGGCAGCAAGCCCTGGTGTCAGAGATTTTTCAGACCACCTTACGGTCTCTAATGTACTTTTAGGTAACGACTACTACCACCAAAGATAGTAGCCGGCACCAACAGCTTAACGTGCCATCCGAAGCACGGAATCATTTTTATTTTCAGACAATCAGGTGATTCAGCCTGCAATGTCCAAACCAACTGAGGAAAAACGCAAAAGTACCCTGAATTATCATTGTAACTTCAGAGGCTTACTGCCCACACGATAAGAAGAAGAAGATATTATACATGGTCCTTCTTAATATGCTGACACTTTTTTAAGGGGATGATCAGACCATCAAACTGAGCTACTTTCTCTATTGGATCAACATCGAAATCGCAAAAAAAAATCAGCTGTCCCATAAATTGTGCTCGAGTAAGTTTGCAGTTTTGTATGGAAGGGCAGATTTTTTTTGCGTGATTTCGAAAGTTTTTCAGTTTAACGGTCTGATCAGGTCCTTAAAAAGTGCCAGCATATTAAAGGTGCACTTCTGATGCCAGCGGCCGATGAGACTGACGCGCGCGTCTGACGCGTGGTTCTGTCATATGCCATATGTCTATCGCATCGGCCACGCGCGTCTAACGCACGCGTCAGTCGCTGGCATCGGAAGCGGCGCCATACGTTTTCATAGTAACTAGTATTGTCGCATTGGCCGTCGGCCGCGAGCAGCACGCGTCAGTCGCATCGGCCGCTGGCATCGGAAGTAGACCTTAAGAAGGACCCTATATAATCGTATATATGCAATTTCATTTCACGGTTAGAACAAAATATATGTACTTTCTTAAGTCGATACGAGAATTGATGAGAAAAGTTATTTACTGTGACCAACTTGCATTCCACTCTACGTAATAATGTTTTAGTTTTAAAACTCTTTTTTTACGTAATGTTCAAAAATAATAAACTATTTCAAAAATAAAATGGATTGGACTATATTGATTTGTTTCATTGTTTTGGTAAGTTTGTCAGAATCATTTGAAATGCTTGTGAAATAAAACTGATAACACCAACTCTACATAGCTAATGAAATAAATTTTTATACTTTATGTATTTTGATGGTCTAAAGTACGTTAAATATTACTAGGGTGTTTTGTTATACTATTGTTTAAAGTAGTCCAATAAAATCTGTCTAAACTCTCTGTTCCGTGCATTATCTCCTACTCTTGCAGTAAGCATCTAATTTATCAGGCCTGCGCCTTTACTCGGATCTGCCCTGAGTCACTCTCGTGACGATTGGTGCCCCCTATTAATATCGTGCATTCGAAAAAACAGGGCTGAACTAGAATTCACAAGATTGGGGTCGACCACTTATGTGGCTGATCTGTTTAATGAAATTTTATTCTATTTATAAATCACAGAAAAGTTTAAAATCAAACGTAACATTTTAGGGCAACTGCAGAGGACGGCATATCGTCGATACTGACACGGATAGAGAAGACATCCAATATGTATGTTGTATTAGCACATATTAGTTAGTTACCACGTAACAGATACATCTTGTACTTAAATAAAACCGGGCAAGTGCGAGTCGGGCTACTCGCGCACCGAGGGTACCACGGTACCAACATTATTAAGTTACAAAAAAGTTTTGTTTTCTCCGGGACCTTTAGCGCGAGACCGACTCACACTTGGCCGGTTTTATTATTTGTTGTTATACTGTAGAGTTTGCTCTATAATAATACTACGCAAAATAAATATAAGCTGGCCGTGCGACGTTATACTTTACTCTACCTACGCGCGGCCAGCTTATTTTGGTTTTGCGTAGCTTGATGTGTGTACGTATTACCGTTTTAACGAAAGAGCGAGAAGAAAAAACGTTGATAAAACTAGTTTCTTGTATGAGGACCACCTTAAGAGAAGTTTATTCCGAAAATGATAATGAGCGCTGCATACAAACGAAGTCTCGTTATATTTTCAATACTAACCAAATAAAGTCAATGAAATTTTGTAGAAACAATCTAGAAACTAATCTCTTTGCTTGTATGATGTCATATTTTCGTTAAATTATACAGTTTCAATGCTAGAATTAATTTAAGATTTGTATCGAAATCTATGAGGCACTGTTACTTTGAAACTATACAATTAAACGAAAATCTGACAAGATACAAGAGATTAGTTATTAAATGGTTTTTGAAAAAAATCATAGACTTTAATTGGTTACTATTGAAAATATAACTAGAATTCGTTTGTATGGAGCGCGCCAACGGTAATATACCCTTAATTTTTAGTTTTTTGACATTTGTATATTCAGTTTGATGCCTGCATCCCCTTAAATATTCCTAGAGTGTTTTGTTACAACCGTCGCATCAGTGAGTTGTATTTGTTATAATTAAATATACATGATAGTTAACAGGTTTTCATCACATTAAATATTTTCAGCCATTAGAACCAGCAGACAACAGTTTCGATCGACAAATTGAAAAAATATTAAAACTCATAAAGGTAAGTAAGATTTAAAAAAAAAGATTGTAAAATTAAAGGCACACACACTGTGGGGTGTGGGCCTACTAAGGTGGCTTGAAAATTCTCTGACAGCAAGTTGCCCACTAACTTGCCTCCACCAACACGCACTGGGCCCGCGTGGTGGAGTATGGCCTACTCCCTCTCTCCTTTATTGATTCTTTATTTGCGAAGGCTTTTTAGTGGGATTCTACAGGCTATAACTTACTTACTTACTTACTTACTTACTTACTTACACTTCTTCTTCCTGCCCTTATCCCATTATTTGGGTTCGGCGCAATATATCGTCTTCCTCCATCTCTTTTAGCCGTCATTTCAGCGCACACACCTTTTTTGCGCATGTCATCTTTCACACACATCTACATTCATATTTAACATTCGTCGTGTAATATGCCACTCATCTCTTCTCATCACATGTCCATACCACGATAACCGATTACCGTGCAGCTTTTCATTCACGGGAGCCACTTTCAAACTTCCTCTAATATACTCATACCTAATCTTGTCCATTCTAGTACTTACTTACTTACACTGTGGGGTGACAATGCAAAGATCACTTAAATGTATCTGGGTCATTCTGGGTACTTAGCGTTTTAACGCCATTACATAATTTGTCAACCAACAACCAAACTTAGTAAAGACATATTTTATTAAATAGACTATGTATTATTGTATTCAAAACTTTATCTTAAGAATTTATATTGTAATAGTTATTAAGTCGTGTTATGTTGTAGAGTTTCTGGCCGCATCTTCTCTACAGCGACAACACGTTCCGACGCGGTGGTAGCTTTAAAAAAGATTTGACGTTTGATAAGTGTGCTGCAAGCTCCTACATTGAATAAATTATTTTGACTTTGACTTTGACTTTGACAGAATAAATACTAGTACTACCCATATAGAAGAATCACTTCAAAAACAGATTTAAATCAATAGTGACTCTCTCTGCGATATTTGTAGGTACTTAGTATGTATTTGTACTCAGACCAATTGACATTACGCCTACAACTTCTATGACCTTATTAAAGGAATAGATTTTCCTAATTTGAACATAATCACATAATACACACTTTGCCGAACTATTTTCTATTTAACTGCAAAACGTTAGTTATTTTGACGTGGGTTGACAAACGTGTGGGTAGTTAGATAACTTAATGTCACCCTCTAGGGGGTGAGCAAATATAAGTCTAGCGTAAAGACTAATAATTATATTGATATAAATATTACATTATTTTTGGCTCTACCTTAGAATAAGTTATATGACAAGATTGACAGTCGAAGCTAAGAAAGCGTCGAAAAAAATTTCAAACAGTACTGGCCTATAATCCTTATCCATATACAAAGACATAATTTGTATGACACCTCACGCACAACAACCTAAGAAAGTTGTCCGTTTTGTTTTATACGGTAAAAGCGTTAGGCTTATTCTAGACATATACTTATTCTAAGCTTAGAGGGTTCTACATTCAACTTCCATAAGAACATCCATATTTCCCTGGTAGTGTCCAAAATTTGTCCACAAGTAGAGCCAGTTGAACATACACGCCTAGAAATTGAAGCAGTTTTCACTGAAAATTCCCGTCTTACAAATCGTACCTACGATCCTAGAAACTCATTGGTACGAGTTGCATGGCTAGCATGCCACCCACGACAAAGCGTTTAAACGAAAAAATCGTCATGCGCGCTCATTTTGTCACAAGTAAAAAAATAAAGAGGGAGCCACGTCTCGATTTTTATCGTTTTCTCGGGGGTGGCATGCGAGGCCTATTGGTCTCGTTTCGGCGGTTGAGACCACATATAATACGTGTACGCAGGAAGTATACGTGGTACACACACTGCCGGGGTATGTGTGCACATGTTCGAACGTCCCGCAACGCGAACTATGTGTGAGTGTACCGACAGCTGCCGCTTGTTTAAAAATTCAGTAATACAAAATAAAAAATAAAAAGATTCTTTACTCTCAGGCAAAATAACTCATAGACTGCAATCTACGTCATAAATAAATGTAGAGATTGTAAGTGGGGAATCATTTATTATATATAGGGTCCTTCTTAATATGCTGACACTTTTTTAAGGGGATGATCAGACCATCAAACTGAACATCTTTCTCTGTAACACCAACATCGAAATCGCAAAAAAAAAATCAGCTGCTCTATACAAAACTGCAAATTTACTCGAACAAAATGATTGATTTTTCGTGATTTTGATCTTGGTCCCATAGAGAAAGTTGTTCAGTTTGATGGTCTGATCATCCCCTTAAAAAAATGTCAGCATATTAAGTTGGACCCTGTATTATTTGTATAAAGCTTTCACTTTAGCTGGCTATTGGGTCTTTCTTAATATTCTTACAGACGGTGATCAGGCCATAAAACAGAAAACCTTTCTGTATGGCACCAAATCGAAATCGTGAACAACAGATTAGCTGTTTCCATACAAAACTAATCGACCAAACCTATTCGACTCAAATACTTAGGACAGCTGATTATTTTTTCGCGATTTAGATGTTTGTCTCATTGAAAAAGTTGTTCAGTTTGATGCTATGATCCATCTCTTAAAAAACGTCGGCATGTTATAAATAAGGACCAGGGCTGCACTTGCGGTAAATATTTGGTGATTGAACCGTGACTGGACTACGTACGAACCATAACTTTTGACACATTTGGTATTGCGCTAATTGCGGTACAGCTCAGGATAGCCGTTAGAGCCGTTTTGACCTTTGACTATTTATGTATGGACTGGTTACGCGTGTAATTCTACTAACAAACATTTCTGCCACTTTTTGCGGGGGGCGAGGTAACATGAAATCCGCAACTTTGGATTTTATTCCCCATAACTTTAGATTCTAATTTTGAATGTTAAAAATCATGAAAAGTAGTCTCGTGTGAACCCCAAACGTTCTAAGTTCGAAGTTATTATTTCGCAATTATAGGCTGTCTTGTTTAGTGATAAGGTGTAAAATTTAATGTAATTGCACAAGATCAATTGTGCTTATACCGTGGCACAGGGGAAATGCTACCGCAAGACAAGTCCTTATAATAATTAGTCAAAGGTTTTGACAGATCGCTCAGACATTAGGCTGTCAGTTACATAGAGTTTAGCGCGATGCGGAATTCAGCACAGTTGAATAGTAATTCGATTGCAATGGGATTAGAACTGAAATTGGATAAGAATAGAACATCGATGTTTTACTTGTATACCCCACAATATCCTATAATGTAATAAAATTCATCGTCCAATCTCATACGGCATAAAATTATCGTTCGATAAACAAGGTCAGCTTTAGCTGCATTATTATTCGTAGGATAAATTGGAAACCAGAGTATTTCACATAATGTAGTGAAGGTACCATCACATCACCATCGATTTAGCATTAAACTCGTTACTGCTTGCGTCTAAAGTCAGTTTCAGCACCCGGCAAACTAAATGTAAACAAACTAATTTAAGTTTAATACACGACTATAAAGCAAGTTGACGACTAACTTGCCTCCAACAACACGTACCGGGCCCGCCTGGTGGAGTATAGCCCACTCCCTATCACCATTATTCGTGAGAGGAGGCCTTTGCCCTGCAGTGGGATTATACAGGCTATAACTTACATACTTTTTTTTAAACGACTATATTCCCCGAGAGGGAAGTCAGAGATATTCTGAAACCTCAGAACATCCACGTTTCACTAGTAGTACCGAAACTCTGTCTAGTGTCTGTCTGTTTAAGTTTAATAGTTTATTTTTGTATTGTTTGATAGTTAGATTTTAATATAGGTTCGATTTTAGATGTTTTTTGTTTACTAACTTGACGAAACATGTTGCAAATATTTGAATATGTGAATACCAATATTTGTACTCAAGTCATGGGTGGATGTACATTTGTATTTTTATAATAGTTTTATGTCCAGTCATCAAAATACAACTCTGAGCTATATTTTAGTACTTTAATTGGGACGACATAGCATGTGTGACAATGTCGAAGATAATATAAAAGGATTTGATTCAGACAAAGACATAAGGTTTCTTTATAACTGTGCCCGGAATGCGTTGCAATATGGCTTTTTCATCAGAAACCTTCAAAGGCATGCGCACAACAATTTATCAAAGTTTCATCGCAATCGGACTAACGGAGTATAGGAACGCATAAGGAACAAACAAAGGAAAAATACAGATTTTTTTAAATATTCACTAGCTATTACGTTGCATTGCCTCTTTTTTTTCAGACACACACTTGCCCGTCTTTTTTCATAAATCTTCCGCGGAGTGTGCATAACAACCCACGGTTTAGGAACGCATACAGGACAAACATACAAGCATTAATTTTTATCCACCACCACCACCACCAGTTAAAGCAAATGACTTCTAGTATGACCTCCTGGACTTAATTTATTGCATATGACCTCTAGTATGACCTCTTTCAGGGAATAGGTCGACTTTACCGACAATCACCCTGTATACAGGGTCTAATAAGTTGGTCCTGTCAGCATACTAAGATATGCTGACACTTTTTTAAGAGGATGATCAGACCATGAAACTGAACAACTTTCTCTATGGGACAAATGTCGAAATCGCGAAAAAAAATCTGCTGTTCCATAGTAAACTGAAATCTTACTCGGCCCAATTGTATGGGACAGCAGATTTATTTTTCTCGATTTCGACATTGGTCCCATTGAAAAAGTTGTTCAGTTTGATGGTCTGATCATCTCCTTAAAAAGTGTCAGCATAATAAGAAAGATCCTATATTATGTGTAATATAGAAGAAGATAACTAAATTGATATGAAAGGTTTTGTTTACATTTTGTGCATCGCATAATGAACATTATTTTAGATGTAAAATCTAGAGTATGATGAATAGGGTTGTCATCTAAGATATTGGCCTTTAGGGAATATTAGTTTACAATATGCGAGAGCACACTTTAAGTGGCTCTTAGACTTTCGTATTAAAATAGTAAGGGCCTGTTTCACCACTTCTGAGTAAGTTATTGTTAGCTTATCCGGCAGATAGTTTGACATATTTTGTATGAAAGATATGTCAAAATATCTGTCGGATAAGCTAACAGGAACTTACTAAGAAGTGGCCCTAAGTGTAGCGTTTTGGAGCAAGCGTTATTTCATAGGACCATGCAAAATATTACGACCATATTCATTTTCGGAGTGGTCAGAAACTTTTCTAAAACTCTAAATTTTCATAGGGCTGGTTCAGACCACTAAACTGAACCACTAAGGAAGCGAAAATGAAATGATGAAATGATGAATGTTGAATGATGTTTTATTTTTGCGATTTCATGTTTGATCCCTTAGTGAAAGTTGTTCAGTTCGATAGTCTGAACCACCCATAGAAATTGACTGAAAAAGCCAGTGTTTTTAATTTTATTAAAGTTTGTTTTTCAAAACTTTAGCAATTAAATTGTTTCAAATCTTCGCCTAAAATAACTAGCGTAACGGATTTTAATGAAAACATAATTGAAGATTGGATATTATTCAATAAATACAATTTCCTGGTAACGGATATTGGGATTACCCAATATTTGGCTGGAATTTTAGACAAAATGTTGATTGATGAAAAACCGGTCGAGAGCGTATCGGACTCATTCATAAAAGGGTTCCGTAGTCATCGTATAAAAAGGCTTCCCTGAAAAATCGTAGATTATTTATAAAATTTAAAACCTTAAAAAGCAATCGATAGCGGTATTTAATTTCATTCAGTGCCAAAAATAAGGGAGTGTGGCATCATTGATATAAATACTATAGACTCCTAGTCTCATACAAAATCTTAGTAGCAAATTTTTGAGCGAACCTGAAACATAACCCACACAAATCAAGTATGCATGCTGTTGGGTGGCACGAATATGTTGTTTTTGATTCATAAACTTAGTCGTATTTGGTATGTTTGCTGTCCAGACGGTACAAAAAAAGCTCATATGAGCTCCGATGCGCACCGTTGTGGTAGGTAGGTTATTCTCGTATTGTAAGATTTGAGATAACTTTGCACCTTATTGCCATGCGGAGAGAGTCGCTATGAAATTATTAAAATCTGTTTTCGAGGTGATTCTTCTGTACGAGTAGTACTAGTATTTATTCTGTGGTTTTACATAGTTCACGTTATAAATAAGAAAACTGCATTAAACCGGTATCGGATATAAATATAGTCGTGAGCATAATATGCATATAACATAGGAAATGTAATTCATTTTCCTTAGAGTCGATAGCAAACGTACCATTGAATTGAACTTGCCACCGTATTGAAGACATTTGCCAAGCAGCGTTACATACTTGCTGATAGTCCAGGAGGTGTACCCTGGACGCATGTCACGTATGACAAAGCGACTAGACCGTCACGTAAATTTTATTACTAAGGCCGATCAACAACAAAAAAATCAATTTTTCTCCATACAACTTTACTCATGCCCATTGCATGTTTCTCTATCTTCAGCGGTTTAGGCTGTACGTCGTCTTTCGGTCAGTCACAGTTTAAATACATAGAAGACGATATCTTACTGGCGAAATATAGACTGTGAATATTATTTGGACAAACTAAAAGTAAATATTTGATGTTAATTAAAACCAATTCCTTTGACGTTGGATACTTAAATGTGTGTTTAACACTAAATACACATTTCTAAATCATTCATGTATTCCTGAACGTTATGAGTATTTAAACATGACAGTTACCCAAATAATTTTATTCTAAACCCTCTGAAATATGCTGAACAAATATCTGATAGAATCATCAAAATTGTTGCAGCAGTTTTTGAGTAAATCGCAAACATACTGATCAAACAGAGAATCTCCCTTGTTTGAATTTGGTCAAAGTGTTTATAAAAGATAAAATATAAATATATAAGAAAAGCCGTGGTGGTCTAGTGGCGAGTAACCTTGCCTGCCGTGCACGAGGCGATGGTTCAATCTCCGTCCAGACCGACTCGTACCAATGAGTTTTTCGGAATTTGTGTACGATTTGTAACACCACTGGCTTTTCCGTGAAGGAAAACATCGTGAGGAAGCTTCAATTTCGAGGCATGTATTGTACCCACTGTCCATTACAAGGGGCGACGGGCTCATCCCCCGTCACACTGGACAGAGTTTCGGTACTACTGGTAATACGTGGATGTTCTGTGGTTTCAGAATCTCCCTCGGGGAATATAGTCATGAGCATATGCTATGCATGCCCTGGTTAGGTTAAAACCAGTTTTTTTTAATTTTTTACAATGTTATCAAGCCTTGCTTTCATCTCTTGACACTTTGCAGTCTTCCTTATATTTATAACAGCACAAACGAATCTCCTTAAATAATTTGCCTTAAAGTTTAGATTTTCAGTTAAAAGTTAGCAGTAAGTGCATCAACAACGTAGACTTGCAAAGCGAATGTACATGTAGACGAATAAATCCTTTTATATCTGCAAAGCAAATTACGCATGAGGGACGACCAATGGCGGCCGTGAAAAAGTGTAAACACATTTTATTTTATGTGAACAGTTTACTTTACGGCCGAAGAGCAAACAAGTAGAGATTTAGACATATAATTCCAAACAAAATAATATACAAGGTGTAACAAAACACCCTAGTAATATTAAAAAGGTTGGTTTAGTTGCTGAACAACTTTCACTATAGAGACAAAGTCGAAAATTATTAACTGATAAGAGACAAACAAGCTCTCTAATCATTAATCAGCTATACCAACTTTGTGCAAATGTAATTTGAATTTTATTAGGTAGGTTAGGTATTGCAAACGGGGACAAACAAACATTACAAAACCTACCTATAATTTGGTTATTGGTTTGTCCCCCGCCTGCAATTAATACCTACCTAATTACATTAAAATTACAAGTAAAAAAGTTGGTATAACTGATTAATGATTAGAGAGCTTGTGATTCTCTTTTCAGTTAATATTTTTTTCATTCAATCGGGTTTTTTGTATTTCTTAATAATTAAGTTTATTTCATACTTTTTACTCTTGTGTCAAAATGGTAGCATAAACGTACTATATAATATAGATATATTTGGAATTTGCTATTCACTAGCTTTCATTTGACACCCACATTGATTTTTTTTACGTAAAAAAATTGTTTATTCTCCACTCTCTTTTTAAATTCGCAGACGCCATCTTAGAACAATATACCCTATGTCATTTTCACAATTTTTTCAAATCTAAAGATACCTCATACGTTAAAATCCATCAAGCCGTTTAGGCTGAAGAACGTGACAAAGTAATAGATATACAAACAGACATACATACGACATAAAACATAACCCTCCTTCTGGTGCAGTCGGGTAAGAATCGACTGTTCCAATTATGTTGGAATTTAGTCGGTAGGTACTAGTTTCTTTATTTTTAATTCCTCCGCTAAAAGCTCCGTAGTTAAAGTTGTTCCGTTTGATGGTCTAAACAAAATAAAATATCCTTGTATAATTTAATGGGATGGTTAAGACTCTAACCATCCCAGTTTTGTTCCACCCCATAAGTAAGTTCACAACCGTTTGGCAGTAAGAAAAATTACAAACTATCTTTTTATATCAAGGTTAACTTTTAGCAAGATTATAGTTTCAAGATTAGAGTATTAACTTTCTGTGGGCAAAAGATACCTTTTCACTTAGTCACCTTGTACGACACCAACAGGGAGAAATGGGCATAGTCCTTATTCTAAGCCTGGGACCACTCACGGTGCGTCCCGAATTACGCCGACAGCGCTGTGAGCGCGATAAATGTCGTTCCGATTTGACGTGAGCGCGTCCACAATCGAAAACGTGACGTCATTCATGACGTCACTACCGACGCCATCTTGCAATAACAGTGCTCACGGTTCGTAGCGTTAGCACTGTGAGCGAGTTGTCAAAAGTGACGTTTGATAGTTTTGTTCTAGTAAATTTTTGAGCGAATTTTCAAAATGGACGCTTGACAGTTTTGCTGTCGTATATTTTTGGTTTGTTTAGGTCTCAATTTAGGTTTCTTTAGTAGTACTGGGTTTGATTATGTTCGAAAAAAGACGAATAAAAGTTTAATAACGATTAGTGATGAAGAAAATAATGTGAATATTTGAATGTTGTGGTGTGAACGGTGTGAGCGCGATATCTAGCGTTCCGAATTGGTAGAACGCTATCAGCGCTGTCGGCGCGCTAACGCAAATGGAACGGGTGTTAGCGCTGTAATCGCTCACAGCACTGTTTTTATGAATCGGAACGCACCGTCAGTTGTGTTTTAGAATATTTATTTAATTTTGTGTACTAATGTAAAAGAAAATTAAATTAAGATTCTAAATCACATTATGAAATAGGCTAAGGCCTAGTTCATCCCACTGCTGGGCATAGGCCTCCCCCTTTATCCTCGATGCATCCCTTGGTCGAAGGTATCCAGGTCGTCTCTCGATCTCTTCCAGAGTCAACCTTGACGGTGACGCCTTTGAAACCTTTGGCCCATCTTCAGGGTGTAATCGACAGAAATGGAAGGCCCAATCCGTTACAACTAGTCGGTTTTCACACCAACATCGGCTATTTTTCTATTTTGGCGTATTGTTGAGGAAATTTTAAGTACTTAAGGTGGTTGCAGAGTTGTCAATTTCATACAAAAGTTTGACGCGTAATACGCGTAGACCGTATTAAAAATAGTTTAGAAAATCTAGATGCCGCGTCAAATAACATTTGCAATTTATATCATAATTATGAAGATATAAAGCTTTGAACTTATCCATAGAAAATTTCAAAGCTTTATATCTTCGTAATTATTTTATAAATTGCAAATATTATTTGATACGCGGCATCTAGATTTTCTAAACTATTATTCCATTTATAAACAAATTGTTTTAATTGTACCGTCTACGCGTATTACTCGTCAAACTTTTGTATGAAATTGACAACTCTGCAACCACCTTAATACAAAATGACCTATTAATTTGGCTTCAATTGTACTACACCTCAGCTAACTAAAGTTTAGAGAGGGGAAGTTTGAGCGGGAGAGTGGAATTATTTCCTTTGTTTCATTATGTTGTCTGCTAAGACTTTGTCCACAAAAGTTATGAATGTTCCTAGCTTGTTGGACCGTATTAAGGGGATATAATTCGGAGCGCGCTCCATACAAACGTACTATGGTGATATTTTCAATACTAACCAATTAAAGTCAATGAAATTTTGCTGAAACAATCTTGAAACAAATATCTATGCTTGTATGGAGTCAGATTTTTGTTTAAATTTTTTTTTAATTTGACTTTTTAAAGGAAATCCTAATGAAACCATTCTTCTTTAAATGACGGTCATTAACTCAAAAACTACAAAAACTTAATATTTTTAAACCTTAGAACCAATACGCCGGTGTAATGGTTACCACGTCGGAATGTCAAACCAGAGGTCCTAGGTTCGAATCCCGAAATTCGAACATGGTCATGAATGTTATATGTTTGGGCCATTGTATATGGTTTCCATGATAAAAGCCCTAGTAGCATACCTAGCCAACATTGCCTGTGAACTTTATACAGGGTGTAAACTGAAATGCATTTCAGTTAATTCGTTAGGGTAGTTATTACCATCAAACTGAACCACTTTTACTATAGGACCAACTTTAAAAAATACAAAAAAACAGCTCTTCCATACGTTTTTTTCTAGTTAGTATTGTCATTTTCTATGGAACAGCCAATTTTTTTTTTCGCTGTTTTTCTTTTTGTCCCTAGTGTAAGTTGTAGAGTAGTTAACGCATTTTCGAATTTTAAGCATTAGTAGGAAAGACACTATACAGAGTGTATAGTGCATTTAATGTGTACATAAAAATATAAATCGCAACAAAAAAATTTATCTTCAACAGAAAATATCAACAGCTACTGGACCAAAATGTTTGAAATGGCTGATTTTTTTTTCGCATTTTCAAAGTTGGTCCCATAGTAAAAGGTGTTCAGTTTGATGGTCTGAATCACGCTGTTCGCAACGTTCGTCGTTCGTTCGTTCGTTCGTTCGTTCGTACTGTTGTGTAATGCATTTTAAACTTCCTGTGTATTTAAAAATTTTCTTCTAATAATTTACTGAATGGAAATGGGTATAGGTAATGTCATTTTTTTAAATAGTCGTGGCTACCAATGAAAGTATTATATGATTGTAGTACTATAAAAAACTAACATATTTTGAAATGAACACTTTTATGGCCTACCACGCATCAGAGCTGAGATATTTAACTCTAAATGTTAATGAAAAAGTAACCAAAACCGTTAAGAATTAACGAATTTTCAATAAATGAATCGAAACATATTACCTATTCAGCAAAATATACCGGAAAGAAATACCGAAGATACAAAACAAACCGGTATAAGCGCTAACAATGAATTCTTCAATACAACCTTAGAAATTATTTGTACCTTAATAGCACAGCTCCGATGCAGCCTGGCAATGAATGTGATGTTTTTAATGTATTTTGAAAGGTCCTCTAAAAACCTATGCAAGTTTTATTACTGGCCGCTCAACAACAAAAAAACATTTTCTCCATAAAACCTTACACATACACATTTGTTTTGAACTTATCATATTCTTTTTTTCTTCAACAGAGAAGATTCAGCATGAGCGACGAAAATGATCAGGTTCTAGGTGTACTAAGGGACCCTGAAGACTTGCCTGAAGCAGAACCTATTCATCCAGGTCACACACTTATCAGGCCATCACTGGGCATGCTGATGTCAGCTGTCAAGTTTCCTCATAAAGATAATTCGAAAAATGCTGTTTATGGAAATATTGATAACCTTGGGATCACGTAAGTTTCTGTTAAGGAGCCGTACGTCCCAGATTTACCTGCATTTAAAACACCCACTTCACTTGGGTCTCTTATCTTTCGTTTTCTACAAGATTTATAAAAGTTACTGAAGCGAAAAAAATACACAGTATTCTTGGATAGTTTATCTAGTGAAATCATAAATTGTGTTTACTTCATTCGATAGAATTTCTTTTCGAAAAGTTAAGGAAATAACGCATTCTTAACATTATTTTCTCAAACTAGAATAACTTGCAACCGCTTATAATTACTGAAATTTTACAGACGTATTCATCATTCTAGTGAAATCATAAAAGAAATTTATATGGTCCTTCTCAATACGCTGACACTTTTTAAGGAGATGATCAGACCATCAAACTGAACTTTCTCTATGGCACTAAAATCGAAAACGTGAAAGAAATCAGCTGTTCTATACAAAACTACAAACCTACTCGAGCCAAATTTATAGGACAGCTGATTTTTTTTTCGCGATTTCTATGTTGGTCCCATAGAGAAAGTTGTTCAGTATGATCCCCTTAAAAAGTGTCAGCATATTAAGAAGGACCCTGTATAAACCGGTTATACGGCACACGCACGCACTTTTCGGAGAGCTGGGGCTCGTGTTTCTCACAGAAAATATTTGCCTTAACCTATGGCCCCTTAATGGAACACTGAGCCTCCGGTGTGGTGCTGCCCTCAATCCTATTTTTCAATTTTTCTTTTTCTTAAAAATTATACAACACTAGATTTAACCCGCGACTTAGGCCGCACAAATTATATACCAGATTTTAAGTCAGATCATAAGCTTTCAAACGAAAAAGTTTCATCAAAATCGGTTCAGTAGTTTTCAGGCGATGCTCGCACAAACAAACAGACAGACAAAGATAAGATAAGATAAGATAAATATTCTTTATTTGCACACCAAAATACACAAAAAACAACAACAATATACGCGAACAAGAAGGGTACAAAAGGCGGCCTTATCACTAAAAGTGATTTCTTCCAGACAACCAGTGGATGGAAGAAGTCTTACATGAGATAAATGCTATGACGGTGTACTAATTGAAAATTAAAAAAGAGGTTGTTTTGGAGTCAGAGACACCCAAACACCATATCGTCATCTTTTTATTGTGTAAATGTCTTCAATGTACAGACACACTCCTATTCCAGTTTTATAAGATTATTAAAAAATCTGAATGTCACGAATGAAGTGAGCTGGCTCAAGACAGTGAAGCATGGAGGATAAAGGGAGTCGCCTTTCCCCAGCAGTGGGATGAAATAGACTAAAGAACATAAAATTGTTTAACGATTCTGGTGTTTTGAACAAATGAATGGAAAGTTCATTTGTTAAAACATTCTATAAAAACTTATGATTATTTTGATTAAAGTTAACTCTCTAATTTTTCTGTTACAGATATGGTAAAACACCATATCGTTTTAGGTATACCGGTTTTAGAAAACGCAATGAACTGATGGTAAGGCAATTTTTGAGTGCATCTTTTTGTTTGATTTAAAAAGGTTTTCAAAATTGTATGTGGCAATCGGGAAAAACTAAAGTCAATGACTAATAATGGCGCCTTTTATCTTTTTGCCTAGTTTTGTAGCGCCGCCATCAATTCAACTTAAATATTATAGTTCAGAATAAAGTTACAAACAAAACTTGTCATGACAAGTATATCTCTACTCTAAACTCAGTCCAAACCGAGATATAAAGGCTTGAAGTAAACGTAACGAATATATATTTCCAACTTCAAGCCTTTATATCTATACAACGTGTTAATGAATTAACGCAAAACTAGAAAGTAGTTTGTTTGGAATCAAGAGCAGAATCGAATTATCATTGTTTCAACACAGGTAATTTTTTTCAAAACATTAAATAATTTGTTTGTAAAATTTTTAATTTACTGAACTCGATCTCAACCCACCGCTCGGGCACTCTCACCCTACTTACTACGAAAAGAACATTTATAAAATGAATACATGAGCACGTTATCGCTTTCATTTTTTGCTGAAGTGATAACAAATCATTTTTGCCTCTAAACTTAAAATGCGAATAACTTTAAATTTTAACTATCAATATAATGAAATTGTTGTATCAATCTCATTATTTTGTTATAAATCAGTTGGGGTGTATGAGGTTTTGCGCTTATTCATTAACACGTTGTATATATATCTAGAAACAAGTTTTGCTTATTACTTTATTTTGAACAAAATACTAATATTAGTTGATGGCCGCGCCAAAATCGACGTTGTAAAATAAGGTGCCAACCTTCCATACAAAATCCGCATTGTCTTTTATAACATTCAATTTTTGTAGCCATAATATGTACACAGATTATCATAATTTCAAGCAAATTATTATTTAGTTATTAAATAAGCCCTTTTTCTATGACTCCTTAATCCCACTTTCTATTTTCGATAACTATATCGTTATCATTTTGGTCGGAACTTCATTGAATTCGAGTTGACATTTGAACAAAAACGTTTAGATCACGATTTGTCGAAAATATGTAGTGTGAGTAAGGGGTCTGTATTATACAGGGTCCTTTTGACAGTTTTTGAAGGAGATCATCAGACCATCAAACTGTAGGTAAAACTGGGAGTAGCGTCAATATCGCTAAAAAATAATCTGCCGTCTTAAACTTTCGGGCCTACTCGGTTTACAGTTTTGTACGGAACAACTGATTTGTTTTCCACGATTCGATGTTAGTCCTTTAAAATGTTGTTAAGTCTGATGGGTCGGATATTTCCCCTAAAAAAACGGTCAGCGTATTAAAAGAACCCTATATTTTATGTGCTGCAAGATATGATGTTGCATTTTGTTGAAATTAAGATGATAATGAGTTTACTTTACTGTACTAACGTCACCAATTTTGTATTAAATTTCGTACAGCTCTCGTACAGTGATTACGTCGAGAAGTAATTTGTGCCATACGAAATTAGCGACGTAACTACAGTAGTAAAGTACTGTGAAAACTCATGGTAGGCCTACTGTTCGTATATTCTTTCTGATAAATCAAGGGCGGTCTTTGATCTTACAGATAGTATTGACATTCAAACAAAAGACAACGTTTCTCTTAGACATTTTTGAACCCCTGATAAACCTTTCAGGAGTCAATACTGGATGCTGTCAAAAGTGTGGACAAAGGAGAAGGAAATGAAAAGTAAGTAGGTAAAATAATCGAAACCAAACAAAGCATCTCATTCAATCTTATTTCTCAAATGATTTCGTAGCGTAATAATTTGTGATTACCTTTCAAAGTATTTCTTACATAATGATACCAATGCGCGATCTGAATTTCGGTTCTGAAATTATAAATTTTGGATTCGAAATGGGTGAATTATCTGTCTTTTTGTGAGTTCATCACCAGCTTATAAAAGTCGCACTGCAAGGCACAAGCGTACCCTCAAGGAGGGTGTATTAAGGGAATATAATTTGGAGCGCAATATCTATACAAACGAAGTCTGGTGAAATTTTCAATACTAACCCATTAATGTCAATGAAATTTTTCAGAAACAATCTAGAAACTATTCTCTATGTTTTTATGAAGTCAGATTTTAGTTAAAATGTATAGTTTTGAAGTTACAGTGCCTCAAAGATATCCATACAAATCTTAAATTAATCCTAGCACTAAAACTCTTGGTTTCTTCGTTTCTACATTGTTTCTGAAAAAATTCATTGACTTTAATTGGTTAGTATTGAAAATATCAAAAGACTTCGATTGTATGCAGCGCGCATTTACGCATTCGGAAATAACATACGCGTGCCTAATGCGGGTTGATAGAATTCACATACAAATCAGAATTTCTTCTTCTGCGTATGTAGGTTTCCTTCAACGTTTGAGAGTAGTCGGTATAACGTAAATGGTGCATTCCGTGCAGATTCGAACCTGGAATTCATAATTGAGTGTCCATACCTCCCCGGCAACGTGCCACCGACAGTGAAACATGGATATTCTGTATTTTCAGAATAGCTCCGACTGACGACGGCGAATACAGTCGTGAGCATAAGCAATGCATAACAGATATTTAAAGAAACATGTCTATTATGTGGCCAGAATAAGTTACTGATAACAGTTTCTAAATTGTATATAGTTGTTTAATTCAATTTTCCGGGCTCGTTGCCTGCACTTCACAGTAGACAACGTGTTAATGAATTAACGCAAAACTAGAAAGTAGTTTGTTTAGAATCGAGAGCAGAATCGAATTATAATGGTTTCAACATAGGTAATTTTTTTCAAAATATTAAGTAATATGTTTGTAAAATTTAAAATTTACTGAACTCGATCTCAACCCATCGCAAGGGCACACTCACCCTGATTACTACCAAAACAAGATTCTTAAAATGTTTCCATGAGCATGTTAGCGCTTTCATTCATTGCTGAAATGATAACAAATCGTTTTGGTCTGAAAGCTTAAAACGCAATTAACTTTAAATATTAACTACCAAAATAATGAAATTATTTTTACAATCTAATTATTTTGTACAACGTGTTATTGAATAAGCGAAAAACCTCATACACCCCAACTGATGTTTAATGAAATAATTGCATTGAAACCATAATTTCTTTATTTATTAATTAAAATTTAAAGTTATTCGCACTTTAAGTTTTCATGCAAAAACGATTTGTTATTATTTCAGAAATGAAAAAAAAAACGTGGTCATGGATGCATTTTAAGAATCTTGTTTTGATCGTAAGCAGGGTGAGGGTACCTGTGCGGTGGATTGATATCGAGTTTAGTTAATTTTAAATTTCACAAACAAATAATTAAATATTTTAAAAATGTAACCTATGACGAAACTTTGATAATTCGATTCTGCTCTCAATTCTATACAAACTACTTTCTAGTTTTGCGTTAATTCATGAACACGTTGTATAATACCTACTAACAAATCTTTAGACTTAAAATATTTACGAGGAAAAGATAATAAACGCCCATTTGAGAGATTTCCAGAGTCGGCACTGTAAATTCAAAACTCAGTCTTCTACCAAAACGTGAACACAACAGCTGCTACTAATATTTAAATCTGTTGCACAATACATGAATTAAGTAGTAGTGACAATACATATATCATACGTCTGAATCTGGCATACGCAAAGTCGCGCACGCTGCTTTCAGTTATTCACAACATTAGGCCAGAGTCGCGTTGCAGGATTTGCCCCGAACACTTGTCTTTCGCGTGGTGTTCGCGCGGTTCGCGTTTCAGCCTGCCATGAGGCTCCGCAATCCTTCTCAGTTGTGTTCTTACTCAAAAACAATCCTCGAGATTGGATAGATACTCCCTCAAACCACTTGACACTGGCGGAAATGCGGTGCCAACGAACAAGCAAGATGTCCATTAATTATTTTAAAAAAAACATTAGGCCCATCGTGAAAGACAGATAGTAGTGTGTTTTCTTTCCTGTGGAAAATATGCCTCGCAATATACTTGTTCTTAATTGAAACTTGAGATATAGGTATTAAATCGCGGACTAAAAAGTCAATCTACTACTATTGCATGTGATCATTTTGATCACCAGCATGTAGCACAAGCGAAAAGAGTGAGAAAAAGTAAGTGCTTCAAGTTAGTAACGGTCCAAAATTTGTAAGGCATATTATATTTATCTGAACTTTTTTTTGCAATAAAAAGGAATAATAAGTATAGAAATTTCCAGTTCGTCTTCTCTCGTCCATGACGTCTCACCTCGACTCCTAAGTACTTATTTTATCCAGCATAGCGATTGCAGTCGTGTGTACTGAACAATTTTCCCCAAGGAATTTATTTTAACTTTTCTTTAAAACGTTCGATCAGCTTATTGCATTTAGTTTCCTTTCGGTTCATTGAGGAAAGTTGTTTAGTTTCATCAGTTCAATTGCCCTTTAAAGTAATGCAACTGTTTACACTTAAACCCTATAGTATCGGTACTGTCTGATTGGTGTACTGGATCTGCGAGAACTTCTCAGAGGCAACATTTTATTAAATTGCTTTCTCCAGTAACATGGCTCATGCTATTTTGAAAACAGCAATTTTGGACAACAGATTGTGATGTTGTTTCTCAATTTTCATCTAGGTACATTGAATTAACCAATGAACGCTAAACTGACAACATTTTGTATTGATTTGTACACTGAATATAATTTCTATGATCCAGACTACAGGGTGTTAGGGTAAACAGTTGCATTACTTTAAGGGGTGATTGTACCCATGATACTGAACAACTTTCCCAAAGAAACCTATAGGAAATTCGCAAAATTTTTTTTCGACTATCTATACTAAATGCAATTCGCTAATCGAACGTTTTTAAAAGTAGAATTTTTTTTTGCGAATTTTCTATCGGTTTCTTGGAGAAAGTTGTTCAGGTTGATGGGTACAATCACCCCTTAAAGTAATGCAACTGTTTACCCTAACACCTTATAAAGGTTTATCGTAGGGAAGAAAACCGTTAAAATTACCCATTAATTAATTAATTAAATATTTTGCGTAGTTTTTGGTAAAATTCAAATATTTGACGTAATTTTCAGTAATTTAAGTTTTTTCCCATTTTAGACTCACTCAGCTCGGCGTGTTTATTTTACTATAGTCAAAGGTTTTTTGTAACTAAAAGTAGATTACTTAAAATTACTAAATACATGTCTCAGAGGGGGTGAGAGCGGGTGGAGAGGGGGGGTGGGGGGGAAAGGGTGGGGGGGGAAGGTAGTGGCAGAATTACGTTGTGATTTTGTGTTCGTGTAGTTTTAATATAAATGGACAGACTTTACTAGGTAGTTTATAGAAAATAGTAGTCAAATGTAAAATGGTAGATACCAGCACGTCTAGCATGATTTCTCTACACGCGCGCGACTCGGCTTTTTTCCATACTACAAGTCGCGGCAAGCGCGTCTCGCGCTCTCCGAACAGAGAGAGAACATGTTATTCTGTATGCAGCGAAGGCGCGTCGCGGGCGTGTAGAGAAATCATACTAGACTTGCATGTAGTAATTTGCGTTTTTATCTTTACGAGACTCGAAGCTATACGATTGTACTATTTATGTAAGTTCATTTCTGCTTTAATCAAACTTTATAAAATATCAATCTCTTTTTTTAAATCAAGTCTCGTGTTTCTATTATTCACCGTTTAGCAGTTCCAAGCGTTTATCGATAAAGATGGAGGCTACTTTGGCTTATTTTTCTATCGAGAAAATGTCTCTTATTCGTGTTTTGGCTCTAATCAGAACTTCAATTATATGTTCAATTTACACATATCCGCAAATCATACTCCTCCTGTTAGTACTTCATGATATAATGATGCTTTGAAGAATCCTATTTTTTTCACATATCCTCTTAAATTACAAAGCCCCTAGAATAATATGTTTAGTAGATATTTTGTTCTGTATCAGATGTTTACATTAGGGATCTACACTGTGAGAGCGTCGGTGGCGCGTTGCGGAGAAGTATGGATACCCAATTATGGAGGTCCGGGTTCGAATCCACACTGACAACACATACGTAATACCGACTGCTCTCAAACGGTGAAGGAAAACATCGTGAGGAGACCTGAAGAAGAAATTCCGATGTGAATGTGAAGTCCACCAATACGCATTAGGCACGCGTGGTGGACTAACGCCCACACACCCTCCCTGAGGGTAGGCCTATGCCCTGCATTGGGACGTTTACAGGCTGATTATGATGATGACTGTGAACATCAAGGTGGCGGGATCAGATAGTTTTGATTGTACTTTCTTTGCGGTAAAGGTACAAATGTTCAAACTCAGGGTATATTTAATACACGTACTAAGTTACCCATTCTGCTAAATTTCGAATCGGCGATTTGATCCCGCTATCGTGATGTTCATACCTTAACTGTAAGTTAAAATGCATGAAATAACAAGTGAAAATGTTTCTACAGGGGAACACAATTGGTAAGTTCTATTTACTATGACTGTAGGTACAGTCAGTCTGAAAAAAAAGAAAACGTGGGCGAAAGATCATTACAACAATAATTATAAATTACATTAAGTTATGTAACTTAATTTACATATTACATACAGCCCAAGTACATTAACCATTTGTGCCAAATTGTATATTTTGTATTATGTATGGTGTCGTTTATCTTGTCGGTGCAATGACTACACGGATAACTTTATAGCAATTTATTTACTGCGAAATATCAACCTTCCAATACAATAACTTATTCTCAGGTCTATCAAATCGCATCGCACAAAAAACCCCCATCGCCAAAAACAACAATTTCATAAGTGAAAAATAATTCGGTCACCTATTATTTTTGACGTTAGCAAATGTATGTTAGTTATAACACTTTATAGTAAACACAGACACATTGATACAAACAATAGAAAAGACATGTACAAAGGGCGAGCTATGATAAGAATAAACATTTTCATCCCCCCATCTCGGAAAGAGTATTTTTGCTCTTCGATATCTGAGTGCCACTATGTATGTATGTATATGCTCACGACTATATTCCCCGAGGGGGTAGTCAGAGATGTTCTGAAACCTCAGAGCATCCACGTTTCACCTGTAGTACCGAAACTCTGTCCAGTGTGACGGGGGGTGAGCCCGTCGCCACTTATAATGGACAGTGGGTACAATACATGCCTCGAAATTGAAGCATGCAGGTTTCCACTAGAGGATATAATAAATTGAATTTAGAACATCGTGTGCACTAAGTTTGTGTATTCAAAACATCATTAAACCTATTTTGACCTAAACCTAAAAATGACCCTATAATTAAGTAATGTGTTGTTATGATCGTTTACCCACGTAAACATATTTTTCAGGCTGACTGTACTCGTTAGCAACAACTGACTAAGCTCTGCAAAATGTCCGTATTTAACTGAATAACAGCAGTGCATTTAGTTAATTTAATTAGTAACACTCTGCGTCTTTCCTAGCGTTTCATTATATTACTAGAGTTTACCCGCGAATTCGTCCGCACGGGTTCCCGTCAATCGTAGCGAGATAAAATATATACCAGATTTTAAGTCTAATCATAAGCTTTTAAACTAAACAAGTTTGATCAAAATCGGTTCAGTAGTTTTCACTTGATGCGCGAAAAAACAAACAAACAAACAGAAAATCCACAATATTGTGATTTGGAATCAGGGACACCTAAAAACCATATTGTAAACTTTTTTTAAAATATATTCAATGTACAGACACACCTCTGTTACAGTTTCATAATAGTAGAAATATAGTATGCCTGTAATGTTTGGGATTATCTTTTAACGGAGCAAACGGAAAATATTCAACGGAATATGTGTTATTATGGCAGATTTGCTATGAATACTCATAGTTAAAAATTAAGGTATACAAGAATCTAGCACTTTTTACCCAACTGCGCCAGAAGGAGGGTTATGTTTTTCGTGCGTATGTATGTTAGTATGCATGTATATATAGGGTCCAACTTAATATGCTGACACTTTTTAAGGGGATGATCAGACCGTCAAACTGAACAACTTTCTCTTTAGGACCAAAATCGAAATCTCGAAAAAAAAAATCTGCTGCCCCATACATTTGGCTCCAGTAGGTTTGCATTTTTGTATGGAAGTGCTGATTTTATTTTCGCGATTTCGATGTTTGTGCCATAGAGAAAGTTGTTCAGTTTGACGGTCTGATCATCCCCTTAAAAAAGTGTCAGCATTTTAAGAAGGATCCCGTATGTATGTTTGTATGCCAATTTCTTTAGCACGCCCTACAGACTAAACGGCTTGATTTTCTAGGTAATAATAAAGCCAGAGACATCATCACGAGAACAGCCGTAAGTAGAAGTTGTCTTCTAGAAAGCTTAGTACGTTTAAAGGTGTACTTCCGATGCCAGCGGCCGATGCGACTGACGAGCGCGGCTCGCGGCCGACGGCCAATGCGACAATCCTAGTTACTATGAAAACGTATGGCACCGTTTCCGATGCCAGCGACTGACGCGTGCGTAACACGCGCGCGGCCGATGCGATAGACATATCGCATATGACAGAACCACGAGTCAGGCGCGCGCGTCAGTCGCATCGGCCGCTGGCATCGAAAGTGCACCTTTAGTCGAAACAATATGCTTTTTGCTTGCTTTTGACATCACTCCTATTACCTACCTGTATCCTTAGATCAAAGTAAAATTAGGGATAGGCCTTACGCGAACATTTCAAACCGGAATAATAAGTCAAAACAAAATGACACGTATACTTCAAATATGTACCGAGATGACAGACAAGTGTGCTACTTTGTATGCAGGAGTCGCGCTGCAATTCTGGCGGAGTGTGGACGCTTGCGTATCGGCGCGTTGGGATTGCACGTGGCTCCACCATTTTGTGAACTCTTTTGTGTTTTAACCTTAAAACAATCACTTGAGATTATAAACTACTTACATTGGCAAAACTGCCACGCTAGACTTATTAAATACTACTGATCATTTTCCTTCGTATACTCTCCACATAACGAGACATTGGCTGAATTGTGATAACACATCGGATGCCACTAAACAAAAATTGAATTGAATTGAATACTTTGTATGCACCAAGTGTACTCGTACTATTAGTGTTCTTCAATTAAACGCGCTTTGGGCATATCCATAAATTTTTCATTGATCTAGGCCTGTATCTAGTCTAGGTAGGTACTTCCTTCTAAGTCTGCTTTTACCAATATTTAAATACATTACATAGTTAAAGGCGTCCTTCAGACCTTGAAATCACGAGAAAAAAATTTACTGTTATGGTATAGAAAATGATAATAGCTAAAAAAATCTGCTTTTTCATACATTTCATAGTTTTGCTGTTTTGTATGGAATAGCTGTTTTTTTTTTGCGTTTCCTGAGGGTGGCTCCATAGTAAAAGTTGTTCATTTTGATGGTCTGAATTCAGTACGAGTATTTACAAGGCTGTCACGACACCATTTAATGAGTTAATTAGATACATTCAAAATTTGGTGCGAATTCTAATGATTTTCGAATTTTATTTCCTTGGATTAGAAGGCACCACAGTGACATAATGATGAACAACCCAGTCAAAAATAGGTATACCTACTAAAATGATGTATTTTAGTACAGGTACTTTAAAATGGTAATATAAAAGAGGGTTATGCTTGAATTCAATTTAATGATCAAGATCAAGGTACAAAGATAAAATTTTCAGTTTGTTTATGAATTTTCAGAAATTACAGAGCTTTGAAAGTACTTACGAGTCATGGACAAATGGTAAATATTTACAACTAAACTGCCTTTGAGTTAACTGCCTAAAAGTTTACTTTGCGAACTAATTACTACAGTTAAACTTATTTGTTAATACAGATATCTGAAGAAGAAAATAATGCGAATGAAATCTTGGATGAGTATGTATTTCTTACCATTAATTAAATATTTCTCAAAGCTGAGTTTGACAATAGCGGCTGCTTTTAGGGTTCCATTCATAAAAGGAAAAAACGGATCCTTATAGGATCACTTTATTGTCTAGCCGTCTGCCGTTCATCTGTCCTTCCGTCTTTCTGTCTGTATGTCCTTCTCCCCGTCCGTCTGTCAAGACCCTTGAAATCTCAGGAAATTTTCCTATTTGCAAAACTATGCGGCATCAAATGAAATGCCTACGGAACCCTACACTATGCGTGGTTCTACACGCGCTTGGCCGGGCTTAATACCTGTAATAATAATGTAGTTAGCTCTGCACTTCCTAATCTGAAGGGGATAGTACCGCGCTCGATACAAACGAAGTTTGATAGTATTTTAGCTATTAATAAATTAAAGTCAATGATTTTTTTTAAATCTATCTAGAAACCAATATCTGTGCTTTACATTTTTCAGATTTCCGTTAAAATATATAGTTTCAAAGTTATCGTGGCTTAAAGTTTTCCATGCAAATCTTAAATTAATCCTAGCATTGAAGCTATAATTATATTTTAACGGATATCTGACAAATGTATAGCACAGATATTGGTTTCTAAAACCTGTCTAAAAAAATCATTGACTTATTGGTTAGTATTGAAACTAGGGCGGAACCTCTTTTGTGTACAAAGCGCATTAGCGCTTTCGGAATAAATTTCTCTTACTGTCAGTTGCTCGTATGTTGATTAAAATTAATTTCCATTAAATCTCTTGCTATCACTTTTTGACGTAGTAAAAGCTAACAAAAGATTTAATGGCGGATTAGCTTTAATGAACGTACGTGCAACTAACCGTCAATATCTTTTATTCTTACAGATATAATGACGAAGACGATTCTAACGAATCAGAAGTAAGTGTTTCTACCCAAAATTATTGAAATAATACATTAATGTGAATATAACACATTGTTAAATTCAATTTTCAACTTTCAATTCAACACGATTAGTATTTATTTAGAACCTCTTATAAAAGACCCTATAAGTGTAATTTTCTCTCGTTATCAATTATTGTTTCTGGATTTAGCAACAATAATGAATCTTATGTTGTGTCCTTTGGCGAAGTTATACGTAGGTAATTCAGCCTACACGTGGCCAGCTTAAGCTGGTTATGAAAAGCTTAACGTGCAGTCGTGTGTGTGCGTTACAAATACTACTGTATCTTATTGTCTTTAAACACTAAACCATAGGCAGCAATGTATATCATACGCACATGCACAATATGCCTGACACTACGAAAATGACCTACATTTTTACATATACTATAAATTTTGTTGACGTGTCACGTTGCAGGTTCTGACCCGAGAACTTGTCTCGCGTGTTGTCCGCGCGTCGCGTCTTTGCCTGCCACGAGGCTCCGCATTCCTTAATATCTTCTTAATCTTTATCAAAAACAATCCCTGAGATTGGGATAGATACTCTCACAAACTACTTGACATTGGCGGAAATGCGGTGCTAACGCACAAGCAAAAAGTCCATTAATTATAAATAAAAAATAAAAAATAAAATTGTTGACGTATTTTAAAAACAAGGGGATAACTGAACTCATACTATCGCGGAAAGAGCCCGATAAAATGATTAACTTTAGCATAATTAATAACCGCGTAACTCTAAAAAATTGTGTTCGTATTAATACTTCGCATAAACACAGTATAAGAAAGAGTATCTAGTAACATATATCATAAGGGTCTATACACACCAAAAGAGCATTGAAGCGCATTTGCTCGCAGCGGCAATCTTATCACTAGTGAATAAAGGTCAAATTTATTTGGAGCGATACGGGTAACGCAGTGACGCGCGCGGACTTAAATTTAACCTTTATCCACTAGTGATAAGATTGCCGCTGCGAGCAAATGCGCCTCACTGCTCTTTTGGTGTGAATCGAGCCTAAGGCAGGCGTGCCTTGCGACGATTGTAGGTCACTAATCCGATGTTGTAAGTGACACCCCCCATGCCTTTTGAATATAATTAACACAATTATCTCTGTAACATTTAGGATGATTATCGAAGACAACACCGAATTACTAAACACGAGTTAGAGAAGAAAGTAGAAGACACAAGTATTGACCCAGCGCTGGTGGTACGTTCCAAAAAGAAGAAGTTAAGATCCAAATTCAGGGACAGATCAAATGAGAGTGGTTTATTAAACAACTGTTCATCGGGAAGCGATTCAATTTCAACAGATGTCTCGGAGTCTTCAGACTTTGAGAAGAATGAAGGGAATCCATTCACAGTGCACAAGGACAAGTACAAGCAGAACTGGATGTGGAATCATTTTGTGAGTACGAGGAAATACTTCTTTTAGTCTTTTTATAAGATCTTTTTATTTGATATAATCTCGCTGCTTTTTTGCCTCATGGTGAAGTTGTAAGGGCATGCATGATAAATACAAACAAGCGGTCTTCACAAATGCCAAAAGAATTTCTTCATCGGCGTATCATGGCGAATATGAGTTTCCTCATGATCAGTGGTAGAACAACCAGTGTTTATAGAATAGAGGTATTTTACTCTTTATTATTGTAAAGTAAATCTTTAGATGTTAATATTATAGTTATGGTTACTGGTTGAATCTTTTTAAAATTGGGCTGCATTCTCAGGGCAGTTCCGATAAGACTAACAGCATTAAGATGTTTGCTCATTGCCCGGTGCTCGAGTACTATAGATACAGTCTATACTCTGTGATATATATAGAAACTAGGAATAACTTCCGTATTATTTTTGCCGTACTTATTGCTGGTAGAAAACTATACTCCTTTTCAAATAAGGACAAAAAGATTTTCCGATTCCTATACAACGTGTTAATGAATAAGCGCAAAACCTCATACACCCCAACTGATTTATAGCAAAATAATTAGATAGAAACAATAATTTCATTATTTTGGTACTTAAAATTTAAAGTTATTCTTATTTTATGTTTTGGCGAAAATGATTTGTTATCATTTCAGCAATTAATGAAAGCGCTAACGTGCTCATGGATACATTTTTAGAATCTTGTTATGGTAGTAAGTAGGGTGAGAGTGCCCAAGCGGTGAGTTGAGATCGAATTAAGTAAATTTAAAATTTTACAAACAAATTGTTTAATATTTTGAAAAAATTATTTATGTTGAAACCATGATAATTCGATTCTGCTCTCGATTCTAAACAAACTACTTTCATTAACACGTTGTATATTTTTTAAATATTCTTTGACAGATGGATGGAGATCATATCAATATAAACCCATACGGTCCCCAATTCAATAGTTTGGGACCAACTGGCGCCGATCTATTCTTTGGCAGAAAATGGTGGTATTTCAATCAGGTTTGTCGTGTAGATTACGAGTATAATAATTTGCCAATAAATAAATATATTCATTACTAGAGTTTGGAACTGGCACAGGACTGACAAAGATTGCAAAATGGAAAGGAGGCTAATGCCCTGCAGTGGGTAGATACGGGCTGACTATAATGATGATTATCATAATCATTTATTTGATTAGAATGATTCATGTATGGAAAGGATTTTGGTAAAAGATATATGTAATATATATCTTTTACCAAATATATACAACGTGTTAATGAATAAGCGCAAAACCTCATACACCCCAACTGATTTATATTCATATAACAAAATAATTAGATTGAAACAATAATTTCATTATTTTGATACTTAAAATTTAAAGTTATTCGCATTTTAAGTTTTGAGGCAAAAATGATTTGTTATGATTTCAGCAATGAATGAAAGCGCTAACGTGCTCATGGATACATTTTAAGAATCTTGTTTTGGTAGTAAGTATGGTGAGAGAGCCCGAGCGGTGGATTGAGTTCAGTAAATTTAAAATTTTGCAAACAAATAATTTAATATTTTGAAAAAAATTACATGTGTTGAAACTATGATAATTCGATTCTGTTCTCGATTCTAAACAATCTACTTTCTAGTTTTGCGTTAATTCCAAATTGCGAAATAGGCCCCAAACGCTTTTATTCTTGTTATTTATTGAAATTTTTAAAGGGATACGTGATATCCTTTTTTTGATAGTGACTATATTTTTCCTATAATGTTCTATAGATTATAATTATTGATAAGAACTGTTTTATTTTTTGTTACAGGATGACTACAAACCATTCAGATAGCGAACATGAAATAATAAGCGTTGTCAATAAATCATTAATTAATTTAGTGTTTTCAATTATAATGTATATCACTACAATACGATTAATTATGTTGTAAAAACCGGCCAAGTGCGGGTTGTACTACTCGCGCACCGAGGATTTCGTACCGCCACCATAATACAGGCCTAGTTATAGATAGGTACCGCAAAAATTTTTCCACAAGCACGACTCACACTTGGCACGTTTTTATTGCTCGTAATTTACTTGAGATTTAGAGTACCTACCGATGCTATATAATCACACCAAGTTTGACGTTTGTATGTATTTCCGTTTCTACGATTGAGCAAAAGCATTTTTTATTACTATCAAAAAACTGTTTATTGAAACTAAATATAAAGCAACAACAACAAAAACCGGCCACGTGCGTGTCGGGCCATGCGCAGGGTAGGCATCCGTAGCATCCGTAGTTGCCCGTCACAATATACGGACTTAGAAGGGGGCTTTTTGTTTTATAAAAAAATAAAAAATAAAAAAATAAAAATCATTTATTTCAGGATACAAGGTCCCATATACACAAGACTTCAATACAATGTTCATATAAATTATAGAAACATAGTACGGTTGATTATAGTACGGTTTAACGGCTAATAAATTCTAAAAAGTACATTTAACTAGTTTTTCGACTATTACTCGTTAAATTTTAAAGCCTATGTAGCGGTGATAGATTTTCTTTTAATTTCGTTATATACACTACTTGAATGCCGTGAATTTTTTTACGTATCCAGAAACAACCGTTTAGCTGGCAGAGGGGGGGGGGGGATCCTTGACTAACACAAATTTTCAGTTTAAAGCTTAATATTTCGAAAACGGATCCTTAAATCGAAAAATGGTTTTCCCACATTCACAATAATTTTTAAAGACCTTTCCCCACAACATGGGATAGACGAGAAAAAAAAATTGCATCCCCAAGTTTTTTGTTAAAAAAAATATTTTTTAAGATTTTATTCTACCACTTTGTCGGCATGATAAATATGTATACCTATGTCAAATTACAGCTTTCTAGTACTAAGCGTCTCTGAGCTAAGCCGCGGACAGACGGACAGACGGACGGACATGGCGAAAAGACAAGCGTTCCTTGTTGACTAGGGAACCCTAAAAACAAAGAATTCATAACGCAGGCTCAGTCAATTGATAATAACGTATAAAATTGTATGTAAATGTACGTGATCAATTTATCTTGTAACTTGGCAGAGAGGGATGCTATCGCGAGACTGGGCCCCTAATTATATTTATAATTACACAGAAGTTTCCTATACTCCTTTCGAACACCTAAGGTCAACTATGCCTTTACCTAACCAAGCTGAAATAACTTTGCGCATTTCTACAAATTACACACTTTGTGACAATTATGCGTAGGCGGACTATTACAGCTCTAGGCAGACTGACACCTACGCTTGAAATAATCAACATAAGAAGTCTTTCAATAGCACTCTTTTGACCAGCGGCGTTAGTAGCAAAACTGCTTGTACGGCTGGACTTCGTACGTTGGTCAAAACCACCTACACATTAAGTCAAATTGATTTTCCGGTGCAAATTAAACTTATTCAGGGTGTAAAATTAAATGCGTTACATACTTAGGGAGGTTGACATTTGCTATGGATCTGGAGCTGATAATTTTTTTGCGTTTTCAATTGTAAAAGTTGTTCAGTTTGATGGCCTGAAGCACCTCTTTAAGTATGAAGGGATTTAAGTTTACATCCTGTACGATATTAAACATATTTTTAAACCACAAAGTTACGAACCGAATTTTTCTTCTGATCTGATTACGTCACGCTAGAATTTCTGTATCTGTACTATTAAAAACATTTTACCCCTCAGCTGTGGGAGTCAAAATGGAGAATTCTCCTCAATTGTGGCGAATCCCTCTCGGGGGTCCTGCTTACTACTTTTGTCTCTTTCTACCTCATTAAAAAGTGTTAAACATAAAACAAGACAGCCAGCAAGCTGTCGTTAGAGTACTTGGTAGACGAAAAATCCCGCGCAAACCGTCAGTAACGGGATAAGCACCATTTTTGTTCTTACACTTATAACTTTGATTGTTTAAACTATTTGTATGAGACGCATGGATAAAATGCTTTTTGTTTGTAAATAGTATTATAAAGTTGTAATAAAACACATTTCCTACGCTACGTTAAAAGTGGTTTGTTATATAAACATATGGTCCAAATTTATTCAAAATTTAGGTACCCCGTTAATAATGCTAGATGTACAATATTATTAAAACACGAATATTAAAAAGTACGTTAATTAAATTAAATAATATATTTATTTATTAATGAAAGAAACGATACAATACATTGACAAGATAGTGTAATAAAAACCATTTTAGGTTTATCTATACACTATCGACTCGTCTAGGACGTCTTAATTAACAGTTAGGATCATTAATGACGTACTTACAATATTTAAACCATTACTACAAAAACACTTACTACATAATAGACATTTACAAGAACAGAAGTAAAAACAAAGACAATTAGAAGAAAACAAAAAACAAAAACTTCCAACACGTAGTCTTGTCAGATAACTACAGATCAGAGGTTCGACAGGTATTATGACAGTAGGTACAAACATTAAGCAGTCCCATTGTGTGCGTTTAAAAACTAGACAAGAATGTGAGTTAAACCCTTTGACTAATTATTATAAGGACTAGCCTTGCGGTAGCATTTCCCCTCTGCCACGGTATAAGCACAATTGATCTTGTGCATTTACATTCAATTTTACACCTTATCACTAAACGAGACAGCCTATAATTGCGAAATAATAACTTCGAACTTAGAACGTTTGGGGTTCACACGAGACTACTTTTCATGATTTTTAACGTTCAAAATTAGAATCTAAAGTTATGGGGAATAAAATCCAAAGTTGCGGTTTTCATGTTACCTCTCCCCCCCGCAAAAAGTGGCAGAAATGTTTGTTAGTAGAATTACACGTGTAACCAGTCCACATATAAATAGTCAAAGGTTGAACCCAATCGTTATCTGCATCTATTTGTCGTGGTAAGAAGTAATAAAAGTAGCATGTTTAATTAAAAAAAAAGGTTTTTGATAAAGTAAAGTCTATTGTCCTCTACAAACCTAGAGAAATACAATTTTAGCATAGGTTGGGCCCCTAAAAACTGTGGCGAACCCCTCTCGTGGTTCCACAGACGTGCAAAATTCCCCATTTTGACTCCCACAGATGTAAGTAATTTGACAGCATCCCCGAGAATTCACTGTTACTAATCCAACAAACGTGATTGTACATACTTCAAAAGCCCACGCATGTGCGTGACAGTGGAAATTCATGAAATTTTTCTCTATCGTGGGCAGTCATTTCAGCTCAATTTCAGCAAAAATAAAACCAACGTACAAATAGGAACCCTAAAACGCAATAATTAAGTCGTTTGTTAAACGACTAACATGAATAAGGCGTTAACTTTGAGAAACTTATTTTGACAAATTACACTAATTCTGAGAAACTTCTGTCATAAAAAAAAATTTACTTGGAGCTACCATGTAAATTTTATTTTTAAAAGGTCTACGAAGTTAATGTGAAAATGACTAAACTTTTGAATGTTGTTATTTTAAGTCTACCTAGATTCACGCGATTCTTAATTGTTTTAATTTATATACCTACTAGAGCTCTGGGCTTTCGTACAACAACCCACCAAAGTTTCATCAGAATCGGACGAACGGTATACAACGTGTTAATGAATAAGCGCAAAACCTCATACACCCCAACTGACACCTTCCGACGCGGTGGTAGATTCAAAAACATGACGTCAAAAAGTTATCTATGTGATATTATTTTGAATAATCAATTTTGACTTTGACTTTGACTGATTTTTAACAAAATTAGTAGATTGAAACAATAATTTCATTATATTGTAAGATAAAATTTAATGTTATTCGCATTTTAAGTTTTGAGGCAAAAATGATTTGTTATCATTTCATGAAAGCGCTAACGTGCTCATGGATACATTTTAAGAATCTTGTTTTTGTAGTAAGTATGGTGAGAGAGCCCGAGTGGTGGGTTGAGATCGATTTCAGTAAATTTTAAATTTTACAAACACATTATTTAATATTTTGAAAAAATTACCTATGTTGAAAACATGATAATTCGATTCTGCTCTCGATTCTAAACAAAATACTTTCTAGTTTTGCGTTAATTCATTAACACGTTGTATATGAATGCTCGTGGCGCCTATGACTTCGTACGCGCAGACCATCTTTACTTAAAAAACTTATAACTTTTAATTGACTGAACCGATTGTGATGACATAATGTTAATTCAAACTACTCGTAAGCCCTATGCTTTTGTTTCACAAAACACCCCATCCAAATCGCTTTAATTGCGTTTTATGTAATTCGTGGACAAACAAACAGACGATCATACAAACATTCTAAAAATGGCCTCAATACATTCCATTAATATTTTTGCAAATATCTTCAATGTACATATCCGTGCCAAATCAACAATTTTACTATAATTGTGTATTTTTATTATAAGAAGGTACATAGGAGAAATAGTTTTACTTTTTAGGGTTCCGTACCCAAAGGGTGAATACGGTACCCTATTACTAAGCCTACGTTGTCCGTCCGTCCGTCTGTCTTACCTATTTAGGGTACCTTACCTATTTATATTTATGTAACTTTTGAACCGTAATAGCCAGACAGTTAAAACTTTAACTGAATCAGCGTTATTATGGCGGATTTGCTAACTAATAATAAAATTGTCAAAAAGTTGAAAACTAAGGGGATCCTCATACAAGAAACTAGTTTTTATCAAAGTTTTTTCTTCTTGCTCTATCGTAAAAACGGAAATATATACAAGCGTCAAACTTGGTTTGATTAAAGATCAAACTTTGTAGTAAAACAACAAATAATAAAACCGGCCAAATGTGAGTCGTTCTCGTGCTAGCGATCCAGGAAAAAAAAACTTTTTTGTAAGTTAATATGTTGTGTGGTGTTGTGGTACGGAACCCTCGGTGCGCGAGTAGCCCGACTAGCACTTGACCAATTGTTTTCCCTTGCATGATTCGAACCCACGACCCGCAGCCCAACAGTAATTGCATTTTATAGCATCAGACAATATTCCCAACTGATTTAGTAGGTAAAAGAATTTGTGAACCGATAAAATAATTCCTATTTATGACAGCAGAACGGTAGGTAGTGGAAAGATCTAAAAACATGTTTTCATTCACAACTCTTTCTAGTTCTCTGAAATTTATTTCTGTGACAATATCAATACAAATAATTCATCTAGTAGGTTAGGTACGTTGTTGTGTTTTTTAGGGACGTAGGAGTCTTCGATCGAGTTTCAGTCAATTGATGAATGTATCTCGGATTTGATTCTTCCCTTAAAACTTTTATCTCAGAAAAAGAGCTCGTAAAGTGGCTCTTATCACAACGCTTTTAAGTTCATAATGCAGTTTATAAAACACGCGTGCAATTTACTTTATATTATTGCACTAGTGCGGTAATACCTGAGCGCGCATGACAAATTTGAACATGATTCTAACACAGGCGCTTGGCGCGGAAAGAAATCTGGGTACCTACTCTTTTCACATGTCTTTTTCCAAGTCCAGTGCAATTTTATTTGTTTCCTCACACTGTGTGAAAATGTCATTAGTCATTAAAGTCTCGGGTTGTTTATAGCCCTCACCTGCGGCTCGTGCTGCAATCCAGTCTCGACGGTAATGTATCATAACGTACTATTCGTACATTGCTCTAACGCTGTTTGTCAAATCTAGTAACCACGAAGGAAAATCCAAACTCAATGACATGCCATCGACTCCACAAAAGAAAATACCATTTTGGTAGAGACGTAAAATAATATTTATACTTTTGAATACATTAAAATAGTCAGATAAGTCAAATATTAATGAATTAACGCAAAACTAGAAAGTAGTTTGTATAGAATCGAGAGCAGAATCGAATTATCATATTTTCAACATAGGTAATTTTTTTCAAAATATTAAATAATTTGTTTGTAAAATTTAAAAATTTACTGAACTCCATCTCAACCCACCGCACGGGCATACTCACCCTACTTACTTCCAAAACAAGATTCTTAAAATGTATCCATGAGCACGTTAGCGCTTTCATTAATTGCTGAAATGATAACTAATCATTTCCTGAAAGCTTAAAATGCTAATAACTTTAAATTATAACTATCAACATAATGAAATTATTGTTTCAATCTAATTACTTTGTTATGAATCAGTTGGGGTGTATGAGATCTTGCCCTTCTTCAAAAAAAATCTCAACATCTTTATTGTAAACTATTTGATTTTTGAACTTAAAAATGGCTCCATTAAAAACATATTTTAGTGGTCATTCGAATCAAGTTTTTCAAGTAATGTTCATTGAAGTGATTAATCTTATTGAACTGTCGTAAACAAATTAATGTCTTCAAATAGAAAGCAGGTATTTACAGCGACGTAACAACAAAATCGTAAAAGACTTCGTCGTCGTCATTACAATTATCGTCGTAAATAAATAAATAAATTTGTGATAAATGATCGCAATTCGAATAATTTAATGTTATGTAGTTCATACTCGATCACATCACTAATATGTTTCCTACAACGATTCCGCGATAGCGTTTCTTTCAATCAAGGAAATTGAATCAAATACAATGGTTAGAGCATTGGTTACTCTTATTGATTTTACCAGCTGAGATGAATTACCAAGAGAAAAGTCTTTGAAGACAGAATTATTTGAGTAAATAGAGAAGAAGAGAGGTAGAAGAAGACGACAGAGTTTTTAATAGTAGTCTACAAATTATATACATGCGTCGTCAAACAACTTAATCTAATGGTAGTCAAAGGTCTAAATCAAATTATGCTGGCTGCATTGCCTCGCTGGATAGCTCTTTGTACAAGATATGACCCACTGATACGATGTACGGGGTCAAACTAAATACACTAGCGGTATTTTAAGGGGATATTACCGTTGGCGCGCTCCATAGAAACGAAGTATGGTTATACTTTCAATAGTAACTAATTAAAGTCAATGAAATATTGCAGAAATAATCTAAAAACAAATATCTACGATTGTATGTTGTCCGATTTTCGTTAAAATAAACAGTTTCAATGCTTGGATTAATTGAAGATTTGGATAGAAATCTTTGAGGCACTGTAACTTTAAAACATTTTAACGAAATTCTGACAACATACAAGCATATAAATTAGTTTCTAGATTTTCTAAATAATTTATGATTGACTTAAATTTTTTAGTATTGAAAATATAACCAGTTTCCGTTTATATAGAGCGTATGATCAGACCGTCAAACTGAAAAATATCTCACAAACCACAGGCAAAGATATCAATTTCTAAACATTGTTTTTTGTTAAATAATAAGTATACAACGTGTTAATGAATTAACGCAAAACTAGAAAGTAATTTGTTTAGAATCGAGAGCAGAATCGAATTATCATGGTTTCAACATAGGTAATTTTTTTCAAAATATTAAGGTATTAATTGTAAAATTTAAAATTTACTGAACTCCATCTCAAAACACCGCTCGGGCACTCTCACCCTACTTACTGCCAAAACAAGATTCTTAAAACATATCCATGAACAAGTTAGCGCTTTCATTCATTGCTGAAATGATAACAAATCATTTTTGCCTCAAAACTTAAAATGGGAATAACTTTAAATTTTAACGATTAAAATAATGAAATTATTGTTTCAGTCTAATTATTTTGTTGTAAATCAGTTGGGTTGTATGAGGTTTTGCGCTTATTCATTAACACGTTGTATAGAGCGTATGACCGTCAAACTGAACAATATCTTACAAACCACAGGCAAAGATATCAATTTCTAAACATTGTTTTTTGTTAAATAATAAGTATATAATTAAACTTCGATTATATGGAGCTCGTAAACGGTTATAAATATCCTTTAAAGAAAACTTCTAATAAAAAATCCACACAGCTATACCAGCCAGCATAAGCCGGTTGTTTACATTTGTGAAAGCTTTCATGCCCTCAATTTCGCAAATGGGAACATTAGGAAAATAGACACGCCCTGGCAAACTTCCGGACTTCGGATGCAGACTTCAGCGATGCACCGCGCCAGCTGAGCTAAGAATAAAGTGATGATGCAGTTTTATCCTACCTAATATGCTGACAGTTTTTTAAGAGGATGATCAGACCATGAACAACTCACTCTATGGGACGAACAACGAAATTGTGAAATAAAAATCAGCTGGCACATTTGGCTCGAATAGGTTTGCAGTTTATTATGGAACAGTTGATTTTTTTCGCGATTTCGATGTTAGTGCGATTGAGAAAGTTGTTTAGTTTGACGATCTGATCAACCCCTTTAAAAAACTGTTACCCTGAATTAAACGTTTATAACGGTCAACTGAGTTAGTGAGGTCAACTGAGGTTCATAGCAATTGAGTTAATAAGCAATTGAGATAAGACGCCGTAAGATTTAAAAAAACCGGTCAAGTGTGAGTCGGACTACTCGCGCACCGATGGTTCCGTGCCACCACATTATAAATATTTACTTACCAAAAAACGTTGTTATCTCTGGGACCCTTAGCTCGAGCACGACTAACGCTTTACCTGATTTCATTATTTGTTGTTATACTGTAGAGTTTTCTTTACAATCACAACAAGTTTGATGCTTGTATGTATGCCGTTTTCACTTTAAGGCAAAAAAAAAACATTAATAAAAGACTGGTTTCTTGCATGGGAACCCCTTGGACCCCCTTTACTTGTAAACTTTTTGTTTTTTATTATTTATCATCAAATCCAATGTAATAACACATATTCTTTAAAAATTTCAATCGGCTGCCTATTACGGTTCAAAGATACAGCCCTTTGAAGCTAAGACGGGCGGACGGATGGACAGACGGACAATATAAATTTAGTAATAGGTTCCCGTTTTTACCCTTTAGGTATGGAACCCTAACTCTAATAAAACTGTAAAATTTTACGAAAATCTGACTTCTAACAAACATAGAGTTTAGTTTCTAGATTGTTTCTAAAAAAATCATTGACTTTAATTGGTTAGTATTGAAAATATTACCAGACTGCGTTTGTATGGAGCATGCTCCGAACTATATTTCCTTAATGTTTTCTACCTCAATGACCTGTTCCCGACAAAGTCATTTACACGGGTCGACGGTTGCTCGTAGGTAAATGCTACCCTCGTTTTGGGCTTTGCCACACTCGAATAAAAATGTTAATTTATATTCACAAGTTATCTCCTTTTAATGTGAATAAACTTAAAGAAGAAACACTATTATCTTCAGCTTAAACAGACATACGAGCTGCTCAAGGGTGTGAATAAGGGTGAGACGAGAGCCATATAGTGTCCTTAATATGCCGACAGTATTTTGTACAGCAGGGGTGTGCCGGAAAACGTATCACCAGTAAGCCTAAATGGAAATGTTTCAATCATTTTGCAGCAGATCAAAAATGAAAGTTCCTTAAACTTTTCAGGAATAGTTCTGAACTCACGTTCTAGTGCCAGCAGATCATGTCAGTAAATATTCTGAAAAACACGATTATCATCATTTTGAAAAGCCAGAATTCTTTGTTTTTCACAGATCCGTATCAGAACTGCAACCAATTGGATTCGAGTCCAGAACTCAGCAGATCATGGCAGAACGTTAGAAAAGTCGAAAAATACTGTTTTCATTCAGCCTATATCTGAATGGTTGCAAGATCATGATTGTCATACTACAGAAAACCTAATTGTTCCTCTCATCTAAAATGAACGCCCAGACTGTCCTACCCCTAAGGGGATTACGGTCCTCACTGTGACCCTTATTCGATCCCAAACTAACAACTGTATGGTAGGGTTAAGGACACAAAGTACTTTCAATGAACATTATTTTTCTACTTGTATGAGTAGAATGGCTACGAAACCCTATCATAGATGAGTGTCCGGTTTTTTTATGTTGTCCTACCCCTGCACAAAATAAAGGACACTGTCAATGACATTCTACACACAAGGACTTCGCTTCAGAGCGTTATTTACGGGACCACTAAGTTATGCCTAATTGTTTTACATTACTGTTTTGTGACCGAATACATTTGAAAGATTTGAAAGGACTGGAATATCAGCGGTAATGTATGACAGCCGAGCATAACTGATGCATACAAAGGTGACATTATAGATGTCATCTGCCATTTTTTGGTTCTTTTATTGTATGACGTGGTGAATGGCATTGGCCACTGTAAATAATTCAGAAATACAAGCATTTTTTTCCTGTGAAAAGGAAACTTGTAGGTACCATTTCGAAACCATCAAAATTGATTTGATTTTCAAAATTAAGACGGTAAAATTCATAGTCATAAAATAGCTCATCTGATTTATAAGAGTTTGAGTTTTACGACTTAAATTAATGGAAATTCTTTTACGGCCTTTGAAAGTAAAAAATAAAACTGAGTTTCTTCCAGACATTGGCAATGGACGTATTTATATTTTTGGTTACTTTTAATGTGCGTAATAAGTATTTTTTTCAATTATACAGGGTGTTAGCGTAAACCGTTGCATTACTCTAAGGGGTAATTCTACCCATGATACTGAACAACTTTCCCTAAGAAACCTATAGGAAATTCGAAAAAAAAATCATCGACTTTTCATATAAACGTTCGATCAGCTGATTGCATTTAGTATGGAAGCTCCGAAATATTTTTTGCGAATTTTCTATAGGTTTCTTAGGGAAAATTGTTCAGTATCATGGGTACAATTACCCCTTAAAGTAATGCAACTGTTTACCCAAACACCCTGTATACAGGTGTAAACTTAAATATCTACGTTACATATTTTAGGGAGTGCTTCAGACCATCAAAACTGAATAACTTTCACTAAACAAACTATCTTTCATCATCTCATCAGCCTATAAACGTCCCACTGTAGGGCACAGGCCTGCCATCAAAGCCTGTGAAGTCCACCACGAGTGCCCAATGCGGATTTATAGAATTTACATACTCATAAAATATCTTCATCGTATGCAGGTTTCCTCACGATGTTTTCCTTCAGTGCTCTCACTAAATTATACCAACAACCAAAAATAACCAATCCTTAAGAGAAGTTTATTCCGAATGCGTAAATGTGCGCTGCATTCAAACGAAGTCTGGTGATATTTTCAATACTAAACAATTAAACTTAATGAAATTTTGCAGAAACAATCTAGGAACAAATCTCTATGCTTGTATCGTATCCGATTTTCGTTAAAATATACAGTTTCAATGCTAGGATTAATTTAAGATTTTTATGGAAATCTTTGCGGCACTGTAAGTTTAAAACTGTACATTTTAAGAAAAATCTGACTTAATACAAGCATAGAGATTTGTTTCGAGATTGTTTCTGCAAAATTTCATTGAGTTTAATAGGTTAGTATTGAAAATATCACCAGACTTCGTTTGTATGGAGCGCGCCAACAGTAATATACCCTTAAAATATGTAATGCATCCCGTTTTTAAACGGTTCTATTTAACTTCACTCTCAATATTTATTTTTTTACACACGAATCAGCACGAAATTGGCAATAGAAGAAAAACATTATTTAAAAGATAATAAAACCCAAAGAAGAATATAAACACAATTTTTAAATTCCATTAATTGTATAGTCCTACGAGCATGTATCAAACCTTTTTATTTTTGACAGTTCGATTGCAAAATACCAAATTAAAAGCAATACAAAGGTTAATGTATAAAAAAAGGCAGAATATGTAATGTTTAATTTTGTTATTTCTAACAGAGTGTCTTATTCTGCAATGCAGAGACTTTAAAGCAGTTATTGGAACGCGCTGTGGTAAGTCAAAAAGATTACTAGATATAAATTATGTATACAAGGGGTAAGGAATAGTATCATTAACCTTCAAATCACATTCTCACCACCAAACTGAACAACTTTTACTATGGGAGCATACCTGTCAGAACAACAAAAAATATCAGCTGTCCCATACTAAACTGCAATACATACTCGATTGAAACGTATGGGAAAGCAGATTTTTTTTTGTTTTGACAGGTTTGCTCCCATATTAAAAGTTGTTCATTTCGATGGGTAGAATATGTGGTTTAAAAGTTAATGATACTTTTCCTTACGCCCTGTATAGGGTCCTTCTTACTATGCTGACACTTTTTTAAGGGGATGGTCAGACCGTCAAACTGAACAACTTTCTCTAATAAACCAATATTAAAATCGCGAAAAAAAAATCTGCTGTTCCGTACAGAACTGCAAACCTACTCGAGCCAAATAAATAGTTACCATAAATAAAGTTGTTCAGTTTGATGGTCTGACTATCCCCTTAAAAACTGTCAGCATATTAAGACAGACCCTGTAGACTTAATAAAAAGATTCACCAACATTTGTTCCAGAGAAGATCAGATTTCCACTTCGATCCTCATGAAACGAATGGGATTATTGGAGCTCCATCGTATCCAAGTTACCTACCAGAAGCAGAGCCCATACAACCTGGTCACACCCTCATAAGACCTGCTTTGGGTATGCTGAAGTCCTCCATCAAGTTTCCACACAGAGAACTGGAAAATGGTGCTGGTGTTAACGGGAATATTAACAATTTGGGAATACGGTAACTATACGAAATTTCAAATAGCAATGAAATTTTAAGGCTATTTTAAATAACAGAAACAGTGATTTGAAACACTTCCTCTCACTTATTCTTAGAACAGCTTTAGTAACGTCCACGATATGCCGGATAGTATTCCTTTCTGATAAATAAATTATATTTGCAATTCCGAATTGCCCAGAAAGATATATAGGAATTGGATAATCTTCTCGTCCTTGTTTAAAATATGAAGAATATATAGATAATAACATCATAGTATTATGATATTGATAGTATTATGAGTCTCTTACGAAACTCAACTATTAAAATTCATTCATTTTCGATGTTGGTCCCATAGAGAAAGTTGTTCAGTTTGATGGTCTGATCACCCCTTAAAAAGTGTCAGCATATTAAGTTGGACCCTGTATCTAGAATTTCAATGTAGACTTGAAAAGTTTGGCCTCTCCTTGTATAGTCAAATCAGCAACTCTTTATCGAACGTCAAAACACGCGCTTACAAACATTGTACTAAAATCTGTAATATGACGTCACATTACTCATCATACTTTTTTCAGTTTATGGAACCTTATTGAACTCAAATGAAATGCAACTAAAGTTTTGTTTCAGATATGATGGAAAAAACGAACGATTATTGTATACAGGGTTCCGTAGAATGCCTAGGGATTACGTTATGGTAATTATAATGACGTTCTTATACAGAGTGTTAGGTAGACAGTTGCATTACTTTAAGTGGTGATTGTACCCATGATATTGAACAACTTTCCCTTAGAAACCTATAGGAAAAAAAAATTGTTGGACTTCCCATACTAAATACAATCAGCTGATCGAACGTTCGTACGAAAAGTCAAAATTTTATTTGCAAATGTCGTATAGGTTTCTTAGGGAAAGTTGATCAATATCATGGGTACAATCACCCCTTATAGTAGCAATTGTTTACCCTAACACCCTGTAGATATAGCAAAAAAGATAATTATGAAGTTCAAGAAGCTTATTAAAGAAATTCATTATTTTGACGGTTCCTGTTTTAGGTGGCGCCATCTAAGAACAGAAATCGAAAACCAACGTAAGTCATAGACTTCGAATTTTCACATACATGAGTCCTCATGACGATTATCCCATACCGGGTTGTTAGAAGGTTTGTTAAAACATTCAACATTTCTTTTTAAACGTGTTGTATGAATTTAAAAATGCTCTTATTCGATCGTCACCGGGTTATGGAATCACTTTTTTTTTTTTTTAAGAAGAAACTGTATTGCTAAATAAGAAAATAAATGTTAATTTAATTTAATTAAATCTAAATCAATATTATATTGTGAAAATTTCGCTTTCTTCCTCTGTCGAACGCCACTAGCTTCAATTTTATTGATTCCGCGGAAATTTTAACTATTATAAAACTGTAACAGAAGTGTGTCTGTACATTGAAATAATGAATAATTGTTTATTTGTAATTTTTACCATTAGTACCTAATTCTTCTTCTTCCTGCCCTTATCCCATTATTTGGGGCCGGCGCAATATGTCGTCTTCCTCCATTCATCTTTTTCGGAATTTCGGTTTTAGATAGTACCTAATTATAGATACAAAATTGACAATATATCAATGTACCTATTTAGTATTGGAATAAAGAAATCGTAATGTTATACTTATATTTAAAGAATTGAAGTAAATTTTCTGCATGCCCTCTCTCGAATTATATATTGCATGCTCATGGGCAGACCGCAGAGCTCTATGTAAAATACTGTTAACCACCTTAATATTACCTGTGTCGCAATAAAGTCTTTAAAGTTTAAGTTTAATTACTTTTTTCTAGATTTGATGTGTCCCCAGTGGTTCTTGATTTAGTGAGTATACATTTATTCTAGCCTTTTCTAGACTATAGAGACTTTTAGAGCCTAGAAGAATCTTATTAATTATATGCAAACTGTTTTTAGAGTTCCGTGGTCAAAGAAGGAACGCTTATATTTTCGTCCATTCTGTCTGGTTGACTGCCTGTATGCCCTGCCTCATTATACTGCCTGATTTTTAACCTATTGATTAGGAATTTGGCATAAAGACAGATAATAGTAACCGAAAAACAGAAATTTGTTAATATATTTTACCACCATTTTTAAAAATAAAACATGTAAAATTAATATTAAAAATTGATTTTCTCGGCTGTCGATAGATGACGCTGAATGAAATTAAATCGCGCTATTGATTGTTTTATAAGATTTCTTAAGTTTTCTAAGCTATGTCAGGAAATGCTTTTCAATGTAATTACTACGGCATGCACCTTATCTTGGGCGGTTTTAATGTTCTTGTTTTGGTTACTATACGGAATTAATAATTATAGCTAGTGAGGCAACGGATACGAATATTACCGAATATTTGTATGATGAATATGAATATTTGTACCCGAGTCATGGATGTTTGTATCTATATATGTATTCTATATCGTTGTCTAGTCATCATAATACAAGTCCAAGCTAGATTCTGATACTTTAAATGTGACTTGATAATTTGTGTGACAATGTCCAAGATATTTATTTATTCGTATTTGGCAAATATTAGGAAGACATTCGTAATTTAATATTTTCGCATAGCCCCATTTCTTTCATGAAGACATACTATTTAATACGCTATAAAACAAAAGCCTATTAATATTAATAATTTCGGAATTCGAAATTCGTTTCGGAATTTCCCCGCTCGACTTTAATTACTCATACCGGTACAGTAACTGCCAGTTGCACGTACGTTCATTTAAGTTAATCCTTCATTAAATCTCTTGCTGTCACGTTTTGTCTTGTTGATATAGTAAAAGCTAGCAAGAGATTTAATGGAGGATTAACTTTAATGAACGTACGTGCCACTGACCGTTAAACATTTTTTCTCAGGATAAAGAAAAAAACACGAGAAACGGCATGTCAAAATTATTGAAAAAACTACGGAAACCTGCCAAAAGAGAGTAAGTTAAAAAAATATGTAGTCGTCACTACATCCTCCATCCATATCATTTCAGTTTAATAATATACGTCGTAGATAAACTCGAAAATGATATAAGGTCTTCAGAACACTACGTAAGTCATGTAATAATCAGAATTATCGATTATTATCATCATTCTCTTGCCCATTTACCATTATTTGGGGTCGGCGCAATATGTCATCCTCTTCTATTTATCTCTCTTAGCCGTCATTTCAGCACTCACTCGTTTCTTACACATATCATCTTTCACACAATCCATCCATCTTTTCTTCGGCCTTCCTCTCCTACCGAAGCCATCCACATTCATACTTAACACTCGTCTCGTAATATGACACTCGTCTCTTCGCATTACATGACCATACCACGATAATCTATTACCCATCATCATCATCGTCATCAGAATTATCGATATTCATTTCTATTAGGGCTGTCATTTCGGTATAAATATTTATATTCATTGTAAAAATATGTATGATTATTATTAATATATTTATAATGAATATGAATATTTATACCGAAGTCATGGATATTTGTATATATGTATATGTATTCTATATCGTTGTATAATCATCATAATATAAGTCCAGTTTAGATTCTACTACGGGTTACCAACAGATGAAGCACATTACAAAATCAAGAAACTACATTAGATTAGGCAAACATTGTGTTCATCTACTTACAGGCTACCACAGCTAATATAAAACACAAGGACAAGATACAATACAATTATGTAGAACACACAAATTATTAAAAAAAAAACATTTCTAAGCAAAACACTACTAAAACTTAGATTCATCAAAAACAAAACAATTTTAACAAGAATTAGATGCAAAACAAAACATGCATTCACAGAAAAAAAAAGAAGTAATAAGTAATTTTAAAAGATACTAGCCAAGACTTGAACAACTTGTGAGGTAATTATAAATTTTTTTCCTAAACATATACCTACTATCAAAAAATATGTCCACGTCAACAGAGTTTGGTATATAGTTATATAATCTAATCATTATAGGTACTTTAAATGTGATTAGATAATTTGTGTGACAATATCCAAGATTTTTATCATAACGTAAAACTATGTGGTATTCTTATTGTATTACATTACTATATTTGTTTTTTGAGTTTCTTCTTTATTTTTTTATATTTACTATTTATTTTATATAGCACCGACCCGTTTTTCTTTATTTTTTCCTCTACGCTAATGTTGTCTGGAAGAAATAGATTTTTAACGATATTACCGCCTTATTGTACCATTATCATTATTGTTTCTTTTTTTTATGCTGTATATTTCTATATAGGTGTAAATAAAAGTACATTTAATTCATTAATTTATGTACTTATTCTTAGTAGCATTATTGTCAAAAACAGTTAAATTTACGGTCTTTTAAAATTTTCCAGGACGAATTTATAGGAGAATCAGATGACGTTACATTCGATTTGTAAGTACTTTTGCAATAATAGCGTTCTTTCAGTGACCAAATAGCAAAAAAACATGTACGAGGTCAACTAAAATAACGAGGGTTCCATTAAGTTCCTATAATTATGTTACGTATGAACTTAACTTGAAAAACGCCTAAATTCAAAGTTCAGGTTGAACTTGAAATTTTTTGCAAACTAGAAATCGAAACGAAAAAAACAGCTGTTCCATACTAAACTGCAATGCCTACTCAATTCAAATGTATTTACCAGAATTTTTTGGCGATTTCAGGTTTTTTCCTTTTGTAAAAGTTGTTCCCTCTTAGTTTATCTCAGATTTATCTCCCGTAATATAAAATTACAATATAAATCTATAATTAATTGTTATCTGATCTAATATCGGGTCGCTGGGAGCCAAAGGGTTGAAAGGATGACAACGATTTCAATTTTATCCTATAGGTATATCCAATATATTAAATTTTCAGAAACATACATGATATAAAACCCAAATCAGACAAGCGTAAAGAAATAAAAATTTGGCAAAATATAAGAGAAAATTTGAGAGAATTTGTCAAGAACATGGAGGTAATAAAAAAAAACGACGAGTAAATAATAAAACTTCAATAGACGACAATACACAACGATTAGGAATACGACACGGACAAAACATTACTCGTAAATACTTTGGAAACGAAACTCTTATAGAAGATGATACTATTTATTACGATCATGATATAATATTAGCTGCAACTACACATTCTCCTTCTGAAGAACATGACATTGATGAACTCACTTCGGACGAAAATCATAAACTTAATTGGTTCTCGAAATCTAAGGTAACGAACAATACGATATTATTGCTTATATTATGCTTAAAATAAGTTTATTCCGAATGCGTAAATGCGCGCTGCATACAAACGAAGTCTGTTGATGTTTTCAATACTAACCGATTACAGTCAATGATTTTTTTCAGAAACAATCTAGAAATTACTATGCTTGTATGAAGTCAGATTTTCGTTAAATATACAGTTTTAATGCTAGGATTAATTTGATATTTGTATGGAAATCTTTGAGGCACTGAATTATATTCCCTTAAGAGCAGGCATGTCAAACATGCGGTCCACACGGCGTTTTCTTGCAGTCCGATCCTATTTTAAGAATAGCTCCCTAAACGCGGCCCGCAAGCAAGACTTTTACAAGTAGAGTTATTATGAACCGTTTTGAGTCATGGTGTGAACATTTTCTTTAAAAACAAGTTCACACCAAACAATTACAGTTCAACAAGGGTCAACAACCTTTTACCTAGAAAAAAAATTTTACCAATTTCAGAAGGTCGAATTTGAAGTCCCGATAAACTGTATTAGCTTTTTCCTTCCACCCTACTTAATCTTTCCATGTATACATTAATTTCAGATCTAGCTACTAACCTCTATGTATACATACCAGATTTAGATGTAGTTTGGAAGTTAATTTTGGTAGATTTAATTAGGTAAACCATAGTTAAAGGCAAATTCCTGGGAAGAGATTGAATTTTATCTACTATTAAATTTATTTCTGTATGTTTTTTACGGTCTACACCACCCCCTTAAATGTTTTTTATTTTTGTAACACCTTGTATACTGTTTTTTCTAGCACATGTTTGATCATATAAAGATAAGCGAAGACGCTCCAGATATAACTGATTTTGTGCCAGAAGATAAAGGAAAAGAAAGTGGTAGACCCTGGTGGTTCTTTAATCAGGTAACAATTTTCGTAACATTGTACCTATTTGCTTTATTCACAAACAATCCGTATGATCCTGGGCTTGAATATGGTCTCCCCTTACTACTGAATGCTGTACGGGATAGTATAAGAGATAAGAGGAATTTTGGTAACCATCAGCTGCAAGGCTAATTCAGTATTCATAAGGTGTAGAGCATCTCTGTGATGGGGATGGACCAGGTCTGCCTGCATGTTTTATGCCTGTTTTATGGTGTGTGTAACTACTTATTATTTAACGAAGTAAGTATATCAATGTATAAGATAGCAGTCGTGAAGTATCTAGTATCGAGACAAACCTAATAGGTTTAACGATGCTAGCCAGTATTCTGAAATGTTGTAATATTTTTTTAGATAAGAGATATTCAATTTAAAAATAATAACTCCAGTCGGTTTAGGAGTTACAGCCGTTCAAAGGTCTGTATTAAATGAACGATCAGCTGCAAGGCTGATCATAGGATGTTTTTGTAATATGCACTCTATCATCATGCAGCCAGTCAAAGTTCCGACCTTCGAACGGCTGTATCTCCTAAACCGACTGATGAACCATGTCAGTTTTTGTACTATTCACATACCTACAGTGAATATTAACATAATACCTGCATATTCATGCATATTCATTTTTAGCAGCCATACCATACATTTGAATGGCTGTAACTGCTAAACCGACTGGAGTTATGCAGGCAGACCTGGGCCATCTCCATCACAGAGATGCTCTACACTCTATGAATACTGAATCAGCCTTGCAGCTGATGGTTACCAAAATTCCTCTTATCTCTTATACTAGTACCTACCAAGTAAATGTATAAGCGTGCATTTGTGCCGTTTTGCATGAGTTGTGTTGCGACAGATGGAACCAAACCAATTCATCGTATGGATTTGGTCTGGAGGGGCCAGAATTCCATTCGGAATTACCACAGTTCCGAATTACGGAGGAATCAAATCGATTTCAAAATCCTAATTCTGATTCGTAATTCCGATGTGTGGCAGACGTATTTTTCAACTCAAAAAGAATCGTCGAAAACGTTTCTTGATTTGGTATTTCTTGAATTTTATCTGGCACAACACAACAGACAAATCACGCATAACGACACAAGAAGACAACACGGCACACCTGCAGACTTAAAAATTTAATATTGGTACCAGGTTAAGGGCCTATGTCGAAAAATAATTAAAGCGAAATGGGCGTGTGATAGCTTATATTACTGCCTGATGCGAGTAAAAGAGATGGGGCGGCGCGCGCGCCTGAAACGACGCAAGCATAAAACAATCTTTATTTAATTGTAATTGTACTATTTATGTAAGTTCAATTCTGCTCTAATCAAAATTTGTAAAGAATCAAAATCTTTTTTTTAAATCAAGCCTCTTGTTTCTAATATTCACCGTTTAGCACGTCCAAGCGTTTATCGATAAAGACGGAGGCTACTTTGGCTTGTTTTTCTATCGAAAAAATGTCTCTTAATCGTGTTTTGGCTCTAATCAAAACTTCAATTATATGTTCAATTTACACATATCCGCAAATCATACTGTTACATGTTAGTACTACATGAGATATGATGCTTTGAAGAATCCTATTTCCACTAAAAAAACAGAACAAAGGCGAGTAGGATTCGCGCCCTGGGGGTTCCGTATAAACATAATTTATGTATGTTGCGACCAACTACAAAAGTATGTTTGAACCCGTTGGACCGGTCGTTATGGCGATCCTTGGGAGGCCTATGTCCAGCAGTGGAGGTCCATCAGCTGCGATGATGATAATGATTTCTTGTTTCTGATATTATTATAACTATAAATTAACGATTTTCGGATTTGTTTCTTTAATTGTGAGCTTGCTTCTTGTCTAAATTAGTGATTCCAGGTCAACAAGAAGTACCCTATAAGTTTGTATGTGTGAGTTTATGTGTGACACAAATGTCCGTGCGCTAAGTGCGACTTAACATCTTATCTTATTAAGTTATAACAAATTCTTAACCTAAAACAAAAATAAACACAGAAAACTTACGCTATAAATAAAAAAAATCTTCTAAACAACTACTGGCTGGCAGGGTGCCCAGGAGCCTTGCTGCGTTACCTCTTTGTATGGCCTGATATGCTGGCCGAGGTAGCTGCCGGCCCTCTAGTCACCCGAGGCCTCGACTAGGCGAGCCGATAGTTCTTTGAATAATCGACGCGCCTCCGGCCCCCACGGGCCTATGGTTTCAACCCCAAACGGTGCAAATATGTAGCCTTCGCCGAGCGCTGTTTGAGATTTTCCGCGGTATCCGCCGCCGCACCCGCAATGGATGAGGTCGCGTGGACGTGGGACAATGCCAGTGTATCAACACAGGTAGCGTTTCAGACCAGCAACCCCAATTCCCCAATCTCCATGGAACGACCGTCATTCCATCGGGCCTCTTACCATCGCTACGTATTAAACCTTTTTGCTTTTCCAAGTATAGACCTTAGTAGACAAACAGATGGATGGACGGACAAAATGATCCTATGTGGATGCCGTTTTTTCCTTTTGAGTTGCATACGGAATTCTTTTAAAAAGGGGAAGGTCACGCATGTCATGTATGTAATTTTATTACAGCATCTCTTCATGGTAATCATCAAACTCTCAAGATTGCTAGGGCGGGCGCGGTGTCATAAACCAACTTTTATGTCTCAGCTCGAGGCTTTTAGAGATAATCTTGGCGGATATTATCGCCATGTTGTGCCGATTATCTTCATTAAAACCAAGTCTCTCGACAAAAACTTCGAAACTTGAATTATGTACGCATAAGCATATGATCACGACTATATTCCCCGAGGACCCCCTCGTATCGAGTCAGATATACAACGTGTTAATGAATTAACGCAAAACTAGAAAGTAGTTTGTTTAGAATCGAGAGCAGAATCGGATTATCATGTTTTCAACATAGGTATTTTTTTCAAAATATTAAATAATGTGTTTGTAAAATTTTAAATCTACTGAACTCAATCTCTACTCACCGCACAGGCACACTCACCCTACTTACTACTAAAACAAGGTTCTTAAAATGTATCCATGAGCACGTTAGCGTTTTCATTCATCGCTGGAATGATTACAAATTATTTTTGCCTGAAAACTTAAAATGCGAATTACTTTAAATTTTAACTGTCAAAATAATAAAATTATTGTTTCAATCTAATTATTTTGGTATAAATCAATTGGGGTGTATGAGGTTTTGCGCTTATTCATTAACACGTTGTATAATTGAATTATACATGGTGTAACAAAACACACTAGTTATACCTAAGGGGGTGCTTCAGACCATCAAACTGAACAATCCAATACATTTGAATCGAGACGGTACTGCAGTTTTGTATGAAAGAGCGGATTTTTTTCGCAATTTCTATGTTGGCTCCATAGTGCAAGTTGCTCATTTTGATGGTCTGATCTGAAGCACCCCTGTCTTAAGATACTATTACACTATCACTTACCTAGAAAAAATGGTTTAGATTAATTTAAAAATTTTTATCTTTTTGCAGGTTGACTTCAAACCTTTCAAGGATTGAAATAATAAAATGTAGCTAACAAATGAACTTCTTTAAAATTTCATCTTCTATTGTTTCACCTAAATAAAAACTTATTTCCTAATTATTTTTGTTTTATTGTCTTCTCATGTGAAAAATGTAACCCTGTTAGGCCCGAACTACATTTATTCCTATTATTATGTGTAATATTTCCAGCCTTTAGAGCTTTTTTTGACTTAAAATGTACCTATAATGATTGATTATTTGGTTTTAGTTTCTGATTAAGGGTACATTTTCGTTCATGACGTCATCACTTGACGTACAATGGAAAAAATCAGAAACAAGTATAGTTTTGCAGTTGTCAGAGGATGTCAAGAGATTGAATTTGTTTGACATTTTCTATGGGAATCAGACTGTTATTTTTACTAAAATGTTTTCCAGAATATTGTGCGTTTCCGACTCATTTCAAAAAGTCGATTCATTGTTTTTTTACATTTATATAAACTTTATTTTTTGTATTTTCAACCGTGTAACGTAACCCTTTTAAAATGTTCCTAAAGTAACCCCATTTATAGCAATTTTTCGACAAACAGTGTCTGGATTTTACGCGATTGCCAAAATAAATTATATGAAACATACAAAAAAACGATTCATTTGATTTTTAAGTAAAGGCTGCCTGCCTTTACTTAAAAATATAATACACTGGACATGCAATAGCATATCACTGAAAACATTGTTCCTGAAAGTTAGGGTTTTAGAAAATATACCCTTAACATAATAAGGGCCACTTCGTAACAACTAGCGACATCTATGATATCCATATTCAACTGCAGAAGAATTCAGTTCAGGCACTACCCATGGAGTAGAACGCCATCTAGCTAAACAATGGGTCTACCTTTACTAACAGTGATGTTACAGACAAGACAAGGAATTTCTGGATACTTCCAGATGTCGTTGCAATGTATGATTAAATAAATTTTAGGCAAAACAGTGGCCAAATACTTTGGGTCTTTCCAGGAAATGATATTAGAAGGTATATACAGGGTCCTTCTTAATAAACTGTCAGATTTTTAAGGAGATAATCAGACCATCAAACTGAAAAACTTTATCTATAAAAAAAAAATCTGCTGTCCCATACAAAACTACAAACGTACTTGAGTCAAATGTATGGGACAGCTGATTTTTTTTTCGCGATTTCGATGTTGGTCCCATCCCATAGAGAAAGTGGTTCAGTTCGACGATCTGATCATCCCCTTGAAAAAATGTCTAAATATAAAGAAGGATCCTATATTTCCTAATATTTTAATACATACCTATCATTTCCTTAAAATATAAGAATTTGGGGAATATGTGTACCAGAATCTCAAGGCAAAAAAAAATTAAAAAAAAAAAGATTTGTACATGGTACTGTAATATTATCATTAGTCAAAGTAGGCCATTTACAAACTGAGACTTTTTGCAGCTAAAACGCGTGTTTTTAATCGCGTCTCACCTTTACACTAGGCGTTTGTATCGATTCTAACTCGTGATTGTAGCAATGCACGTTTGTACCGATGCAGATTTCAGTATCGTGTTTGCATCGATGCTGAAGCGCTGCAAAAAGTCGCAGAGTAAAGGGCCCTAATCATTACCCCAGTCACAAAATAAATACTAGTACTAGTGTTGCTAGTTTACTCTAAAATTTTATTTCCTGTTTTGCCGTCAGATTCTGGTTGACCATAGAAATCGTATCGCTAAGTTATCGTAATTATTCTTATCGTGTGGGCAAAGCACATGACCTCCCCCCCCCCCCACCCCCACCCCAATTCATCATAATGTGTGCAATAAAGTCTTTCAGGCTGCGACCACTTTTTTGTACTACGACCACCCATAAATATCTAATTAATATTTCTATGCGACCACCTGACTCCAAAATGTCACTTCATATGCTTTTAGCGTAAGCGAAAAAAAAAACAAAGACACAAACATATACATCATTTATTTGCCAAAGAACTTTTCCGATTGTCTTTTTCATTTTCAAAAACCCACACTCGATATTAATCATACTTGTTATTAAACATGAGTAGATAGTGATTTTTATGATAACTTCACACTAAAAAAACCGGCCAAGAGCGAGTCGGACTGGTACCCTCAGGGTTCCGCACAAACTAAATTATGAAGGACAAAATTATATTTGCAGTTTACAAATGCCCCGTGCGGCACTTTACTAGGGGCGGCAAATTCCGGAAAAATATAGATTGATTGAGCTCCGTCTATAACCAATTCGTAGAGCAGAGAAAAGTCGAGCTCGCTTCGCTCGCTCTAAGTTTCTGTTTTAGTTACTGTGCCTACAGCCAAAACGTGGTGCTCAAAATTTCGAGCTTGCTTCGCTCCATCCATAGCTTTTATTTCGGTTTCTTTGCACATGTGTTGTTCGTAAAAAGCTCTGGCTATAACCGATTCGTATTGAGGACAAAAGTCGAGCTCGCTCTTAGTTTCTATTTTTGCATAGATAAACCAAAAGATATTTGGCCACAACCGGAATAGATGTGCAAAAAAATTTCGAGCTCGCTTCGCTGGCTCCGTTTTTTTTAATGTAAGATAAGGGGCGGCAAAATCGGCCTGTGCCCCGCGCGGGAGAAACACACGCTACGCCACTGAATTTAAGTTCAAAAAGTCAAGGGTTATCGGGTTCCTATAGTATGGGGAATCCACCAGTAATCAAACAAATTCTTTGAAAGTTATTTACCACTTAGTCTGTAGTGTTCAAGCATAAAACATATTTATTATATTTTTTACAAATTAATAATTAGTCTTTGAATTAATTTATGTACATAGATAATGTAAATTTTGTGTCTAAATGTTTGGTCGCTAAATTCCGTTCCACCGTTTAAGTGTTCCGTACTATTCAGAGTTAAGACTTTATTGCTTCCAGACTTGATAAAGAATGTAGGTATTCCTATCTATTGGAGGAAGGCTTATCTATTGGATCCCAGTGCAGGAAAAAATCAGGTAAACATTTCACTACTTCACCATATTTGTAACGTATTTTAGAGTTTCGGTATTACTGGTGAAACGCGGATGTTCTGAGGTTCAGAATATCGCTGACTACCCCCTCGGGGAATATAGTCGTGAGCATATGCTTATGCTTATGCTTATTTTATAATTCTTATCAAATACATCAAAACTATTATCATTTAGTTATGGTATCAAAGGGGTTTGAAGATTTGGCACCGTTTTCGTCCGCTTCCGCTATCAAAAACCTGCCATAAGAGCGTGTCGGACTCGCCCATGATAGGGTTCCATAGCTATTTTATAAGTTGAAAATGAAGAAAAGTTTTTAATCTATTAATCTTACCTAAGAGACATTTTTGAAACACAATGACAGCGCGATTTATTTTCGTGCAACGACATAAGTTTGTCATTAAAGAACAAAGTTCTAGTTTCCCACTGAAAGTACTTACCTTAAGCTTTGGTGAATGACAAATCCTTGTTATTCGCTCCATACAAAAATTATCGGACCCCTTTGTAACAACTTGCTGTAGGTATAGTAAACGTAATAGTCCACTAAAGGTCCTTTGATTAATTGTTACTTAACTAACAATGTTTTAACTTTTTATCTTTTATGGATAGATGGCCCAATAAGTAATTTTTAGTTAATTACACTAAACCGCAAGTACTTTTACCATGATGATTTACGGTACCATTTTTTCCACCTATCTGTTTGGGAATTAATTAAGGTGCCATCTGAAGTGAACGATGTAGAGAACTGGATAAAACTAGGGTTGCCGCCTCTCATTTTGCTGCAACTCTAGGGTTGCCAGGTTCAAAAAATTCATTTTTAACCCTAGAGTTGCGAAGTTGTAGCAGACTGAGAGGTGGCAACCTTAGTTTTTCCAGTTCTTTAGATTGGTCTCTTTCAGATGGCATCACATTTACTTCCCAAACAGATCATTGGAAGAAAGGGTACTATGAATCATCATGGTAAAGGTACTTGCGGGGAGATTTTGCTAGGCAACTTGGCGGCGTTGTATGAACCCCTGCATAAACTTTCACTTAAATCACATTTCGTTCACCAAAAAATACGGTATTTACGGTCGGATCTTGGGCTATTATTGTTTTTGTTTATAAAAGGCGACATTATGAGTTCTAAAATTCGATTACGGAACCCTACACCAATAATTCAAGAGCAAAATAATATTATGTATTCCTTCTTTCGTTCGTCATAACAACACAAATAACAACATTATTGCATAGATAAAAACCGATTTATCTTTGATAAACTAAATAATCTTTACACACTTAACATTTATTAACATAATAAAGACATAATATTATATTCTAGTTACCAACTGCGCAAAAAACTCGTAAATGTTAACGTTTTTGCAAGATCAGCCCCCCTAGATAAAGTGACATTCTATTGGCGTTGACGCTAGTAGAAAATTACAGAATGTATGGATTTGACATTAGCGATCGTCAAAATGTTTCGATCGCTAATGTCAAATCCATACATTCTGTTATTTTCTACTAGCGTCAACGCCAATAGAATCTCACTTTGTATAGGGGGGCAGGGCTGCAATCGCGGTAAATATTCGGTGATTGAACCGTGATTACGTACGAACCACAATACAAGAAATAAAAATAAATTAGTATTCCCACATTTTCGACTTAGTAAGGTCAACACATCTTTCATGGGGCACTGTATACGTTATTATAATAAGATACCAGAGAATATTCTTAACTTGACGGACAAAAAGTTTAAGTCCCATGTTAAACAAGTCCTCTGTAAAAAAGGTTACTATAAACTCGATGATTATTTGAATGACCAAAATGTCTGGTCTTGACAATGTTACACTATGTAATTTAATATTGAATTTATGTAATTGTACTTTTTATATTTTGTTTTGTTTAAAAGAAGTGTGTTGTAGAGTTTCTGGCCGCATCTTCTCTACAACGGAACACCTTCCGACGCGGTGGTAGATTCAAAAACATGACGTCAAAAAGTTATCTATGTGATATTATTTTGAATAAACAATTTTGACTTTTGACTTTTAAACAGGGTGTCAGGAAAAGTATCGTTATCCTTTAAACCACATATTCTACCCAACAACTTTTACTATGGGAGCAAACCTGTCAGAATTAATAAAAAATCAACTGTCCCATACGTTTGAATTAAGTTGCAGTTTAGTATGGGACAGCTGATTTTGCTCCCATAGTAAAAGTTGTTCAGTTTGATGGGTAGAGTATATGATTTAAAGGTTAATGATACTTTTCCTTAGACTCAGAAGGGTTGGGACACCGGGCGACCGACGGCCAGTCCATACAAAAATAACATTTAGTATGGGAAGCCGTCCGCCGTCGTCGTCGGTTATGTGTACCCATTTTTTAGGGTTCCGTAGTCAACAAGGAACCCTTATTGTTTCGCCATGTCCGTCCGTCTGTCCGCGGCTTTGCTCAGAGACGCTTAGTACTAGAAAGCTGTAATTTGACATGGATATACATATTAATCACGCCGACAAAGTGGTAAAATAAAATCGTGAACAATTTTTTTTTTTTTGCTCTTATGATTGAAGTTGATCAGTTTGATGGTCGGAACTACCCCTGAAATTTTAGAAAGTGATAAAAAGTCACCCACAGTAAAAATAGATGCGCCTTAATTTTTGTTCATGAATTTCTAAAAGTACTTCATAACAGATAATCTTAAACGATACTTTGTTCTGTTTAGAGAACTGTAACACGAGGTTTGAGGAAGGAGCGAGGTGAAGGGGGTATGCCACTCAAAAAGTTTATCTAACACATCCTTGAGATTGGGATAGAGCGGTACACGTATATTGTGTTGTATTATATTAAGTATGTTTTAGTCAATATATGGAAGATTTAAGAGTGTTAACTAACCTCTAAGCGACGTTATAATTCACGCATATCCATTTAAATTATTCTCACTTTCTACATAACTCTATAAATAAGTTAGTATATCGATAAAAACAACGTTACAAACAGCTGTTATTACTAATTCAAACATTTTAATAGTCTATAAAGAATCATGATTCTGTACGCAGGAACGTGACGAAATACATCGAAACGCTTGGAGAGTGACAGGGATAGACAATCAATTTATCAGTTAGCCAAAGAAACTAGATCATGATAATGGAAAGGAGAAGGATACTGGCATATGTTGGGGGAACAGTGTTGTTTGCCGCTATAGTGCTTGCAGTTGTCTTTGTGACTCTACATTTTATTCCAAGGTAAGTTTTTAAGATTCTGTATTTTATTACTTAAAGAATAAAGTGTTTAATTGATAGTGATTGGCCAGACAACGCTCGAGATGTTGAGAGAGTAAATTAGATAAACATTCCGATGATTTTAAACGACCGTTTCTAAGGAAAATTTATGTACCTACCGTGAGAGATAAATATTGATGTTGAGAATTAGGTACCTACTGTTAATTGAAATGTTTAGTACCAAATAGTCATAAAATAAAATAAATACATAACAAAGAATTGACAAATTAACATTATTTGATGAATAAACATCATATTAAAATATTACTATCGAAATAGGTATGCAATTTTGTAGCAATAAATGTTTTATTTTATTTATGTACTTGTCTACCTCTTATGCTATATCTTATCGTATCCTATAAGGTCTTAGACAACCTATACAAGGTGTTACAAAAGTACAATAAACATTTAAGGCACCCCCTTAAGTTAAGACCATCAAACTGATCAACTTTCACTATGGAACTAATATCGAAATCGCGAAAAAAAAATCTGATCTTCCATACTAAACTACAAATCTACTCGAGTTAAATGTATGGGACAGCAGATTTTTTTGTTGCGATTTCGATGTTGGTCCCACAGTGAAAGTTGTTCAATTTGATGGTCTAAGCAACCCCCTTAAAAGTTTTAAATGTTTATTTTACTTTTGTAACACCTTGTATAGGAACAATATATTTTTCCATTGTAACACCTTGTATAGGAACAATGTATTTTTTTGTTTATGAAGGAATTTCTAATGTAAGAATTTTTCCGAAAGACATTAAAATAGAAAAAAAAATCAAAACGGATCGATAGATGGCGTTGATGCGAGATGGATAAGCAGAGCAACCTTGCAGATAATGAATTACCTTGAATTACAAATTAAATTCGTGTTACAAGCAAAAAAATCTGAACATCAAAGGATGTGTCTGAGTCAATGATATGAATTTTTTTGTTTACTTTTAAACTAAATTTCCTTCTTCGCATCAAAATTACGTCAACGGCATTCATCGAGGTACTTATTTTGAATGATTAATAGCTGTCAGAAAACTCATTGCATTTCTTTTCTCTTTTCTACACTTTTCAAAACTGTGCCAAGAATGTCACAAGATGTAAAAAATCTGGCCAAGTGGCGTTTATCGGACCACACATCATATATTTCCCAGATGTGAGAATTATCTGGGGGATTTCAGGTAACTAATAAAATAAAAGTTCCCAATATCTCGAGATAGCAAGCGATGACGAGTGATGGCTTATGACCTTACTGCTGCAAAACTGTTCATGCATGTATTTTTATTTGGCAATAAACTGATTTGATTTGATTACTGTAATAAATCAGAAGTGTGTCTATAAACTGAAGATATTTACAAAAACCCCGAACGCACGAAAAAATATTAACTGGGAAGAGAAAAACAAGCTCTACAATAATTAACCAGCTAAACCAACTTTGTTTGTGCAAAAATAATTTGAATGTTATTAGATAAAGAAAAATTACAAAACATACCTATTTGTTGGTTATTGGTTTGTCCCCCGCCTGCAAAACCTATCTAATAACGATCTAATAAGACCAAAAGAGTCAGCCCAACGGGAACAGGTACGGACGAAGTCGCGGGCAATCTCTAGTATTTCTATAAAAGTGAGCATTGCTTCTAAAAATATCCTTGGGTAGGTGTATACTAGGATATTTATATTTATATGTGTACAAAAAGATGCAACGCACTTATAATGTTGTGGTCTAAAACCTTTATTTATAATCCTACCAGTTTAGTTACTCTATAATATACGTTAATTAATGTATCCCTAAGTAATTTTTTCCGAAGACTCTATGTCGTTAAGTAAGCAATTACCTATCACGCTAGGTTGATACAAACTGGAAATTAATTACCTAGGATTTTTTGATACATTTTAAGTGGTTTTAAATGTTCAAGTCATACAAGTAGATACAAGTAGGTCGTACCAGCAATAATACAAAGTTGCAGTGTAACCATAGAATAGATTGTTTTGTTATTGTAAAATCGTGCTCAGTTTAGCACGATTATTTTAATTACTTATCTTAACGACTCTTAAAATAATTTTATGAATTTTTAAAAACTCTATGAAACATAATGATTAAATCACTTAATTTTCCCTCACTCAATATCTTTATTCATAATGTTGCACGCATTTATAACACTATACTTCATTCCAAATAAGGACGACGAGATTTTCCGATTCCTATTTAGCTTTCTGTCCAATTCTGATAAGCACATATAATTTATTTATCAGAAAGATGTTACTATCTGACATATCTTGGACGTTACTAAAGCTATTCTAAGAATAAGTGAGAGTAAATGTTTCAAATCTCTATTTCTGTAATTAAAAATTGCCTTAAATTTTCGTTGCTATTTTGAATGGAGTATTCTTCTACTTCTACTGGTATTCTATTAAAACCGTTTTCACAGTTTATCCGTAGGAAACTTCGATAAAAGTAAAAGTAAAAAAAATAAGTTAGAAAAACAATTTGCTAGTCATTTTGCGTTTACTTTGACCCTCAGAGGAAGGATCTCAATAGAGTCCGCATAAATTTACGATTGTAGTTGGTCTCTTTTGTCTTATGATTATGACGTACCTTTAATAGTAGAAGGAGATGGAACTATAGATATTTGTTTATGCGGCTGTCCACTTTTTTTTGAGCTAGTGTGTGTGAAAAGTGACCGTAAACATAAGGCCATATGTCACTTGGTGCCTTTTGTCCATACTACTTGACACCACACACTCAAACCTAAACGTCAAAAAAAGTGGACACTTTACAATTGGTATGGCTCACTCTATTAGGTATAATCTCTTTGCTTTGACCAAACGACAGATATATCTACTTTAAAGACGTACCGACGTGACAGACCAAGTGCGCGCGGGCGCCTTCTTTTCGTGCTTCGATTAATTCGGTATATCATGTTTTTTTGTCTTCATTTTATAATTTTTACGGATAGGAGACATAATTTTAGGAATCTTATTTAAGTTTTTGCGTTTCATCGAGTGTATCAATATACAAAGTAAAATTGATATCATAGCGTCGATTTAAACTAAGAGTTTACCAATCAAACTGAACAACTTTGACTATGGGAGCAAACAGATCGGAGCAGAAAAAATCATCTGTTCCATACTAAACTGCAACGCCTACTCGACTCAAATGTAATGCAACAGCTGTTGTTTTTTTTCCCCGATCCGTTTGCTCCCATAGTACAAGTTGTTCAGTTTGATGTGTAGACTCTTAGTTTAAAAGGATGCTAATGATATCAACAATCCTTTCATTTTAAAATCTCTGACATAGAAAATATTGTTATTGAGATAATTATCTCGAAATGGTTTTCGATTCAGCCCTCGAAAAAAAAATTGACATACCGATTACTCTTTGGGCCTATCCATTCATTTTACTTCAATTGGTCAATTGATCGTGTAACTTGACAGAGGGGGATGCTAACTCAATGCTGGTCCCTAGTTATATGGTCTAAGATCGAGTGACCGTTGACATTTCTCTGTACCTACTAACCATAAATATTTCTCGATTTCATAGTTGGTTCCATAGTGAAAGTTTTTCAGTGTTATGGTCTGAAGCACCCCGTATATGTGACCAACGCATTAAATAAATTGTAAGAGGTGTGTTTTTTGAAACTCATTCGTTGAACTCAGCAGTTGAAAACGACAAAATTACTATGGCGATATGCAACTTTCTTCTGCTGATTTGACTTTCAAAAATCGCACTCCTGGATTGTGATTTTTGAAAGTCAAAGCAGCAATCGAAAGATGCATATCTCTTCAGTAATTTTGACATTTTCAACTGCTGAAAGGAATGAGTTTTAAAAATCGCACGCTAGCTAAGTAAATTAAAAACTAGGAGAACTGTAGATCTCCCGTTAAACTCCTTATGGAGTTTTGGAGAGACATTGTGTATTCTAGGTTATAATCATTCTGCAATGATAAACAAAGTTTAAAAAGAGGGTACTACAGTGTACACAAAACAATGTTTTAATTTAGCATTACAATACGATGTGTCTCATCCATTACAAAGTACATATAATAATAATTAGCATACCTATTCGGTTAAATAGCAGAACAGCTGGAATGAGCGACATTAACAAATTAATTCTTGACGTTACAAGTTCGTTTACAAGGCTCGTGAATCATGTTTACTGTTATCGCTATCTGTTTGTTCAGGTGATGTTTAAAAAACATATTAAGATGATTGTGAAGTAGCTCCATACAAAATTCGGGTATGTTTTCACCCCACTAAAACCTTGAGAATTCAACGGTTTTATTGTCATTTGATTCAATTCTCAGCCGACAGACGTCCACTGCTGGACATAGGCCTCTACAAAGATCGCTACAACGACAGCGTTGGTTGATTTTTATTAAATGCACGAAATACTAGGTTTATATGCCTGACTTTAGTCAATTTTTTGTGAAACAAATGATTACTTAAGTACATTATTGGCATCATAAATAACCAGATTTGTAACTTTTGAATTTTTCGAATTTCGTTACACCTAATTATATCGGTGTTCTCCATAATATTAACAAACCTAAAACGAAATTAGAAATAATCTAAAGTTAAAAACCTGCTTATTTCTGATACTGAAAACACGCATACATACATACATACATATTCTCAAGCCTGTCCCCCACTTACAGTCACGACTCACCAACACAAACTCACTCAACACGAACACCGCCGACGGTAACACGATCATGTCGCGACCATGTTGCTTGCGTCGCAGTAATAATCGAGGTTCCCGTCGTCACCACAGGAGACAGTCGCGATCTCTGCCCACTCCGTTTTCACCCCTTAGGGGTGCCCCTTGGTCAGGTTGCTTAAGTTCATTCACTGGTTCGGTAGACCTACCAGGGCGCTTTAACAAACAGTAGCTGCTCCCTGAGCAATACTGTATTAGTCATTCAAAATAAAAACCTGTCTCCCACTGGGGTAGGCAGACACAACGGAACGCCACCTGCTACGATCCTGACAAATGTCTCTAGCTACCTCCACTTTCATAAGTCCTTTCATCAATGCTCATCGGTTTCGGATAGATGTGTCCTGGCCCTTTTTAAGCACGTCGCCAATTTGGTCCGTATATGTACGACTAGGCCGTCTCCTTTCAAGATTTCCTCTTACGCTTGCCTTATAAATTGCACCTTTCAGGCCACAACGTTCTCTATTTAAATTATTTTTCAATTTGTCCATCACAAGTTACACCACACATCTCTCACTCACTTCTCAGTGAGTGCATTTCTACGGCGTTAATCTTAATTTCGTGCGTCTTCTGCCACACCTAAGATTCACTTCCATACATCAATATCGGGACTATTACTCCATTATGAATTGCCATCCGTGCCTTTTTGAAAACGTGTTGGCTTTTCACAAAAAAATGCAGAGCTCCGTTTACCCTATTTTCTGCTTTCACTCTTCTCTCAAGCTTCGTTTTATCTTCTCTTCCAATACACAAACTCATTAACCTGTTCTAATGTTACATCACCTATCATAATACTGCATATTATAGTAAGTTTGTCATCGTAATTCCTCTTTAGCACCATTACTTTTATCTTACTTTCATTCCTTTCTTTTTTATTATAAGTCTCATTCATGTCACCATCGCCTGCAAGTCATTCGCCGTCGATGCAAATAGTACTAATTGTAAAAACCCATTGAATTAAGTACGTCAAGGTTTATAAGTGAATAAAACGTTTTCACTTCTTGTATGGAGACTACATAAATTAGACATTGGCAAAATCATCAATACCAAGATGGCAGCCATATTTTAAAATTAGAATAGATTAGAAGAAAAAGAAAAAAACAAGCTCTGTCTGTACTAATTACTCAGCTATACAAACTTTGTTTGTGCAAAAATAGCTAATTAACGATAATAGAGCTTGTTTTTCTCTTTTCAGATAATAATTTTTATTTTTTTAATTGTTTTAGTAATTTCTTGACGATTTAGAGGATGTACTCGGACTTTTGATTTTCGATACATCGTAAACTTTTCGTTCAAACCTAATGAATTTCAATTAAAGTCATGCTTAAATACTACCACGTGGTGTTGAGTTTACGAAACGATAATCCTATATGACATTGAACTATAAAAATACATAAAATACTATATTTTACCCGCGACTTCTTTCGTACAAATTATATACCAGGTTTTAAGTCAAAACTATCAAAAAAAATGATTTCATCATAGTCGGTTCAGTAGTTTTTACGTGATGCTCGAATAAACAAACAAACAGAGATAATCTAAAAATGGTTTATTTGGAGTAAGATACGCCTAAAAACATATCATAATCTAATCTTTTCTCATAAATATCTTCAATTTGTTGTAAAGACACACTTCTGTTACAGTTTTGTAATTGTTTATGAATGGGTCTAGTATCGACTTTTCAGTTTACTATCCAAAATTCCTAACTAATAAGTTATAGGTCGCCGTCACGGGCTTCATCAACAAGTCTCTATAGTGTCTCATACTATACACCGTAGTATCGGGGTCAGTTTGAAACTGTAACAGGCCAGACCATCAAACTGACCAACTTCTGCTAAGGGACCAAACTTGAAATCGCGAAAAAAAAGTCAGCTTTTTCATTAATTTTGATCGATTATTCCATTATTTTATTCTATATCGTTGTCTAGTCATCATAACACAAGTCCAGGCTAGATTCTGGTACTTTAAATGTGACTAGATAATTTGTGTGACAATATCCAAGATATTATTATAAGGTATTATTGAGATTTTGGTAACTATGGAACATCAGATTTTTTTCGCTATTTCAATGTTCGCTCCGTAATGAAAGCTGTTCAGATAGATGGTCTGAAGCACCCTGTTCGATATGTAACGCATTTAATTTTACAACCTGCCACATGATAGGTAATAGTGGCTATACAACGTGTTAATGAATAAGCGCAAACCTCATACACCCCAACTGATTTATAACAAAATATTTAGATTGAAAGAATAATTTCATTACATATTTTGATAGTTAAAATTTAAAGTTATTCGATTTTATTTTTTGAGGCAAAAATGATTTGTTATCATTTCAGCAATGAATGAAAGCGCTAACGTGCTCATGGATACATTTTAAGAATCTTGTTTTGATAGTAAGTAGGGTGAGAGTGCCCGAGCGGTGGGCTGAGATAGAGTTCAGTAAATTTTAAATTTTACAAACAAATTATATAACATTTTGAAAAAAATTACCTATGTTGAAACCATGATTATTCGATTCTGCTCTCGATTCCAAACAAACTACTTTCTAGTTTTGCGTTAATTCCTTAACACGTTGTATAAAAGATTCCTTTAATATTTTCAAATCATTCAGTTTGGTCGCCATATCAGTATCACTATTTAGTCCCAAATCATTGTTGTATCTTTTCTTTCAGTTCTCAAGTAACAGCCTCAGGTAAAAAGCTAGTCATAGACCATGATGGCGGCGCGGATGACGCGATGGCCATTTTTATGGCTTTGCTTTTCGAAAAATATTATGATGGGTAAGTAATGCTAGCATACAATATTATTATAAGTGCTAGCACATCCTTGACACTTCCTGCAAACGGGCTCGCACTTATAAGAACAAGTATACTGTATAAGTTAGCACGTGTATATTATATGCATTGTTATGAGAATTGACTGTAACATAGTCAAATCTCATAACCAGTCAAAACCACTTTGCTTTTGACTGCAAATCAGTCAAAAGTGGGTATGATCGGTTACGAGTTTTTGACCCCAGACACAGAATAGGTAATAGTATATAGTTCTACATACAAAACTGCTAATCCCCGCCCCTCTCTGACTCCAGATACCCCACCTCATCTCACACTTTCTGGGGACACTTTAGGGGAGCCGAGCAAGGAAATTCAGTCAGGCCCGCGCACCCGTAGTATTTGACTGAATTAAAATATATTTCACTAGCAGCCCGTCCCGGCTTCGCACGGGGTAGACAAACAATTTTAAGACTCATTTTTCTACACCTTCGGTTACATTGTTCAAATTTTACCAAGGATCCCTAATTTTTTTCAAAATGAAATGTAGCCTATGTCAAATTGGAAGAATGTAGCATTCTATTGGTGAAAGAATTTTTTAAATCGGCCCAGTACTTTTTGAGCCTATTCATTACAAACATACAAACATACAAAAATAGGTACAAATCTTTCCTCTTTATAATATTAGTGTAGATTTGTACACTCTCAGTAAAAATAAAAGTAGGAAAATAAAGCTAAATTCACACTTTCAGTAATTCTTTACCTAAAATACTATTTTAAATAACAGTTGTGTTGTGATATTCATACGATGCGTGGTAAGTCAACCTTACGCATAATGTCATACACAATTTGCGCAAAGTGCGCATGTGCGAACGCCATCATGTCAAATCCAAAACGTTGTTTGACGTGCCGGACCTGTGCCCTAGATCTAACTCAGTCGGTTAGGTTAGCTAGGAGCGAAGCTAGCTAGCTACTGCTGCTGTTTACCTAGTCCACTCGAAAATATATCGTTCAAAACCACTTTTGACTGATTTTTGCAGTCAAAAGTGGTTTTGACCGGTTATGAGTTTTGACTGTACCATAAATATAATACTGAGTGCAAATGACAGATGAACACATCGCTGCCTACCTACTGTCATCTTCCTTCCCTACCATCGAGAGGAGGTTAAAATTGGTGGAGGGCAGGGAGTGTCCGTACTGTATTGTAGTACTCCTTCTTATACTGTGATGTGATGTTAGTTAAGGATTACTTATAATCGATAACCGGTGATTGTTACCTATTATAGTTTCCTTTAGAAACTATTTTTATTTACAGTTTTATCTCGCAATCTCAAAAATTTTTGACATTTAAACAATTGATGATTGAAATCACGGAGCGCGCTCCAAACCGATATTTTCAATACTAACCAATGAAAGTCAATGAAATTTTTCTGAAACAATGTAGAAATTAATCTCTATGTTTGTATGAAGTCAGATTCGTTAAAATGTATAGTTTTAAAGTTAGAGTGCCTCAAAGATTTCCATACAATTCTTAAGTTAATCCTAGCATTAAAACTGTATGTTTTAACGAAAATCAGACTTCATAAAAACATAGAGATTAGTTTCTAGATAGTTTCTGAAAAATTTGATTGACTTTAATTGGGTAGTATTGAAAATATCACCTGACTTCGTTTGTCAGCGCGCATTTACACATTCGGAATAAAATTTTCTTAAGTATTTTTTTCACCATGCATTTTACAGACCACAAATTGTTGCTCTGACAACCACTCATGGAAATGTTGATGAAACTCAATCGTTTAAGAATACCCAAAGGTTCTTAGGCATATCCGATAGAAACGATGTAAGTATATACATACAATGTATAGTCAGAATTATTCTACGCTAGCTGCAGCAACTTTGCACTGTTTTTAAAGCTGGTACGATTCGCGACTGGGCTTGAAGTAATTACTTGGCTTGACACCGACTCCAATAAAATTGTGTATATTTTAATATAGGGTCCTTCTTAATATGCTGACACTTTTTTAAGGGGATGATCCGACCATCAAACTGAACAACTTTCAACAAAAAAAATCTGCTGTTGCATACATTTTGCTCGACTAGGTTTTCATTTTTGAATGTTTTTTTTTTTCGCGATTTCGATGTTGGTCCTATAGAGAAAGTTGTTCAGTTTGACGGTCTGATCATCTCCTTAAAAAAGTGTCAGCATTTTAAGAAGGACCCTATATAGAATAGCATAGCATAGCATAGAATATACTCACGACTATATTCCCCGAGGGGGTAGTCAGAGATATTCTCAGAACATATTAATTTAGAATAATTCAATTAATAAAAGCTTTATCGCCAGTAGATCTTTACCAAATCAAAATGGGACCAACTCGGCGATAATTCCTTTGGAAACGAAAACAATTTTTCTATATTGGTCAAGAAATGTAGTTCGGGTAAAAAACGAAATAAAGATTTATAAAATTACCCAAAACCTCAATTTTTGAAATTTAAGTCAATTTTTATACCTACGTCATTTTTAGGGTTCCGGTCCCTCGTAGCGGGAGTCCGACTTGCACTTGGCCGGTTTTTTTATAAATTAATATGGTATACTATCAGCGAGATGGAGCATTCTAAGACAAAAGTGTCAATATTCGTTGTGATTCAATATTCGATAATTAGCTAGTAGCATATGCTCACGACTATATTCCCCGAGGGGGTAGTCAGAGATATTCTGAAACCTCAGAACATCCACGTTTCACCAGTAGAACCGAAACTCTGTCCAGTGTGACGGGGGGTGAGCCCGTCACCACTTATATTGGACAGTGGGTACAATACATGCCTCGAAATTGAAGCATGCAGGTTTCCTCACGATGTTTTCCTTCACCGAAAAGCCAGTGTTGCTACAAATCGTACATAAATTTCGCTAAATTCGTAAAATAATTAGCTAGTAATCTAAAAAATACCATGTGGGTTGTATTTAGGCACTTATAGTTATTTATACGATGATTTGACGTCATATTTTGTATTTTTCAGGTATCAATATACAGAGGCAGTACTTCTTCACTAGTCATCAGTCAACCAACTGACTTTTATTTCGGAGTAGATGGTCTTGGTGACATGGAGAATGTAACTTTTGCTGCTATAGAACCTGAGGCCGACCATGCTGTTATGGGGCTCATTAGACTTTCGAAGAAATATGAAGGTTGGTACGCCGTGGTGGTCTATTATAGTGGCGAGTAACCTTTCCTGCTGTGCAGGAGGCGATGGTTCGATGCCCATCCAAGCCGACTCGTACCAATGAGTTTTTCGGAATCTATGCAGGATTTGTAATACCACTGGCTTTTCGGTGAAGGAAAACATCGTGAGGAAACCTGCATGCTTCAATTTCGAGGCATGTATTGTACCCACTGTCCATTACAAGTGGCGAAGTCCTCACTCCCCGTCACACTAGACGGAGATTCGGTACTACTGGTGAAACGTGGATGTTCTGAGGTTTCAGAACATCTCTGACTACCCCCTCGGGTAATATAGTCGTGAGCATATACATACATACCAAAATCGCAATCGAAAAAAAAATCAACAGTCCCTTACATTTGGATCGAGTAGCCATTGAAGTTTTCTATGGAACAAAAATTGTTTTTTCGCGATTTCCATCTTGGCTGGTCTGAAGCACCCTGTTCGATATGTAATGGATTTTACTTTACACCCTACATTACACAGCAGGGTTCAACTTAATATGCCGACGGTTTTTTAAGACCATCAGACTATTATAAAACAACTGAACAACTTTCTCAATTGGCCCAAAATCGAAATCGCAATAAAAAAAACCAGCTGTTCACACATTTGGGTTGTGTGGGATTGCAGTTGGATGAAACAGCTGATTTCTTTTTCGCGATTTCGGTTTTGATATCCGATCCAATATAATAGATAAAGTGTTTGACTAGCTGTTAACTAGGCATTGCTCGTGTGACGGATATATTTAGAATATTGCTCACTATTTTCTTGACGAACATACCTAGTTGTGAGTTTATATTCAATTAAACCTTTGCTTCCAGGAAACTTGGTGGTAGTAGCATTAGGTGCTCTTACAAACATTGCGTTGGCTATAAAACTTGATCCAGATTTCATAAATAGATTGTCACATCTGTACGTTGGTGGAGGAAATGTTAATGGTAAGATTTGTTAAAACTGAACTCAATAAATACTAACTGCCTATCAACATTTGCTTTGTCTTTCCACCCTTCTAAAGCACTGAAGAAATCAGAATCATCAATTTTGCCAATAATAATCATAATCATAATCAATAATTTAGCGCCTTATGTTAAACGCTGATCATATATTTTGTTAGCGCCATTTGTAAATATTACCTACATGCTATTATTTTCGTTGCAAGTGTTGTGTTGTTTGTGACAACTTGCACATTGAACAGAGCTTGGGTACTGATACTGAATGAAATATGGATAATCTGAATGTGGAATATTTGGACCCTCTCGTGGAATAGTCACAAGCCTAAGTTATATTTTTTAACAAACAAATTATTTTGCAGGTACGAAAAGTGCAGAACCAGAATTCAATGCCCTGGCTGACGTGGAATCCTATTATATAGTAGCAAATAATTCGAATCATGAAAAAGTAACATTTGTTCCATTTTCTCCGATATTGGAAACACACAACATTCCTAGGGTGAGTAAAGTTATTACAGTCGAATGGAGGACTCTCGTTTGCCAAGGCGCCTTACTTCCTGCAGAGGTCGGTCTGAAGAGGTCAGGGCTCTTCCGGAATCAGTCACGCCAATAGGGAAAAACTCGCAGAAAATAGAGGAGGATGGAAAAAGAAAAAAAGATGGTCGGACTACTCCAGATGAAGCCTGGTCCACACAACTGGCAATAAATTGTGACGAAAGTCATAATGCTATTACAGTCCCGACTTCATCCACCAACATGCAGTTCTGTTGTTAAGGCTGCGGACGTGTCTGCCGCTTTCGTATCCTACAACACTGCTTGAAAGATGGCAAGGCCTATGATGGTCAAAGTTGTAACGTAAAGGATCTCTCTGCAGGGCAAAAGCTTCTTCTAAGAAATTAAGGGTGAAAAGAACTTCACCACGCATGCCCAATGGGGATTGTTTGAGGTAAATTAGTGGTCATTCAACATTCATGACCAAAATCTTATTCAAACCTAACCTAAATCAAAAAGTCCTTCAAATTGTGACGCAGAAGATTAATGCAGATTTTATAATTGTTTGATTACAGGAATGGCGTGAGAATGTGTTAGGTGCGATAGAAACTGATACAATGAGAGCTTTGAATTACTTCGAAAGGTTGTCAATAGGCAAAAATAACAAGACTAAGTGGGGAAACCTGGATCCAGTGGTCGTGGCATTAGCTTTGAATAGTACTATCTTCGAAGATATAAAGTACTCTGAGAACAGTATTATTTTGTGTGGTAAGTAATTATTCCACGTATCTGCTCCTCAACTAATACAAGAAAAGTTTTGACTAGATCAACGTATATATTATTAATAGAAGCGGCTATGCCCTGGAGTGGGCGAATATGTAAGGTGTAAGGAAAAGTATAATTAACCTATAAACCAAATACTCTACCCATCAAACTGAACAACTTCTACTATGGAAGCAAACCTGTCAGCGCAAAAAAATACCATATTCCATACTAAACTGTCTACTTGACTAAAATGTATGAGAAAGCTGATTATTTTTTGGCCTGACAGGTTTGCTCCCGTTGTAAAAGTTGTTCAGTTTGATGGGCAGAGTATGTGCTTTAAATGTTACTGATACTTTTCCTTACACCATGTAAAGATAGTGATGGATGATGATGGACTAGACTGGGTCTTTAAGGATAATTTATTAAATGATATGATTCTTGACAAAATATTTTTTTTATGAATGAATGACTAGCCACCCATAGATATAATAATAGAAAGAGATAGGCCAATCTATTTCATTCCATTCTAATCTATTCTAATCGTCATTGCATCATAAATCTCTAAATTAGGTAACATTTAATTTATTTTATTAAAATGAAACCGATTCTCGTTTTTAGGCAGATATAGAACGGTTCCTGACTATCTTGATAGATACACGCTCATGAGTTTACGGTTAGGGTCGATTCACACCAGAAGAGCAGCATCGAAGAGCATTTGCTCGCAGTGGCAATCTTTTCACTTGTGAATAAAGGTTAAATTTATTTGCACGTTGCCGACGCGGCAGCCGCGCGCGGCGCCGCCTCCGCGCTACCTGTATTGCTTCATCATCATCATCTTCAGAAGATTATTGTATTGTGATTAATTCAAAGAATATTTCTTTACAGACAGTACCGACTTCAAACAAAGAGGTATAAACACGAACAATTTTACGGATGATGCCACTTACGCAAACTCTAAAGTAGCATTCGCACCAGATGAAGAAGGATATAAGAATTTGTTACTAAATATATTTTCCGCTGAATTATACTGTGTTTAATATAATTAAACACTTAATACGTACTAATTATTGTTTTATTTACCTAATTATTTACACAAAAAAAATATTTTCAAAATTTTATTTTACCACTTTGTCGGCGTGAGTACTAGAAAGCTGTAATTTGACATGGGTATACATATCCCATGTCAAATTACAGCTTTCTAATACTAAGCGTCTCTGAGCTAAGCCGCGGACAGACGGAGAGACGGACGGACATGGCGAAACTGTAAGGTATCCTTGTTGACAACTGAACCCTAAAAATTGACGTATAATAATGTCCAGCCCAAACATTTTTTGGTCTTCGCTGCGTTCCTACAGACCGAAAAAATATTTGGTCCAGTCATCCTCAAGTGATGCGATCCAACGAATACCATTTGATTTTGTTTATAATTAAGATTTTGCTTACCTACATCAAAATTTGGGTCATCTCAGTTCAACTAGCATGAATTGCGTTACAAAACATTATCGTAAAGTTTTATCTCCAACACTCGTGTCAGAGAACTTATCTCATTTTCTTATTAATATTATCAATTGGTTGATTTAAATACTATGCTTTGTTTACATTATTGACTTGATCATGAACCACTGTCTAGTAATGTACCTATAGCTCATCAGAATATTTACAATTACTTATGTCATAATGGTTTGACCACGTACCTAAAGTCGGGCCAATTTAGAAAATTCATCAAACGTAACCTTGTAACGGCGGGTATAGAATAATATTTATTTTTCGAAGTTAGAACTGCACAATTGCTTTACTCTTTTTAATTATTATTACAGATTTATTGTAATAATGACCAAAGAAGGTAATTTTACGATTTACTTTTACTAATAAACCATTCTAAATATAATAAACAATTCAATTCAATTTTTGTTTAGTGGCATCCGATGCGTTATCACAATTCAGCCAATGTCTCGTTATGTGGATATTATATGAAGGAAAATGATCAGTGGTATTTATTAAGTCTAGAGTGGCAGTTTTGCCAATGTAAGTAGGTTATAATCTCAAGTGATTGTTTTAAGGTTAAAACACAAAAGAGTTCACAAAATGGTGGAGCCACGTGCAATCCCGACGCGTCGATACGCAAGCGTCCGTACTCCGCCAGAATTGCAACGCGACTACCTATAATAAACAATTTCTGTTCTAAAGAACTGAACGTCGTTAAAATGTTGCGTCAGTGAACCCTTTTTCTTTTTTAAAACTAGGGATGTAACCCCAAAAAATCAAAGTGAAACGTAGTTCCAACCGGGATATTCACATATAATTCGATTCACGTATGTTTCAAATCCGTATCGATTCATTCACTTTAATTGATGTTTTTAAGCAGGTCAACTCACTACGAAGCTAAAACTGACAGATGTCAAATATGACCTATTGAATTGGCCCGACTTTACTGATATTCTTGATGAGTCGCGCTGCGAGTCTGGCGGAGTACGGACGCGTGCGTATCGGCGCGTTGGGCTTGCACGTGGCTCCACCATTTTGTGAACTCTTTTGTGTTTTAACCTTAAAACAATCACTTGAGATTATAAACTACTTACATTGGCAAAATTGCCACGCTAGACTTAATTAATACTACTGATCATTTTCCTTCGTATACTCTCCACATAACGAGACATTGGCTGAATTGTGATAACACATCGGATGCCACTAAACAAAAATTGAATTGAATTGATATTCTTGATTATTAACATTGTTACAGCTATGTTATGCTATTTCAAATCAAATTAAAGACAAAGACGGTAGTGTTGAAAAAGGGCTTCTGATATAATGGCTCAGTAACTTGATTGGACGAAAGCCCAACCCCGGTTTGGCCAGCGACGGATTTGCCCTAAGGCCCAGTGGACCCGGGCCAAGGGCGGCCAGATATTAGAGGCGGCCAATCGTGACAAAAAATTCACTGATGATATCAAAAAATGACTCAAAGTACCTAAATATTATCCCTAAAATCTCGGAAAATATTACAAACTAACAGCGATTATAGTTAACTACATTACTGTAAAGTAAATTCATTGTAGTATGTATGTAGTCTAAATGATGGTTGCTGAGAAAAGGGCGTTTGGCGCTTAGGTACTACATGGCCTGGGGCCTAGGGCGGCAAAGACTGCAAATCCGCTACTGGGTTTGGCGGTTGCGGGTTCAAGTCAAAGATCAAGTCATTTTTTTAAATCTTTAATTTGATGTAAATTGTACATACCTACTAGTGTAAATGTCCTAAGACATTCCAAAATATGGTCATTATTATTATCTTCTCTCTATTATCTCACAGAGGTAAGTAAAGTCTACGGTTCCTCATACGCTACCACACACTACGACTGTCTGACGTGGTTCATGTCAAACTAAAGTTAGTTGCACAAACATGTTGTCCCACTAGCGTTTTTTGCACAAGCAAGCTTACGCACTAGCGTTAATCGCACAAACACGTTGTTGCACTAGCGTTATTTGCACAAGCATGCTTTTTCCACTTAAGTTATTTACACAAACATACTGTCGAAATAGCGTTAGTTGTACAAACATGCTGTCGCACTAGCGTTAGTCGCACAAACATGTTGTCGCACTAGCGTTAGTCGCACAAAAATGTTGTTGCCCTAGCGTTATTTGCACAAACATTTGTCCACTTTCTGTAACACAAATCACGCCCTCTTAATTGTCTTATCCACACACAAATCTTTGCATGCACAAATGCAAAGCCGTTGATTAATGGTGCAGAAGTAAGTTAATATTTGAAATTCAAAGTCAACATGACTAATTTCTTGATAAAGGTTACGGTATCAAATGGTGATATGACGATATTACCAGTAAATATTACAAAAAAAGGCCAACAAGTAAATTCTAGAAGTAAACTGTAATGATACAAACTCATAATTATGATATTTGAACAACAAAGTAAATAGAATAAATGTTTGCCAAAAGATAAAATTCTTCAGTATGCAGGTAGACACTTGTGGTATATGCAGCGAATAATAACGCTATTTTGCTTTCAAAGATATGAGTACAGAGTATAAGAATACAGAGAAACAACTGAACTGAACTAAACAAATTATCCATAGAAAATTTCAAAGCTTTATATCTTCGTTATTATTTTATAAATTGCAAATGATTATTGTTACGCGGCATCTAGATTTTATGAAATATTTTTCCATATAAAAATATTACTTTTATTAATACCGTCTACGCGCATTATGCGTAAAACTTTTGTGTGAAATTGAAAACTCTGCAACCACCTTAATAAGACATTGAAAAGATAAGACATCTTTTGAATCCCAATCCTTTTGTCTATTCTTGGTGTGCAAATAAATAATACTTATCTTATTAGCACTAATAACTCATAGTACAGACGAACTGTACCGTAACTGACAAATGCTTGCTTGCTTACTGTGGACAGTTCACAGATTCAATAATCTGGATTTACTGTAAACTCATTTCCATACTGTGCCTTACGTCTGTGAATTAGATGCCTATGCCCTGTGCAGCGCTTCATGTTCTGCTTGAGGTAGCGGTAAAGCAGAACATGAAGCGAAGCGAAATCTAGTGCGTTATGCGCTTCAGCTGTGGAAGGTTGTTTGTTACTGAAAATACGTGAATTTTTTATTAGAATATACAACAATATAAGCACTATGGCGGGAAAAAATATGTAAGTTTAAGCAATTCAGGTATTATTTAAGTAGTATTTATTCAAATATACGTACTGAAGATTCGCTTTATTGATTTTTATAACCTTAAATTGCCGGTCTCCATTGTTGTGAGTGTATGACAACTGACCGCCCATTTTATAACTTTGTACCTAAACTTGTCATGTGGGTAAACGATTTTGTACCTTATTGTGATCGAATTTAAAACTATTGTTTTTTTTCATTTTTTCGAGTTCATAAGATGTGAGAACAGTAAAACTCGCGTCGCCGGCAAAGTCAAGGTTGTGGCTATAATTACATGTACATACATACATTAACCCACGACTCCTATACTTTTCGGAGTGACAGAAACTTTAGTTCAAATATCATCTTAAGTGGCAAGTTGTAACAATAGTATCGTTGCTATTTAATTTGAGTAAGTAATAATTTTAAATTGAGTAAATTATTTCAAAACGAAAATTTCAATTTAATACTTGATAACCGGTTTCCGTAAATCCAAGATATTTTGAAACCAATACTTTTGCATTTATTATGAGTACATTGCACTGAACCACATTGAACTAAACTTTGAAAATCACCAATTCAAATATGACTCACAGATAGGAGTACGAAACAGGGCTGCCACCTCAAAAATTAAATGGGCGCTAAAACTGTGAAACAAACACTAGATTCTAAAATTTCCGCGGTTTAAAAAAGCGCTAGATTCGGCGCTAGAATCTTATCTCATAATTAGGCCTTTAAAGATATCTAAATGGTCTTATCAGCCTTTCCAAAACCCTTATTAAGTCAATTTCAGGCAATCAATTTGTAGGTCCCTTGTAAAATTTATGATAACACTTCCGATAACCGTTCCTATTTGAATCTCCCGAACACTGTACACTCTACGGACATGTTTTCACCACAATATGTTATCAATATTTATCATATTCCAATCAAAAAACACAAAATATAGCTTATATAAACACAAATAATGTTGCTTTATTGAATGTTTAAAAAGTGCCAGATTCTCCGCTAGGCGCTAAACATGCCAAAAAAGCGCTAGATCTAGCGCCTAAAGCGCTAAGGTGGCAGCACTGGTACGAAAATAATTTTTTGCATAATTTATCCTCAGTAGTAACCTACAAATGTATACCTATCTCGCTTCTTTTTATAAGCAGTGCACCAATATGTTTCTTGTTTCTTTCTAACACCTTCGCTACAAATGAACGGAATGAGTGAGCGCGTCTTACGTACTTATTTTATTTATATTTGTATTATCTGTAAATCCCCGAACAAAATTGCAGTTATATTAGGTAGATAAAAATACTGGTGACGATCTGATGAAGCGTTTGGGAGATGGTAACTGATTTAAATAGGTACTTACCTACCTAATAATTTATGTTATTTGTTGTTTGTTTTTTATGCAGTCGGGTTTTTTGTTTATCTTAATAATTTAGTTTTTTTCATACTTTTTAGTCTTGTGTCGAAACAGTAAAATAAAAGTACTATAATAGATATATATTTGGAATCGTCTGATTACTAGCTTTCATTTGATACCCATTTTGTAATTTTTAACAAAAAAAATGTTATTCCCCCTTTCTTTTTTATTTCGCAGACGCCATATTAAAATAATATAGCCTATGTCACTCTCACAATTTTTACAAATCTAATGACACCTCATACATTAAAATCCATCAAGCCGTTTAGGCTGTAGGCCGTGCCAAAGAAATAGACATACAAACATACATACATACATACATACATACATACGCTCGAAAAACATAACCCTCCTTCCGGCGCAGTCGGGTAAAAATGTTTGTTCATACACTGTGCTCTAGACTTTACTTACCTACATGTATGACTGACCAGTTAAACTTGAATGTAAGTTTCAAGTAACTATTAAGGTGTAAACAAACGTCATCTCATAACTACCTACATCACATCACTTATCTCTTTCGGTTAGTTACTTAAAAGATATAGTACTCAAAGAGAATGTAACTATTATGTTATGAGTCCATCGGGAGTTCCATAATAAAAAATGGTTGACCGCTCGCGAGGCGCTTATAGGCTTAGTCAGGGCTGCGTTAAAAACAATGAAACATCAAAGTTTTATTTTTTTAAGAGGTTATCAATTCATATTTTTTATGATATGTCGCTCGTTAATTTCAGCATTTCTCGATCGATTTGATTATTATACATATAGTTAGCCCCGAGTTAGTCCCATTTTAATTTCGTGAAAATCTGACGATGCGTTCTGAAACCCCTCAAAAGTTGACAGTAAATCGTCGACGATTGAAACAATTTCTTTGTATCGATGCACTTACTCATGTTGTTTATAATAGATATCTGAGACGAATTAATATATTTCACCACAGAAAAACGTGAAAAAATCAAAAATAAAAACGTCCTCCTTTTGTTGAAGTCGGTTAACAAGTTCTAACACATAATTAAATACACGATGGATAACATACCTATACAACGTGTTAATGAATTAACGCAAAACTAGAAAGTAGTTTGTTTCTAAAATTTAAAATTTACTGATCTCGATCTCAACCCACCGCACGGGCCCACTCACCCTACTTACTACCAAAACAAGATTATTAAAATGTATCCATGAGCATGTTAGCGCTTTCATTCATTGCTGAAATGATAACAAATAATTTTTGCCTCAAAACTTAAAATGCGATCAACTTAAAATTTTAAGTATGAAAATAATGTAATTATTGTTTCAATCTAATTATTTTGTTATAAATCAGTTGGGGTGTACGAGGTTTTGCGCTTATTCATTAACACGTTGTATAATACGAAGTAAATAACAGCCTAAGAAATTAGTTATTTTATGTAACAACCCTGGCAGCCTCCGTGGGCGACAGCGTCAGCGGGTCGTTGCAGGCTGAGGTGGGAAGTAGGTATTTATAAGGCGGCGTTTGGAGCACGCAAAAAGGAGATTCCATTCTATAGTGTATTCGCTATTCTATGTCTGTAGTTAGTTAAAAGAGATAGTATTATCGAATCCGTCTTTCTGGAAGCACGGCTTTGTGTGGTTAGTCGAAAATCGGGAATTATGAACAAAAAAATTATATTCATTTTACTTTTAATGTCTGTGATCAATATTTGTTATGTGTAAGTGTTTTTGATTCATTTAACTAACTGACTTAAAGATATAATCAATGCATCTTTTTTATATTTTATAATATAATAGCATTTATAATTATGTAATATTCCCGATGTGGCTCGAAAAGTCGTTTTCTTTTTTTTCTTTTTTTTAAAAAAGTACCGTATTGTATTTAAGTATTTTAGGTCTGTGAAGATTTGATGATGCGCTTAGTATTAGAGACGGACGATAACATATACATCAACGTTACGGATGGCGGTCAATGTTTTTTGGTTCAAATTACAAATCTTAACTATATAACTGCAATAGAAGTGTGTCTGTACCAAAAATATATACAATGTTCTTGTTCTGTACATTGAAGATATTTACAAGAAAAAGATTATTCAATTTAATTATTAATTGCCATAAATTACATGTAGGTAATATAGGTATAAATATACAGATAGGTACAAGGATGGTAACAGTACAGAATGTTCAATGTAATTTTACCCTAGGGTGTAGCGAACCAGCAAGTAAAGTACAATATATTATAATGATGAATTTATACAACATGAGGTGAGATTACCTAATTGATTAATTTATAATTATTGTGAAAAATAAAACATTATGTCAAGTTAATGTAGATCAGTTATGTCAACATTTTTACATACACATAAAATAATATGGTTATAATATGGTTTTTAGATATCCCGGACTCCAAATTAAGCATTTTTAGAATTGTTGTCTGTCTGTTTGTCTATTTATTTGTGTGTTTGTAACCGCATCAGCACTAGCAGGTCATAATCATGAATCATCAGCCTTATTTCATCTAAGTAAATGTTTCAAACGTCGGTTAGGATTAGACACCCGACGTTCGTGGCTATACAACGTGTTAATGAATTAACGCAAAACCTCATACACCCCAACTGATTTATAACAAAGTAGTAAGATTGAAACCATAATTTCTTTAGTTTGATAGTTAAAATTTAAAGTTATTCGCATTTTAAGTTTTCAGGCAAAAATGATTTGTTATCATTTCAACAATGAATGAAAGCGCTAGCGTGCTCATGGATACATTTTAAGAACCTTGTTTTGGTAGTAAGTAGGGTGAGTGTGCCCGTGCGGTGGGTTGAGATCGAGTTCAGAAAATTTTTAATTTTACAAACAAATTATTTAATATTTTGAAAAAAATTACCTATGTTGAAAACATGATAATTCGATTCTGCTCTCGATTCTAAACAAACTACTTTCTAGTTTTGCGTTAATTCATTAACACGTTGTATAAGCCAATTCGGAAACTACAAGACCTGCCGCATTTGCGGCACCTACCTACTTTATTCCCACTTTGTTAATGCCAAATTAATAATATAATAAAATGTCAATAGATTCGCGTCCTCCTACTGAATTCCAATTATGTGAGTTTGATATAAAATCAAGGTGTGACGATATGAACTGGCATAAGTTGCATATTTGATTGTGACAAAAAAATGTTATTGGAGTTATTTTTTTCGTACTGTAAACTTAACTTCTGTTATATAGGGTCCTACTTAATATGCTGACACTTTTTAAGCAGCGCAGCGCGCGCGTGCGTCTCCGAACTCAATAATAAGAAAGATCTATGACAATTTTTATATTTTTGACGATCATTTTAATGTGATATCCTATAATTTATATTAACATTGTATTGAAATCTTGTGTATATGGGACCTTGTATCCTGAAACAAATGTTTTTTTTTTTATTTTTTTTTTAAGGGTATGGTCAGACCGTCAAACAAAAAATCTACTGTCCCATACAAATCTGCAAACCTACTTGAGCCAAATTTATGGGACAGCTGATTTGTTTTTCGCGATTCCGATGTTGGTTCCATAGAGAAAATTTTTCATTTTGACGATCTGATCATCCCCTTAAAAAAGTGTCAGCATATTAAGAAGGACCCTGTATAAGTTCATTTTACTTTGTGATTGTGTAACTCATGTAAACCAGCATTAAGAGAAGTTTATTCCGGATGCGTAAATGCGCGCTGCATACAAACGAAGTCTGGTGATTTTTTCAATACCAACCAATTAAACTCAATTACATTTTGCAGAAACAATCTAGGACCAAATCTCTATGCTTGTATCGTGTCCGATTTTTATTAAAATATACAGTTTCAATGCTAGGATCAATTTAACATTTGTATGGAAATGTTTGAGGCACCATAACTTTAAAACTGTACATTTTAAGGAAAATCTGGCACGATACAAGCATAGAGATTGGTTTCTAAATTGTTTCTGCAAAATTTCATTGAGTTTAATTGGTTAGTATTGAAAATATCACCGGACTTAGTTTGTATGGAGCGTGTCAACAGTAATATACCCTTAACAGCCGCCACTGATCACCTGAGGCCCTTCGATGGCTTCAGACGCTGGATGTAGACTTATGAAACTATGCCTACAAACCAAATTCGCCATACGCATAAATAAATACTCGTAACAATAGAATATGAAGTCCAGCGCGCCCCGGCATAACTTCCAACGAAAGTAATCAAAGATGATAGAAGATGTTACTTCCCTACATTGTAAAGAAAATTGCTAAAGGCTAGCAATAAGAGAATTATGGCTATTAGTAAGCCGTATGGTCTGCAGGGTCGAGGATCTTACAGCAAAAACTTAAACTCTAGGGCTGAGCTCAGTCAATAATAAAATATTCAAAAAAAAAGAATGCGACATTGCCGTCATTGAAGATTTTCAATTTATGGCGACATTTCAGTTTTCTTTTAAATATTAAAATTTTCGAATTACTATTTTTTTAAACCGCTGAAAGCTGTCAGTTTTATAGATAGAAAGTACAAACTTAAAACATACTGTTCCGGTAAATTGAAAACTGGCTGGTGGATGAATACAATGTGACATTGTTTCTTCGAAATGTATGAATTGTTAAGAAATTTGAAAAATACGATTGAGGGCACCACTGAAGACTCGGTGCCCCCTTAAGTAGCAAATCAAGTTCGACCATTGTAGAAATAATTTGTAGAAGTGTCAATCTGTCTTCAACTTTCACTATGGAGCCTTCCTCAGGAAACGCGAAAAAAAATCAGCTGTCCCATACAAAACTGCTGTACCTACTCGACTCAAATGTATGGGACAGCTGATATTTTTTGCGTTTCCTGAGGTAGGCTCTGTAGTGAAAGTTGTTCAGTTTGATGGTCTGAGTTCACCGTTTCAGTATTTGCTAGGCTGACACTCGCACCCTGTATACGAGATTACATGACATGATCGTGATTCTGTTAATTTACAGGCAGACGAGTAAAATCATAATCGACAACGATGCGGGCGGTGACGATTCTATGGCGATATTTCTAACACTATTGAATGAGAAATATTTTAACGGGTAAGTACCTTCGTGGTTTAATAACTTTAATTCAATTGATAGTAATGGGCTATTTATCAATCACAATAATTATGTTAGAATATTTCAAATTGCTGTTAGTCAAATTAAACAACAATAATACATCAATTTTGTATTATTGTTGGTGAATATACAACGTGTTAATGAATAAACGCAAAACCTCATACAGACCAACTGATTTCTTTCTTCTTCTTCCTGCCCTTATCCCATTATTTGGGGTCGGCGCAATATGTCGTCTTCCTCCATTCATCTCTTTTAGCCGTAATTTCAGCGCACACACCTTTTTCACACATGTCATCTTTCACACAATCCATCCATCTTTTCTTTGGTCGTCCTCTCTTCATGCAGCCATCCACATTCAGATTTAACATTCGTCTTGTAATATGCCACTCATCTCTTCTCATCACATGTCCATACCACGATAACCGATTACCGCGCAGCTTTTCATTCACAGACCAACTGATTTATAACAAAATAATTAGATTGAAACATTAATTTCATTATTTTGATACTTAAAATTTAAAGTTAGTCGCATTTTAAGTTTTGAGGCAAAAATGATTAGTTATCATTTCAGCAATGAATGAAAGCGCTAGCGTGCTCGTGGATACATTTTAAAAATCTTGTGTTGGTAGTATGTAGGATGAGTGTACCTGTGCGGTGGGTTGAGATCGAGTTCAGTAAATATTAAATTTTACACACAAATTTTGTAATATTTTGAAAAAAATTACCTGTGTTGAAAACATGATAATTCGATTCTGCTCTCGTTTCTGAACATACTACTTTCTAGTTTTGCGTTAATTCATTAACATGTTGTACTTGTAGGTACCTCATGCATTAAACAGTAACTTTCTCGGAAACTGCTCTAATGATTTAGATGACGTGTATTTAGATAACGTTTGTTTTTCCAAGTTAATCTACACTCCATTTCAAATAGCAACGAAATTTTAAGGCTATTTAAAATTAGAGAAACAGAGATTTGAAACACTTCCTCTCACTTATTCCTAGAACAGTATTAGTAACGTCCAAGATATGTCGGATAGTAAATCTTTCTGATATATGAATTATATTTGCAAATCAGAATTGGCCAGAAAGCTATATAGGAGCTATACCTTTTCGTCCTTATTTGAAATGAAGTAAAGGTTTCATTCTTGAGAAAAGCCGTAGGTACTCAAATAAAAAAAATCTTATCCATCGCAATGTTGTCATACGAGTAGGTAACAGTGGACTGAAATATGCATGCCACCTGGCACGATATCTGTATTCTTATAAAGTTTCCGAGATAGTAATATCACAATAACATATCCAGTCCAGAGTTCCAAGATATACAACGTGTTAATGAATAAGCGCAAAACCTCATACACCCCAACTGATTTATAACAAAATAATTAGATTGAAACCAAAATTTCATTATTTGGATGGTTAAAATTTTAAGTTAAACGCATTTTAAGTTTTGAGACAAAAATGATTTGTTATCATTTCAGCAATGAATGAAAGCGCTGACGTGCTCATGGATACATTTCAAGAATCTAGTTTTGGTAGTAAGTAGGGTGAGAGTGCCCGAGCGGTGGGTTGAGATCGAGTTCAGTAAATTTTTAATATTACCAACAAATTATTTAATATTTAAAAAAAAAAACCTATGTTGAAACCATGATAATTCGATTCTGTTCTCGATTCTAAACAAACTACTTTCTATTTTTGCGTTAATTCATTAACACGTTGTATACAACATAGAGGTATATAATCTATGTAAGGCCTTACATATTTTATATTTCAATTCACAAAACGGCGATGAGTTGGATAAATTTGTAGGTCATAACTGATCGTCATATCAGGTTAAGTTTTAATCTTGGTTACACTTATTTTCAGACCACAACTTGTAGGATTGACAACAGGGAACGGAAATACTAAAGAGGAGAACGTGTACATTAATAATCAGAAAATACTCAAAATTGCACAAAGACAAGATGTAAGTTATGTATGATTTGTAACACCCCTGGCTATTCGGTGAAGGAAAACATCATGAGGAAACGAGCATGCTTTGATTTCGATGCATGAATTGTACCCACTTTCCATTATAAGTGGCGATGGACTCACTCCCCGTCAGACTTTACAGAGCTTCGGTACTACAAGTGTGTGGGGACTTGCCACAGATGTCAACACCCACATGTTATAACAACGAAGCTAACAGATAGCGCTACGGTCGCACTCGCAAATTTGTACGTAAGACAACTTGCGACGTCACATTGGTAAACCGTTAGCCGCTACACATAAGGTCCAAAATCGTATACAAGACATGAATCGCGCGATAATATGATAAGAGAAATAATCACAGAGATTCTATATACATACAAGGGCCAACTAAGATGTGTTGGACCACGGCCGGTCCTCAGGCTTCACATCTAGCCTGGCGGAAGATCTTCCCTTTTCACCGGAGGAACCTTCCACAGTAGTTCCTCCACAAGTGAAACGTGAATGTTCTAACTTTTCATAATATCTTTGACTACCCCCCTCGGGGAATGTAGTTGTTAGCATATGCAACTAGGAAGGTTTATAGAAAGTTAAGTGAAATGTTTTCCGTACTAAAAATTCTGTTTCTCTATACATATTTCCAGGTGCCAATATACAGAGGCTCCGTATCATCTATAGTTCACACACCATACTCAACCAATTATTATGGAGAGGATGGAATGGGAGATAGCGGCGATGTCATTACTGATTTAGTACCAGCACATAAGCAGAATGCTGTTTTAGCACTCATCGAACAATCTAAGATACATACAGGTAGTATTAAAAATATTTTTAACAAAACTCAAAAACTAAATATAAATAATTAAATATAATACAATATACAACGTGTTAATGAATTAACGCATAACTAGAAAGTAGTTTGTGTAGAATCGAGATCAAAATATAATTATCATGGTTTCAACATAGGTATTTTTTCAAAATATTACATAATTTGCTTGTAAAATTTAATTTTCACTGAACCCGATCTTAACCCACCGCTCGGGCACTCTCACCCTACTTAATTACTACCATAAAAAAGATTCTTAAAATGTATCCATGAGCACGTTAGCGCTTTCATTCATTGCTGAAATGATAACAAAATCATTTTTGCCTCAAAACTTAAAATGCGAACTTTAAATTTTAACTATCAAAATTAAATTGTTTCAATAGAATTATTTTGTTATAAATAAGTTAGGGTGTATGAGATTTTGCGCTTATTCATTAACACGTTGTATATTATGTACGATTAGTAACACCACTGGCTTTTCGGTCAAGGAAAACATCATGAGGAAACCGGCATAATTTCAAGGCATGTAGGTATTGTACCCACTGTCCATTATAAGTGGTGACGGGCTCACTCCCCGTCACACTACTAATCAGAGTTTCGGTACTATTAGTGAAACGTATTCCGGAACGAACGGGATTCGGAACGGAATCCGGAACGAATCGTTCCATAAATACCTAGTATAAATGAAAGTAAGTAGTGAGCGCGTAGAGGTAATAAACGATTACGTTTATCTTGGGAATTATTTATCCTTTGACCACCAATGTACACTAGGTACAGGAAATTAGAGGCGTGTTCGGTTGGGATGGACGGCTTTTGGAATACTGGACACCGTTTTTAAATCGAATCTCCCACAATGCCTTAAGACCAGGGTATTCAATCAATGTGCCCTGCCTATACTCACTTACAATGCTGAAACATGGACGCTAACAGGGCAAAACATGCACAAAATAAAAGTAGCACAGAGTAGCATGGATCGTACCATGCTAGACATGCAGGCTGCGGCTGAGATGATGATGATGTACCTACAAGGTGCTACAAAAAGACAAATATAACATTTAAGAGGGTGGTTTGGACCATCAAACTGAACAACTTTCACTATCGGAATCGCAAAATAAGAATCTGATGTTCCATATTAAAGTTCTAATCTACTCGAGCTAAATGTATGGAACAGCTGCTTTTTTTATCGCGATATCGATATTGGTCGTATAGTGAAAGTTGTTTAGTTTGATGGTTTAAGCAACCCCCTTAAAAGTTTTTAATGTTTATTTTTACTTTTGTAACAACTTGTATAAACAGATCGAGATGGAAATTTAAAGTGTTTGATGCCTAAATCCATCTTATTGATTGTTTATCTTTTTCAGGAAAACTAACAGTTGTGACCATAGGAGCCCTCACGAACGTAGCACTAGCCATCAAGTTGGATCCCCTTTTCCTAGGAAGATTGGAACATTTATACGTTGGTGCTGGACATATCCACAGTTAGTATAACCAATTATTGAAATTTTAAATATACATCAAAAGAACGCTCAGTGATATTTTTATTCAAAATTGAAAGGGGTCGCCCTAGACGCACATATGCTGATCAAATCAGATGCGTACTGAAGAAAAGCAAAGCATGCATGAAGAGAGTATCAGAATCGTAGCATGTAGCGATCTGTTGGATCTGCCTACATTAGTGAGACATAGGCATGGTAATATGCATGTATGTACGTTATTAAAATCTAAACATATTAGAAAGATAAGGGGACAAACATGTTAAGATATGTTTATTAATGGTCTACTTGTCAGATTATTTTCTAGCCATCAGCTAAGATTTGGATTTGATTTAACATAAATGGGCTTTAACCAACACCATTTTCTAATGCATATCTGTACTGTGCTTTTTCCTTCTTACTATTATACCTATAAGTTGTTTGAAATATTTTAGATATTAAGCTTAACTATGTCCTATTGTGTTATAACTTCCAGTGGTTAAATAAATATAATATTATCATTATTATGTATCTCTGGAAGGTATTTCACGGGCCGTAGCCCGGACCTTTGGAAGGCTTGCGTGGGGACACAGGTCCAACACGTAGAGGCCCCTTTGAGACACTTTTATCTAAATATGAGGGGATGCACCAAGCGTGGTCTACATCCGAATACATTATGCAAATGCACCAGAAGACAAACCACGTTCGGAGCAGAGACTATTGCAGAAAGGATAGAAAATTACTCGGGTTATGGGGGTGAACTGGGTGGACTGGGAAATCTGGGTTATTGCGGAGAGACTCGGGACGCCTGCCGTAACAAATGTCTCTAGTTTGTCAAAAATGGCAGACGGTGACTTGCCAACTCATTTAATGGGCCCCCAAAAACGCCGCTCGCAAGGAGCGACAAGGCGGCAACATGTACTGAGCGGCTAAGGTTGTAGAGAGGTGAGTCTGCGGGCGCCGGTTCCCGGTGCTAAAGCGCACCAGTCAGCAGGTCCCGGCGTTATGACATTTTACACTTCCAACCTGGAGCATAGGTTCCGCTCTTGCAACTCCACTCCTGGCCGGCCGGTTAAGGCAAGACAGGAGGTGAGGGCCAAATCAATCCGGGCCCTCTGGAGAATCGGGTCCGTGGTGTCGCCACTCACCAACAGCTCGCCACAAGCTGCCCTGCGGGCTCATTATTATTATTAATATACCTTCGGAAAGACAGAAGTACTGGAAATAGCATACTAATGACGTATGTAAAGATGGACTTCGCACAATGTTGCTTAACTTCGTTGATCATTCATCATCATCATCATCATCACAGCCAAATACGTCCCATTGAAGGGTACAGGCCTATTTTCAGGGAGGGTATATGAGCGTTAGTCCACCGCGCGTGCCCAATGCGGATTGGTAGACTTAACATACGCTTCGGAATTTCTTCTTCAGCGTATTCCGGTTTCCTTCACCGTTTGAGAGCAGTCGGCATTACGTCCATAAGTAAGAAAAACTCATTGGTACATCGCATGTCGTACGTGCGGATTCGAACCTGGGTCTCCAGATTGACTTTCCATACTCGTATCTCTCCGCAACGCGCCACCGACGCTCTCATGATCATTACTATCACTAAATTATAAAGGTCTTGTCTTTATCTAGATGAAGATACCCCCGCACCGGAATTCAACGCACACACCGACGTAGAAGCCTATCACATAATAGCACAACACGCTCACCCTGATAAAGTGACCATCTTCCCGTTTTCGCAGACCAAAATACATCTGAATTTCTCAAGGGTCGGTATAATTTATTTAATAGCGTGAATATAATATTTTATTAAGCTAGTTTTATTTTAGTTCGTTATATTTAAGTCAGTTATATTTTACTATCAAAATAATGAAAAAAAAAAATACATAAAATTAGATAATAGTATGTGCTTCTTAATATGCTGACCCTTTTTTAAGGGCATGATCCGACCGCGAAACTGAACAATTTTCTCTATGGCACCAACATAGAAATAACAAAAAAAAATCTACTCTTCCATACATAACTATAAACTTACTCGAGCCAAATTTATGGGATAGCTGTTTTTTTTTCGCGATTTCGATGTTGGTCCAATAGAAAAAGTTGTTCAGTTTGATGGTCTGATCATCCCCGTAAAAAGTGTCAGCATATTAAGAAGGACCCTGTATAAAGTTAGGTACTTAGATAATAAGATTAACTCATTATCTGTATTACATATTATGTATGTAATACAGGCAATGAGTGGCTTCTCACCGATCCCAGCTACCCAATCCGCCGCGTAGCCCCAGCAACGTCCTAATTATGCCGATGTCCATATCCCTCTGGGTGCCCCTAGGTCGTTTGCTTAAGTTCATTCATTTGGCTCGGTAGACCCTTCGTGGTCCCTCCAATAGTCCGCAGTAAAAAGCAGTAACTGCTCCCTGAGCAACGTTGTATTAGTGATTTCCAAAAAAAAGGCAATGAGTCAATCAGGCAGGCAGGATTAATTCTGGATTTTCCATTAGTAAAAGAATAAAGTTTGATTTTAAATTTCCAGACATGGAGAGAAGATGTTCTTGGCGCCATAGATACAGAAATAATGAGAGCACAAAATAAACATGAAAAGGTATCGCTGAAGAGGAGCGATGGATGGGCATCTCTAGATCCTTCTGTCTTAGCTGCAGTAGTCAGACCAGATCTTGTGAAAGAGTACAAGTATTCTAAGAACGACATTATTGTTTGTGGTAAGCACCTTTTGTTGCGTCAAGTAATATTATTAATCAGGATCATATTAATCAGTACCTAGGTCTAGTACTTGGCTTCTTTTTATGTAAAGAATCTCATCCACAATAATATAGAATCCTCTTGAGATCTCCAAACAAAGGAGTCAATTTCTTTTACGCCCACAAACGGCACTAACGTTTATTGATGGTATTACACTCTAAAAACATCATTTAATTTATTATAGTAATCGGACGAAAGATTAGGTAAAAATGCAACCGGAATTATGAAATCAATATAAAAATGCGTCGTCGTATGAGTCGAGCGAGCTCCACCACACAATATATTCACAAATTTATTTTTTCTCCGGGACCTTTAAGCAGGAGACCGACTCACACTTGGCCAGTTTTTATTATTAGTTGTTATACTGTAGAGTTTCCTTATAATTGAACCAAGACCATCGTTTTTACGATAGAGCGAGAAGAAAAAACGTTGATAAAAACGAGTTACTTGTATGCGGACACCCTAATTTTTAACTTTTTAATCTTTAACTTTTTGACATTTTTACTGCCACAATAACGCACATTCTCTGAAAATTTCAACTGTCTGGCTATTACGGTTGTAAAGTTATAGTTTTAGTATGGAACATCAGATTTTTATTCGCGATTTCTATATTGGTCCTATACTGAAAGTTGTTCAGTTTGATGGTCTAAACCACCCTCTTAAATGTTTATTTGAATTTTGGAAATACCTTGTATATTATTAGCGAGTACTAGGATTTTTTAACAATTCTCATTCTTGTTCAAATTAAATTAAATTATACTTCTTTTAACAGGTGACAAGAGAGGCATGAACACCAACACATTCGTGGATAAGGAAGATGCAAATGTCAGAGTGGTTTATTCTTTGAATGCTGAAGAATATAAACAATTCCTGATCGATGTGTTTTCAGCGGAGTTAACCGCTGCGAAAAAAGATGTAAAATAAAATAAAATCAATTGTATAGGTACATATTTAACCTTGTTAGGCCCGTAACCTAAAAATTTAGAAATTTAGTTTTTGTTTTTATTCTTAGCCTTTTTCATCCCCTTTTATCATCCATGCATCCCTGTCCTGAGCCAGTTCCATCCACTCATCGTCGAAGGCATACAGTTCGTCTCTAAATCTCTTACGGGGTCGACCCTGACGAGTTCCAAGGTGTTTAGACTTTGGCCCATCTTTCCGGGTGCAATCGACAGACATGGCCGGCCCAATCCCAATTCAACTTGGCGGTTTTCTCACCAATATCGGCTATTTGTGTATTTTGGCGTATTGTGGAGTTCCTGACGCGATCTGTGCGTTTGGACTTCTGTGATTCTCTTAAAGACCATGTTTGAGCACCGACGGTTAGTATAGGCAGGATACACATGTCGACGAGTCTGCGTTTGAGTGATAAAGGAAGGTCATCAGCTCCTTCATAGAAGACCAGTAGCTCTTCCAGGCGTTTTCTGTGTCTTCGGGTTATTTCTTGGTCCTGCTTGTTATCGAAGAAGATTACTTGGCCCAAAAAGACATACTCGTCGACATAATGTATTACCTGCCCATAATGTTGAAATATTTATAATAAAATTTGTTATGTCGTTTTAAAACCGCTTATTTTTATTTAAATTCAGTGGCTCCCACGGAATTGTTAGAATATTGCAACATAACATACAATAAAATGCATATTTGAATTTCTAAACAAACCATCATCATCATCAGTATGTACTAGTCGACTTGTTGAACATAGTTAGGCCTTTTCTAATAAGAACAATTTCACCGTATTCAAAAATAGGTACTTACTAGCAATCTATTATGCTCCTTTCCATTAGCGACGAAATTTTAAGGGTAGGTATTTTGAATTACAGAAACAGATATTTAAAACACACACTCATTTATTCTTAGAACAGCTTTAGTTTCGTCCAAGATATGTCGGATAGTACCTATATCTTTCAAATAAATGAATCATAACAAAATCAGAATTGGCCAGAAAGCTATTTAGGAATTGGAAAATCTTTTCGTCCTTATATGGAATGAAGTATCATGAGCACTTTGGTGTTCAATATCTTAGGCATTTTTAAAGTTAGAAAAAAAAATAAAAACACCATTATTCTCGTGATTTTTCATAGATTATTTTGATGCTAAGAACAAAAAGTGTTGGTCAGACCCATTGCGCCATCTATCAATTTAAGGCCGAACTTTTTAAGAACCTTACTGGATTCACCTAGTTTATGAACATCAGTGTGTAAAGCAGTTGCCCGAAAATGTGTTTGATCAGAATTTCATAGATGTCTCTAGCAGCATGTCAGTATTTTACAGTTCAGTGGCGCCATAGTCACACACAAAGAAAGCCTAAATTAAAAAAGCTTTTATTTAATATTTTTATTGGTTTTAAACATTCCATTATATCGAAATAAATGTAAAAGCTGCTGGTATGTTTTCTTTTTTTTCAAAAAGTTTTTTTTTTTCAAAAGTTTTTTTGAGAAAGCTTTAATATTGTGAAGAGGACACCACTGAAGTGACTGAACGCTAAAAGGTGACTAAAAATTTAGATCGATGATAATGTATAAAAATGTACCTACTTATATTTTAAACTCAAACTCAAAATAATTTATTCAATACTGTGTACCTAAGTGACAGCCTAGCAAATACTGAAATGGTGATAAGTTCACCGACCATCAAACTCGACAACTTTCACCATGGAGCCTTATTCCGGAAACGCGAAAAAAAATCTTTTGTCCCATACAAAACTGTACCTACCTAATGCAAAAGTATAGGACAGCTGATTTTTTTTCGCGTTTCCAGAGTTAGACTCCATAGTGAAAGCTGTTCAGTTTGATGGTCTTCACCGTTTCAGTTTGCGGAGGGCTGTTCCTTACATCCTGTATTCTGCAATTCCTGTAACAAAAATTCTCAATCGTAATAAAAACTGCCTTACGTTACAATAACCTTAATATAACGACTAATTCTACACACAATGCTGAATCAAAGCCTTTGACATACGAAAGTCCCAAGAATGTTACACAAAAAGTAATAAAATCCGTTTTATGGGTGTCATAAAATCAGAATTCGATTCGTTTATGATTGCGCATGCCATAAATTTTTATGATCATATTAATAGTCTTATTTTTAAGAATAAGACATTATATTTTTCGTGGAATGAAATCCAAACGTCTCTTATTAAATTATTTGCAAAATACAAATACAGGGTCCTTCTTAATATGCTGACACTTTTTTAAGGGGATGATCAGACCGTCAAACTGAACATTTTTCTCTATGGTTCCAAAATGGAAATCGAAAAAACAAATTTTGCTGTCCCATATAGGTACATTTTGCTAGCTATTCAAATTGTCCTCGGGCACAAACGTTCCACTGGGGTCGGACTAGGTTCTAGGGAGTACTTCAGACCATTAAACTGAACGACTTTTACCATAGGACCAACATTAAAATAACAAATAATCTGCTGTTTGCTTCGAGCAGTCATTGATATTTTCATTGGAACAACAATTGTTTTTCGCGTTTTTCAGTAATGGTCTCGTAGTCCTACTCGAAGCAAACTGTATGGAGCAGCAGATTTTGTCGCCATTTTAAATATTTGGTCCCATAGTAAAAGTTGTTCACTTTGAATTTATCGTTTCTTTCTTCCACTCTTAATAGACTCAACTGACGAAATTCCTCAAGTCCGTCCATCCGTTGGCATCCTTTTAAACTAAGAGTCTACCTGTCCCAGATATTTAGATGCGGAGGTCTCGATAAAATCGTGTCATCTGCATATTAGTCATGGATTTCCGCAAAGTAACGCCTGATTCAATTAATTAGTGAAAAAGTTTGTTAGAAGAAATACAATGTTATAATCAATCAAATATATTTTTAAAACAAATACTTGTTGGTGCAAGCCAGGCTTAGGCTGGATAAAGGTAGCTACTTAACCTTTTTTGGTGTGTTTTAAAGATCAGCCCTTTTCTGTTTAGTTACCAAAATGTTTTTCCGCATTCGTGAATAAATTCGGACTGCTAGTCACGTATAACTTTCAAGTCCGGTTTTTGGTTACAATGTCAAAAAACAGGCATCACAATGCCTTAAGCAGAATTAAGTACTTGTGGAGGAACTACTGTGGAATGTTCCTCTGGTAAAAACGGAAGAACTTCCGCCAGGCTAGTTGTGAAGCCTGGGCGGTCCCCGTGGTCCAACAGATCTTAGTTGGACATCGTATATATATCGAATCTCTGTGATTATTTCTCTTGCGCGATTCATGTCTTGTATACGATTGTGAACCTTATGTGTAGCGGCTATCGGGTTACCAATGTGACGTCGCAAGTTGTCTTACGTACACATTTGCGAGTGCGACCGTAGCGCCATCTGTTAGCTTCGTTGCTATAACTTGTGGGTGTTGACATCTGTGGCAAGTCCCCACATACTTATACCCAGCGAATACAAGGTTACCGTAATAAGATAGGTAAAGTGTAAAGTGGAAGACATGCGATATACTTGAACTTTTACAGCTTTATAAAAACTTTCCGCCTGAAAAGTTTAATAACTCTTAAAGCTTTATAGGACGTGTGAAAATAAAAGTAAACGATGAATAATGATTTCGAGAGTATGAAAATACAATGTTGTGTGAGACCTATCTCCCCCCTGCCCCCTGGATACGTGCTTGGATCCTGTCGCTCACCAGAACTTGTTGTCCGAGCAGCATACAACGTGTTGATGAATAAGCGCAAAACCTCATACACCCCAACGGATTTATGGCAAAAAAATATGTCACGATTTACCTTAAAACGTTGGCACATAAAGATTAATAGCAATTTAAGCCCGACACTGTTGGAAATTAATTAAAACACGGCTGGGACTTGTTAAAATTGAATGTGAAATAATGATTCATGAGAACTTTACAATTTGGCAGTGTTACTTTGAAACGTAGGTAGTTCACGAAGGTCTACAACGTGTTAATGAATAAGCGCAAAACCACATACACCCCAACTGATTTATAACAAAATAATTAGATTGAAACAATAATGTCATTATTTTGATAGTTAATATTTAAAGTTATTCGCATTTAAGTGTTCAGATAAAAATTATTTGTTATCATTTCAGCAAGAATGAAAGCGCCTAGCGTGCTCGTGGATACAATTTAATAATCTTGTTTTGGTAGTAAGTAGGGTGTGAGTGCCCGTACGGTGAGTTGAGATCGAGTTCAGTACATTTTAAATTTTACAATCAAATTATTTAATATTTTGAAAAAAAAATCCTATGTTGAAAATATGATAATTCGATTCTGCTCTCGATTCTAAACAAACTACTTTCTAGTTTTGCGTTAGTTCATTAACACGTTGTATACCTCGGTACAGGGTGTAAAATTAAATACGTTACCTACAATTAGGGAATACTTCAGACTATCAAACTGAACAATTTACACTACGGGACCAATTTTGAAAAAAGCGAAAAAATATCAATGACTGCTCGAAACAAATGTATGGAACAGCAGATTTTTTTTGGGATTTCAATGTTGGTCCTATAGTAAAAGTTGTTCAGTTCAATGGTCTGAAATACTCTTTGACTAATTATTATAAGGACTAGCCTTGCGGTAGCATTTCCCCTCTGCCACGGTATAAGCACAATTGACCTTGTGCATTTATATTCAATTTTACACCTTATCACTAAACGAGACAGCCTATAATTGTGAAATAATAACTTCGAACTTAGAACGTTTGGGGTTCACACGAGACTACTTTTCATGATTTTTAACATTCAAAATTATAATGTAAAGTTATGGGGAATAAAATCCAAAGTTGCGGATTTCATGTTACCTCGCCCCCCGCAAAAAGTGTCAGAAATATTTGTTAGTAGAACTACACGCGTAACCAGTCCACATATAAATAGTCAAAGGAAGTACTCCATAATACCTAGTCTAACCCCAGCGGAACGTTTGTGCCCGAGAACAATGTGTTTATTGTATTGTATTCAGTAAGTGGGCATGTGCCCACACGATAAGAAGAAGTAAGTATACACGGTGTAAAATTAAATGCTTATTATTATTAAATACTTAAAGGAGTGCATCAGATCATCCAACTGAACAACTTCACCATATGGTGTTAAGGGAATATAATTCGGAGCGTGCTCCATACAAACGTACTATGGTGATATTTTCAATACTAAGCAATTAAACTAAATGACATTTTTCAGAATCAATCTCAAAACAAATTTCTATGCTTGTTTAGAGTCAGATTTTCGTTTAAAATGTATAGTTTTAAAGTTACAGTGCCTCAAAGATTTCCATGCAAATCTTAAATTAATCCTAGCATTAAAATTGTATATTTTAACGAAAATCTGACTCTACACTAGCATAGATATTTGTTTCAAGATTGTTTCAGCAAAATTTCATTGACTTTAATTGGTTAGTATTGAAAATATCACCATAGTACGTTTGTATGGAGCGCGCTCCGAATTATATCCTCTTAAAGTGTAAACTCTTTCTGTATCATCATCATTCATCATTCATCATTGTCTATGACAATACCTACGAGTATGTAAAGAAAAACGAGAGCTTTTGTTTTCGATTGATTATGTAACTCCGTCCCTGTGAATACACATCACCTGAAGCGTTTTTCAGGTAATCCTAATATATGGGAATGAATTGAAAAAGCGAAAAGAAAAACCAGCTGTTCCATAGAAAACGTCAACCGCTACTCGAATCAAAATGTATGGAAGAGAAGAATTTTGTCGCGATTTCAACTATGTCGTCCCATAGTAAAAATCTTCTTTCTTCCACTCTTACTCGTCTCAACTGAGGAAATTCCTCATGTCGAGGACGCTTATACAGGGTGAAATTAATATCGTTTGCATCCCCATAAAACTGATGCCAACGATATCAATTTTATCCTGTATTATCTTTGACAGCAAATTTGAGCGAGCATATGTCTTCGTACTCGAGTGAGGAAATCTCTAGGAAAAAACCAAGACAATGTCACCTTCCTGGAAACAACTAAGAATGTAGTCCACAGAACATTATAAGAGGGGTTAGAAGTGCAAAGTAGGCGTGGAACGTGTCGCCACAGGTTATGCAATGATTTCCATAACATCATAAGGCGCGCGGCGTGATGCGAGCGAGAGGGCATGAGTAATTGTAGCAGCGTGAGCGGGAAGACAAGTGGCGACAGCCGTGTATAAAGCAAAAGCGCTACTTTGCATTTCTAACCCCTCTTATAATGTTTTGTGAAGTAGTCCGCATCATGTCATTTCTACTGGTTCTCTTTTCTGTGAGAAACTCAAAACAAACCGATAGATTGTAAGCGAGTGCGGCTAGTTTATAAGTTAGCGGTGATTGCTAGGCTTACTGTTAGGTATAAACCCAAAGTTTCCTTGGATCTCGTATAATGGCAGATCAAGTGAGATTAACCATTTTATTAACGCTAAAGACCACAGACGCCGCAGCGCTTTATCTGAAGTCTTAATTAACCTATCTTTGTTTGGATTCAAAGAAAGGGTGTCTTGTTGAAAGACGATATAGGTATAAAATATTCATTTTCCGGCATCATGCAAGGAAATCCTCGTTGTGAAGAAATTTTATATATTAAATGGGCAATAATAAATCATATAAAATTATTTTCAAATGCTGGATAGGCCTAATGGGTTAAGAGCATTGGGTTCTTGACACGGAGGTTGTGGGTTCGATTTCCACGGGGTTAACACCAAGTGATTTGTCACTTTGTGCGTTTTTCTCCAGTTGATTAGGACACTGCAGGCCGAATCACCTGATTGTCTTCAAAAAAGAAGGCGTTTGTTCTGGCTAATATACCTGGTGGTAGTAGTCGTTACATAAAAACCACTGAAAAAACTCTGACACCAGAGCTTGCTCTCCACACGAAAAGAAGAAGTCAATATTTTATTTGTGAGATAACTTAGCAGTTCTTCTTCTTCTTATTCCTCTCCATTACTGGAAGTTGGTAGTCATCTCTGTATATCCTTGCCTATTCGACGCTGGCGATGTCTGTCCACTCCCCACAACATTCGTGGCCTACCAACGCTTTACAGAATTACAGTTGATAATATCTATATCAATCAACATGTTCGACCATAGATGTTGAAGAGATAGAATCAGAATGTGGCGGTCTAACTGTGCCTACCGCAATGTGACATGTAGTGTTATGTATGTATGTTGTGATACAGACTAGTTACAAAATAGAATTAATCGTAGAATATGCTGTACCATAACTCAGGATGAAATACATTGATGAGCATCAAAATATGAACCGTCAAAAATAGAGGTGTAATTTTCGTATCACAAATACAGGTGAAAGGAAAAGTATCATTAAGGGCCTATGTTGAAAAATAATTGATGCGAAATGGGCGTGTGATAGCTTATATTACTGCCTGATGCGAGAGAAAGAGATGGGGCAGCGCGCGCACCTGAAACGACGCAAGCGTAAAACAAACTTTATTTAATTGTGATTGTACTATTTCTGTAAGTTCATTTCTGCTCTAATCAAAATTTATAAAATATCAATCTCTTTTTTTTAAATCAAGTCTCGTGTTTCTATTATTCACCGTTTAGCAGTTCGAAGCGTTTATCGATAAGGACGGTGGCTACTTTGGCTTATTTTTCTATCGAGAAAATGTCTCTTAATCGTGTTTTGGCTCTAATCAAGACTTCAATTATATGTTCAATTTACACATATCCGCAAATCATACTCCTGTCAGTCTTTCATGATATATGATGCTTTGAAGAATCCTATTTTTTCACATTTCCTCTAAACCTTTAAACCACATACTCTAACCATCAAACTGAACAACTTAGTAAAAGTTGTTCAGTTTGATGGGTAGAGTATGTGGTTCAAAAGTTTAGTGATACTTTTCCTTACACCCTGTGTACCACCACAGAGCAATTTACGTCTATCGTCGTAAGCACTGGCAGTAAAAAATTTCCTACACTCCAATTTTTGCATCTTCCATTTTTTTTCCAACACAAAAACAATAACCTTAAAAGAAATATATCCACAAACAAATTCGCAGACACTAAAGACGGTTTCTATCAAAGGTATTATTGTATGAGTGAAGAAAAATAACAAAAATTCAGGTCGAAACACAGGTGGGATCCGAGTACCAAGTATTGGGGGCGTAAAACGTGGCAATTTGCTAAATGTCGCCTTCTCTTATACGGAGCAATCTAGGAGCAAGGTAGGACGAATGCGAAATGTTTATCTTGACGACACGTACAATTTTGAGGGGTTTTCTTGTGCATTCTGTTTACGTAAGTATAAGGTTCGTATAAAAGCGAACAAACCAATAATAATTAATCTCGGTTTAGTTCCGGCTAAGAATGGACCACCCTTTTTCTTCCCGTGGGCATCATACGACGCGACTAAGGAATAACGTTTCTTGTCAGTGTTTTTGTGAGCAAAACATTAGCCTTCTGTTATGCTAAAAGTAAGCCTTACAACATCATAATCATCATCATCAGCTTATTATACGTATACTGCAGGACACAGGCCTACCCTCTGAGAGGGTGTATGGGCGTAATGGGGACTTCACATTTTTGGATTCCGGATTGGTAGACTTCTCATACCTACGCATCAGAATCTTTTCTTCAGCGTATGCAGGTTTCTTCACGATATTTTCTTTACCGTTTTGAGAGCAGTCGGTATTACGTATAAAATGCATGCTTCAACTTCGAAGCATGTATTGTACCCACTTTGTCCATTACACGTGGCAACGGGCTCACTCCCGTCACACTGGTACTACTAGTGAAACGTGGATGTTCTGAGATTTCAGAATATCTCTGACTACCCCTCGGGGAATATAGTCCTGAGCATATACTTATGCTTATGCCTTGAAAGACATTAAATAGAGAGAAAGCACGTGTCAGTATGATTTTAGTTGTACCGCACATGGGAACGAAAAGATCGTATATTCTAGTGTTAACAATTTTGAAATAAAATCTTCGATTCCAAAGAGTTTTCCGTAGAAGAAAAATTGGTAAGAAGAAAATTGCTCCCGATATTTTGTAAAGTAGCATTTGAGCGGACCGAGAAGTGGAACAAATTTCTACATCGGTCTCATGCCATTTCACACGTTTCCGTTATGCTAGGAACCAATCGTCATTTTCTGCAATTTGATAAATTCGGTTTTAGATTCGGCTCTTTTCTATAACAACATAACGATATTGGCTATGTGTAAGGTGCATAGTGGGAACAGTCAAATGCAAATGGCAAGTAGGTCATAATATTGTTATGCTGATAATATTGTTTTATTCTTTAAGTTTAAGATGTCTGGACTGTTATTGGACTTGTGAAGGAGCTAAGATGAAAAAAGTGGCGTTATTCCCACAATACGCTAAATAGGAGACTAAAACAAAAGGGTGCCACCTTCAATCCCTTGCTGCTATTGGCTAATTGTTTTCGCGCTATTTTCCTTGATATCCGACTTCGGGTTTTGACGGGAACTTGGGTCTGCTCTGCGCAAACGAAGATTGTAGAGCGGAATTATTTACCTGGTCACACTGCACCCAACATTACTGTGTCTTTTTACCCGACTGCGCCAGAAGGAGGGTTATGTTTTTCAAGCTTATGTATGTATGTAAGTATGTTTGTATGTCTATTTCTTTGGCATGCCCTACAGCCTAAACGGCTTGATGGATTTTAAGGTATGATGTGTCTTTAGATTTGTAAAAATTGTGAGAGTGACATAGGGTTAGATAATTTCAAGATGGCGGATCGACAGAGATGGACGCATCCCGCTCGCTCACCAGATCTGACCCCAGTGGACTTTTTCATGTGGGGTCGGACCAAGGAACTGTTGACAAGTTGAAATAATCACAAAAGAAGAATTGATAGAATTTAGATTAAGATTATTTCATTTGAAACCATGAAGCAGGAGATGATGCTAAAAATAACTACTACAGAAGTGACAAGACAGAGCCGTGCTTGTATTAGAAATAACCGCAGACATTTTGAGAACGAACAATAAATAAATTTCAATTTAAATGTTGTTATAATTTGTCTTCATAAAATTTAAAATTTCTGCCACAAATTGGTTTATAGGTCCAAATTTCAATTATTTGTAAGATATTCGCGTAAATGATACCTCAAAAGAAAGACCGATTATCAAGTATGTTTTCAAAAAAGTTTGAACAAAAAAGTACACTCCGTTTCTTTTTACCCGACTGCGCCAGAAGGAGGGTTATGCTTTTTGAGCGTATGTATGTATGTATGTATGTATGTTTGTATGTCTATTTTTTTGGCACGGCCTACAGCCCAAACGGCTAGATGGATTTTATCGTATGAGGTGTCATTGGATTTGTAAAAATCGTGAGAGTGACATAGGGTATATCATTTCAAGATGGCGTCTACGAATTAAAAAAGAGAGGGAGAATAAACAATTTTTTTTTGCTTAAAATTACAATATGGGTATCAAATGAAAGCTAGTAATCAGACGATTCCAAATATATAAATATTATAGTACTTTTATTTTACCGTTTCGACACAAGACTATAAAGTATGAAATACACTAAATTATTAAGATAAACAAAAAACCCGACTGCATAAAAAACCTATTAACTGAAAAGAGAAAAACAAGCTCAATCATCACTAATCAACTATATCAACTTTGTTTGAGCAAATATAATTTGATTCTTATTAGGTAGGTATTGCAGGCGAGGACAAACCAATCAATAACCAACCAAAAATTTTCTTTGTCCCCGTTCGCGATACCTACCTAATAAGAATCAAATTATATTTGCTCAAACAAAGTTGTTATAGTTGATTAGTGATGATTGAGCTTGTTTTTCTCTTTTCAGTTAATAGGTTTTTTATGCAGTTTTTTTTTTTTTAAATAAGGTTAAATCCTAAGTCTTATTAATTTTTTGAAGCTTTAAAGGTCTGTAAAAAATGTCTTATGAGATAGACGCCTAAAACATGTTTTGCCAGATTGCTTACATACATAACTAAATAACATACATACATACATACATACACTCACGCCTGTGTCCCATTGGGGTAGGCAGAGACAATTGATCACCATCTGCTACGATCCTGACATACCTCTTTTGCCTCTTCCACAGTCATAAGTCGTTTCATACACGCTCGTTGGTTTCGGGTGCATTTGATCTGACCCTTTTTAAGTAAGCTATCGATTTGGTCTGCATACTTACGTCTAGGGCGACCCCTTTCGACTGCTCCATTCACTCTCGCTTTATATATTTCATACGTCAGTCTACTTTCACTCATCCTTTCCACATGACCAAACCATCTCAACATTCCCTTTTCAATCCTTGTCACTATATCCTCTTTCAGTCCACACTTTTCTCTAATTATACTGTTTCTTATTCTATCATTCAAAGACAAGTAAATAACATCACATAACTATAATTAATTAAAATGAAAATGAATTCATTCATCATTTAATTTGGCCATAAATAAACAGTTTACATAAAATTTCGGGAATCTTCGCAAACAATTTTTAATATTACGTAAAAAAAATTAGTCTGACTTTGTCCAGGACAACTATGGCTTAAATGGTTCTAAATTGTCTGTACTATCTTCGCTTAAAGCTTTGCACCCATCTTCCAATCACCCTGTATATTATGGTACTTTTATGCTACCATTTTATTTTAAAGACTAAAAAGTATGAAATAAACTGAATTATTAGGAAAAACAAAAACACGACTGCAAAAAACAAATTGGTTAATTGAAAACAGAAAAACAAACTCTATTATCATTAATTAGCTTTACAAACTTTGTTTGAGCAAATATTATTTAAATGTTATTAGGTAGGTATTACAAACCAATAACCAACAAATATATATGTTTTGTAATTTTCCTTTGTCGGGGTTTGCAATACCTTCCTAATAACATTCAAATTATATGTGCACAAAGAAAGTTGGTAAAGCTGATTAATGATTATAGAGCATGTTTTTCTCTTTTCAGTTAATTTTTTTTATGCAGTCAGGTTTTTTGTTTTTAAATCTGACATCTGACCTTAACCCTGTGTTATTAAAAATTACTCCCCTCGTCTTTACAGTCTCGTCACAGAACCAACGGAAAACAACCAAGCTCAACAACTTCCGACGAAGCGAACGAAGGAAAGAGCTTTTTAGAGACAATACTTTCTTTTGTATACAAGATGGAGTGCAAAGATAAAAGGTTGTTCAAATGTTTAGAGGACCTTTTTTGTCGACTTCATATTTTTCGAGTCAGTCAAGAGTCAGCGCATTATTCTGGATTCTTAAATTCGTCTCTTTCCTCCATTTTACAAAAACAATATACAGGGTCCTTCTTACACAACGTGTTAATGAATAAGCTCAAAACCTCATACACCCCAACTGATTTATAACAAAATAATTCGATTGAAACAATAATTTCATTATTTTGATACTTAAAATTTAAAGTTATAGGCATTTTAAGTTTTCAGTCAAAAATGATTTGTTATCATTTCAGCAATGAATGAAAGTGCTAGCGTGCTCGTGGATACATTTGAAGAACCTTGTTTTGGTAGTAAGTAGGATGAGTCTGCCCTTGCGGTGGGTTGAGATCGAGTTCAGTAAATTTTAAATTTTATTAACAAATTATTAGTTAATTTGAAAAAAAATACCTATGTTGAAAACATTATAATTTGATTCTGCTCTCGATTCTAAAGAAACTACTTTTTAGAACGCGCTAAAAGTTATAACGTAAAAATAATGAACGCAACAAAACTTATTTCGGAGTCACGTTGCAGGGTTTGCCCCGAACACTTATCTATCGCGTGGTGTTTGCGCGGTTCGCGTCTCAGCCTGCCACGAGGCTCCGCAATCCTTCTCAGCTGTGTTCTTACTCAAAAACAATCCTCGAGATTGGATAGATACTCCCTCAAACCACTTGACACTGGCGGAAATGCGGTGCTAACGCACAAGCAAGAAGTCCATTAAAATTATAAATAAAAAAAACGAATTTCAATAAGAATGCAATGCAGTAAGAGATAAATACAATTGTAATTAACAACTCAATTTAAACTTTACTACAAATCTTGTTAGAAAATTACGTTGAAAAGTAAGTTTATTCTTTATTAAGTATCTCAAATAAAATGTACTTGTAAATAAACAGAAATCCCCCCAAACCCTTTCTGATTAAGTCGCTTTGTAAGAAGTTTCGAATAAATTCAGTTGATAAGACGGTCGGTAATCTAAAATTCCTGACTCGCACGAAATAAATTACTACCACGCGGTGTTTGGCAAGCAATTTAGAAAAGAATTTTCTTTGTAAAGGTGGCTGCTCATATTATGTAGCAATAATGTTGTGTTAGACAGATGCCAAAATTGAATTTTCTCTAGACATTCTTTTCTTTGACATATTCTACTTTTTTAGGGTATCCAAAGAGTGAAAACGGGACCCCATTCATAAGCCAACGCTGTCCGTCCGTCCGTTCATCCGTCTGTACGTCTGTCCGTCTGTCCGTTTGTCCGTTTGTCCGTTTGTCCGTATGTCCGTTTGTCCGTTTGTCCGTCTGTCCGTCTGTCCGTCTGTCCGTCTGTCCGTCCGTCCATCTGTCCGTCTATCCATCTGTCCGTCTGTCTGTCTGTCCGTCTGTCCGTCTTTCCGTCTTTCCGTCTTTCCGTCTTTCCGTCTTTCCGTCTTTCCGTCTTTCTGTCCATCCGTCCGTCTGTCCGTCTGTCCTACCTATTTAGGGTTGTAACTTTTGAACCGTAATAGCTAGATACACTACGGCGGATTTGCTAACAAATAACAAAATTGTCAAAAAGATAAAAATTAAAGGGGATCCGCAATTTTAATTTTTTCTCGACTTTGGCTCCATAGAGAAAGTTGTTTAGTTTGATGGTCTGAAGCACCCCTTAAGTATTACTAGGGTGTTTTGTTACACACTGTATACCAGCTGTTACAAAAATACAAATAAACTTTTAGGGTGGTTTAGACCATCAAACTGAACAACTTTCACTATTGGACCAATATCGAAATCGCGAAAAAAAAATTGATGTTCCATACTAAACTACAAATCTACTCGAGCTAAATGTATGGGACAGCAGATTTTTTTTTCACTATTTCAATGTTGGTCCCATATTGAAAGTTGTTCAGTGTGATGGTCTAGGCAACCCCCTTCAAAGTTTCAAATGTTTATTTTTACTTTTGTAACACCTTTTATAGGCTGATGATAATGATGATAACCTGATCGCTTTCCTGTAAGCAGTCGATGTAGTGGAAATCGGCTTTGAAAGATCGTCATCAGAATCTTTTTTTTTTTTTTTTTTTTTTGACATTGTCACACAAATTATCTAGTCACATTTAAAGTACCAGAATCTAGCCTGGACTTGTATTATGATGACTAGACAACGAGACAGAATACATATATAGATACAAACGTCCATGACTCGGGTACAAATATTCATATTCATCATGCAAATATTTGTCCCTTACGGGATTTGAACCCGCGACCGTCGGCACAGCAGGCAGGTTCACTACCGACTGTGCTGTCGGGCCGTCAACGTTCATCATTGATCTGCACAACATTCGTATGGGACATAGTGCGTAACATCCTTAATAATAAAGACGAAATCTGTTTAATATACATAGGATATGAGTGCAAAATGCTCAGTAAATGGCTTAGGGAGGCTGGAGATTACTGTATTTATTCACTTCAATCGCAGGTGTTGATGAGATGGAATATTTTAACTGAACGAACGCTACTCAAAAGACTTTCGCCTTAGACAATATAACTATGGACGTGTTACGCGTGCAATTCTACTAACAAACTTTTCTGACACTTTTTGCGGGGAAAAGGTAACATGAAATCCACAACTTTGGATTTTATTCCATTACTTTGGATTCAAAATTCGATTGTTAAAAAAAATTTGCAGTCTCATACCTATGCTCATACATTTGAGTCAAGTAGGCTAGTTTGATCCCATAGTAAAAGTGGTTCAGTTTGATGCTTTGAACCGCCCCTGAATGTTTCGTAACGGTAAAAAAATCTTCCGGTATACATTAATGACTTAATAATGGACCCATACCATGTGCTCGTACTCAATGTCACAGTATGTCCGGCTTCTCTCTGATGCTATGATCGAGGATTTTTGATATTGATTGTATAAATACGTGACCACACTACTCAGTGTGATCATGTAGTTGGGTGCCAATTCCTCATAATTTATCCATAGGGAACTATTATATTTAATTGAATAGCTTTATCTATAACACCATCATATTCGTTTTTAAAAGATTAATAATTATTAGCCCAGTCATTTTACGGTTTACTTATTAAGAATTGTTTGTTTTTTCTGTATGTCATTTAAGAGCCAATTTGAGCTTCAAAATATATCAACGTTTAAAAATCACATCAGCAACGCCCAAAATTAAAAAATTTTGCATCTCGCTTTAAAAAGCCTCATGGTTATATTTTTTTAGCACATTTTTAAGGTTTTAATTCAAACATGGAATAAATATTGTGGTTTACTAAGAAATAATCGAAAAATAAATGAGTATTTTCGAATGAATAACAATGTTTTAAATTTCTAAAGTTACTTTATTGCTCAAAATTCTTTAAATTGTTGAGTCTAATTAATATGAGTGCATTGGTATTATTATTATTAATATAAAAGCCTTCCGGAAGCTACAATTTTGATTTCTATGCTGCGTACCGATTTTTTAAATATATTTTCAGATAAACTTTATCTCATTAAATGGTGCCGGTTACAGTTTAAAAGTGCCATATATAATTACTTCCGGACCCCTCCTAACAAAACTCCGTAAAAGGACTGGGCTATAACTATTCATCCAAATATTACAGACTCTCTCACAGATTTCCTACGAACAAAATAATCCAAACACTGTCATACTCGCTACAAGACAAAATATTTTTAATATTGTAGGAAACCGAGGGATAGATAATGCACTTCGAGATGAAGCTGAAACACTTTACTATCGCGGAAAAATTCTAACTGTTTCTGAGGAAAAATCCTTTTTAAATTGAACGAGACATTTTTTGTTTTATCGCAATTGTTTATCTAATGGATTTTCCCCACGAATGACCATCGATATCAAATCACAGTAGATTCCACTAGACAAAATATTCGGTCATTTGAAGAATGCGTTGAAAAGCCATCATCCATCAGCAAGCCATCATCAGCCAGTCATCAGGAGACCGATTGCGCTAATTTAAAACATCGAAGTTCCTTATCCAATTTCAGTTCTAATCACATTGCAATCCAATTACTATTCAAATGTGCTGAAACTCTATATAACTGATAGCCTTTAACTACTGAGCGATCTGTCAAAACGGCTCTAACGGCTGTCATGAGATATAACGCGATTAGCGCAATACCAAATGTGTCAAAAGTTATGGTTCGTACGTTGTCCAGTCACGGTTCAATCGCCGAATATTTACCGCGATTACAGCCCAGAACGTTATCGTGAAGTATGAGTTTTATGTTTAGTTTTCGTTTAGTAAAAATTTTTATTGTTGTCTTTAAGTCCTAAAGTATTTTCATGAACTCAGAAGAAAGTAAATAATATTACAATAAAATAATAATATAAAAACTCTATCTTATTATATTGACGTTTAGAACAATAATAATTGAGTATATTAACGGAGTCACGTCGCAGGTTCTAACACGAGCACTTGTCTCGCGTGGTTGTCGCGCATCGCGTTTTTGCCTGCCACGAGGCTCTGCAATCCACAATTTCTTCCTGTTCTTGATCAAAACAATACCTGAGATTGGGATAGATGCTCCCATAAACTACTTGACACTGGCGGAAATGCAGTGCTAACGCACAAGCAAGAGTCCATTAATAATAAATAAATAAAAAAGTATGTCATCAATTATTTTCTTTGTCAAATTGTTGGTAAAATGTTGATAAGTACAGTTTAATACACCAAATCAATAACAAATAATGATTTTAAGAGGCGAAGTTGTTTTTTTCCAGGATTAGGCCTATCTACTGTACATTAAAGTAAGACTATGGTCTGTGTCTTTTCCAATAAAAACCGAAATGGGCTCTAAAATCTCACCAAGATACACAAAGTCATTTGCTTTGACGCAGGCCATACTTTAGCTCACGACTATATTCCCCATGGGGAGAGGGTAGTCAGAGATATATTCGAGATTTGTGTCAACAAGTTTAACTATTGGTTTAATGATTTAAAAAAAATAAGTTTCAATGTCCAAACTGGATCAAGAGTTTGTCGTTGTTTCTGTCATAGGATCCATTAAAAACATTACCCATTTGACTTTGCCAAAGTGGGGTAAAATGCAATCTAAATTAATGTTAAGACCTCCTGTAACTCAGAGTCTTTCCGATGGTCGTATGTTATGCTTACGAATCTCTCTTCGAAACTCGTTGAAAATATACAGTTGTCATGTTTACACAAACGGGTATGATGAGTAAACTTTGACTAATTATAATAAGGACTTGCCTTGCGGTATCATTTCCCCTCTGCCACGGTATAAGCACAATTGATCTTGTGCATTTACATTCAATTTTACACCTGTTGGCAATTCAACATTAAATATTTACCTATGTAAACACCACTGATCTGTCAGTGTCAAATGTCAAGGGCTGCGTCCCGCTCTCTCTCTTGAACCCTCGCCTCACGACTGCTATGGTGTGTCCATCTTACCTAATTAAAATTAATATAACTGAAGATCCGGCCGTTTCCTTTCTACCGCATCCAGCTACCAATAAAACAGTCCACTAGCCCAAGATCCAGAGCGAAACATATGGTCCTTCAAAAGGTAACGAAGAAAGGAATAGCACGGCAAAGGTTTGCAGACATTTTGGAGCGTCGCCGGAAGTGCCACAGCGCAACAATTTCACCTCGCTGCGACACGCGAAACTCCAAAGAAAAACATCGATATCAAGCCAGGTGCAAATAAGGTAATTCACATCAAGCCAGGAGGTTGCAGATATTTTGGAAAGTCGCCAGAAGCGCCGCAACGCAATTTACCACGTTGCGACGCGCGAAATTTCAAACGAAACCAACTTCAGATCAAGCCAGGCGCGAGAAGAGGAGCAAATATATACAGGAGTGCAAGGTGCGAGCAAGAGCGCAATATTTCTCGTCTCTGCAAGCTACCATTGGTCAATGCTGCCAACATTCCAGCAAACAGAAGTGTTCATTTGCATTGGAGTCAAGCGTTCCTGTCTGACAACATTCCAGTGAAAAATGCGATACATCGATACGTGTTTGTGCGTGCGCAAGTGAGAAGCAAAAGTTTGCTTGTAGTTCAAGCCGGAAACGGAGTTCTTTGGGACGCTAATAACTAAAAGTAAGAAAGTACGCCATTTTGGTTGCGTGTTGATAAAAGTCGAAACGGCGTGGTCGCTTTGTTTTAAGTTTCTAAGATTTGGTTAAATTTCAGTTTATTAGCTTGTAAAAGTGCGTAAAAATTTGTAAAAATGTCGGAAGAAAGCTCTTTAAAGGCATTAATTGCCTCTAGAGGCTACTGTAAGGCGAATATTACGCGCCTATTTCTTTTCACACAATCGACACAAGATGTAAAAGATAGTTCGTGCCAGGCTTTGCTAACAAGGCGCGACAGAGTTGTTGCCTCATTTAAGGAGTACGAACTCCTAAATATAAAAATCTTAGCTATCCACCCAGAGGACAAGGAAGATGTGGCAGACTTCGAGTCCAAATACTTTGAAATTTTAACAATCCTCGATGAGGAAATAAAAACAAAAACTGACGGAGCTAAGTCTAATCCTGAAGCTGTAAATCCGTGCACAGGCACTAAAACTAAATTGCCCAATATAGTGATACCGAGTTTTTCTGGTGAGTATTCAGAGTTTGTCCAGTTTATGAACCTCTTCAATTCCGTAATTGATAGTGATAGGTCGATCGATAATGTCCAGAAACTTTATTATCTTAGATCATTCTTAAAAAGTGAGCCTTATGATATAATAAAGAATTTGCCCCTCACTAGTGAAAACTATGAGCAAGCAATAAGATTACTAAATGAAAGATATCATAACAAGGTTAGGATCATTAACGAACACATTAATTCCCTCCTAGATATGAATGTTCTGAACAAGTCTACTCCGTCAAATCTAAGAGACTTCGTCTCAAGCATCAAACAAGTTTTAGCTGCATTAAAAAACTTAGACAGCAAAGTAGATGCATGGGATGCAATTATATTGTGCATTTTAAATCGTAAATTAGATACATACACCGCCCGTGCGTACCAAATGGAGAGAGATGCAAGCACCGAGCCAAGCGTCAAGCAATTTTTGCAATTCTTGGAGAAGCGGGCACTCGCTCTGGAGAACGCCGAGCCAGCATCACTGAAGGTGAAAAGGGTAGCTGTTCATCTATCGACAGCAGGCAACAAGGATTCAGCATGCAATTACTGTAAGTGCAAAGATCACAAAATTTATAATTGTAAATCCTTTAAATTGTTACCTTCAGTGCAGAGAATAAAGTTTATTCAAAACAAAAACCTGTGCGAGACCTGTTTAAACAGTCATTCAGGTAAATGTAAGTTCCATTTTAGGTGTGCTCAGTGCAAGAAAGAACATAATACCCTGATCCATCAAGAGGAACCTACTCCCGACCCCGTCATATTGGTGTCGGGCAATCAAAGCAATGTTTTGCTACCCACAGCACGTGTGAAGCTGATTTCACACGATAACCGGGAGGTCCATGTTAAGGCAATTCTCGACTCCGCGTCGCAAACTTCCCTGGTTACAACGAAAGTTGTCAAGCTGTTGGGATTGGTACCTATGCAGAATAATACAAACATCATAGGTGTCACGAACTCTAAAAACAATGTTAAATATTCTGTGCCTTTAGATATTTATTCTTTGACATCATCATTTAAGACGTCCGTCAATTGCCATGTAGTTGACAAAATAACCTGCAAGCTTCCACAAACTGAATTCGATATTTCCATGATAAAACCACCTCCCAATGTAAAGTTAGCAGATGCAGATTTTAATATCCCTTCGGAGATACATTTGTTAATTGGAGCCGACATATTTTTCCAGGTGCTGTTGCCGCAGGAGAAGCTTAATGTTGAGCCAGAGTCTTCAGCGCAGCAAAGCGACCGCACCGCATTGAGTTTTATCAACACACAATTTGGACACATCATAGCAGGAAGGTTACCGGAGCCATACTCTCCAAAAAAGGTTGTATCTCTCTTCTGTCTTAAGTGCGATTCAGATGTCAATGAAACATTAACACAGTTTTGGAAAACTGAAAGTGTCACAGAATCATACAATGAAAAGATGTCAGAACATGACCTGGCAGAAAATATTTTTCAACACTCAGTCAAGTTAAATGATAACAAATTCCAAACAGATTTACCTCTAAAATTACCGCTTAATGAAGTTAATCACACTTTAGGCAACTCATTCGAGTTAGCATTGAGCAGATTCTTAAGTTTAGAGCGAAGGCTTCAGAAAAATGTAAATTTGCTAACACAATATCAAAAGTTTATACATGAGTATGTTGAGTTGGGTCATGGTCATTTTGTGGACATTGAATCATATAACCTGCACAACGATGCAGTATATTTTATGCCACACCATTGTGTCATAAACGAAAACAGTAAAACTACTGCAACTAGAGTCGTCTTTGACGCATCAATGAAAACGAACAAAAGGGTCTCTCTTAATGATTTCTTGCTGAACGGACCGCAAGTGCAAAGAGATCTTTTCGAAATTATGTTAATGTTTCGTTTTGGTGACTGTACATTTACCACGGATATAACCAAAATGTTTAGAAATATTTTAATTTCACCGGAGTTCACATCGTTACAAAATATTTTGTGGCGGGATGACCCGAGTGAAACAATTAAATGCTTACGCTTAGATACTGTAACTTATGGTTTGAAAAGTTCTAGTTTTCTGGCCACGCGCTGCTTGTTAGAGCTTTGTAACCGATACGGTGATCAATATCCGCTAGCATCATTTATAATAAAGAACTGTACGTATATAGACGATATCTTGTATTCAAATTCAGATCTTCATTCATTAATGGAAGCAAAGCAACAGTTGCGCGATTTGCTTAGTCTAGGTGGCTTCACCACACACAAATGGTCTTCTAACCGCACTGAAGTTTTGTCTGACATTCCTTTAAAGCAACAGCATTTTGATGAAATAGATCTGCAAAGAGATAATTACAGTATCAAAGCATTAGGCTTAACAATAGATCTTAAAAGGGATTGTTATAAAATAACATGTCCAGAATCTTACAAAAGTGAGTCTGTGACAAAGAAAGATATTTTAAGCTATATTGCGCGATTTTATGATCCATTAGGGTTTGTTAGTCCAATAATAGTAAGAGCAAAGCACATCATGCAACAGCTGTGGGCAGCACAAATAGGCTGGGATGAGTCTCCGCCAGATGAAATTAAGGGTGAATGGTTGCGCTTCACAAATAGCCTAGCTAGCATGGAGCCGATTTATTTGAACAGGAACATTCCAGTCCCCGAGTCAGCGGTTGCTGTGCAGCTGATCGGGTTTGCTGATGCATCGAGCTCTGTCGGCTATGGCTGCTGCATATACCTAAGGGTAGTCGAACCAACAGGTAAGGCAACATTATCCTTGCTCTGTTCGAAATCGAGAATTAACCCTAGTAATAAGCTGCTCACTATTCCTAGGCTTGAGCTAAACGCTGCGTTATTGCTCTCAGTGCTTATTAAGAAAGTCTATGATACTTTAAAGCTAAAGCTTAAAGTTGATGATGTTTATCTTTTCTCTGACTCAAAAATAGTCTTAGCATGGCTTAGGACAGAACTAACAAAATTGCAAGCGTACATTGCGAACAGAGTAGGGGTGATTAACCAACTAACAGCTAACTGGCGCTGGCTTTATGTTAATACACGTCAGAATCCTGCAGACTATGTTAGCAGGGGCGTCGAACCGACCGAGCTCGCTAGCTGCAGTCTCTGGTGGCAAGGGCCTCCCTTCTTGCAAGGTGAGTATACATTTGATGATAATATCAGCTTACCTGCGGACTTACCAGAATTGAAGGCTTGCACGACGTTCTCCAGAGATGTAGTGTCCCTACTCACACAAAAGGAAACCAATTTCTTTAAATTTTTGTATAAATTCTCAGATTTAAATAAAATGATACGTATTGTTGCATACCTATTTAGATTTTTGCACAACAGTAATTCAAAGAATGTTAAAATCACAGGTAAATCCTTTTCTTGTTCTGAATTAGAACAAGCATTGTTAATCCTTGTTAAAAATGAGCAGAACATTCATTTCAAGGAGGAAATTAACTCTTTGAAAGCAAATAATAATGTAAAGGGAGCCTTAAAGGCTTTGCATCCGTTTTTAGATAAAGACGGCCTCTTGAGAGTTGGAGGTCGACTCCAGAATTCCGATTTACCAGATACGCAAAAGCATCCTGCAATATTACCCAGAGAATCTCGTATCACTGAACTTATTATTAGGCATGAACATATAAGGCTATTACACGCTGGACCAAAATTGCTTCTTTCAAGCTTGAACAAAAAATTTTGGCTTGTAAACGGCATTAGACAAGTTAAGAATATAACACACAAATGTTTGATATGTTTCAGGCTGAAAGCAAATACTGCAAAACAATTAATGGGTTCGCTGCCTCAGCAGCGTGTCACAGCGTGCAGAGTATTCCAAAGGGTAGCCATCGACTTCGCTGGGCCAGTCCAGGTTAAAAACTCGAGAGTCAGACGAGCGCTTATAAGTAAGGGATATATATGTGTGTTTGTCTGCTTCGTAACAAAGGCCATACATTTAGAGCTGGCCTCAGACTTATCAACAGATACCTTCCTCGCTTGTTTTAATAGATTTATCTCTCGTAGAGGCTTGCCCACCGAAGTCTTTTGTGACAATGGTAGTAATTTCCGTGGAGCAGCGAACCAATTAGTTGAGTTGTATAAGCTTAACACTTCTGAAAGTCATCAAACACTGGTGCAAAATGCTGCAGCCAAGCAAGGTATAAGATTTCATTTTACGCCCAGCTACTCGCCAGTGTTTGCTGGACTAGCAGAAGCAGCAGTAAAAAGTATGAAGTTTCATTTGAAACGCATTTTACAGAAAATTGTAATGACATATGAACAATTGAATACTGTATTGGTGCAAATCGAGGCAGTGCTAAACTCGAGACCATTAATGGCAGTGTCTGGTGACATTAATGACTTCAGCTATTTAACGCCTGGTCACCTCTTGATTGGTACCGCCTTGACTTCGTACCCTGAGAAGGATGTATCTGAAATTCCTATGAACAGACTAAAGTTCTGGCAAATATGTAATAATGTAAAACAACGATTTTGGAAAATTTGGTCTAACTATTATTTGAATGCACTTCAAAGCAGACCTAAGTGGCGTGATGACCTGCCAAACGTCACGGTTGGCACACTAGTCATACTTAGAGAAAAAAATAATCCACCATTGTACTGGCCTCTGGCAAGAGTAGTAAAAGTTTTCCCCGGTGCTGACGGCAAGGTCAGAGCATTACATGTTAAATCGTCAAATGGCAAAATTTACGTCCGTTCCTTGTCAGGTATCTGTGTCCTACCTATAAATGATAATTATAATAATTAAGTGAAAATGTAACTTAAAAATTAAGCTTTTGTTTTCTATAAACCTGTTGTATTGTATACAAATACAAGCAATGTAACTAAGTTTTTATTTACATTTCATTGTTGTATAATGTTTGTTATATAACCCTGTTGTATTGTATACCTACAAATAAAAGCAATGTAACTAGAATAAGTTTTTATTTACTTTTCATTGTTGTATAACTTTGTTGTATGGCAGACTCAATTCAGTTCTCTGTATCATCTAAGTGGTGATATCTTTAATTAAAAATGTATAAATATAGTAGTGGAATATAAGTATAAAGACATACTCTGTTTCGTTAAGTTCTTTATTGTAACAAAAAAATTTAGTACATGACAATTGATGTGAGACCTTGTACCTTGTTGGTTTTCAATAATCTCAGTATTAGTTATTCAATCTTGTGAGGCCGCAGCATGTTGGCAATTCAACATTAAATATTTACCTATGTAAACACCACTGATCTGTCAGTGTCAAATGTCAAGGGCTGCGTCCCGCTCTCTCTCTTGAACCCTCGCCTCACGACTGCTATGGTGTGTCCATCTTACCTAATTAAAATTAATATAACTGAAGATCCGGCCGTTTCCTTTCTACCGCATCCAGCTACCAATAAAACAGTCCACTAGCCCAAGATCCAGAGCGAAACAACACCTTATCACTAAACGAGACACCCTATAATTGTGAAATAATAATTTCGAATTTAGAATGTTTGGGGTTCACACGAGACTACTTTTCATGATTTTTAACATTCAAAATTAGAATCTAAAGTTATGGGGAATAAAATCCAAAGTTTCATGTTACCTCGCTCCCTGCAAAAAGTGGCAGAAATGTTTGTTAGTAGAATTACACGCGTAACCAGTCCACATATAAATAGTCAAAGTGAGTAAAGGTTTTGAAATTTTTTACAATCGCGGTCACCAATTAAAGTATTGTATAATTTTAGTACTATAAAATGAACATACTTTGTAGTGAACACTTATGGCCTAGTACGCATCAGAACTGAGATATTTGACTCTAAAGGTTTATGAAAAAGTAACCAAAATCTTTAAGAATCAAGTAATTTTCAATCAATCAATAGAAACATATTACCTACTAAGCAAAATATATCGTAAGGAAATACAGGTGATACAAAACGAGGTGTTCTTAAAGCTAATCAGCGATTTCTTACATACAACCTTAGAAGTCATTTGTACCTTAATAGCACAGCTCCGATGCGGCCTAGCAATGAATGTAATGTTTTATTTTGAAAAGTCCTCTAAAAACGTGTGTAAGTTTTATTACTGGCCGATCAACAAAAATTTTTAAATTTTTCCTCATACAACCTTACTCATGCCCATTTAAGATACAACATTATAATACACTTTAGAGTTTACCCGCGAGTTTACTTCGTCCGCAAAATTATACGACGTGTTAATGAATAAGCACAAAACCTCATACACCCCAACTGATTAACACAAAATAATTAGATTGAGACAATTATTTCATTATTTTGATAGTTAAAATGTAAAGTTATTCGCATTTTAAGTTTTGAGGCAAAAATTATTTGGTATCATTTCAGCAATGAATGAAAGCGCTAACGTGCTCATGGATACATTTTAAGAATCTTGTATTGGCAGTAAGTAGGGTGAAAGTGCCCGAGCGGTGGGTTGAGATCGAGTTCAGTAAATTAAAATTTTTACAAACAAATTATTTAATATTTTGAAAAAAAATTCCTATATTGAAACCATGATAATTCGATTCTGCTCTCGATTCTAAACAAACTACTTTCTAGTTTTGCGTTAATTCATTAACACTTTGTATACCAGATTTTAAGTCAAATCATAAGCTATCAAACAAAAAAGTTCCATCCAAAGTCCAACTGCAGAGCACACGGCTCTCTATCATAAATACCTTATTTCCTCTCACTCTCTCATCTTAATTTGGTTTTTGAAAGCAACATAAATAAATGTTTATCACCTCAACATTGAGAAAATCCTTACTTTCGACTTTGCCAGTGACATACAATATACTTAATGAAAATTCTGGCCTTCCCCATTACTAAAGTCAACGATGCATTGATAATGGGCTAAAAATTTAGTTAAGTTAAGAGAATATTCAGAAAATCGAGAATGAAATAAATGAATCTTAGGATTACGTTTATTATCGTAACGTTGTAGTATCGAATTTCTCAAAACAATGAATTCTAAGCATGAAAGGTACAGTGGTTGACGTTGATACGAAATATGTAGTAAAACAAGTTTCTGACCACCCCAAAACAGCAACGGTTTAATAATTACGTGTGTAATAAAATTTAAAGGAATTAAAATCATTATTAATCATCAATAAAGAATATTTATCGTATCTTATCTTATGGAAGCTCTTTGCATGCCCACTTTTCTATTTATATAAATGTGTCTGAGTGTACTTAAAAATATCATAAATATTTTATTGGACGAAAACTAGAGGCCATTGAAATGTAATAGAAACGAAGAAGGTATGCTAGGAATTAAACGACTGGTTTCTGGAAGTTCTACGACGAGCCCAGAGGAGGAAAGGATACCAGCTGCTCCAGACTGCAATAATGAGCAAATAAAACGTCAGTAGACCCAAATGCCGTGGTTCACAAACCTAAAGACGTGAGCAATATCGTCTGGCGACAGGCCGCGATTATGAGGATTTGACTGCCAACCTGTAGTATTGTAGTAAAGATGAAATACAAGGTCTTCTGAGACGTTGCTCTGAGATTTGCAAACCAAGCTTCTGCATCCACCGGTATACAGTTCTGTTATCGAGGCTGCGAACGAGTTTGCCGCTCTCGTATAGGACTTTACAGCCATGAAAAAAGTACTCCAACAACACTGCTTTTAAATTATCTGTAACAGATGTTAAGGCCTATGATGATGATGGTATGGATGGCATATGGCACAGGTAGCGTAGAAAGAGTAAACGTGCGCAGCAAACGACCAGTCTATATGATATACTAATATCGGCTACTATCGGATTTGAAATATAATAATATTTGATTAACTAATATCGGAAAGTCTGCATTGTCACCCAATACTCCACACCCAAGATCAGTTTAGCAGAAAGTTTAATAAGGTGAAAAATGTAAGGGAAATCTTAACTTATTTTTAAAGACGTTAGACTTCTTGGATTTGGGATTTCAACGATAAAACGGGCTTCGTATTGGAAAATATACTGGATGATTTCTATTACCTAATATGGACGGTTTTACCAGGGCATAACTATAGAAAGTGTTAATGAATTAGCGCAAAACCTCATACACCCCAACTGATTTTTAACAAAATAATTAGATTGAAACAATAGTTTCATTATTTTGATAGTTAAAATTTAAAGATATTCAAATGTTAAGTTTCGAGGAAAAAATGATTTGTTATCATTTCAGCAATGAATGAAAGCGCTAATGTGCTCATGTATACATTTTAAGAATCTTGGTTTGGTAGTAAGTAGGGTAAAAGTGCCCGAGCGGTGGGTTGACATCGAGTTCAGTAAATTTTTAATTTTACCAAAAAAAAATTTAATATTTTGGAAAAAATTACCTAATCACGTGGCGTTGTAACTATTCGTTAAGCCAGGTCAGAGCCCTTTTAAGGCAACTTGAAAAATTCTCTGACAGCAAGTTGACCACTAACTTGCCTCCACCAACACGCACTGGGCCAGCGTGGTGGAGTATGGCCCACTCCCTCTTACCCTTATACGTGAGAGGAGACCTTTGCCCTGCAGTGGGATTGTACAGGCTATAACTTACTTTTATAATATAACATTGAGAGGATATACAAAATTAATTAGAACTCTCATTACTTATGCTCGAATTTAATGAATTCACGGTAGTTGTGGATAAGTTCTAACCACCACGAAAAGGGTTACATTGTAAATTTAAATGCGTTAGAAATTTTCAAACGTGCTACATAATATTCTATTTGATGGTATATCTTTTACTTTGGCGCCGACATTTTTTTTTCTTTTTTCACGATTTCGATGTTGGTCCTATTTGTGGAAGTTGTTCAGTTTGATGGTTTAAAGCACGATAACGTTGAGTGATTATTAGTATTAACGTTTTAACCTTGTTTAAACCAAATACTCAACCCATCAATATGAACAACTTTTACCATGGGAGCAAACCCATCCAAATAAAAATTAAATTTTCCATACTAAACTGCAGTGTCTACACGACTCAAATGTATGGGACAGCAGATTTTTTTTTGCTCTGTGAGAGTATGTGGTTTAAAGGTTAGTGATACTTTTCTTTACACCCTGTATTATTGTAATTCAATTGTAATAAATCAGTAAGATCAATCATGATGACTCAAAGAAGTATTTAACAATCATAATAAGACAGAATCGAATAAGAAATTGTGTTAACCGCAGCCATAATCACATTAAAACTCATCCTTTTCAATTAAAAAGGCTAAAATGTATAAATTCTTGCCTACGCCTCTGAGATTTCAGTCTTTACGTTCTGTTAACATTGAAAATTCACGGAGGAATATTATTCAAGGGTCCTTCTTAATATGCTGACACTTTTTTAAGGGCATGACCAGACCATCAAACTGAACAACTTTCTCTATGGGACCAAAATCGAAATCGCGAAAAAAAAATCTACTGTCCCATACATTTGGCTCAGGTAGGTTTGCAGTTTTGTAAAGAACAGTAGATTTTTTTCGCGATTTCGACGTTGGTGCCATAGAGAAACTTGTTCAGTTTGACGGTCTGATCATCCCCTTAAAAAAGTGTCAACATATTAAGAAGGACCCTGTATATATTCTTTCTGTGAGGAGAAGATATATAGTTGATCATCCTAGGCATACGAAAGCTGATCAAATAAAATGCATACTCAAGAATGGTCAAATAAAATTAACCCCGAACACAAACAGCAGAACACAATTTCTTATTCGATTTTCTGTTAGTTTCTGTCTTATTATGATTATTAAATACTTCTTTGAGTCAAAATCGTTGATCTTTCTATCTTACTGATTTATTACAATCAAATTACAATAATACAGGATGTAAGGAAAAGTCTCATTAACCACCACCACCATACCACCGTACCGTATACCCTCACAGAAGAAAAAAAAAATCTGCTGTCCCATTTGAGTCGTGTAGGCGTTGCAGTTTAGTATAGAACAGTTGATTTTTTCTGTTCGGTTTGCTCCCATAGTAAAAGTTGTTAAGTTTGATGGGTAGAGTATGTGGTTTAAAGGTTAATACTAACAATCACTAAATGTTATTGTGCTTTAAACCATCAAATCTGATACACGCAGCACACTACAGTTGACCAGTCGAATTGTACAAACAACACAAAACAACACACACACACACAACACATTGAAAGTAAGGCGGTAAAATTGCTTTGTTTTCTGTAAAGATTTAAAATCCCGTATGTTTTCAGAAAGACGCCTATTTGCATAATGCTACGATCGTGAATTTCAATATTTATGAAAGTTTCATCGAAACGTATTATCCGACTTTCTATTTCAATAAAATGTTCCGTTTCTGTATAAGTTGAGCAATCTGGTACCTACTTATCTATTTTGGTTAAAGTTGTTGGTTATGTAGCGAGTTATAAGTGGGTGACATAACGCAGTACTGTTGTAAATGACGTGATTCAAGAGATCTAGATACCCAGCTGTGGGATTTTTTAGGCTGATGATGATGATAGTCACATCCATATATTTGATTGCTTCATGTGTACTTGTGTCATTTCATACTTTTTACTCTTGTGCCAAAATCATAGCGTAAAAGTTTATTCCCCCTCTTTTTTTTAAATCGTAGACGCCATCTTGAAATAATATAAGTACCCTGTGTCAGTCTCACAATTTTACTCACTATTCTCACCTCATATATTAAACTCAATCAAGCCGTTTAGGCTATAAGGCGTCCAAAGATATAGACATACAAAAATACATACATACATACATACATACATACATACTTACATACATACATATCCTTGAAAAAGTTAACCCTCCTTCTGGCGCAGTCGGATAAAAAATCAATTTCACAAAATTCGAAGAAATAAAAAGTGCAACAATTTATGAACTAAATAAACGTGAAACAACACACCCTAGCTATTAAACCATCAAACTGAACGACTTTCACTATGGTATGATGGTCTAAGCAACCCCTTAAAACTATTAAATGTTTGTTTTTACTTTTGTAACACCTAGTAGAGTATGTTTTTATCAAAAGATTTTTAGTTCTAACTAGATACTAAAAAATTTTATTTCAGTGTTATATTTTGCAAAATATTTATTGTTCGTAGTAAAGATTGCATTGAAAAAATTACGAATATTTCTAACGACTTAAAATGTACATATTGTCAGAAAACCAACCTTTTTCAATCTACGAATGAACTGAAATTTTACCCAACAATTCTCAGCAAATTTAGAGCAAACCTCAAACTCAAACATTCGCATTCAAAGCAAAAAGTGCCGACTTCAGAACGCATTCAAGGCTAATTGAACAAATTGCTTCTATTGAAGGTACTTCTTTGAAGTCCGGAATGTAAGCAGAATGCATTTTCTGCTCTCAAGTTACTGCGTATTCCAAAGCTTCCACTTCTATCTTTTTAACAAATGAAGTAAAACAAACCTTGAATTGTGGTAATCTGATTCAATTTATCTCACAAATTCTATTTAAATTCATCCTTTTTCTAGTCAACTTATCATAATCTTGATATCTTTATGCATATGACAAGGACAAAACTTGGGTGACGGGTCTCTTATAGGGCGATTTTTATTCAAAAAGGTATAAGACATATCTGACGTATACAAGGTGTTAGGGTAGACAGTTGTACCCATGATACCTGAACTTTCCCTAAGAAAATGAAAGGAAATTAAAAAAAAAATTTTTTGACCTTCCATACTAAACTAAATAGGCAATCAGCTGATCGAACGTTTGTATGAAAAGTCGAAAATATGTTTTTCGAATTTCCTATAGGTTATAAAGTTGTTCAGTGTCATGGGTACAATAACTCCGTAAAGTAATGCAACTTTATACCCTAACACACTGTTAAAATTGCACTTTATCGTTAGTGAAGTCTTCACAGGCAACGTTTGTCTAGCAATGTCTGCAATTTATCCTCATCATCAGCCTATAATCATCCACTGCTGAACATAGGCATCTCCCAAAGCGCGCCACAATACTCTATCCTCAGCCTTCCTCATTCAGTCGCATGATTCTAGAAATATTAAAAGTTGAAAGTACGCGCTAAGTTATCAGAATCATATTAGATTTCTTTACCACTTTAGAATTTCTAATTTAGGAATCTATAACGAATTGGCTCAAATAAATATACATTATTGCAATCAAAAAGTTTCTAAAAATTTATTGAATGAAAAATGCTTAGACTCCCTGTCCGCTGAACCGGAGCGAGGCTGCGGAGCGGAGAAACGGAGAAATATTGACCAATAAGATTGCATTAAATAAAATTGCGGAGCCAAAATTCCCTCGTCTCTCCGTTCCGCAGCCTCACTCCGCTTCAGCGGACAGGCAGCCTAAGGGTGCCTGTCCGCTGAAGCGGAGCGAGCGAGCGAGCGAAGCTGCGGAGCGGAGAAACTGAGAAATGTTAACCAATAGAATCTCCGCTCCGAGATTTTATGCAATCCTATTGGTTGATATTTCTTCATTTCTTCGCTCCGCAGCCTCGTCCCGCTTCAGTGGACTAACATACATTTTTTTACGTATTAAAAGTTATCAAGTTCGTTACACAAAATTAAGGTGATGAAGAACTCGTAGTAAACGGTATACTCGTAACGTTAAGTGGAGAACTCGGTGTGGGAGATGGTGAATTGAACTGGAACATCACTAGTTCGTACGTAACAATAGTACCGGCCACCTGCAAGAGAAAATTAAAATTATCTATTTGAGACATTTACTTCGGACGATGGATGGATACTCCTCAACCTTCTTCGAATAAATTATTTGCGTTTTCTAAGACAGTTTCCAGACAGATACTATATTTAATTGTTAATCCTCTCACGTGCATTTACTTGTGTTGTGACCTCATAGCTATTGCTCCAAAATAATTTTTAGAATTTCAGTACAGGAAAACTTTGCATTGCAAGTAGTGCGTTATTGGATTCCAAAATATTGAAATCAGTTTGCAACTCAATGTAATTAGGTACTTCACAAATTTGCGTACATAGTCAGAGATTTTCGGAAGATGGTATTTGTATTTATGTTTTCTAATGGTTATCTCTATACTTCATTTCAAATAAGGACTAATCGATTTTCCGATTCCTATATAGCTTTCTGGCCAATACTGATTTGTAAATACAATTTATTTATCAGAAAGATATACTTTCCGACATATCTTTTACGACGGAAGAGAAGAGATGAGAGGAAGTGTTTCAAATCTCTGTTTCGGTAATTCAAAATAGCCTTAAAATTATTTTGTCATTTGAAATGGAGTATAGTTATCATAATCTAGTATCTGTGTGAAAATTCACTTCATTTACATTTTTATAAAATCCGTGTTCTCTTTATGTTTCCTCTACCTACCCTAAGATTATCTGGATAAAATCATTTTTTGGCGAAAAGACCGCCTTATTTGTACTATAATCAATTTTCTTTCCTGTTGTGTAATGTATTTTGTGTTTTGATACTATGATGAAAGATACTGTACTTCATTCCAAATAAGGACGACGAGATTTTCCAATCTCTATTAAGCTTTCTGGCCAATTCTGATTACCAAAATAATGTAATTAATTTATTTGATACATACAGGGTCCAACTTAATATGCTGACAGTTTTTTAAGAGGATGATCAGACCATCATACTGAACAACTTTCTCTATGGGACCAATGTTGAAATCGCAATAAAGAAATCAGCTGTCCCATACAATTGGGTTGGTCTCATAGAGAAAGTTGTTCATTTTGATGGTCCAATCATCATCTTAAAAAAGTGTCAGCATATTAAGAAGGACCCTATATACGATCCGACATAATTATCTTGGACGTTACTAAAGCTGTTCTAAGAATAATTGAGAGGAAGTGTTTCAAATCTCTGTATCTGTAGTGCAAAATAGCCTTAAAATGTCGTTGCTATTTTAAATGGAGTATAGTTCTTTTCAGGTACCTACAGTTAGTACTTACCGTCAAAAGTAAGCCGCGTGTGACACTGAAGAACTGAAGACCTGTTAATGCCACTTTGTCTCCGTTCACTTGGTCTAAAAACCTCTGCACCTGCAAAAACAGTTGTTACTTACTCTTATTGAGGTGATAAAATGTTGAGGAACTAATCCAATATGGCGGGCTACCGTTTTGCATATTTATAAAACTGAAAATATACGTGTTAATGAATAAGCGCAAAACCTCATACACCCCAACTGATTTACAACAAAATAATTAGATTGAAACAATAATTTCATTATTTTGATAATTAATATTTAAAGTTATTCGCTATTTAAGTTTTCAGGCAAACATGATTTGTTTTCATTTCAGCAATGAATGAAAGCGCTAACGTGCTCATGGATACATATTAAGAATCTTGTTTTGGTAGTAAATAAGGTGAGTGTACCTGTGCGGTGGGTTGAGATCGAATACAGTAAATTTTTAAATTTTACATTTTTTTTTGTTTTTTTTTGTTTGGATAATTCGATTCTGCTCTCGATTCTAAACAAACTACTTTCTATTTTTGCGTTAATTCATTAACACGTTGTATATACAGGGTGTAACAAAACACCCTAGCAATCTTAAGGCGGTGCTCCGGACCATCAAACTGAAGAACTTTCACTCTGAAGCCAACATCGAATCGCCAAAAAAAACGGTAGTACCGTCTCGACTCAAATGGCTCCATAGTGAAATTTGTTCAGTTTGATGGTCTGAAGCACCCCCTTTAAGTATTACTAAGGTGTTTTCTTACACCCATTTTTAGTAGATGTTAGAAAAATTAAAGTAAATTAGTAAAAACACCCTACTATTTTAGCAAATTTTACATTGATAGAAAATTCGTAATCGAGTTTGTCAAATTGCTAATTTATGACATTCAGTATTATTGCTGCAGAGCATGTATTATGAGTGTACTCAATTATCGTCATAAAAGCGGACATGATTTTAATAGCTAATTTCAGTACGTCATTTACATAACTTTGCTCGTAAAATTAGGATTTGTGCTATAGGTACTTATATCTATAATTAGGTAGTAGAGTTTCATAGTCTAAATAATTAGTGTGCCTAACAGGGTTTGAGTACAGTTGTAGGTTTCGCGGATTCTATAACATAATCAATTATCATGGTGATACAGGGAAAAATTTGACTTCCTCGTACTCCTGACGGATGAGGACAATGGCCCGCGGAAACTATGACAGATAAGGGTATGGATCTTGAACCAATGTCACAGTGTAGCTGGTCAGATTTGGTTGGCGGTGAAAAAATCCAGAATTGCGAAATCCATGATGGCTACCATGGGGATTTCAAACGCCAAAGCAGCTTTTAAAGGTTCACCGAACCGACAAAAAAATTTGTATCAGGTGGTTTTATGGGTCGCTGATTAAGTATATGAAATCATTTTGTTTTTATCTTCAACATTCATGAGGGTCGCCATACAAATTTCATAATTTTTGATATGCTGTTACTTTCTCGGCCCTCGAAGTTTAAGTCCTATGACAAAAGTGCTTAGGACTTGTTTTGTAGAAAATGTTATCAGATTTAATATGTCTTTTAAAACTTTTCGATAAAACTTATAGATTCCGAGAAATACGCGAAAAACTGAATAAGGTCACCTTCCTCGAGCTTGGAAATTTGGGAGTGCCAACATCGAAATTCGTGTTCAGCAGGTCTCAATTAGTAAAAAAAACACATTTGGCCAAATATTACCCAAAATGCCCAGATCCAGTCTATTAAGCGAGCATCATTATAACGTACAGGGACCTTCTTAATACGCTGACACTTTTTAAGGGGATGATCAGACCGTGTCATCATATTAAGTTGGACCCTATACAACGTGTTAATGAATAAGCGCAAAACCTCAACTGATTTATAACAAAATAATTATAATGAAACAATAATTTCATTATTTGTATAGTTAAAATTTAAAGTTATTCGCATTTTAAGTTTTGAGGATAAAATGATTTGTTATCATTTTAGCAATGAATGAAAGCGCTAACATGCTCATGGATACATTTTAAGAATCTTGTTTTGGTAGTAAGTAGGGTGAGAGTCTTTGACTAATTATTATAAGGACTAGCCTTGCGGTAGCATTTCCCCTCTGCCACGGTATAAGCACAATTGATCTTGTGCATTTACATTCACTTTTACACCTTATCACTAAACGAGACAGCCTATAATTGCGAAATAAAAACTTCGAACTTAGAACGTTTGGGGTTCACACGAGACTACTTTTCATGATTTTTAACATTCAAAATTAGAATCTAAAGTTATGGGGAATAAAATCCAAAGTTGCGGATTTCATGTTACTTCGCCCCCCGCAAAAAGTGGCAGAAATGTTTGTTAGTAGAATTACACGCGTAACCAGTACACATATAAATAGTCAAAGGTGAGAGTGCCCGAGCGGTGGGTTGAGATCGAGTTTAGTAAATTTTATATTTTACAAACAAATTATTTAATATTTTGAAAAAAATCCCTCTGTTGAAAACACGATAATTCGATTCTGCTCTCCATTCTAAACAAACTACTTTCTAGTTTTGCGTTAATTCATTAACACGTTGTATATGCGTCATTTCGCTATTTTTTGAAAATCATTGTAAACGGACAAAAGTGACATCTATTTTTCCAAGTCTGTTCCTGGGCGGCAAATGCTCTCTGGCTTGCCACGGGATTGCGCCATTTTACGGTGGCTCAAGGGTATGTTTTTTGTGCGTAAAACAATAAAATTCTTGAAAAATATTTATTACCGTCCAACGTCGTCTTTTTACCCGACTGCGACAGAAGGAGGGTTATGTTTTTCGAGCGTATGTATGTATGTATGTAGGTATGTATGTATGTATGTATGTATGTATGTTTGTATGTCTATTTCTTTGGCACGGCCTACAGCCTAAACGGCTTGATGGATTTTAACGTATGAGGTATCATTGGATTCGTAAAAATCGTGAGAGTGACATAGGGTATATTAATTTAATATGGCGTCTAAGAATTAAAAAAGAGAGGGGGAATAAACAATTTTTTTTTGTTAAAAATTACAATATGGGTATCAAATGAAAGCTAGTGATCAGACGATTTCAAATATATATATATTTTAGTACATTTATGTTACCGTTTCGACACAAGACTAAAAAGTATGAAATAAACTAAATTATTCAGATAAACAAAAAACCCGACTGCATAAAAAACCTATTAACTGAAAAGAGAAAAACAAGCTCTAAAATCACTAATCAGCTATAACAGCTTTATTTGAGCTAATATATTTTGAATTTTATTAGGTAGGTATTGCAGGCGGGGTCAAAAATAACCAACCAAAAATCTCCTTTGTCCCCGTTTGCAATACCTACCTAATAACATTCAAATTATAGCTTTATTTATATTATTAGCTCAAATAAAGCTGTTATAGCTGATTAGTGATTTTAGAGCTTGTTTTTCTCTTTTCAGTTAATAGGTTTTTTATGCAGTCGGGTTTTTTTGTTTTTCCTATTTATACTGGATATTGGCAAAATCATCAACCATCACGATGGAGCCACAATTTCCAACACAACAAGAGCCAACATCGAAATCTCGAGAAAAAACACCAGTTTCATACAAAACTGGCCAACTCGGCTCAAATGTATGGGAGAGCTGTTTCTTTTCGCGATTTCGAAGTTGGCTCCATAATGAAAGTTGTTCAGTTTGATGCTCTAAACCACACCCTATATATCAAGCAGTTCAGAATCAATCAGAAAAAAAATCTTAAATTGTACGAACCTCGACACAGTATACCGGTGAAGGCACATCGTATAGCACCGGAGCTGGTACGTTAGACGCAGAGTTGACTTGTGATGCTATGAGAGACACTGCCACTGATCTACTGATGAGGAACACCAGTGAGAACACGAAGTAGGCTGCAGCTTCGTAGCCGCCTAGAAGCTGAGTATTTGAAGGTGCACTGTAAACGATAAAAATTATAGCACATTGTATTACTGTTCCTGTAATTGATACTATATAACGAGCGGGAGCGGAAGTGGAAGCGTAAGCGGGAGCGGGAGCGGGAGCGGGAGCGGGAGCGGGAGCGGGAGCGGGAGCGGGAGTTTTGTGGCACGTGAGTTTTGTGCCGCGTATTGGGAGAGCCGATCAGCTGAGCGGTGGACAATGATAGGCTGATAATGATAACGATATTTATATAAGCATTAGCGGGAGCGGGAGTTTTGTGGCGCGTGAGTGCGGTGGACAATGATAGGCTGAAAATGATAACGATATTTATAAAAGCATTAGCGGGAGCGAAAGCGGGAGCGGGAGCGGAAGCGGGAGCGGAAGCGGAAGCGGGAGCGGGAGCGGGAGCGGGAGAGGGAGCGGAAGCGGAAGCGGAAGCGGAAGCGGAAGCGGAAGCATTAGCGGGAGCGGGAGCATTAGCGGGAGCGGAAGCGGGAGCGGGAGCGGGAGCGGGAGCGGGAGAGGGAGCGGAAGCGGAAGCGGAAGCGGAAGCATTAGCGGGAGCGGGAGCATTAGCGGGAGCGGGAAGCGGAAGCGGGAGCGGGAGCGGGAGCGGGAGCGGGAGCGGGAGCGGGAGCGGGAGCGGGAGCGGGAGCGGGAGCGGGAGCGGGAGCGGAAGCGGAAGCGGAAGCGGGAGCGGAAGCGGGAGCGGAAGCGGGAGCGGGAGCGGGAGCGGGAGCGGGAGCGGCAGCGGGAGCGGGAGCGGGAGCGGGAGCGGGAGCGGGAGCGGGAGCGGGAGCGGGAGCGGGAGCGGGAGCGGGAGCGGGAGCGGGAGCGGGAGCGGGAGCGGGAGCGGGAGCGGGAGCGGGAGCGGGAGCGGGAGCGGGAGCGGGAGCGGGAGCGGGAGCGGGAGCGGGAGCGGGAGCGGAAGCGGGAGCGGGAGCGGGAGCGGGAGCGGGAGCGGAAGCGGGAGCGGGAGCGGGAGCGGGAGCGGGAGCGGGAGCGGGAGCGGGAGCGGGAGCGGGAGCGGGAGCGGAAGCGGGAGCGGGAGCGGGAGCGGGAGCGGGAGCGGAAGCGGGAGCGGAAGCAAAAGCATTAGCGGGAGCGAGAGCGGGAGCGGGAGCGGAAGCGGAAGCGGAAGCGGAAGCGGGAGCGGGAGCGGAAGCGGAAGCGGAAGCGGGAGCGGGAGCGGAAGCGGAAGCGGAAGCGGAAGCGGAAGCGGAAGCGGGAGCGAGCGCGGGAGCGGAAGCGGAAGCGGGAGCGGGAGCGGGAGCGGGAGCGGGAGCGGGAGCGGGAGCGGGAGCGGGAGCGGGAGCGTGACTGATTTTTAACAAAATAATTACATTAAACATAGCGTATTCCTGCCCTCCACATGGCCAGGCTTAGCCTAGTGTGGGGGTAACGTTAAATTGTTGAATTTAACGTTACAATAATTTCATTATTTTGATAGTTAAAATTTAAAGTTATTCGCATTTTAAGTTTTCAGGCAAAAGTGAGGGATTGGTTATCATTTCAGCAATGAATGAAAGCGCTAACATGTTCATGGATTCATTTTAAGAACCTTGTCTTGGTAGTAAGTAGGGTGAGTGTGCCGTGCGGTGGGTTGAGATCGAGTTCAATTTAAGAAACAAATTCTTTAATATTTTGAAAAATATATTACCTATGTTGAAACCATTATAATTCGATTCTGCTCTCGATTCTAAACAAACTACTTTCTAGTTTTGCGTTAATTCATTAACACGTTGTATAACTTTCTTACCTTAGATTACTGCTTGGATATTGATACGTGTTTCACGTATATTTTAGTTTTATCGTAAAATTGTAAAATTTGATTCATTAATAATGCAAATTGCCCACAAAATAAATAATAAATCTTCTATAATAATATAAAATGAATTGCTGTCAGTTAGTATCGCAAAAATTCGAGAACGACTCGACCGATTGTGATGGAACTTTGGTTGGCTGGTAGTGGTACCAGGGAAAGTTTATTAAAAAATAGGCCAAGTTTGTATCGGGAAAAACGGATTCTGATGATTCGCTGTCCGTTAGTCTCGACAGATTGCGATGGAACTTTGGTTAGTTGTAGTGCATATGCCAGGGAAAGTTTATTTAAAAAAACGGCCAAGTGTGTGTCGGGAAAAACTGATTCTGAGGCGGTACGAAGTTCGCCGGGTCAGCTAGTGCTAGTGTGTAAGAAACTTATATTTTTCCATACTTATCACTCTAGAATAATATAAGTAGGTAAAAAAAACACTTACGTTCGACTACTGCATTCCCCTGTACCTTTGATGCCATCCCTGAAACAAAATTATAATTAACTCAACTCATTCAAAACTGAACCATATTCCATTAAAACCAAAACACTTACTCCAATGTATTAAATAGTTGCAAACAAATGAAGAAGAGGTTGTTGGCGAAAGAGATGAAAATGATTCCGCTGATGACGTCATCAACCCGGCGAACTAACTGGCAAGCACGACCGTAGTCCTCGCGTATTCTCCTCCAAAATATTTCAGGTAAATACTGGAATTTAACGAAATAATGGTCACCTCTGCCTACCCGAATAGGAGACAGGCGTACACGTCAATTAGTACATACGTATTGTATTCGAATAAAAAAGTTTCTTTCTTTTTTTCGAATTTGTTATATTCATAACATTTCCTTAAATTTTACCGGCATTGGTATCAGTGTAAAATACCTTTTTCTGTAAGGTAGAGCGGGCTTTAATATTGTTAAAATTTTCCTTTTCTTCGTTACATTATTATTACTCACTATACAAGTTTTTTATACGTAAAAGAATAATGTCCGGCAAATTCATTAGCAAACGTCCAGCGGAAGAGGCAAGGTAGCACGTGCGACTGCCAGTAAGCGGCGCGCGCTTCTCTTCCCCGCTACACAACCCGCCTCCCGCTAATATCTAGAGTACCTCGCCTCCCCCAACGTCTGTGCCCCGCGGGACGGTCCCGCACTAACTTGTCAGACGAAGTTCTATGCGTAGACTTACCTTACCCTGAGCATCCAGTAGCTTCTTATTAATCTCCTCTAAACAAGAAGTCAAATAGTAGCTCATACAAATTACAAATAGGTCAGAAAAATTCCATATAAATGTTGACTGGAAGTGTAAAAACTGGAACAAAAAAATTTTTTCTCTCATTAACAGTCAAATCTAATCTGTAGATTAGACCAAAAACCAGAGTTAATTTAAGGGTTTTAAGTTTTAAGGGTAGTATACACGGTCCAACTTCGGGGGCTGTCAGTTTTTTAAGAGGATTATCAGACCATCAAACTGAACAACTTTCTCTACGGGAACAACATTGAAATCGTGAAAATTAGCTGTCCCATACATTTGGCTAGAGTAGGTTTGCAGTTTTGTATGGAACGATACTCCGATACATAGACCGATTTCGATGTTGGTGCCATAGAGAAAGTTTTTCAGTATGATGGTCTGATCATTCTCTTAAAAAAGTGTCAGCATATTAAGAAGGACCCTATATAACTTTTGATATCGTGGACCAATGGCTGGATATAATGTATTACTGTTTCGTACAGTTGAAAACGACGCCAACTTTACCCAAACGCCAGAAAAATTATAAATGAAATTAGCAGAAATAGCAAAAAATACTAGAGCATTCTGTCCTACCATGAGTTTTCACTGTACTTTACTCCTGTAGTTACGTCACCAATTTCGTATGGCAGAAATTAGTTCTCAACGAAACTACTAGGAGCGCTGTACGAAATTCAATACAAAATTGGTGACGCAACTTGTTAACAATAATATATATCTGAAGGCTATTATAATGTTTCTGCGCTGTGGGTTGAGATGTTAAATGAATTCACAAAACTTATAGAACTCAAAACCGTATATTCTATTAACATACGATCGTGTCGAGTGTTACAAACAGTCTAACCTGGCCCATCTAAAATACCACGACTCGGGCCTCAAATCACAATAATACCATGATCATATTACAAAGAACAAAGCACATCTTAGGACTACACCGAAATAGTTACATAGAAAATAACTCAAAGGTCCGCACTGTGAACGCGATCCCATAAGTAAACAAAACTAGCTATGTGAGTCGCACAAAGGTCCGTTGATGAGAGCCACTACCTACGCAAGACGATTAGGTACTTGATATTATTAAAACACACGGCTGGAGCAATGAGACCCAGTGATGTATGATGAACCAGCAGTGCTGTGATCAATTGCCAACAAACTACAGTAGAAAAGTACAGTGAAAACTCATGGTACTGGAAAAATATTATCCAGCTTTATCTCAAAAACGAAACAAATGCTATGCCGGCGAAACTGCATGCAAAAGTAAGCCCGACTCAAAAATATCAGTCAAACCAGTACTGAAGAAGCATGTCGGATTATCCTTTCCCGAAGAGGATTTTATCTTGCTCCTAATGGATTCTGAATAGTCCGCAAAACTGACCCTTAAAACACAAACTGGAACCATTACAAATAGGAACCTGGAAAGTCAGTTTCATTTTCTTGCTGATAATGTACGTAATAATCTAATGTTTACAAATATTTAAATACAATAATCTATGGTTTAAAAAAGCCGCGGTGGTTCAGTGGCGAGTAAACTTGCCGTGCAGGAGGCAATGGTTCGATCCCCGTCCAAGCCCAGTCGTACCAATGAGTTTTTCGGAATTTATGTGCGGCGCGGGGCGCGGGACATATACAAGCGGAGTGGCGCGGAAGGGGGGCGGTCGGGGTTCGGACGCCACTCGCACGCCGCTTCCTCGCCCGCGCCCCTTCCGCGCCACTCCGATTGTTTATGTCCCGCGCCCCGCCGCGCCACTTCTATACAATTCATATGAAACACGTAATAAGCGGCGCCGCGCCCGCGCCTCGCCAGCGCCACGTCCTCACCCCGCCCGCACCCGACGCCTCTTATGTTTGTCCCGCGCCTGAGGCTACAACTTTTCCCTAGTATTCTGGACAAAATGACGAGTTGAACTAAGCTAATAAAACCTTGCCTCTCTAACTCTGATTAGTACCCCTTCGGGATGTTTTCGTGAGCAATATCCTATGTTGATAATGATGGTAAGTGAAAGCAACAAAAAAGTAATTTTACCTGTGTAACAATTCCCAGTGCCGGGGAATACGGTAATACATCAAACACCCACGGGTAAAAATGTCTCACAAAGCCTTCGTACAGATTCAGATTATCGTGGCATACTAAGGCGCCGGCGAACGCTGACAACAATGACAGGATGTGTTCAACTGAAAACAGAATTGAATTCGTGTTTACAAAGAACACAGTAGTAGAGGAGATCGGGGTTATGTTCTAACAGGGGTATGGTTAACAGGCCGATTGATGCCAAACTATTTACTATGAATAGGATTCGTAAATTATTTGGCAGGATTTGACTTGTTAATTCTTACCTCTGGTAAAATTAGCCCCAAATCAAATATAGTTTTCTGGTAAATTTAAGCTTTTTATTTTGTCCATAGTGAAAGTAATACAGACTGTATTACGTATACTTCATTTCAAATAAGAACGATTTTCCTATTCCTTTATAGCTTTCTGGCCAATTCTGATTTGCAAATATAATTTATTTATCAGATATCCGACATATCTTGGACGTCACTAAAGCTGTTCTAAGAATAAGTCAGAGGAAGTTTTTCAAATCTATGTTTCTGTGATTCATAATTGCCTAAAAATTTCTTTATTTGAAAAGGAGTAAAGATAAGTGAGAAAAATTCATTGGTTCAGAGCGTAGACAATGTGGATCATAATAATTATAATCTGGACCTCTTAAAGTCAAAGTCAAAATTGTTTATTCAAAATAATATCACATAGAAAATTTTTTGACGTCATGTTAATTTGTCGTCCGCTACCCACCACAGATACAAATAATTTGACATCACAAAAATGTATAAAATCACCTCTAAGACGCGGTTTATACAGAAGAGACGTGTGGCGGTGGTGAATAATCTAAGTAACAAAATATAAACCTTATAGTACGTAGCAAGCCGTCGTTTGGAGAATTACGCCCGCGCCTCGAGGCGACGTCACCCCTAGGACGTAGGCGCGGGCGCGATTCACCTTTACGACAAAAACGACGCTATGCTACGTACTAATAGGTTTATATTTTGTTACTTAGATTATCCACCACCGCCACACGTCTCTTCTGTAAAAACAAAAACTTACGAAATGCCGAAGTGAGTACAACGACGCAAGTTATATTGCACCTATACGTTAATCTGCTGTCATAATTTGGTCCCATCATTTCAGCCTTTGAAATATGCTGCATGAGGACTGGCCATCTTATCCCCATTTGGAAAAACATTACCATTGAAATAAATGTAGTCCCGTAGAATATTACTGGTGCTAGAATGAAGATAAGGTAAATGTTTACCAAGTAATAAAATACGATTACAAAAGGGATCTCACCGATCCCCGCTTCCTCTCACCGATCCCCGCTTCCCAACCCGTCGCGTAATCCCAGCAACGCCCATTGCCGAGGTCCGTACCCACCTGGGGTGCCCCTTGGGCAGGTTGCTTAAATCACTGGTTCGGTGACCTACCAGGGCGCTTCGCCGTCACTGGTAAGGCCACCCTCAAAAGCCCGCTGTAAAAAGCAGTAAATGCTCCCTGAGCAAACTGTATATGTCATTCAAAAAAAAAAAAAAGATTACAAAAGGGAACGTGGACATTATTTTACCAGTTTCCCGATCTAGCCAATGATGTTCCGGAGCGACAGAAAAGAAAAAATGCGATTCCGTGCTGCCAGATGAAGATGAAGATTGTAGAATTAAAGAGAAACAGATATATACACCACTAGTTTGTAGGGTTCCGTAGTCAACAAGGAACCCTTACAGTTTTGCCATGTCCGTCCGTCTGTCCTTCTGTCCGTCTGTCCGTGGCTTAGCTAAGAGACGCTTAGTACGCTAGAAAGCTGTAATTTGACATGGGTATATACATATTAATCACGTCAACAAAGTGGTAAAATAAAATCTAGAATTTTTTTTGGCGTACCTCTCCTACACAAAAAGTGGGGATGCAATTATTTTTTTTCGTTTTTCCCATGGTGTGGGGTATCGTTGGATAGGTCTTTTATTTAATTTAAATATTGTGGGTATGAGAAGGCCATTTTTCGATTTAGGGATCCGTTAGCGAAATATTAAGCTTTAAAGTGAACATTTTTGTTAGAGTTCAGTGACAAAATGTTTGTTTTTATAGTACTATAGTTATACAATACTTTCATTAGTGGCTGCAACTGTTTAAAAAATGACAATACCTTTACTCATACCCATTTACTGTTTCCAAACTCTTAATGGAAAGTTTCCTCTAAATAACTTATTTTAGAGATGGACACTAAAATTGCTCGACTCTCTCAGGAGCTAGACGTCGGACTAAATCTATTTAGTGGTTTTCAAGATTAGTCCCTACCTAGTCCGTATTATCAAATTTAGCGACCTGCATTTTCCTAGTACAGTCTGCAAATGCATCTGACTTCCATCTTATTGCTTTCAGATAAAGATATTATTTCTTGGCTGTATAGTAGTTTAAAATAGACAATCCTATTTCGCACACCCACACACGTAGCCTTACGCTTTTTTTCACACGTATACATTAAACGTCTGAAAATGTCACACCACGGGCTCTTTTTACCCGACTGCGCCATAAGGAGGGTTATGTTTTTCGAGCGTATGTATGTATGTATGTATGTATGTATGTATGTATGTTTGTATGTCTATTTCTTTGGAACGGCCTACAGCCTAAACGGCTTGATGGATTTTAACGTATGAGGTGTCATTAGATTCGTAAAAATTGTGAGAGTGACATAGGCTATATTATTTTAATATGGCGTCTGCGAAATAAAAAAGAGAGGGAGAATAAACAATTTTTTTTTCATTAAAATTGGGTATGGGTATCAAATGAAAGCTAGTGATCTGACGATTCCAAAAATATATATATATTGTAGTACTTTTATGTTACCGTTTCGAACAAAGACTAAAAAGTATGAAATAAACTAAATTATTAAGATAAACAAAAAACCCGACTGCATAAAAAACCTATTAACTTAAGGTTATTATTAGGTTTTTTATTTTTTTATCCGGCATGAGCCCACCACACATTCCCATCGCTGTAACTCCTGTAAACCAGGATCAACAGCAACGACCATTCACAACACTATACAGAGAAGTCCAGCGATCCCGGGGGACGACTCTAATCTGTCTCGGAACCCGCAATGAATTTAATAAAAGAAGAAAGGAGTAGGAAAAACAAATACCCGACATCCCTCCATTGCAAACGGAAGACAGAAACAAGATTAAGAGGATATAATTCGGAGCGCGCTCCATACAAACGTACTATGGTGATAATTTCAATACTAACTAATGAAAGTCAATGAAATTTTTCAGAATCAATCTAAAAACAAATTTCTATGCTCGTATAGAGTCAGATTTTCGTTAAAATGTAGTAGTATGTTTGTATGGAGCGCGCTCCGAATTATATCCCCTTAAGCATGACTATTAGATAGCGAATTCCAGAGATAATTTATGGCAGAGTTAAAGACCCTACCGCAAAAGCACCAAAAAGCCTTGGACACTTGGCTGCCACTTGATTCGAGGTTTATGAAATAGAGGTAAGCATCTACGACATTGAGTGAGTGCGAGTGAGACAGAAATACCCCAATATCTATATTTTCTGCCACGCTTCCTACCAAGAGGGGGTGAGGTAAAAATTGGTGGGGGCAGGGAGTGTCCGTACCTACTGTGTGTAGTACCATACTCTTTCTTATACATAATATAACATACCTACATAATTATTTATAGAGTTTACCCGCGACTTCGTCCGCACAAATTATATACCAGATTTTAAGTCAGATCATAAGCTATCAAACAAAAAAAGTTTCATCAAAATCGGTTCAGTAGTTTTTGCGTAATGCTGTTACAAACAAACAAACATACAAACAGACAGACAAACATTCTAAAGACAAACATTCTAAAAAAGGTTGATTTGGAGTCCGAGATACCCAAAAATCATATCGTAATCTTTTTCATGTATGTAAATATCTTCAATGTACACATACACTTCTGTTACAGTTTTATAACAGTTAAGATTTGCACACCAAGACAATTTATAACAAGAAAGAGACGGGTATTAAGGGAGGTATTATCACTAAAAACGATTTCTTCCAGGCAACTATTAGGTGGAAGACATATTTAAAGCCTCCTTGCTGTGCTTATCTGATCCATGCATGTATCCATACAATACAAGTACATTTCTCACAAGATACCCATACATGACTGCATACTCTAAGATTTGGACTTACTTGTGTTTTTTAAAGTAGTATCAACAATGAGTTTGTATAAACACATGGTCGTCATAAACATTTGCCCAATAAAGGATATTATTGAATAAATTACCTTCCATGATTTTTTAGAAAACCTGAAATAGAAAATCAAAGTTAGAAATGAAACTCTAACGTAATCAGTTCAAAAACATAATGATAATTATAAAATTAGGAAAAAATAACAAAAATAAAATAAAAGCAACACTGACAATAAAGAAAGAAATGAAAAGTAGGTAACACATTAGTAAAATAAAAGTTTAGCGATAATTATGGAAAAGAAAAGCTATTCCATATTTATTTCACTTCTTTCTGCCCTTATCCCATTACTTAGGGTCGGCGCAATATGTAGTCTTCCTCTATTCATCTCTTTTAGCCGTCATTTCAGCGTTCACTCCTTCTCTAAACATGTCATCATCTTTCACACAATCCATCCATCTTTTCTTTGGTAATTCTAAAATAATATTATTATAATATAGGTACAACGTTTTTTTAAACCCTTTTATGTTTTATTTTATTTCACAATCATTTTAATAGTTACAATCGACAATACTAGAGTCACTGGCGAGTGGATTTGCGGACAGATGTGTAGTACCTATATCCTGAGCATTTGGGCTGGCCACGAGGCTCCATTTTGTATTTTCTCTAATGTGTCTTTGTTCATAAAACAATCCTTGAGATAACAAGAGAAAGCAGCACATACAAGCAAAAGTAACAACCGGCCAAGTGGGAGTCGGACTACTCGCGCACCGAGGGTTCCGTACCGCCACGCAATATAATTTACTTACAAAAAAATTTGTTTCCTCCGGGACCCTTAGCGTGAGTTGGGCACACACTTGGCCAACTTTTATTATTTGTCTTTATACTGTAGAGTATGAACTATAATCACACCAAGTTTGACACTTGTATGTATTTACTGGTTTTACGATAGAGCGAGAAGAAAAAACGCTGAATACATTTTTTTACCCCTTATTTTTACTTCTTTATTATTTGTTAGTGAAAATTTCACCTTGCTGCCTATTACGATTCAAAAGATAGAGCCCCTTAGAGTAAGGACGGACGGACGAACGGGTATCGCGTAGGCTTAGTAATAGGGTTCTCATGGCACCCTTTGGATACGGAACCCCTAAAAAGGAATTATGTGATTTTTTTGTCCGGCTCTTTGACTAATTATTATAAGGTCTAGCCTTGCGGTAGCATTTCCCCTCTGCCACGGTATAAGCACAATTGATCTTGTGCATTTACATTCAATTTTACACCTTATCACTAAACGAGACAGCCTATAATTGCGAAATAATAAATTCAAACTTAGAACGTTTGGGGTTCACACGAGACCACTTTTCATGATTTTTAACATTCAAAATTAGAATCTAAAGTTATGGGGTATAAAATCCAAAGTTGCGGATTTCATTTTACCTCGCCCCCCGCAAAAAGTGGCAGAAATGTTTGTTAGTAGAATTACTCGCGTAACCAGTCCACATATAAATAGTCAAAGGTCCGGCTACACAACTTTAATAAACCGTATTAAAATATTATTTAATAAAACGGTGGTGTCACCACGTTGTGGTTAATGCATCGGACATTTAGCGTTTGTATTAGCATGGAAATTGTTAGAAAACTAGGCTATTTTGATGGCTGTGGTTACTATACAGGATTGTCTGTTTTAGCTTGTAGAGATTGAATTGGGTGATATTCAATAAAATCTAGTGCAAGTTAGATAAAAAACCGGCCAAGTGCGAGTCGGCACTCGGGCAATTACTGTTCCGTACTACCAGTAGTTTAACATGGATCATTGATAGCAATTACTACAGGGAGAAATTGATATCATTAGTATCCTTTTAAACTAAGAGTCTACCCATCAAACTGAAAAACTTTTACTATGGGAGCAAACCGATAGGAGCAAAAAAACTACGTCATCGCTAGGGTTTTCAACTGGTTCTCGCATTGACTACTCACAAAATGGTGGCAAGTATAATGAGATTTGACCAAGAAGCTTAAAATACCTTGGATTTGACCAGTTTACACGGTACATTCACCCCTCGGTGGGGATCGGCCGTCAAGCGTACCTGGAGACCGAATGCGCTAATTTAAAACATCGAAGTTCTATTCTTATCCAATTCCAGTTCTAATCACATTGAAATCCAATTAATATTCAACTGTGCTGAATTCTGCATCGCGCTAAACTCTACGTAACCTCAGAGCGATCGCAGCCTCTAACGTCAGAGCGATCTGCCAAAACGGCTCTAACGGCTGTCATGAGCTGTACCGCGATCAGCGCATACCAAATATTTCTAAAGTTATGGTTCGTACGTAGTCCAGTCACGGTTCAATCACTAACCCTGAGCTGTGGAGTGATGTAGGCCCTTTGACTATTTATATGTGGACTGGTTACGCGTGTAATTCTACTAACAAACATTTCTGCCACTTTTTGCGGGGGGGGCGAGGTAACATGAAATCCGCAAATTTGGATTTTATTCCCCATAACTTTAGATTCTAATTTTGAATGTTAAAAATCGTGAAAAGTGGTCTCGTGTGAACCCCAAACGTTCTAAATTCGAAATTATTATTTCGCAATTATAGGCTGTCTCGTTTAGTGATAAGGTGTAAAACTGAATGTAAATGCACAAGATCAATTGTGCTTATACCGTGGCAGAGGGGAAATGCTACCGGAAGGCTAGTCCTTATAATAATTAGTCAAAGTGTAGGCCTGATATTACTCAGAAAAGTGCAAATTGAATTGAACCGATTCTGTCTATTAATTAAATTCTACTTACTTCACATCAGTAGCTTTATTACTCATGATTCCAACAACTGGAATTAATGAGAATGCTTGTCCAATCAATATTGTTGCACGTAATGACCCTTGGAATGTTGTTGCTGTTGCTTTAGGTTTCACTTTTGTTATAACATCAACTTTGTTTTCTGGAAAATTAGATGTAATTAGATTATTAGTATTCACACTGGACAGAGTTTCGGTACTGGTGAAACGTGGATGTTCTGTTGTTTCAGACTATCTCTGACTACTCCCGGGGAATATAGTCGTGAGCATATTATGCTATGCTATGCTATGCTGTGTACATACTGAGTCCTTTTTAATATGCTGACACTTGGGGACTTGACAAGGGGATGACCAGACCATAATATTGAACAACTTTCTCTGTGGGCCAACATCGAAATCCCGAAAAAATCAGCTGTCTTATACATTTGGCTCGAGAAGGTTTGCAGTTTTGTATAGAACAGCTGATTTTTTTTTGCGATTTCGATGTTGGTGCCGTAGAGAAAGTTATTCAGTTTGATGGTCTGATCATCCCCTTAAAAAAGTGTCAGCATATTAGGAAGGACCCTATACAACGTGTTAATGAATTAACGCAAAACTAGAAAGTAGTTTGTTTAGAATCGAGAGCAGAATCGAATTATCATGTTTTCAACATAAATAATTTTTTTTTAAATATTAATTAAATTATTTGTAAAATTAAAAATTTTCTGAACTCGATCTCAAACCACCACATGGGCACACTCACCCTACTTACTACCAAAACAAGATTCTTAAAATGTATACATGAGCACGCTAGCGCTTTCATTCATTGCTGAAATGATAACAAATCTTTTTTCCTCAAAACTTAAAATGTGAATAACTTAAAATTCTAACCATCAAAATAATTAAATTATTGTTTTAATATGATTACTTAGTTATAAATGAGTTGGGGTGTATGAGGTTTTGCGCTTATTTATTAACACGTTGTATAAATAATATTTATCTTATCTTATAAACTACAGTAACACAGTTTACATAATCATTCTGTTTTATTTGACTCCTCTTCAGAAACCACACTATCACAGTATGGCATAGTGTGTTTCTGAAGAGGTGTCCAATAATAAAACCATTCAAGTGTGAGTCGGGCTGCTCGAGCACAAAGGTTCCGCACCATACCACCACACAACACACTAACTTACAAAAAAGTTTGTTTTCTCCGGGACCTTTAGCGCGAGACCGACTTACACTTGGCCGATTTTTATTATTTGTTGTTATACTGTAGAGTTTGTTCTACAATTACACCAAGTTTGACACTTGTATTACCGTGGTTACGATAGTTTCTTGTATAACCCCCTTAATTTGCCATTTTTGCCATTTTTGTGCATAAATCCTGGAGAACTTATTGTTACAGGCCAGGAATCGAACCACCGCCTCGTGATTAAGCCGTAAGCCCATTCCGTATATCACCGTTGTTTATGCCGCTCATTTTGACGATATTATATTATCATAATGTCAATTGGGACAGTTTTGTGTAATAATTAACATTTCGAACGAAAACAGTATGAAACAAAATAATCCATGGACATGAAAATTATCATAAGCATTTGTAGATCTAAATACAATGGGGATCTTGCACCAACATTATAATGAAAAATTATGTTAATAATTCAATTACAATAGTTGTGAATAGAACATTACTGAAAGATTTATTCTTAAGTTTTTAATTTTACGAAATAATTCAATTATAAGTTACGTAGATCGAAACGTAATTTCAAACACCAATCAGCGCGAAGTGACGATTAGCAACTTGCGTGCGTTAGAAGAGTACGGCAACATTATTATAGCGGATGATTTGTGATGAGCTTCACGCGTCATGAAAAGGAGTGACGTCACGTCATGGCAGTGAGCGTTTTGACGCGGAATTTGAAAAGTCAACTTTTGATTTGCAATAAATAAATTATTTCTGCTTATTTTTGGTATTTTTATGTAAGCCTTAAATCTTCGTGATACACTAAGAATATAAAGCTATGAAAGTTCCCCATTGTTATAATAATGACATACGATGTTTATGAAAACCTCTCGATCTCGCCTCGTTCGAAAAAAAGAAAATGAAACAGACACAGAGAACAGAAAACATAAAACATTTTCATGTACCTGTCATTACATATTTGATCGATTGTTTGTTTTTCTACAGATCCCGTACCCATTTTCCACCTGGTGATTGATCACAGATATAATCTTAATAATTTAAGAAGTGCACATTATTCGTGGAAAGTTATAGAATTAATTGACTAGGATTAACCACAGAAGGAAGAAACTGCAACTTTTTTTCTACTACATGTTCTAAAAGTTGTCCTCGTTAGACCTGTTATAAATTTGGTCTTAATTTTTGAGGCAATTCAGACTATATTACATACAAATACCGAAGAGGTTCTTTTTTTCTCAAAACAGCCGGGTCAAACTTTTATGCCCCTTTGTACACAAGGGTGCAGATGAGGTTTCTCATCACGAACACCGAAACCGTATTGCTATTGGTTCATTGAATACTTCCACACATTTGCCGAGTCCCATTTGGTATTATTTTTTGAGGAAATTCAGTCTATATTACATACAAACAAATTTAAGTGCACTATCTATAAGAACGAAAATAAACATTCTTAGATGAAAAGGAAGGGTTTTATAAATGTATACAAAATTTATAAAAAAGTGGCACAGGCAGGTAAATGATGATTGCATTGCCAATCTGTTATATATCATCATCAAACTACTTAACCTCGAAATCGTAACCCAAAAATTCTACTACACTGAGAATAAAATTCTACATTTACGTAGCCCGTCGCAGCTTACGTACGTACGTAGCTTACGACGCGATGCATTAGTATTTAAGTTGTCTCGTACTTCACAATGAAGCTTACGACGCGATACTGATTACGAGTGTTGCATCAGTATTTAAGTTGTCTCGTACTTCGTAATGAAGCTTCATTCTTCACTCGTAATTAGTATCGCGTCGTAAGCTACGTGGTACGTAAGCTGCGATGAGCTATGTATACGTAGTATTTTTTTCTCAGTGTAGCCCGCTCTTTCATGTCGGTGGAATGTACGCCAATACTGGTCCTGTCTCTTGTGCGCAAGTGACTTGATAGAGTTCGTGACGTTAATTTGTCTATTACATTTAGTTAATCTATACGAAACTTAGCTAATCTATACGAAATGATCGGACACTTGATACAAACGACAATTTCTTTAAAAACCATACTGGAAGGGAAGATAGAGAACAAAAGAGGCAGAGGAAGACCCAGACAGAGTTATCTAGCCTAAGTCAAGAAAAGGTTGATATCGTGTGGTATCAAAAACTCAAGAGACTAGCGGAAAAGAGACAGGATTGGCGAATACTCCACTGACAGGAGCGTAGCTCTTAAATAAGATGATTATGAATACACGAAACATTATTAAATCTATAATTTTGACGCACTTAATATATGTTAAAACTAAATCAGAAACCACATGCTTAGTACAAGATCATAGAACCACTTGAAAGCCCTTCCTTTGTTAGTTTCACAACGTTGAACTCACTTTTAACGGGTATCCAATAGGAGAGATTCTTCTTACTATTCGTTCCTTTCTTACTAGGTCCCATGTCGTCGTTTCCGAGAAATTGAATTACAGTAACTTCTGTTTTTTTCACAGTAAACATTTGACTTAAGGTTTGTGCCGCTAATGGATATTGTTTGTTTACTTTGATCCGTTTAGGGTTCAACATTGATTCGTCTAAATCTGTTTGTGATTCTGGGTGTTGACAGGATAATAAAAACAAAGTTTTATTTCGTAGTTAGGTATTTTGTCTTTTGATTATTTTATTTTATGTTATAAATTTATTACGTACAATAAGGCTGGCTTCTAACGAAACTTATTTCGGCTTGGCGTATTTAGTGAACGGTCTCTATCTCTCACACTGCTCATATATGGATAACAGTGACAGCATCATATTTAACTAAAACTTTACTTAACATGGGGATAGCAAACGACTACTGGTTGAGTAATACAGGATATAAGTGACAGCCTAGCAAATAATAAAACGGTGGACTCAGACCATCAAACTGAATAACTTTCACTATGGAGCACGCGAATAAAAATCAGCTGTCCCATACAAAACTGCTCTACCTATCCGACTCAAATGAATGGGACAGCTGATTTTTATTCGCGTTTCCTTAGGTAGGCTCCATAGTGAAAGTTCTTCAGTTTGATGGTCTAAGTTCACTGTTTCAGTATTTGCTAGGCTGTCACTTACACCCTGTATAATACATAAGGGCAGTTTCGTTTATTTTTGTATTTTTGTCAACTTGTCTGTTTGTATGCTTACGAGTATTTGTGCAAGCATCGAAGTTTCACTGCATTCAAAATCATTAGAGAAAACTTCTAAACTTTGTACTCTGACAGCAGTGAAGATCTATTTATAGTCACTTATCTTATTGGTTCCTTTTTCTATATTTATGTAGTTTGTGCTATAGAAGTTTTATCAAAATTTGTTACTTAAGGATACAATTCCTTCGTATTAAATCCTGGACAAGAAATTGTGTTTATTTCCCAGTCTGCTGTATCTTTCAGTCTAAATTGCTAAACAGATTTAAATGAAACTTATATTTTCAAATCAAAATACAGGCGGGCAAATACGCGACGTAGAAGGTACTCGTACTTAACATTTTGAAAAAGATAAGAGATTAGATAGAATATAAACTGGTCATGCCTCAAGCAGAACTATTAAAAAATGTAGTTAACACTAAAACTAGGTAACTGATTATAATATTTTTAACACACTAGACTATCATTTTGAGTTCAAAGTATTGACAAAAAACGTTTCGATAATGATAAATGTACAGGACCCAACAACCGATTTTCTATAACAACTAATGTATTATAATTCGATAAACTACTGTTTGTCACCGTAATGACACGTTTCACGTAGTAAACGTAATTTTACTAGAATTTTCTAGTTTCGTGTGTGTCGTGTTCAAGTATTTTTCTTGAAACACAAATGTTAAACAAGAGCCAAGTTCATAAGGGAAAGTACGCTCGTAAAATAACATACCACAAGTTCGCAAAATACAATAAATATGTATCATTTAAAAATATAATTAATTAATCGATTATTTAATTATTAGTGAGAGCTGTTATATTTACTTAGTTTTCTATTTATTACCTATCGGATTATATTGTATCATATTAATTCTTCCTAATAAATGAATATTATCAATTGTCAAATTTGTTGTTCGTATCGATTGCACAATCATTTAAATGTGAATTTTTGTATTTGAATAGAAATCTAAACTATTTGATAAATCGTACATTAATTTCTAGTCTAAAAATATGTATATGTGTATGTGTATATGTATGTGTATGTATGTATGTGTGTGTATGTGTGTATGAACACGGGGTTCCAAAAACCTCTGGTAATAAGTACATATTTTTCTTCTATCGTAACTGGTTACGAAACTTTGGTTTCGTACGCGGAAAAAGGGTGGGCAATTTATAATTGTTAATGGATACTTAGCAAAATAAATGCTTTCGACATCTTTAAGGTTGTGTATTGAACTTGTCATATCAGATACTCTTCGAAGTATTTCGTTACCAATTTTTTTAACAATGAATATTTTTCATATCGCAGTGTGGTCAGCAATATAAAGCTCGGCAAACGAGCCACCAGCCACCAGCACAGCGATGGTCAGCGGCAGGCAGTTTTAAAGTTTTTTCATAAAATTTTCTGTATTTTTCGTTTATTTTTGCTTTTAGAGCCTCGCCGCACACGTGTGGTCGGTTGCCGCTACTCGATACGGTAGCGTCCGTGACCGCGACAGCCACAGGTTGCATTGACCGGTGGCTCATTTAGGTACCTAATCTCTAGCGAACTTTCAGATAAAATTCAACGCACATTTGATTCCTTGCTGCACTAAAACTTGGCCATTTCAATACAATGCACCCAAACCTAACGTGTGCGTCATTTGGTTCGATGCCTGTGTTAATTGACTTCGTCCTCGAAATGAGGGTAGATTTATATCATGTTTGTTTCGTATTGACAAGGTAAACATTAAAAGGTGACAGGTTTACAGTATCATGGAGTTGTTTTTCAGAAGTTTATTTGAGTGTCCATTTTGTTATTATTTGTGGATTCATAAATACTATTCTTGATAGCTTAACTAGTAAATAGAATTGTAAGAACTGATTTGTCTTGAAGGGTATGTTAACCACTCAAACTTTGTAAGTATGTTATTTTGAAGGTGTCATAAAACGATCTAATCTTGTAATCTTCATAGAACGGTCGGCTGCATAAAAGCATGTTAATGAATTATCTAGTAAATAGTAGGTACTTAAAGGGATCAGAAGATTTTTAATAGAAAGGTTCTACCTCTAGAAAGTACCTACCTAGAAAATGTTCCTACCGTTCGCGATTTCTTCAATATTAGCATCCCGTATTACAGAAATCGATAGTTAAAGAAATGTTTTGAGGCAAAACAGTGTCACATTTCGAATATACGAGCAACCAAAGCTGTTTGTCTACAACTTTAAAAAAAACAAAAAAAAACTTTAGAAGCTTATAATAATATACTCGAAATGTGATGCTTTACAAGGATTTGCCAAAAGTACATGTCTGGTTTGTTTTGCCGTTAGATAATTATCGATTTCTGTAAAAATTATCCGGGGACGCTATTGTACAAAACAACGGACGAAAATGCGGTCAAACTCTTCGTACCCCTTTGCGGTCTACTGTACTATTTTTCATTCAAAATTGTATGTGATATAGGCACACCCTGGACACTTTATAAAAACGAGCTGCGAGCTGACAAGAAGAAGTTAGCAAATCTAAACTTAGTGAGTGCGAGTGAGAGAGGACTACACTACTACAGGCCGCTTCTCACCGATCCCCGCTACCTAATCCGCCGCGTAGCCCCAGCAACGTCCTATGCCGAGATCCGTCCGTGCCATTCTGGGTGCCCCTAGGTCGGTTGCTCTAGTTTTGGTTCATTCACTAGCGCGGTATATAATATAAGCAACCAACCTAGGGCACAGAATAAATACTAGTACATAGGGGGACCCCGAATGAGTACGGATCTCGACATAAAACGTACTTATGTGAATGTAGCGTCTGTAGATGCAGAAGAAAAATGAGGGGTAGATGTCGCGGCTGTCCCCGCCGGCGGGGACGTCCATTACGGTGACGACTATTGTGTTGCCGGTCGTGTTGTATGAGGGACAATGGTGAAAGTTAAAATGGTCATTATTTACGCGGACCTGGTGAAAACTGGATATAGGCACATTATAAGAAAGAGTATCTAGTACATGCAAGTAAGGACTTGTCAAAAAATTTTACTAAACTCAAACGATTCCATTCTATGAGTACCACAATCCATAAAACAACTTCCAAACGACGATAAATATCAAGTGCATCGTAAAATTCTTTGGTCGTTTATTGTATGCCAAGGCTATGAAACTTTAATCTACTTTTTAAAATTTCGAAATGTATCACTAGAATGGTGTATCCAATATTTACTGTGCTGATTTTAATAATTATCCATGTCATTAACGCAAGACACCGTAATAATTCAGGTACACTTCTTCTGAGACGAAGAGACGTGATACCTCTTCACAGCCTGCATAATATCAGACGATCAAACTACGGGAATGACTTCCTTAATCATAGAAGAACTATAAATATCAGAGACAATATTCCGTATGGAGATTTTAATGTAAGTCCTAATAAAAAAAAATTTCTAGGAGATTATGGGTGCAAATTATGATTGGTTTACAGATTACGCCAAGATTTGACTGGTACGTAAAATACGCCTTGAAATTGTATTTAAGAGAAGTTTATTCCAAATGCGTAAATGCGCGCTGCATACAAACGAAGTCTGGCGATATTTTCAATACTAACCAATTAAAGTCAATGAAATTTTGCAGAAACAATCTAGAATCAAATCTTTATGCTTGTATCTTGTCCGATTTTTGTTAAAATATACAGTTTTAATGCTAGGATTAATTTAAGATTTGTATGGAAATCTTTGAGGCACTGTAACTTTAAACCGTACATTTTAACAAAAATCTTTCAAGATACAAGCATAGAGATTACTTTCTAGATTGTTTCTGAAAAATTTCACTAACTTTAATTGGTTAGTATTGAAAATATTACCAGACTTCGTTTGTATAGAGCGCGCCAACAGTAATATACCCTTAAGAGGGTACCGAGCCTCCAATCCTGCCCTCAATCGTATTTTTTATAATTTCTAATATATAATTATAATTATAATTACACATTTCCGAAAAACAAGAACGGCAGAATAGCATATTGTAGTCATTGTTGGTTTCAAATTTATAGAAACATTAAGGATTATTATGTAAATTATGCTTGTTGTAGTGCTTTGTAGTTATGTTGCTTTGTAATAACAACAAAGTTATTATCGTAAAGATAGTAACCACAAACATTACAAAAACAAATCCGTAAAGATCCGAAAAATTCAAAATCTGCAGTGACTACAATTTGACATTGTTTTTTGGCTTTGACTATTTATATGTGGACTGGTTACGCGTATAATTCTACTAACAAACATTTCTGCCACTTTTTACGGGGGGCGAGGTAACATGAAATCCGCAACTTTGGATTTTATGCCCCATACCTTTAGATTCTAATTTTGAATGTTAAAAATCATGAAAAGTAGTCTCGTGTGAACCCCTAACGTTCGAAGTTCGAAGTTATTATTTCGCAATTATAGGCTGTCTCGTTTAGTGATATGGTGTAAAATTGAATGTAAATGCACAAGATCAATTGTGCTTATACCGTGGCAGAGGGGAAATGCTACTGCAAGGCTAGTCCTTATAATAATTAGTCAAAGTTTTTTGGAAATGTTGTAAGTATAATTGTTAAGAAATTCAAAAAATATGATGGAGGAAATTCAATTACATGGACAGCACTGGAGAAGATTCCAAACTTCCTGCCTACGCTAGTAACATAAAATTGGCAGTTAATATAATTATACAACGTGTTAATGAATTAACGCAAAACTTGAAAGTAGTTTGTTTAGAATCGAGGGCAGAATCGAATTATCTTGTTTTCAACATAGGTAATTTTTTTCAAAATATTATATAATTTGTTTTTAAAATTTAAAACTTATGAACTCGATCTCAACCCACCGCTCGGGCACTCTCACCCTACTTAATACCAAAACAAGATTCTTAAAACGTATCCATGAGCATTTTAAAGCTTTCATTCATTGCTAAAATGATAGCAAATCATTTTTGCATGAAAACTTAAAATGCGAATAACTTTAAATTTTTACTATCAAAATAATGAAATTATTGTTTCAATCTTATTATTTTGTTTTAAATCAGTTGGGGTGTATGAGGTTTTGCGCTTATTCATTAACATGTTGTATATTAACTTAGATTATAGAAAAACGAGCTGTTGTTATTTCCATTAAATTTCTTAGTCTTCAATTCTTCTTTAATTTTAGATCTTGTACAAAATCGACAACACGGAAGTTCGACTAGACATAGACAGAAAATTTTTCCCAGATGTTCTGCATATTCAAAATCCGTAGTGGAAATATATTCAACCTTACTGCAGCTTAATAGAAAATGTTATGCCAGATACCAGATACCATAGAACGGAAGGAACCGCAAGAGGGTAATGAGGAAAATAGAGAAATTGATAACTTGGAGCTGCAGGGACTGCAATGGTTGAGTATCAAGACAGACGAAGGCTTACACATGGAATAAAACTTAAACGAAACTTAAACTATGTTTTTCATTAAACACTTGTCTTAATTTTGTAAAACTTTTACTGCTAATTTGTAAAAATATTAGTAGGGTTTGAAAAAAAAAATCTAAATTCTAAATAAAAGCTGTTTTAATTATTTAATTAAATGTTATTATTTATCTAAACGACTTTTTGGTGATATGTTAATCCGTACAATGAAGTAAAACTAATAAGAAAGTCTAACAAAACAATAGAGTCAAGCGGGGCAATTCCTTTAGCGGGGTAATTAAGTCAATTGGCTATTAAGTTTGTTCTTTAAGAGGATATAATTCGGAGCGCGCTCCATACAAACGTACTATGGTGATATTTTCAATACTGACTAATTAAACTCAATGAAATTTTTCAGAATCAATCTAAAAACAAAATTCTATGCTTGTATAGAGTCAGATTTTCGTTAAAATGTATAGTTTTAATGTTACAGTGCCTCAAAGATTTCCATACAGATCTTAAATTAATCCTAGCATTGAAACTGTATATTTAACGAAAATCTGACTCCATACAAGCATAGATATTTGTTTCAAGATTGTTTCAGCAAAATTTCATTGACATTAATTGGTTAATATTGAAAATATCACCAGACTTCGTTTGTATGGAGCGTGCCAACAGTAATATACCCTTAAGCTCTAATTCAGTACAGACGACTCGTGCAGGTATGTAATTATCAAAGCAATATGCTTTTTCTCTACATACTAACAACAAAAGTATAGATCAAAAATTATAATAATTTGACTTAATTATCCCGCTGAAGGAATTGCCCCGCTTGACTGTACATGTTTTTTTTTAAGAGAAGTTTATTCCGAATGCGTAAATGCGCGCTGCATACAAACGAAGTCTGGTGATATTTTCAATACTAAACAATTAAACTCAATGAAATTTTGCAGCAATAATCTAGGAACAAATATTTATGCTTGTATCGTGTCCGATTTTCGTTAAAATGTACAGTTTCAATACTAGGATTAAATTTAAGATTTGTATGGAAATCTTTGAGGCACTGTAACTTTAAAACTGTACATTTTAAGGAAAATCGGACACTATAGAAGCATATAAATTTGTTTCTAGATTGTTTCTGCAAAATTTCATTAAGTTTAATCGGTTAGTATTGAAAATATCGCCAGACTTCGTTTGTATGGAGCGCTCCAATAGTAAGCTCCCTTAACCCACAAGCTTTTTACCCGATCGTCAGAATCCATGTAGATGTTTCACAACTTTAGCATCGATTAACGCAGATTGATTTTTAAAAAAAATGTTACCTACCTACAGAAATCACTAGTCATTGCATCTGGCCTCTTCTCAGATAGTAGCGGTTTCCCGAATTGCAGATATAGGATAAAGAAATTTCGGAAAATTGTATATGTGTTAAGCTCACACATTAATTTAACAAAAGTAAATACGTAAATCTTCATAAGTAAATACCTAAATCTTGAACTGCCTCTGTGGTCTAATGGTTAAGAGCATTGTGTTCTTGACACGGAGGTCGTGGGTTCGATTCCCACGGCGGTCTGAAAAAACTCTGACACCAGGGCTTGCCCACTCGATAAGAAGAAGACCTAAATCTTGCGTGCCTAACTTTTGATTAACCAAGCATTAATTGTACTAAAATCAACTTTGAGCATAATCATCCAAACTGTTAACTTCAAAAGAATTCGACATCTAACCAAGTAAAACATTGAACATACAAAATAAGTAATTTAAACCATAATTACAGTTCCCAAGTTCATTACAAATATTTACTTATTACGACAAAGTTCAGATCTGAGCCCAGCTTTGCATAAGTTTCCGATATTTTAGCTAAAATCAACATTGAAATTGGACGACTATTTGCCTTGATATAAAAGGGACGGATCTCAATAAAGGACACCTCCTAGCCGTAGCATGTTGCGCGTGATACGGCTATATCACGCCTTTTATCTCGTTCGTTCGCGCGCAAATAGAAAAAGAGTGAAGACGCGATAGCGCTGTATCACGCCAAAGAAAATGTACTACCCGAAAGGCTCGCTCGCTCGACTCGGCGGGAAACTTGTTATGTTTCCTACATGGCTACTCATACTTAAACTCCTTTCAAAAAGTTAATTTAATTGGTATTTTAATTTTGATGATTGTCACACTCCTTAATTTTTCTCGTTATTACCTACCGAAATACTCAGGTTTATGATTAGTAAATCGTATCTACTTTGATTTTTAAAAATAAACGACGTATGTACCGGATTTATTGCTACCTACCAACTTATGTAATGGGGATCGAACATGGTGTGAAATTTACACTACAATGATAACATTAATTTAATTTACGTAAATCAAACTTAGCTTTTAGTATTATTAGTTTTCAGTAGGTATCAACCCTATCGAATACTCATACCGGCCCAAGGTCATAGTCTAGGAGAAATAAGGTTTGAGATTGCATTAAAGACACTTTAGTAAATTGTGTTTGAACTAATATTACGGTTAGTTTATAACACTTTTGTCGAGATTTCGTGGTTATATAGGCTCAGGAACCTGAGAAATACCTTAAAATCTGTATTAATGTACAGATGGCAAGCTTATTTCTAAAAATATTTATACCAGCATACCAACGATAGAGACAGTGAATTATCAAAAGGCAAATTTACTGTGTAAAAACAAACAGTAAATAATTTAGTTTTGAGGTTATAATTTTTGAAGACTTACAAAATATTAAATATCTACTCAAATTTAAGATACTAACCGTGGATAATTATTGTTATAAGTAAAACGTATTGAACGAAGCCATACTGTACAAAATCACAAGTTTTCCATTTTTTGTTCATACCTAAATTTAATGTTTTGTAAATGTCTTAATTATTCAATAATACAACATAAAAAATCGGTGATTATTGAGAATTTATGTTTTTATGGTATACTGTATCTACTATATTCCAAATTTTCACCAAAAATGCAATTAATGCAACCTACTCCATACAAAAATCCGTAGATTTCCCCGACTATCACTGGACCGCGCTCGTTCACGTAGAGGCAGTGTCATGCTTGTGATCACGCTGCCATACTACGGCCGCAGTTATAGTTAAAATAACTCCAGTATTTTAAGTGTATCGAGTGTTGGACATTTTATTATTTTTAATATTGTTGTGTTGTTGTGTGTGTGTGTTTTTGTCTGGCTTTTCGGTGAAGGAAAACATCGTGAAGAAACCTGCATGCTTCAATTTCAAGGCATTATTGTACCCACTGTCCATTACAAGTGGCGACGGGCTCACTCCCTGGACAGAGCTTTCAGAATGTCTCTGACTACCCCCTCGGGGCTTAAAGTCGTGAGCATATGGTATGCTTGTTGTGTTCTCCATAGGCCTAGCATGAACGAAAATCGAGATGTGCCTCTGCCTGATCTTAAGCGAATAAGCTTCTAGGAAGTTTTATTGGGAAAATACATTAGCTTTTATGTTGGATCAATCTATTATTATAACACTTTATTGTACACAAAGACATAATAATATACAAAGCTGAGAAAACATGTACAAAGGGCGAGCTTATCTCTGAAGAGATTCCTTCCAGCAGACCCGCAAAAGAGACAGTTAATAATTACAAGGCAAACTTATTGTGTACACAAACAATAAATATATTATACAATAAATACCTACAACATACAATATATATAATTATGTCTATATATCACTTATGGTAGAGAGAGATAGTGCTCTTTCGTTCTCTTTTTAAATATAGAAATAGACTCAGAATCGCGAATGTCGGCGGGGAGTGAGTTCCACAACCGAGCAGCATGGATGGTGAAGGAGTACATCTACATATGTATAAACTCAGACTAAAATCTACATAAAAACGGTTTAGTAGTTTTCTATAAGCGGAACAAACAAACAATAGTAAATTAAAGAGTTTATTTGGCTTAGGATCGGAGAAGTCCCAACAAATATTCCCTTCCCAAAAAGAGCGGTTTGTTTAAAATGCTAAAGGAATTTCGTTAAGTAATCGTCATAATGGATTTCATGTTTGCGAATTTCCATATTTTAATACAGAAAAACTCAGACATTCGCATTGCGAATGTTTGATCGATTACGAGAGAATTTACATATATTTTTAGCGTTCCGTAAAAGAGTTTATGAAAAACCAAGACCTTATTTTGATCTTCTCTTGAAAAAAAAAGTAAGGTTACAACGGTCCCCGAGGCGTTAAATAGAGTTAAAATTTAGCAATATCTGCAAATACAGGGTGTAAACGTTACATACTTGAGGAGGCTTCAGACCATCAAACTAAGCAAGTTTTATTACCTACGGGACTAATTATGAAATTGCGAAAAATTCTGCTGTTTCATACATTTTGGTCGAACAGCTATTGATATTTTCTATGTAAAACCCGATTTTTTTGCGACACCTTCGTGTCTTAATTATTTTGTACTTTAAAGAGTATGTTTTTTACCAATGGGGTTTAGTAGGAATGTATTTTATACTATTCAAAGAATGTTCTTTTAGAACCGTTTATTTTAACCTGATCATAATCCGACTTTAAAGATTGTGAATATAATCTATACAGGGTGTAAGGCAAGGCAGTATGATAAAATATACTCTACCCATCAAACTGACAAATTTTTATTATAGGAGCAAACCTGTCGGCTCTAAAAAAAATCTGCTGTTCCATACTAAACTCGATTGCTGATTTTGTTGTTGTTGACAGGTTTGCTCCCATAGTAAAAGCTGTTCAGTTTTATGGGTAGAGTATGTGGTTTGAAGGTTAATGATACTTTTTCTTACACTCTGTATAGCCCAAAATTCCTGGTACGATATTGGCGAATACCTATTGGCCATCTTTGAATTTAAAACCGATTATTTAAAACAGCTGAACCAATTTCTTATTCATAATACTAGTTTGTTGACGGACAAAAACGAAAAAAAAAACACGATCTACCTGTTACGTAGGTGAACACAGACAGACACACAATCAGTCGCTTCTTTTCCTTTTACATCGGGATGAAAACGGAAAATTATGTTTTTATCGATATTTCCTTTTATGCTTTGTACGGAACACTTATAGCATAAGTTCGACTTGGCCGGTTTTCGTTTCATAAACACAATATTTGGAGTGACACTTTTTATTGAGTGGTGTTTTTTTGTGTGTTAGGTATACACTGTTTACGAGACGTGCAGTAGGTTGATGTGGGCTTATGTAATTGATTGATTATTTTGAAAAAAAATATTTTTATTTATAATTAATGGACTCTTCCTCGTGCGTTAGTACTGTCTTTCCACCAATGTTAAGTAGTTTGGGGGAGTTTCTATCCCAATCTCAGGGATTGTTTATGATCAAGAACAAGAAGAGATTGAGGATTACGGAGCCTCGTGGCAGGCAAAAACGTGACTCACGAATACAACGCGAGACAAGTGCTCGTATCAGAACCTGCAACGTGACTCTCTGAAAATCTTATAGCTAAAGATAAAATTAGGTAGTTGGTATGTGGTGGTTTTAGATACGTGGTTAGCCTTTCGCTCACAAAACCAATAGTAACGTTCTCTGGAACCCTCTTTCCAGAGAACGTTACTATTGGTTTTGTGAGCGAACCTTGACGTCGGTTTTAGTTTCAAAGGTCTATCCATATTTATTCCGAGAAATGTATGTAGATTTGGGATCCATTATTAACTCCATACCGACAACAAGGTCACTTTCCCTGAGAACGTCACAATGCATGAGACTTAGTCGCACGGTTAGACACCCACGGCAGAAATGGATTGGTCCATTTTAAGCTGAAACGACACAGCTTATCTAACTCTAATACTGTGAGCTATTCTTGTACATACAGGGTCCTTCTTAATATGCTAACACTTTTTGAGGGGATGATAATATCGTCAAACTGAAAAATGCCGAGCAAAGCTAGATCTCCCGGGTATTAAAAGAAGTTTATTCCGAATGCGTAAATGCGCGCTGCATACAAACGAAGTCTGGCGATATTTTCAATACTAACCAATTAAAGTCAATGAAATTTTGCAGAAACAATCTAGAAACGAATCTCTATGCTTGTATCTGGTCCGATTTTCGTTAAAATATACAGTTTCAATGCTAGGATTAATTTAAGATTTGTATGGAAATCTTTGAGGTACTGTAACTTTAAAACTATACATTTTAACTAAAATCTGCAAGATACAAGCATAGAGATTACTTTCTAGATTATTTCTAAATAATTTTACTGACTTTAATTGGTTAGTACTGAAAATATAACCACACTTCGTTTGTATGGAGCGCGCCAACAGTAATATACCCTTAACAAACATAATATAATTTAATCGAATTTATTGATTCTACATGTGTGCCAAGTTAGCTTAATCAAATTAAAGATTGAAAAGGTCGGGTTGCGAGCGGGAGTCAAACCCACGACCTGCCTATCCGGGGCATGCTCCACTCCAACAGAGCTGTCGGCGCCCCGCAGATAATATAATTTAAATAAAATGACCAGTTTGTTTGACACGAGTAAATGTTCGTTTTCATTTCAATATCCTCAACAATGGAATATAGTATTTGTTTACTAAACTCGAAAGCTTGTGGTGTGGACGTTAGCTTAAATGTTTACTTGTTTTCTAATCAAACAGTTCAGTGGCATGCTGATATGTATGTTATTGTACCAAGTTAGGACATTAGTTACCCGGTAACTGTTTATTGACTTTGGATCATCGATATATTACTAATTAAAAAACCCCCAACGCCAAAAACAAAAATTTTTAAAGTGAAAAATAATTCAGTCACTTAATGTAAGCAAATTTATGTTTTATTTTGAATTCTCTTTTAAGATATTTTAGGTCAATTAATACGTAGGGGACCGCTATGAAATGATCATTGATTTTTATTCAGCAATCACTTGCGGTCCGTGACACATTAATTGTCCTAAAATATCTTAAAAAGAGTTAAAAAGTAAAACATATATTTGCTTACATCAAAAGTAATAGGTGACCGAATTAGTTTTCACTTTTAAAATGTTTGTTTTTGGCACGTTTTTAAAATTTTTAATTTAATGTTATTTTGTAATTTTTAAAGTTACTTGAAAACTGCTGAACCGATTTTCATGAAACAAAGCTAAGAACACTCTCGCAAAAATTAGCTTTCTTTTAAGAAAACCTGATCGAAATCGGTCCACACGTTTGGCAGCTACAATGACACAGACAGACAGATAGACCGACATAGGCGTCAAACTTATAACACCCCTGTTTTCGCGTCGGGGCTTAAAAACTATCGATTAAAAATGTTCTGGACCCGCGAGACGATCGGCCACAAACTTGTACTATACTAGTGTTGCCGATAGATAGGCGACAATCGATTTTCTATCGATAGTACACCAATAGCAATAGTATTGATCGGCTTATTGATAGTATCAATAGTATCAATAGTTCGAATCTTGACAATAATATTGACGGAGTGAAATATTATCGATACTATCGATATTGATGCTCATAAATAGTATTGAAGTTCTGAAAAACAATAGTAATAGGATCGGTACTATAAATAGTTCAAAACAATCGATAGTCCAAAATCACGTATAGTTTTTTAGAACTCCCGTAATATCTAGGTATAGTGTTGCACTCCGTCAATAGTAATGTCATGATCCGAGCTATCGTATTGCTGTTTTTAGAATTTATAATCTGCGTTGTCGAGATTCACTACGAGATCTTTTCAAAGATATCAATATTCTGACTTTCTACAGTCAATATATTTACGAAAATATTTTATACGTTCGCAAAAATTTGTCTCTCTTTCCCAAAAACAGTGACGTTCATAATTACAATACAAGAAATAAACATAAATTAGTATTCCCACATTTTCGACTTAGTAAGGTCAACACATCTTTCATGGGGCACTGTATCGTTATTATAATAAGATACCAGAGAATATTCTTAACTTGACGGACAAAAAGTTTAAGTCCCATGTTAAACAAGTCCTCTGTAAAAAAGGTTACTATAAACTCGATGATTATTTGAATGACCAAAATGTCTGGTCTTGACAATGTTACTCTATGTAATTTAATATTGAATTTATGTAATTGTACTTTGTATATTTTGTTTGGTTTAAAAGAAGTGTGTTGTAGAGTTTCTGGCCGCATCTTCTCTACAAGGGAACACCTTCCGACGCGGTGGTAGATTCAAAAACATGACGTCAGAAAGTTATCTATGTGATATTATTTTGAATAAACAATTTTGACTTTGACTTAGATGGTCCGTTGGTCGTAGTTCACTATAACTACAACATCTACTGATGACTACGCTACGGCAACACTAAAATACCTCAGGAGTTACTCTATAAAAAGCCTTCAGTCAATTAAGAGAGATATATTAGTATAGTAGTACATCAAGGGTAGTAACATCCACAAGCTCTAAATTGGTTACATTAGTTCGACATGTTGTCATAGGACGGTCCGAGTTGGACTATAATTGAGCCTTCTATAGTTATGTCAGTACAGTTCAGACACAAACCTAATTGAAATACTGTTAAAGGGTCACAAAGGTTTTACATTGTTGTAATCTTATGCAAAATAAGTAACCATTATCACAGATGTTAGTCCATAAGGAGACGCTTTACATTTCCCATGTTTAGCGTACAATTTTTGGTCGACCTTTTTAGTCGTTTGCTGTCATTTTTCAGAATCAAACTTCAGCTTTGTTAAAAACTGATTTATAAATGGTTATCCACATGTGAGGTGGTTGGTTATGGTATCATCACCATCATCAGCCTATACAGAGTCCTTCTCAATATGCTGACACTTTTTAAGGGGATGATCTGACCTCAAACTGAACAACTTTCTCTGAGGGACAAAACCATTTTCCTGTCGCATACATTTTGCTCGACTAGGTTTTCATTTTTGAATGGGACAGCAGATTTTTTTTCTCGATTTCGATGTTGGTACTATAGAGAAAGTTTTTCACTTTGACGGTCTGATCTCCTCTTAAAAAAGTGACAGCATATTCAGAAGGACCCTACCCTACATACGTCCCACCACAGGACACAAGCCTACCCTTAGGGAGTATGGACATCAGTCCACGACGCGTGCCCAATGCGGATTGGTATATAGACTTCACGTATTTTTCTTCTATGCAGGTTTCCTCACGATGTTTTCCTTCACCGTTTGAGCGCAGTCGGTTATGGTATGGTTGGTTATTAGCACTGAAAAGTTGACCTTGTGTCTGTTTTATTACGTTTTCACGGCCTGTTTACTAAACCAATTTAGAAATAACTAGTTTTTCTCTAAAAATGTGCTTTATTATCTTCATATTTTCCCTTGTCACGCGAATTCATTAATTTTACTTTACCGTGCAGCTGTTGATGCTCCGCCGATTCAAACTTTTCATAGCAATCATCAAATTTTCCATTAAATTATGTAAACGCTCTCGTAAATTCATCTTGAGTTTTAATGTTTCAAGGGTTCCGTAAAATAGATATTTCAATTTGTTACGATTTCATTTCGTTTAGGAAAATTTACACCACCCTGAAGCGCTCGTCAGATTTCGCGGAGGCAGGAGGGGGGCGGGTAGCCTAGTAGGTGGTATTTAAACAAAGTTTTAAAAAAGAAATATTTGGGCATAAGCATACATAAGCATATGCTCACGACTATATTCCCCGAGGGGGTAGTCAGAGATATTCTGAAACCTCAGAACATCCACGTTTCACCAATAGTACCGAAACTCTGTCCAGTGTGACTGGGGGTGAGCCCGTCGCCACTTGTAATGGACAGTGGGTACAATACATGCCTCTAAATTGAAGCATGCAGGTTTCCTCACGATGTTTTCCTTCACCGAAAACCTCATTGGTACGAATCGGTCTGGACGGGAATCGAACCATCGCCTCCTGCACGGCAGGCAAGGTTACTCGCCACTGGACCACCACGGCTATTTGGGCGTCCACGCGAAAAGGGTCCAGTCTTCGGGTTTTGAATTAAGGTTAGACCCGGCAAAGTCAAAGTCAAGTCAAAGTCAATATAATTTATTCAATATAGGAGCTTTCAGCACACTTATCAAACGTCAAATCTTTTTTTAAAGCTACCACCGCATCGGAATGTGTTGTCGCTGTACAGAAGATGCGGCCAGAAACTCTACAACGTAACACGACTTAATAACTATTACAATATAAATTCTTAAGCTAAAGTTCTTAGTCTATTTAATAAAATAACATCTACATCAGTCACTTGATCATAGTAAGTTATAGCCTGTAGAATCCCACTGCAGGGCAAAGCCCCTCTCACGAATAAGGCTGAGAGAGAGTGGGCCATACTCCACCACGCGGGACCAATGCGGGTTGGTGGTGGCAAGTTAGTGACCAACTTGCTGTCAGAGAATTTTCAAGCCGCCTTAATAGGCCTCTGACCTGGCTTAAGGAATAGTTACAACGCCATCTGACGGAACTATCCGCGACCAACTGCTAAACGCGCCTTCCGAAGCACGGAAACGCTCGAGATGAAATACCACTAAACGGTCCCCCATCCAAAGACTGGTCGGACCTGATTGTTTAACTTCAGTGATCGTTTCCAACACCGAAGCTCCACTACACCAACGAGCGCTTCCACATGATCATAATGAAATATTAAAAAAGGTGGGTTAAAATGCTGAGCCTTTTTTTGCGTGGAAGCCCACATGTAAGGTAGCTTAATATGCTGACGATTTTTAAGGGGATGATCAGACCACCAAACTGAACAGTTTTCTCTAAGAGACTAACATCTAAATCGCGAAAATAATAATAAGCTGTTAATGCACGTTAAATTAAAAAAATAACCAAATCTGCAATCCTATATAGATATCCAAATATGCGATATAGAGAAAGTTGTTCAGGTTGATGATCTGATCATCCCCTTAGACATACCACGTGAATTCCAATCCGGAATTCCGAATCAGTATTGTGATTTTGTATAGGATTTGATACCGAACGGAATTGTGGAGGGGGAAAATCCATACGAAATCGTAATCCAGATTCGGAATTCCGTATGTATGTGGCGGACCTTAAAATAACCCTCATAACCCTGTATAATACAGGGTGTAGCGGTAAACAGTTGCATTACTTTAAAGGACCTAGGTCCTAGGTCTTTGTCCTAAGGACTGGATTGAGGTCAAGAGCAAACCCATTTGCACAACACAATGTTACACTATGTAATTTAATATAGAATTTATGTAATTGTACTTTGTATATTTTGTTTTGTTTAAAAGAAGTGTGTTGTAGAGTTTCTGGCCGCATCTTCTCTATAACGGAACACCTTCCGACGCGGTGGTAGATTCAAAAACATGACGTCAAAAAGTTATCGATGTGATATTATTTTGAAAATACAATTTTGACTTTGACTTTGATTTTTAATAAAAAAAATAAAAAAGGTTGATTGTGCCCATAATATTGAAAAACTTTCCTTAAGAAACCTACAGGTAAAAGAAAAAAAAAAGTTTGCACTTTTCATATTAGATGCAGTCACACGTTTGTATGAAAAGTCAACCTTTTTTTGCGAATTTCCATTGCGTTCCTTTGGGAAAGTTGTTCAGTATTAAGAGTATATTCACCCATTACAGTAATGCACCTGTCTACCCTATCATCCTGTACATTTGCTGTTCTATCTGCACTTGAACAAAACTATAAAGAAATCGCTAAGGAATAAAAGTTAAAAACCCAATTTAACTCTTGTTGAAAAGGTAAAGGAATTCAAAATCCCTTGTTGGTTTGAATAGGATTGAAAATAAAAAGTTTTAATATAGAATAGGATGGAACTTAGTAGTGATTGTTTTACAAAAGAGTTTTAGTTCTTTGAATGAGAGATTTTCTAGAAGATAATAATGTTTTCTTGTTGACGTTGCCTAGAGAAGGCGACGCATTCGCATTTCATTTGATTCCAGTAGATACCCATATTTTTAAGACATATTTTTTTCATTTCGCTCCTAGGCTTCAGGCATCTAGATTACGAGCCAGGGCTTCAATGCTTTGCTTTGAAGATTAAATATTTAATCTCAGCATGATTATGAATTCACACTGCACACTGGACAGAGGGACTAGTGAAACGTGGATGTTCTGTGGTTTCAGAATATCTCTGACTACCTTCGGGGAATATAGTCATGAGCATATGCATATGATTCATTATGATTATGTTCAATTTATCTACAGTCTGTTACAACACACCTTAGTAATACTTGAGGGGGTGTTTCAGACCATCAAACTGACAGCTTTCACTATGGAGCTAACGTCGAGAAAAATAATAAAAATCTTCTGTTCCATACACATCACACACACACACACACTCACTCACTGTCTGTACATTTGAGTCGATTTTTTTTCGCGATTTCAATGTTGGCTCAATACTGAAAGTTGTTCAGTTGGTCTGAACTACCTCCTTAAATATTACTAGGGTGTTTGGTAAGGCCTGTATACATTAATATTATTATCCTCTTCTCTAAATTTCGTCTTTACTAAATTCGTTAGGAATACGAGTATGTATTGAAATTGCTTAATTACCATCATGAAAAAAATGCTTAGCAACATTAAATTAATGCAGTTAGTGCGTGCACAAATTATTAGTGGGATCTATGGTAATAAATTTACAGACGCAGCAGCACTGGAACTGCACTGCACGCAAACTTCTATCTTTTGAGAAAACCAGTGTGTGAAATTATGAAGGTGAAATGAGGATGGCTTGTCTAGTTAAATTTTCAAAATGAAGTCAGTCTCGAATTTACAAGCATTCTTTTTCTGTCGAGTCCATGGCATGTCAACAAAGAATTAATGTCAATTTTGTACTATTCTTCTTGCACTAAAACCAAAATGTTACGTACATTTTCCAACACATTTTTTACGCATTTCCTAACCTTCTTGATTCAATTAGCGTAAGACTGAGGCCGAGATTCAGAGACGATTTGTAAGTCATAGTTCGGACTCCCGTATCTCAAAATCCATACATTTTTGCCACGCTTAGGTCGAGCTAAGACAAAAAAAATCGTCTCTGAATCTCGGCCTTAGTATAAGCAAGCTACGAATATGAACTGTAAGCACAGATATTAACAACAAAACGTGTCAATTTCTCGTTCAATTAGTACCAAAATAAAACGCTTCTGACTGATTTGGTAAAATATTGAAGAACAATATTCAACCATCTACATTTTTGCATTACGTCTGTCTATCATGGAAATTTTAAAGAAAATTCTAGACTAGCGTTATTGAAACACACATGCGTCCATGTGCGCGCCTTTCGTCTACATTGTGATATGCATGTTATTGCTTTGCTATACGGATTATAATATAGACGAATATGATGGAAATACAATCCAATTGCAAAAATAGCCCCAAATAAAGTAGTTTTGTGTTACAAAATATTCAAACTATTATTATGACAACACGATGTAATTAAAAATAGCGCAGTCAGCGATAAAAAAAAAACGATCTTTCCACTAAATCCGATCAATCAGATCTTTTCCCCCATTTTTGCACAGTTTGAACAAAAATATTCATCATGAAATGCAAGAAAATCTTGTTTGTGCGACAAAATATATCGTTGTATATGTTTATGCAAACTATTTTTGCCATATTTTAATGTTATTTTAATTTATATTTTCTTTATTGATTTCCCAATAGTTGTTACAGTAATACAAACACAACAATATATACAACGTGTTAATGAATTAACGCAAAACTAGAAAGTAGTTTGTTTAGAATCGAGAGCAGAATCGTTTTATCATGGTTTCAACATAAGTTTTTTTTTTTTCAAAATATTAAATAATTTGTTTATAAAATTTAAAATTTACTGATCTCGATCTCAAACCACCGCTCGGGCACTCTCACCCTACTTACTACCAAAACAAGATTCTTAAAATGTATCCATGAGCACGTTAGCGCTTTAATTCATTGCTGAAATGATAACAAATCATTTTTACCTCAAAACTTAAAATCCAAATAACTTTAAATTTTAACTATCAAAATGATGAAATTATTGTTTCAATCTAATTATTTTGTTATAAATCAGTTGGGGTGTATGAGGTTTTGCGCTTATTCATTAACACGTTTTATACATATTCTAAGGCCTAAGACTAGACATAATAATACATAGAGGTGGGTATATTGGACCAATATTCAAATATTACAGGTACGGCGCGCCGCAGGTGTAGCCTCGAAAGTGATGGATTAGAAAATTTATTAGAAGATTAGAAAAAAAATAGATATTCAAAATACTCAAAGAGAGACGCTGCGGTCTTAAGACCTAAGAGGCATCCAATCTCGTTTTTATAATCCGATGAACGAAGCACCGCCAGTGGTGCAGCAATGAATTAGTGCCTCCGTTGATTTTACAAGGTTGCAGCCCTTTTCATTTTGTAAAAGGTGACTGTGTAATCTACAACGTGTTAATGAATAAGGGCAAAAACTCATACACCCCAACGATTTATAACGAAATAATAAGATTGAAACAATAATTTCATTATTTTGATAGTTAAAATTTTAAGTTATACGCATTTAAATTTTTCAGGCAAAAATGATTTGTTATCATTTCAGCAATGAATGAAAGCACTAGCGTGCTCATGGATACATTTTAAGAATCTTGTTTTGGTAGTAAGTAGGAGTGCCCGAGCGGTGGGTTGAGATCGAGTTAAGTAAATTTTAAGTTTTACAAACAAACTATTTAATATTTTGAAAAAAATTACCTATGTTGAAAACATGATAATTCGATTCTGCTCTCGATTCTAAACAAACTACTTTCTAGTTTTGCGTTAATTCATTAACACGTTGTATACGTAGGGTGTAAGTGACAGCCTAGCAAATACTGAAACGGTGCACTCAAACTATCAAATAGGAACAACTTTCACGATGGAGGGGGTCTTTCTTGAGTATGAAACGCGAAAAAAGAAGATGTCCTATACGTTTGAGTACAGGTACAGGAGAGGTAAATCAGTTTTGTATGGGATAGCTGATTTTTTTTTCGTGTTTCCTGAGGTAGGCTCCATAGTGAAAGTTGTTCAGTTTGATGGTCTGAGTTCATCGTTTCAGTATTTGCCAGGCTGTCACATACTTACACCCTGTATAAGTATATGAAAATGGATCCCTATTTCCCTTGGTCACGCCATCACTCGAGAACGACGGGACCGATTAGGCTAATTTTGGTTTTGAAATATTTATGGAAGGCCAGGGAAGGTTTATACGGTAAAAAAATGTGTGTGTCGGGTAAAAAAGGGGCATTTCCATTGTAATTTTGATGCTTTTATGTATTACCGTTTCGTTTCTACGGTATACAATGAAAAAACAAATATAATCGCGTTACCTCTGGGCATTACCAACGTAAAATAATGTTTAGTATTACGACGTAGGTACGTGTCCAAAAAAATAATCTGGGTTTTAAAACAAAAACTTCACGAAGGTTCTAATCCATTTTCACATCACGTCGCAAAGATTTGCAAGTTTATAGTTGTCACTAACACCTTTTTGGGTCGAAAGGGTTTCCAACTGTCTAAGAGCGCTAACTGGATATACAGATAGAGTAGAAACTTTAGTAAGGATTATCACTAGGATAATAGCACAGGCAAATAAACTCGAAAAATGGCTGCTTGTCCAAATAATTCTCGTAGTAGTTCTGAAAATGTCTAAAGCTATTCCTTTGGAAATCCCTGAAACTGTTTTAGCTACAGTTATTCCATTTTAAGATAGGTAGATGACACGATTGTATTGAGAACTCCGCTTCTAAATACCTAGTAGACATAAGCATAAGCATATGCTCACGACTATATTCCCCGAGGGGGTAGTCAGAGATATTCTGAAACCTCAGAACATCCACGTTTCACCAGTAGTACCGAAACTCTATCCTACCTACATACCTAGCATAACGTCTACCTAGTAGACGTTATGCAATATAACCTGCCCACCAAATAATTCCTACTCTACACGTGTTTCGCTCTACCAAAGAGCATCCTCAGGAGTTAGACCGACAAACGTTCGAAACAGAGTTGTTACTCTACTGAACGTTCATTTTAAGATTATTTAGTATTAAAGTGCCGACAATACCTTGATTTAGCCGTTAGCTACATGTTCACGCCATCATCATCATCTCCCTGCCCTTATCCCATTATTTGGGATCGGCGTAATAAGTCGTCTTCCTCCATTCATCTCTTTTAGCCGTCATTTCATCGTTCGCTCCTTTTCTACACATGCCATCTTTCACACAATTCATCCATCTTTTCTTTGGTCGTCCTCTCTTCATGCAGCCATCCACATTCATATTCATATATCTACATGCCCCGCAAGGGATTATGGTCGTGAGTTTATGTATATACTTATGTATAAATTTAATATGAAAGTGTTAGTCGAACTTCACCTAAAGCTAACAACAACAGTAATCTTCAGGAATGTAAAATATTATAAAACAAAAAAAAACTATAAATGTAGTGTATCGCTCGCATGTACTTACAAACAGTCATTATGTAATTATAGATAAGAGCGTATCGCCAACAAACTGTTCTGCAGTTTGGCGAATTTGTATTTTATTTATAGCAGTTGTAAGAATGAAGTTAAATAAAAAAAAATTAAAAAAAATGTTCACGGCAACAGGTTTTGAAACGCTGGGTCCTTAGGACCCAGAAGCCAAAGCGTTCGTAGCTTACATCTCGGGGCATCTCAATGAGACCTCTACTGACCACAGAGCTGGCCGTTTCCAGGACCAAAAAAGGGATAATGCTGCTTGTTGGTCTAGCCGTGATGCTATGGAGTGTGTGTGCTACTATAATTTTATGTTTAGTTTTTTATGTGCTGTTTTTTCTTCGCTTTGCGCAGTTAGCTACGAAACGATGCAGCCCTTGTGAGACTATTATAACAAACATAGCTTTTAACATTCACAAATTCTTTCCGATGTATAGGAAGATTCATAAAAAGTTATAACAAATTTGCAGTTTTACAGCAGTTTACCTATTAAGCCTTCTCTATTACAGTTTTGTAGCTCAGTATACTTACTCCATAGTCCGTTTTACGTTCTCGACGTAAAGGACGGATGACAACGGTACCATTTAATAAACTACCTACTTATTCGACTCGTGGATACCCTTTTCAAATTGCAACCTTGTTTTAGAAAGTTATTGAATTTATAATTTTACTCTACTGTTGACATAGGAAATACTACATGATAAGAAAAGAGTACTAATACCTACTAACAGGTATAGTACGGATACTTTCTTTGCCCTCCCACCAATTTTGACATTGAATTTTGACCTCACCTCAGTAAACTGTGTGAATACATCCATTCGTAGTATACAATTTGCACAAAAAGGTTTGCATCCTCTTTTAAGTTTGTGCCTCATCTTCATCTGGCAGCACGGAATCGCATTTTTTCACGCTCTATCCTTTTCTGTTTCTCACTAACGTCATTGGCTAGAGCGATAAAGGTCGCAGCACTGCCGGTACTGCCGCTTGCTGCCGCATGCTGTCGTGTTTCCGCTATCTTTCTCGCTCTAGCAAATGACGATACAGTCCTTTAGGAACAGGACTTTAATTTAGTTACTTTAATTAAACTTCAACGGACCGGCTTAGTAAATAGGGTCCCGTTTGTACCCTTTGGGTACGGAACCCCAAAAAAACATTGTTTTAACAAAGGTTCTTTCGAATACATATCCGCTCGGAAACTGACACTAATCGAGGACATCATTTTGTATGTTTTTTCTCGTCACCGAGCTTGTCCCTAGTTTCAGGGATTCAGCCTAAGGTTTTCAGCTTTTAGATTAAGGATTTACTTAAGGTTGACAGCGAGCAGATTAGGGTTGTCACCATCTCAGATATTTATTTTAGCGCTGTTTTGCTCTGGAAATATATTTTGTCGCTCGCAATATGAAAAGTATGTCATGCATAATCTTTATGAAAACATGGAGCATTTGAAATTTTTCAGGAATTTTTGGTTCTAATAAATTACCTAGTAAAAGTAAAAGCAATTTTTTTATTACGTAACTTTTATGAGGCTTTTTCTATTCTTTACACAATAAGAATATACAGGGTCTTCTTTTAACTTGTCGCCAGTATTTTGCCATACGGATAGTATTACCGCATACCTACAACTTCCATAAGCTCCGTTCCCGTGCAGGTGTCCGGGCAGGAAGGGCAGGATACAAGATAGGCCATAGTCTGAGGAGCAACACCGCATTCACACCTGAGGTCCGACCCGTCTATGTAACCCCACTTAAACAAGGTAAAATTGAAGTCGTTGACAATCACAACACAACAAACTGAAAAAAAAAAATGTGGGAGCAAAACGGTTAGGGCTAGAAATTTATCTGATGTTCCGTACATAAACTGCAATATGGAAAAACTTAGTTTTTTACGATTATAGATTTACTCCTGTGGTAAAAGTTGAGTTTGATATGTAAAGTCATAGTTTAAATTAACGCCAACAATGTACATTTCACCCTGAATTTCACCTAAAACTTTATGACACACTATTTCTTAACCCCTTTAAGGGTTATCATGACATTTTCTGCCATAAGACACTTAAACCTTTCACCCGAAAAGAGGGTTAAACGGTATAGTTATGGGCATAACAAGGCCGAGAATAAATCTCGTAGGAAAGAAATAAATCTATTAGGTCATCCGTAGAAACTAGAGGAGTAAGCTTGAGGAGAAATATACCGATTCCCGTTTGCACCTAATCCGTTTTGCGGCATTCAGCAGAAAGAATGTTGGAAGCGGAAATGTTATTGTTTCCTCTTGGTAAATGGTTAGGCAGAAAACTTTGTTTGTCTTCTTCAGTCGCAAATCAGAAGAAATTTAATATTATAAGGCTGCCTGTCTACTGAAGCGGAGCGAGGCTGCGGAGTAGGGAAACGAGGGAATTTTGGCCAATGGCAATCCCATTGTCCAAAATTCCCTCGTTTATCCCCTCCGCAGCCTCGCTCCACAGCCTAGCTCCGCTTCGGTGACAAGCAACCTAAATATGACAGTTTGTGACTATGGTTGGATATTTGCAGCTTAATCACGCATATAGGGCAGAACGGATTTGAATGAAATTTTGCATCGAGGTAAAATATAATACAAGGGTTCAGCTTAATATGCTGACCTGACGCTTTTTTAAGAGGGTGACCGGACCACCAAACTGAACAACTTTCTCCACGGGACCAACATCCGAAATCGTGAAAAAAATCAGCTGTCCCATACATTTGAGTCTGGTTGGATAGCAGTTTTGAATGAAAGTTGTTCCGTTTGATGGTCTAATCGTCTCCTTAAAAACCATTTATGTACATCAATTAATTGTTAATAACTATTTTATTGAGCTAAAGTTACAATTTTAACGGATTATTACCGCTTTTTTCATTTTATTGGGATAAATTACACATTAGGTTGGTTATTTGACTAGGTTGGCAAATAGCCTATTGTCGCATAGTAAACTCCGGAACTTTAGTTATTATTTCGAACTGTTAACGAATTTCTAAGCTGGAACTAACTTCAAGCTAAATTAGTTAGTCCCTACAGCAACTGCGACTGGACAAACTATGGTAATAACGGAACCGTGGACTATAACTAATGTATACTCAACATTGCATTCAAATAACAGTTTTGTTTAATTTTTGTTTCTATTAAATAGTGATGGTTGCTTTTATCAGTCTTAAATTATAGTATAAGAGATAGACGTACTTTTTGTTCACATCAGCTGCAAGGCTGATTCAGTATTCATAGGGTGTAGAGCATCTCTGTGATGGGGATAGACCAAGTCTGCCTGCATAACTCCAGTCGGTTTAGGAGCTCGAGCCTACACTATTATGTCTACACTTTTATAAATTTTTATAGCACAGTGTGACCTAAACCCGCACTTTACGCACGCTTTTCCGGGACCTAAGTTGTCTATTTCTGCACGGTGCGTAAATGAATCGACTACCTTCACATATGTAAAAAAAATGAAACAAAACCCTTTGAAATGTCGTTTGAAGCTTGGAAATGCACTGGAAATAAATGACAAGAAGGGGATAGGTTAGCGATTCTCCAGCAAGAACCTTCCTGTTGAATGAAATGATCCAATGTTTCAATGATTTCAATGTTTGATGATCCAATGACTGGTTTCAATGTTTTTTTTAATAAATCAATTCGAAATCAAAATCATTTCAATGTTTCTTTTAAAATAGCAACCACACTTGCCTATCTTGCCTTAGGTCACTCGTATCGTAATGTACTATTATGGTAGATATCTTTTGTTTAACTCTCTTAAAATTCAGGTTCTATTACAAATTATGTGGTCTTCGATGAATGCCTCATCATATCTGGTATAGAGCACTATCTATTTCATTGTATTTCATCGTACAGTAGGCCTACCATGAGTTTTTACTGTACACACGGCGACACATCATGCTACGCAAAACCAACAAAAGCTGGCCGCGCGATCTTATATATTACTCTACCTACGCGCGGCCAGCTTATTTTGGTTTTGCGTAGCTTGATGTGTCGCCGTGTGTACTTTACTACTGTAATTACATCACCAATTTGTGGCAGACATTGGTTCTCAACGTAACCAAGCGCTGTACGAAATTCAATACAAAATTGGTGACGTAACTACAGTTAGTAGTAAAGTACAGTGAAAAGGTGGTGGTAGGCCTACTGGTCACAACGTACATTAATTAATTAATTCAATATGCTGACTTTCTGCAGTCAATATATTTACGAAAATATTTTATACGTTCGCAAAAATTTGTCTCTCTTTCCCAAAAACAGTGACGTTCATAATTACAATACAAGAAATAAAAATAAATTAGTATTCCCACATTTTCGACTCAGTAAGGTCAACACATCTTTCATGGGGCACTGTATACGTTATTATAATAAGATACCAGAGAATATTCTTAACTTGAAGGACAAAAAGTTTAAGTCCCATGTTAAACAAGTCCTCTGTAAAAAAGGTTACTATAAACTCGATGATTATTTGAATGACCAAAATGTCTGGTCTTGACAATGTTACTCTATTTAATTTAATATTGAATTTATTTAATTGTACTTTGTATATTTTGTTTTGTTTAAAAGAAGTGTGTTGTAGAGTTTCTGGCCGCATCTTCTTTACACCGGAACACCTTCCGACGCGGTGGTAGATTCAAAAACATGACGTCAAAAAATTATCTATGTGATATTATTTTGAATAAACAATTTTGGATTTTGGATTGGATTTTGGATCATACATAATATTTATAATAACAATAACATTCTTATTATATAGAAAAGTCAACTCTACAGTTTCAAACTTCCGTGACTTATACGTTATAGCAGGTACTATGTGCTTATACTAAGTATACTGAGAATTTAGATGAAATAATTTACATAATTTAAGTTATAGAATGGTTGGAAAGCTTAGTTTTGTTAGTTAGTGGTGTTTTTGTTGTTGTAGGTATGTTTTTGGCGTGCTAATCCAACCTTACTAATATAATTGATGTGAAAGTTTAGGGCGATGTTTGGATGTTTGTGACTCAATAAACGTTCGATTAATGATAAAAATTCAAAATAATTTATTCAATATAGGAGCTTGAAGCACACTTATTAAACGTCAATTCTTTTTTAAGCTACCACCTCGTCGGAACATGTTGTCGTTGTAGAGAGGATGCGGCCCGAAACTCTACAACATAACAAGACTCAATTACTATTACAATATAAATTCTTAAACTAAGGTAATGTATACAGTAATACAAAGAGTATTTAATTAAATAAATGATACGTAATGATACGTAAGTGAGTGACAAAGTAAACTATATGTTAGTCACACTCAGACCCAAGCATTTTGATCATTTAAATAATCATCCAGTTTATAATATGCTTATTTACAGAGGACTTTTTTAATCTGAGTTTAAAACATGTTTTTAGAAAGATTGAAAATGGTCTCAAAAAGATAAACTAAAGAATACAATTTATTTACGTAGAAGTTACAGTGGTTAAACGCTACATAGAATGACCCTTGACTACTGCACTGTACAAATAAAATACGAAGGGCTAATTAGACTTAAGAGGATATAATTCGTAGCGCGCTCCATACAAACGTACTATGGTGATATTTTCAATACTAACCAATTAAACGCAATGACATTTTTCAGAATCTATCTATATACGAATTTCTATGCTTGTATAGAGTCCGATTTTCGTTAAAATGTATAGTTTTAAAGTTACAGTGCCTCAAAGATTTCCATACAAATCTTAAATTAATCCTAGCATTGAAACTGTATATTTTAACGAATATCGGACTCCATACAAGCATAGATATTTGTTTCAAGATTGTTTCAGCAAAATTTCATTGACTTTAATTCGTTAGTATAGAAAATATCACCATAGTACGTTTGTATGGAGCGCGCTCCGAATTATATCCCCTTAAGCATATGCTGACGACTATGGTCCCCGATTTGGTAGTCAGAGATATTATGAAAACTCAGAACCTCCACGATTCACTAGTAGTACCAAAATCTCAAGAAGCTAGACAATTTGACTTCTGCATTGTAAAAATAAAACACGAAGGCCCTTGAGTATTTATTTAGTGAAACCGGGAGTAACCCAAATAGAGAGGTGTAATTTATACACGATCTCGCAACACTTAGGAAAATAAGCTCTTACGAGTCTAACAGAAAATGTTTCCCGCATCTTGGTGATTTCTTTTATTTACCAGATTTCTCTTCTTCGATTTCATTGGCGTAAACAAAATTGATTTAGTGGTACGCTTTTAACATTGTCATTCTGTATTAAAATTGAGTACTGAACTAAGCTAAAGTTAATCATTTTGGAGTTCACAATATTTCGGCAATGTTAAAACTGCCATGATCACGGGATAACTTTGCATCAGCCATCCCGCGATCATGGTAGTTGTAACGATGCCGGAATATCGGGAACTCCAAAATCAATAAAAATGCGGTAAGAACCCGTTAAAATGATTAACTTTAGCTTGATTATTGAAAACGATAATCATCAGCTTTGCCGTTCCTAACTGTGAAACAGACTCCGACGTCATGGCAAAGGGGTATGGATGTTCGACCATTATTTGTATCCAAAATGGATTAATAGGCTTCACATCAGAACCCAACACTTCGTAATATTCAAGGTATAAGATATGGACTTGGAAAAAAGCCGTGATAGTCCAGTGGCGAGTAACCTTGCCTGCCATGCAGGAGGCGATGGTTTGATCCCCGTCCAGGCCGACTCAATGATACCAATGAGATTTTCGAAATTTATGTGCGATTTGTAACACTACTGGCTTTTCGGTGAAGGAAAACATCGTGAGGAAACCTGCATGCTTCAATTTCGAGGCATGTATTGTACCCACTGTCCACTGCTCACTCCCCGTCACACTGGACAGAGTTTCAGTACTACTAGTGAAACGTGGATGTTGTGAGGTTTCAGAATATCTCTTACTCCCCCCTCGGGGAATATAGTCGTGAGCATAGGCTTATGCTAAGGACTTTCTTGCCGTTTCTTTTCCATGGTGTATTTACTTGCGAATCGGTTGTAAATGAAGAGTCAGCAAAAGAAATAAAAGACAGTAATTACCCGAATTTTAATTTTCATTGGTTATCCATATACCTACGACACCACAACTTATCGTTCGCTCAGAGTGTCATCCTTAGTTGTTTTTTTTTTCTGAGTTTGCAGAATATCTCTGACTACCCCCTCGGGGAATATAGTTGTGAGCATATTCTATGCGATGCTATTCAATAAAGTTTAATTGCACCTTATCATGGACGTGTCCAACACGCTCTTGGCCGGTTTTTATGTCAGTAGGTTTGTAAAAGTACAATAATAAATCTTTTAGCAATGTGATTTAGGCGGGACTGTCGAGTCATAACTTTCTTCGCGGTGATGCTCGGAGGTTAAACAAATTTATTGTTTGTCGTAATGTTTTGTTTATCTTTCAAGACCTTTTTATTTGTAGATGTTTAACAAAATAAGCTGGTTTTGTTCAGGACTAGATTAAACGTGGAGGTAGTGAGAGATATTCTAAGCTTTGATTAATTTTAGTTTAAGATAGAGCCTCACGCTTCTAACGTAACGTACTAAAACAAACGGACCAACATTCTTAGGTTGGTGTGCGTGAGGCGTCATAAAACTTATCTCCGTGTGCGTGCATAGTGACAATGTTTATCAGCCTAGACTGAGTGATTTTATCGACTGTCTATTTTAACATACAACTTATCAAACATTCTAAGTATAGGGTGCTTCTTAATAACGCTGACAGTTTTTAAGAGGAGTATTAGAACTGATCAACTTTCACAACGGGACCAATAATGAAATCAAACAGCTGTATTATACAAAACTGCAAACCCGAGTGGTTTGTGTATTTGACAGCTGATTGTTTCATCGTAATTTCGTTTTTGGTGTCATAAAGAAAGTTGTTCGGTTTGATGATCTGAGCATCCCCTTAAAACCGTAAGCATATTGTTAAGAATTACCCAATATGTATTCTATTTTTTTATAAATCTAAGTGAAAGTTTAAAAATCTAATATGCTACTTGGCAAAAATTTGTTTGTGCATGCTGTGTACATCTGTAATTAGTTGTGCATTTAGCTATGTTTTTTCCCTAGTATTTAAGTACGCCATGTATTAGGGTAACAACTGTTGATGAGCCTAATAAAATAAAATAAAAAAAATATAAATATTTGGTGTTTTTATATAGTAAATATTTAATTAATGAAAGGACAAAGCTGAATACACAAAAACATTCTTCTCTCGAGCTTATCCAGATTTATTAGTCTCCCATATCAAAGAAAGCTGAATAATAGCCAATTCTTCACATCAGATTCGAATAAAATTTTATGACAAAGGAATTTCGAAAATACATTTTCTTTGATGAATTGTTCTCTATTTTTTAAGAGTGTAAAAATGTGCGAATTCTTCTCGAAAAGATTAATTTATTGTCTAGATTAGACTTTAATTCGTTTTTTAGGGTTCCGTACCGTGAAATGAAAAAAAAACGGAACCCTTATAGGATCACTCTGTTATCCGTCCGTCGGTCCGTCTGTCAAGACCCTTTTTCCCAGGAACGGGGAGAGTTAATATCAACTTATTTTTTTTATCTTCATTCTTACAACTGCTATAAATAAAATACAAATTCGCCAAACTGCAGAACAGTTTGTTGGCGATACGCTCTTATCTATAATTACTAGAGTTGCCGCGAATAGTCGCTATTATTCGGTATTCGGCATTATTCGACATTTTTTTGCTATTCGTCGAATACCGAATAATAATGTCTATTATTCGACATTCGGCGAATAGTTCTCTAAAATAAACTTTTAATGAAAAAAAACTATATTATACTGTATTCCCCGTAAAATAGGTAGGTATATAACGTATAATGGGTTGCCAGCATTTAAAAATGTAATATCAGTATAATATCAGAATGTGACACTGATTTCCTAACTTCATTTTCTTTTCTTATAACCTTCGAAAAAATTTAGATTACTGTAGGTTAAAAATAAATTATTCTACAAGCGTGATAGGTATATTCGATAACAAATAATCTATTTTTTATATTCCTTTATTGTCGAATAATAATAGCGAATTATTCGACTATTCGCCATAGGGAATGGCGATTAATCGGTATTCGACTATTCGCTATTACAACTATTCGCGGCAACTCTAATAATTACTACACGTCTAATCTAGTATAAACTTCTATGTCAACGCATGTAAAATATATGGCCAATTATATAACATATCGCTCATCCGGGAGAATAACCACACAACTGCAGTCTTTTCCAAAATTGAGTTATTGATTAATGACACAATAATTAGGTGGGTATTTATCTGAAGGAATAAACTCACGACTGTATTGCCAGCAGTTTTCGCTAGATGTCAGTGTTATTGTTTTCGTTGACGAAAACTTGGGCCCATCTTGGAGGGTGAACCTTTAAACCCTTCTCCTGTAAAATTTGCAATAATGTAATTGTGCTGTTATTCCACCGGATGAGCGATATACAGGATGTAACAAAACACCTCAGTAATACTTAAGAGGGTGCTTCAGACCATCAAAGTGAACAATTTTCACTATGGAGCCAACCTCGAGAAAAAATTAATAATAAGTATTCCCATACAAAACAGTACCGACTCAACTAAAATATATAGGAAAATCTCACTGCTGAGAGACTCAACTGTGTGCTGTGCTTGTGCTCAAGTAAAGGTAAAAATCGTTAACTTGTATTAATATCACCAAAAAGATCAAATTTTACGAACTAATCTAATTTTTGGAGCATCGACCTTGACATAGACCGGTGTATGGGCGATTTTTTCAATGGCAAAGTCAAGCTTGGCCTTTAATAATGAAATTTGTATGGAACCCTCATAGCGCGGGTCCTAATCGAACTTGTCTGGTTTTTTAAATACCTACACACCGCAAAACTCGTAAATTTTAAAGATACAAGTTTGTTTCAGAGATTTATTTTAGATGCGTCAGATATTTTAGCAGGATTTTCTTCGAAACATACAAATAACTCTCATAGACTTCTAACAGAGTAAACTAGAGTGGAGAAACAATCGTTCCGAAGCGCATTCACACACAAGCGCGTGATTCACCTACACTACCATACCAAAGCACCGACCGTCACTCAAGTTTGACGATAAGGTAGCTACGGTGCCATACAAGCTCGTGCCTCGACATAAGGTGCATTTTAGTTCATCTTTCCTGAAGCTGTTAATGCCAGCCTCAACAGGATGGTGGTGACATCGAGGCTCAATGTATAGGAACGCCATTTACCACATTTCTTTGATACCATATTGTACGGTGACCAATGTAGATTTAAGTACCTATATCGATGTAATATTAGCTAGCAATATAAGTAGTTAATTAGTACCAATTATGGCTACATGTATCGATATAAGGCGCTGTTCAAAATGTGTAAGCCTCTCTTACCCTGAACACTTCGAGTAAAGCACAAGTCAAAAAGAACCGTGTCAAATTTTTCTGCCAACTCACATACATCCAACCCAAAGAGATTATACCTAAAGGCATAGAGTGAGCCATAACAATTGAAACGTGTCCACTTTTTTGACGTTTAGGTTTGAGTGTGTGGTGTCAAGTAGTATGGACAAAAGGCACCAAGTATCATATGGCCTTATGTTTACGGTCACTTTTCACACACACTAGTTAAAAAAAAAGTGGACAGCCGCATAAACAAATATCTATAGTTCCATCTCCTTCTACTATTAAAGGTACGTCATAAGACAAAAGAGACTAACTACAATCGTAAATTTATGCGGACTATATGGAGATCTTTCCTCTGAGATCCAACCTAACCGTCCAAGTCAGAACAGACAGAAGCACAAAGTTCGAAATTCAAAAAAGCGCCCGATATGGAGAGAGCCGTATCTGTTACCTACAGTAGTAAACTATTGAATAATCTGCGACTACACAGACAAAAAAACGCGCAATAAAGCTCAGTGCAAAACGTTTTCCAAGATAGCATTATTGCGGTATATCAACTTCACAGAACAGTAGTACTGCATTAGCACAATAGCTGAAAATATTCTTTTGTTCCCGTACGTTAAAATATTACAGCTTTTATATAAACTAGAGCTCGGGCGGCGGAACAAACATTGTTCATTCATGTTGCGTTTGCGATCCGCCTCACGTTCCACCTAGCTGCATTTACAGCCACGGCCACTTCCACTGCAAGCGATGCTAGTTTACTTTACTAGCGGAACAGCCCCTCTAGCATAGTTTAATAAAAACTAATAGTAAAGCTCATTGGTCCCTAATTGAATTCACATTGAGGGTACGCGTGAAGACACAGAGGGGTCCGGGACGCGCCCCTTTCGGCACCGACATACCGCGCTCGATTGACCGGACCACGACCGCTGAGCTTCACTTCGTTTTATAATACTTTGCCCCTCTTAATTTTTTACTTTTTGAAATTTTTATTATTTGATAGCAAATCCGCCAATCCGACAACGTTAGGCTTATGAATGGGTTACACGATTTGTTCCCACGGAAACACACCTGTTTCTCGCCTTGATATCTTAGCTAGAAGCTTCGTTTGCGATGGACATCGTGCTTTATACTGAGACCTATAAAATACATTGTTATTTATTATTATTGACATGACAACGATATGGAAATGAGACAATTCGGGATTTCCTTTCAGGACACCTGTATTTCTTAACTTGCACTGAAGGTTTCTGGACTGATAGTTTGAAATTGTATTCAATAGATTCTAGTATCGAAATAGTATACGTTTTGTAATTTTGATACGGGATACAGAGCGTCGGTGGCGCGTTGCGGAAAGGTATGGACACCCAATTATGAGGGTCCAGGTTCGAATCCACGCAGACGACATGCCATGCTCCAATAAGTTTTTCTAACTTATGTACGTAATACCGACTGCTCTCAAACGGTGAAAAAAGATGATATTCTGATGCGTACGTGAAGACTACTAATCCGTGCACGCGTGGTGGACAAACGCCCAAACACCCTCCACGAGGGTAGGCCTGAGGCCTGACTCTTGAAGTTAATACTTAGTCAAACAGACATTAATCACTTGGATGATTAACTCTATAGTGATCGAACCAAAAGGGTAATAATAAATCTGAAGGAAATGAAAACCGATACGATCGAGGTCAGACTTTGATTAAATTAAAATAGGAAGATAGGTGACGTTCTTGCATTACGTACTCGAAAAATGGTCCTGCTTTTTAATGTCTCTTACGAGTGAAAAGTAATGCCGTGTGATTAGTTTTTTTCTTTTTGAATGATTTGTACAACGAGTAAAATCACACGATGGCATTGTAGTAGGTACCTTTATACCGCCTGCCTATATAAATGCCACTCATATTGCAACTAAGGAAATTAGGCGACGGGTGCTCAATTTATGCGGTCCATGCGCTGTAGGCCAGTCACCAATCTTCCTGTTTTAATTTAATCAATAGGGTCAGATGCAGTGGTTATAACCAGCAGCCATAATGATAACAGTATCAGATTATCAAATTGATGACTGAAGGAATAGTCAACTCATCATAGACGGCCCGGTAGCTCAGTCGGTAGTGAACCTGCCTGCTTTGCCGAGGGTCGCGGGTTCGCATCCCGTAAGGGACAAATATTTGTATAATGAATATGGATGTTTGTACATGTCTTACTAGGTGGCATTGAACGAGGGTCTTTCCTTTTGAGGGTGAATATGTATTCGGACAACGAAAAGCGAAAAACATTTTGGACCAATACAAAAGAGCGGATCAGCTATTTTCTATGGGGGGTCCAAAATTTTTTTTCGTTTTTCGACCCATGTTCTTTAGGGAAAGTTGTTCCATTGTATGAATACACCCTTAAAAGGAAAGATCGGTCGTTCAATACCACCCTATGTCATTGTCTAGTCATCATAATACAAGTCCAGGCTAGATTCTGGTACTTTAAATGTTACTAGATTATTTGTGTGACAGTGTCCAAGATATTTATTTATTTATTTATAATCCGTCTGAGCTGCTGCTAATTGAAGCTGTACATAACACGTGAGCATTAAAATATAACTATATGTCCATCCATAGAGATTACGAACCATTGAAACAGGAAAAAAATTAAGCCAACTCACCAAAGAAGTACGAAGGCAAAAACAGACAAAGCCTCTTTTGTATCGAAGGTTGAAAAGAGAAAATTGTATCAAATTATGCTTTCGCAGTCCGGTCCTCAACGAGGCAAGTCTTGCATGTTATCTACTTTCCTCTAAAGCTTCGCAAATCTCCTATTTCCATTCGCTCGTTGCCTCCAAGCCGCAGCCAGTTGCAAGGCTTTACGTCGACGTAGGAAGAAACTCTTTGAAATTTGCGCTTCTGATAATATAAACGATCAATTTGTCTTTGTCAACTCGAGATCATTTGGAAAGGAATGGATATAAATTTGCCTATGAAGTGGAATTTGAACGAAATTGAAATGGAAATCGATTGTACACCTGGGTACTTTTTAGTTATCTTGAGTGGTATTTCGGTGATCATTACGTGAAATTATCATTTTCATAAATAGAATAGAATATTTCTAGAAAATTTGAAGTATCGCTTATTTGGTAATACTGTGTTACCAAACATAGATGACGAACAGACCTATTATATATTCGAATTTAAATTAAAGATGATCTAACGTCTATGATAAATTGTTGATCCTTAAAGAGCGATGTAAAGAATGTCGTTGATCGTTGAAATAAAAGACTTGGAAACGCAGCAACAAAATTATTTTTCTTCAATCGTCCGTATGCAACATATTGCCACGTCTATCTGGCTCTTGCGCTAATAATGTCCTCCTTTGCACATTGTGGGCCACCTGAACAAACAGATAGGTGCAAGTTACGGCTGGTGGAACAGCAGATAAAAAATGCAATCAAAACATTTCGTACGGGGTAGACAAATAAATTGTAAGACTCATTTTTCTACACCTTCGGTTACATTGTTCAAATTTTACCAAGGATCCCTAATTTTTTTCAAAATGAAATGTTGCCTATGTCAAATTGGAAGAATGTAGCATTCTATTGGTGAAAGAATTTTTTTAATCGTCCCAGCACTTTTTGAGCCTATTCATTACAAACATACAAAAATAGGTACAAATCTTTCCTCTTTATAATATTAGTGTAGATGTAGATAAAGCATTATGAAACTCTGAATTTGCGATGGTAAAATTTTACGTACGATATAATTTCTAATTACCAAGTATGTTACGATATCGAAAGTAAAATAGTTTGAATCTACAGTTTGACATACAGTTTCTTTTACAAAAATTTACATACAAAATAATGGACGCCGGGTCTAGTAAAAAATTCTCGAAAAAGTACCCGAGATTAACTTACACAAACCTAAGTACACGTATTTAGTAATATAAACCAACTACAAACATCGAAATCGCAAAAAAAAAAACAACTGTTCCATACTAAACTGAAATCTTACTCGAGCCAAATGTATGGGACAGCTGTTAGCTGTTCAGTTTGATGGTCTGATCATCTTCCTAAAAAACTGTCAGCATATTAAGTTGGACCCTGTAGTGGCTGGCGCGCGCGTGGGCGTAGTCGGCCGAGCAAACGAAGACTGTCGCGTAATTGGTTCTCTTTGTACGTTTTGGTGCTCTTTTGGTTCGGACACTATGGAGCGGACCCGACGTCCAGATGTTTACAATGTTCAAAAATATCTACCGCATCGCTGTTATTTAGTTTACAGTGTTTCAGCAACGGGCAATATTATGTTCTGGCAAAAGATACTTCGGCTGAAGCTACTGAAACCATGTCCGAGAGATTACACTCCTATCTGAATTTTCAACTTTGACAAGATACCGCAATAGGGAATTTGAACCTTATTGCTACTACAAAACAGTCGGTAAGCTTGCTTTGGGAGAATTTACATGCATACAGCAAAAGCTTTATAACGAAAATTGAAAAGACTAAGTACAAATGTTTCCTTGCGTGTATAGTTTATATTAGTGTCAAATTTTACATAGTACTTCATCATCATCATCATCTTCATCTGCTCAGTAGATAAACCCCACTGCTGGGTATAGGCTGCAACCTAGTATATAGTATTTTTCATATTCTCACGACTATATTCCCCAAGGGGGTAGTCAGAGATATTCTGAAACCTCAGAACATCCACGTTTCACCAGTAGTACCGAAACTCTGTCCAGTGTGACGGGGGGGTGAGCCCGTCGCCAATAATAATGGACAGTGGGTACAATACATGCCTCGAAATTGAAGCGTGCAGGTTTCCTCCACCGAAAAGCCAGTGGTGTTACAAATCGTACATAAATTCCGAAAAACTCATTGGTACGAGTCGGTCTAGATGGGGATCGAACCATCGCCTCCTGCACGGCAGGCAAGGTTACACGCCACTGGACCACCACGGCTTTTTTTATTTTATATATATATAGTATTTTTAACACTGGAAATTATTGATCATCTTTGCTGCACCATCAGATTTCGAATTCCTTTCCTTGTACTAAAAGTCGAATCAAATTATTACGCAAAATGAAATGTTTATTCAGCTGTTCTATAGAAAATGTCAATGCTCGACCAAAATTTTTACATGAAACAGCTGTTTTTTTTTCGCGATTTCGAAGTTAGTCCTATTGTAGAAGTGGTTCAGTTTGAAGGTCTAAAGTGCCTCCCGCATTTAAGTTTATTACACTATGTATTTTGGCCTATTCTCTACTTCTTACTCCTGGACAATGGACTCATCTTCCAAACCTTTTTTTAATCCAAACTAGCCTCACATCTCAGAAGGCATCTAATCAAAAAACATGGAGTTAAAAAAGTTTTTAGGTCGCCCAATCATTATGCACGTCACTGTGATAAGAAAAGTAGAATTAATTAGTAGAACTTGTTAGGGTATACCGAATCTGTGTTTCATGACGAAGGACGAAGGTACAGGTCAGGACGTGCTCCACATTTTTATCTTTGTTTAATAGTCGGGCAGTTGATGTCCACTTTTTTGACATCTTTGTTTAACAGGAGTGCTTCTCCTGCCTCCGTGGCCTAATGGTTAAGAGCGTTGGGCTCTTGACACGGAGATCATGGATTCGATCCCCACGGGGGCCGTAAGATGGTCTGAAAGAACTATGAACCAGGGCTTGCTGCCCACACGATGAGAGGAAGAAGGGGAAGCAAGCAAATGTTGTTATCGCTGGCCGTTTTCCGACTGACTCGTGGAGAATCAAAACTGTCATATTGCTTCCTATTAAATATAAGCTATGCTAGAAAATCACAAACAACATTTTGTATTTTACTGTAAAGATCTTTCTGGTTTCAGAGATGTTATTAAATGGCTTTCATATTAAAATATCGTTTACTTTTGTAAATTTCCTTCAAACGGTAGCACCGCCGCCGATAGTCATTCCTATAATTATGGTTACAGTATTAAACATAACGGTTTTCGGTAACGGTTTTGTTATTGACTTAATTGAAAATTTTAATCATTAGTAATTGTAATCATTAAACCCGATTGGCGGATTTTATGTACTGAGTTCACAGAAGCCAGTCAGTATTTTAATAAGTTAAAATATACTGATGAAATTTATAATTAGTAGTTTAGCCTGATTCTTTTCTCGGAGTCTCGGTTTTTACGTTACAGTTAATAATGCACGTATGACAGATTTTGACAAATAAGTGGACATGGGCAGACTACTATTAGAGATAAGACAACTTTTACCTTTCTGCTTTTTCCCTTAAAATTAAGACTTCATTGCCGACTTTATTAAATTTGTTAGGATTAATTTAGCTCAGCTCAAGATCTTAGTTATTAAATAAAATTGTGCACTGAACTAAGATCTAATTGATTCCTTTATTACGCTTTTATCAGTGTTAAGTGCTGCTCAGCTCGAGTAGGTATAATACCTATACTTAAGAGGATAGGCGGGCTCTCGAAGAAATTCGGAGAATAGGTCACTTTTCCGACTGTATGCCTATTTGTCCGATTCGCCCCTCCCACACACACCCGGACTCGATAGCGAAAGAGAAAACTGGGACTAATTATATCTACATAAAATAGACGAAATCTGCATTATTTTTGTATTCCCCTGTTTCCTCCTCCAAAACTAAACCGATATTAATAATTCTTTCAAGAATAATATGAGAAAGACTTTGACTATGACTTTTTTTTTGGATGTTTGAAAAGGGCGGTTAAACAAGGCATTTTCGAATGTCCCTAGTTCTTACAGTAATTAATTTATGCAAAAAAGCAAATCATAGGGACATAGCAGAGGACAGATTGAATGGTAACAATTTTTATCTTCTAGTGTCATTTTCCAGCGAGGAAACAGGGGAATACGTTTAAATGGACAGAACGGTACTAGTATATCCTCTTAACCTTTTGTTTATTTATGTACAAATAATTGTGCCCAGGCTATTACACCACAGGGGTGGGCAGGGAAGGGACGAAGGCTCAATTCACACCAAAATGGCAGTAGCTGGCAGCGGCTGGCAACTTCCGGCAGAGACCTGCATCTGCAGAGGCCAACAGTCAAATGTATGGTAGCTACAGAAATCGTAAGAAAAAATCCTTCTGTAGGCAGTAGGGCTAGCATGCCACACATGACAAAGCGACAAAATGATAAATACGTGCTCGCCTTCGTATACGCAAAGTAACTCAGGAGGCACGCACGTCTCGATTTTTGTCGTTTTCTCGGGGGTGGCATCCTAGGCCCACAGAAGCCCACAAAAACACTGCACAAGAAACCATATCCCTTAGTCGCCTCATACGACACCCATGAGATGAAATAGAAGTAATCCATTCTTAGCCGGAACCACACGGAAAGCTTAGTATAAAATGGTGATGAGTTCATATTTTACCATTATATCCTATCCTACTAATATGATAAATGTCAAATTTTGTGACGATCTTTGGATGTTTGTAAGGTTGTATGTTTGTGGCTCAATAACGCAAGAACGAATGAACGGATTTGGATGAAATTTGGCATACTGATAGAATATCTTGATTAACACATAGGATACTTTTTAATGTCCACGCAGACGGAATCGCGGGCAACAGCTAGTTTCTAATATAATACATATAATTTTGTAGTCCTATTCAGGTACTTGGGCCTACATTACCTTAATTAAAATTTCAGCACATAAATTATTACGCAGTAAATCATCCTCTCAATTATTTCGCATGAGCTTGAAATTCTCTCAAATCTCTCAAATGAATTTGTCTTATGAGCTACGTGTTTCAATATTCTCAAATAAACGTACTCGCAGCTTTGTCGAAGTCACGTACTACGGTTGCTACTTCGTTAGAATGATTTGAGACTTGATTATTTTCATATAGGTAAGGAAGGACGCTTGTTTAATGTTATATGATTTCGCTTTCTTTTTTTTCGTAGCACATGTGTTACATACAGGGTCCAACTTAATATGCTGACAGTTTTTAAGAGGATAATCAGACCGTCAAACTGAAAATCTTTCTCTGTGGAACAACGTCCAAGATAAAAAAGCATAGAATAAGCTCACGACTATGTAAGGTCTAACAAAACTAGCTAAAACTATTTTAAGGGGATGATCAGACCATCAAACTGAACAACTTTCTCTATGGGATCAATAACGAAATCGCGAAAAAAAAATGTGCTGTCCCATACATTTGACTCGAGTAGTTTGCAGTTTTGTATGGAAGAGCGGTTTTTTTTTTGCGAGTTATGTTTGCTGTTTTGTATAGGACAGTAGATTATTTTTTCTCGATTTCAATATTGGTCCCATAGAGAAAGTTATTCAGTTTGATGGTCTGATCATCCCCTTAAAATAGTTTCAGCTAATTTTGTTAGACCGTATATTCCCCGAGGAGACATCCACGTTTCAATAGTAGTACCGAAACTCTATCCAGTAGGACGGGGAGTGAGCCCGTCGCCACTAAAAGAAAAAAAAATGAACACGTCGAAATCTCGAAAAAGAAATCAGCTGATTCATACAAAACTGCAATTCTACTCGACGTAAATGTATGGGACAGCTGACTTTCTTTTCGATATTGGTTGGACCCATAGAGAAAGAAAATAGTTTCATGGTCTGACCATCCTCTTAAAAAACCGTAAGCATATTTAGTTGGACCCTGTATAACAGGTTCGTGGCTAACTGATTGAAAATTAGTATTAAATTTAAACCACATACTCTACCCATCAAACTGAACAACTTTTACTAAAGGAGGAAACCTGTCAGCACAAAAAAAAGAAATCATTTGTCTCATACATTTGAGTCGAGTAGGCGCAACAGTATAGAACAGCTTTTTTTTTGGGCTGACATGTTTGCTCTCATAGTAAAAGTTGTTCAGTTTGATGGGTAGAGTATATGGTTTAAGAGCATTGGAGCATGTTTTACAGAGGATAGAGGTGGAGGAGTAGGTTTAGAATGCAATGTTAATTGTTAATGAATTAATAAAATGAAATGAAATGTACACTAAGAAACTATTTTCGAAAATTAACTCCTAAAAAGAACGGGGAAGTTATCGGAAAACTTAACAGGAAGTAGCTGGCATTTTCACTCCAATATTTACTGCTACGATCCTCTTTCAAATTGGTCAATTTCTTAAATTTTTAACAAACCCCAATTGCAAAAGGAGCAACTTTGTCATGAAAACTTGATGCTTGATTAGTTTCTGCTCTTTTTATCAAGAACAGTTTTTTCAAAGCATCCCGTATTCAAGCCCGACAACATTGGTTTAATTATGTATGATAAAACGAACGTTTCTGCGGCTTGTGAAAAAGTAAAAGAACGGTTTGAACGGAATCTTCTTTATTTTTGCTAAGTCCTTTTTATCCTCGTGCGTCGTTTAATATTTTTCGAATACGGGGTAATTTTGTTGAGATTACAATTCCATTCAAAGTGCATGTTGAATTTTATTTGTTCACTATATCATGATAAAAGTAAGCAAAGTTGGTTGTGACAGATGAAGCTGGATTGGAGTCCAAGTCGCAGGCGAGGGCTATAATCGAGCTGAGACTGTAATGACCAATGCTTTCCCATTTAATACGACGTTATAGCCTGATGAATCCCACTGCAGGGCAAAGGCCTCCTCTCATGAATAAAGGTGAGAGGATGTGGGTCATACTCCACCACGCGGGACCAATGCGGGTTGGTGGAGGCACGTTAGTGGTCATTTTGCTGTCAGAGTATTTTCAAGCCGCCTTAATAGGTCTCTGACCAGGCTTAATGAATAGTTATAACGCCATCTGACGGAACTATCCGAGACCAACTGCGTAACGTGCCTCCCGAAGCACGGAAACGCTCGAGATGAAATACCACTAAACTGTCAAACATCCAAAGATTGACCGGACCTGGCGTGGCTTAACTTCAGTGATTGTGATCCTATACCGAAGCTCCACTATTTCACAAAAAGATTTTACAAATACAAAGCCGTGGTGGTCCAGTGGCGAGTAACCTTGCCTACCGTGCAGGAGGCGATGGTTCGATCCCCGTCCATGCCGACACGTACCAATGAGTTTTTTGGAATGTATGTACGATTTGTAACACCACTGGCTTTTTGGTGAAGGAAAACATCGTGAGGAAACCTGCATTATTCAATTTCGATGCATGTATTGTACCCACTGTCCATTACAAGTGGCGACGGGCTCACACCCCGTCACACTGGACAGAGTTTGGGTACTAGTAAAACGTGGATGTTCTGTGGTTTCAGAATATCTCTGACTACCCCCTCGGGGAATATAGTCGTGAGCATATGCATGCATGCATTTTACAAATATTCGTGTAAAATGGCGCCCTGATTTAATTCTTTATCCTCCGAATTAGTTATGCGCGCAGGTATTACCGTACTAGCGTCCTACTTCCACATCCGTCCTTCACCACCGGGCGCCGCCTATTCACTACTTTGTTTTTGCTAAACTTAAGGTAATGACTGTGATGAAGGTAGATATATTGATATTGTCATGAGCCACGCGCGTAGCTACAGAAACCTTCAGAAGCTGCAAAAATAAGAAAATAGGAAAAAAAATCAACGCGATCAAATACTTTTCTACTCTCGATTCTGAATAGACTATTTTAGTTTCGGTTATTCCGTTAACACGATATCTATCATCCAATCAAACATCTCAAACCAACCAACAACTCCAACGCAACCAACGATCTCGTAGTTCAACTGTAATAGACCCAAACATTTTAGGAGTGATTTTCTATTTACAACTTCTCGTTTAGGGTCAACTCCTGAAATGGAGAAAAAATCTGTATCATAGAAAAGATGGATACCTCAAGAAAAATCATATACTCGTACTACTTATCTATTTTTGTATATTATTTAAATTTGAAAGTTTGGATGTTCAGACGACATTGTAAGGGTTGCGGGTCGTACATGGATCGGATTGGCACATGACCGTGAGGAGTGGCGCAATAAAAAGGAGGCCTATGCCCAGCAGTGGGTTGATTGATTGATTGATTGATTCGTATGTTAATACGAGATAATGATGCTTCAATATTTTGATTATTGTTCTGTAAGCAAAACAAAGCCCACACAGCACAGAATATCTAATAGATGTCTATTAGAAATTTTGTAGACACTTCGATATTTTATAAATATCTATTAGATATTTTGTAGATATTTGTGCTGTTGGGGAGTATCTTTACTACCAAAAACTGCAAAATAACATAGACTTTTGAAAGGAAACGCCCACGGTTCCAATCCCAACTCCATTATTATAGCCGTCTTAATATGCCGACCGACGGTTTTTTTAAGAGGACGATCAAATTTGTTCAGTCTGATAGTCTGAGCATATTATGTTGGAAGTTTTTAGTCACGATCTACAAACCAATATCCTATGCTTTTACATTTGTCAGATTTCGTTTTGAGAAACCTCTATAAAACACGATTTTTTTTTCTTTTCATTTCACAAAAATCACTCAAGTTGCTATTAAGTACGTACAATATTACCTTTACCTTTCATATATGTCTTTTAAATTACTTTATTCCGAAAAGAAAGATTCACAGAAATCGCTAGGGTATTTAAACATTTCGATTGAATTCGACCCTTTTTAGGAATGAATAAACTCAATAAATGAAGAAATAAGCTTGCTACCTTCTTTCGCTTCATTGGATATGTATAAATTGTATGAACAAGAGTTCAATTTGTTGTAACACGTTATTCAAGGTTAAGATTGTATATTTCTAAGAAAGTTAGGGTTAATTCCGATTTTTTTTCTTATTTTGTCGAGTCGGTGGCATACCTACTACATGGTGCTTCTGGCCATCAAACTGAACAACTTTCACTATTAAGGGAAAAAAAATATTCTAAAGGTACTCGATCAAAATATATGAATTAACAGATGTTTTCTGATTTCGAAGTTTGTCCCATTATAGCAAAAGTTGTTCAGAGTTTGATGGTCCGTTGCAGCCCCTAAAGTATGTTAAGTTAACACCCTGTATAATGATTATGTGCATACAAAGGCTAAAGAATTTAATTGAATAAACATACAAGATGGTTCTTTATTGTGTAATTAATCCCAACACAATGAGCTATTTACTATGAAAATTATTAATAATATTAAGGAAGCAACATCAAAATCGTGGAAAAAAATCTGTGTTTCCACTAAATATACGCAATACAGTTTTTAATAATACAGGGTGTTAGGGTAAAAAGTTGCATTACTTTAAAAGGGCGGTTGTACCCAAGATACTGATCAAATTAGAAAGCTATCGGAAATTCGCAAAAAACAGATTTTTCATATAAAAGTCCGATCTGATGATTGCATTTTATGGGAAGTGAAAGATTTCTTCTGAGAATTTTCTATAGGGTTTTAGGGAAAGTTGATCAGTATCATGGTTACCCTAACATCATGCATAGTAAAGGTACAGTAAGACTCATATACTATATAATAACGCTTCTAGGAACTCAACACTCTATATTATGTTACATAATATACTAAACCACATTATTATTAATGTTCTAAATATTTTACATGTATTTTTATTTATGAAATTGTAATAAAACTAATTCGTATGTGATTATAGACCCCAACAGCTGAAACAAAAACAAACATTTTATTTGATTGATTTGAATGATAAATTGTTAATTTGATTTTATGAAAATTTAATTAATTTTATATAACCATAGTTCGACTTCAAAATGGCTAAAACTCGTCAATAAATTAATAATATAGTTAAACAAAAGTGAATCAAACGTGACCATATACAAGGTGTTACAAAAGTAAAAATAAATATTTCAAACTTTTAAGGGGGTTGTTTAGACCATCAAACTGAACAACTTTCGCTATGGGACCAAAATCGAAATCGCGAAAAAATAACTCAGCTGTCCCATACATTTAGCTCGAGTAGAATTGTAGTTTAGTATGGAACATCAGAATTTTTTTTAGCGATTTCGCTATTGGTCCCATAGTGAAAGTTGTTCAGTTTGATGGTCTCAACCACCCCCTTAAATGTTTATTTGTATTTTTGTAACACCTTGTATAGATTCTTTATATGCTGACACTTTTTTAAGGGGATGATCAGACCATCAAACTTAACAACTTTCTCTATGGGACCAACATCGAAATCGCGACAAAAAAATCTACTGATCCCATACATTTGGCTCTAGTTGGTTTGCAGTTTTGTATGGAATGGCAGAATTTTTTTCGCGATTTCAATTTTGGTCCCATAGATAAAGTTGTTCAGTTTGATGGTCTGATCATCGTCTTAAAAAACTGTCAGCATATTAAGTTTGACCCTGTACATTTCTAAAAGATTTTAGAGGATTCAAAACGTTGTATCTTTTTGTACGGCAGTTGTAAGAGTCATCTCAAAAATATAAAAAAATAGGTAGCTTACGGTCAAAATCATAGTTCTGGTGACATAAAAGAAATCCATGCCAGTCATCGCTACCTTCAAGTATTTTATTTGGTGGAGAAATCTTTGGGTCTGAAAATTAAAATGTTACGGATAAATAATAAAACCGGTAAAGTGCGAGTCGGGATATTCGCGCACCGAGGGTACCACCTACCATACCACCACACGACATAATTATTAACTTTTTGTTTTCTCCGGGACCATTAGCGCGAGATCGACTCAAACTTAGCCGGGTTTTATTATTTGTTGTTATACTGTAGAGTTTGCTCTATAATCGTACCAAGTTTGATGCTTGAATGTACGACTGTGAAGGTGTATGAGGTACCTTAATTTTTAACTTTTTGACATTTCTATTATTTGTTAGCGAATCCGCCATAATGTGAAATTTTCAACTGTCTAGCTATTACGGTTCAAAAGTTACAGCCCTAAATAGGTAGGACGGACGGACGAACGGGCAATGTAGGCTTAGTTTTGAGGTTCCATTTTTACATTTTAGGTACGGAACCCTGAAAAACAACTTTTTCAAGATCCAATATTGTAAGCAGCAATAAGGTTTATGAAACTATGGTTAGTAGACAATAACAAAATCTAAAACTTGTGATGTTGGAAAAGTTATCATTCCATAGTTCTTTTTTGTAATATTTATTTAATTTCTAATATCATAATGAGAAAAATCTTTCCTCCAACAGCTTACAACCAATTAACTTTTTATTAGTTACGTTTCACTCTTAACTCTACATGCATTGCCTAGTTTCATTCATGTAGGCCCGTTAGGTACCACCCACATCAAGCTGATTTTTTTTTTGTTAAATAGCATGCAAGCACGCAATTTTCAGCCCTATTTTATATTGTAATTGAGTTCATTATCAATATTTATCGTTGATAACTGCTCTAGCATTTTTCCGCACGATGTGCGCTGAACCTAAGATTGGGGCCTGAAATAACAGGTCCGTCCGCCACTCTTCTTTTAGTCATCTGCTTATTTACCTCAGTGTCGTATTTCGAAGTAGGCAGTTCTAGTAACATAATCAATGGTTCTTTAGCAGTAGAGTGTACTTTAGCAGCCAATAACAGCACAAGCAGCGTTCGAGCGACAAGGAAAGAAAGTGAGAAGGTGAAATAGATAGAGTGTTCTAATCCATGGAGAGTCCTGAAAAAAAAACAGTTCTTTCATAACGGACATATACAGGGTGAAATTGTTATCATTAGCATCCTTTTAAACTAAGAGTCTACCCATCAAACTAAACAACTTTTACTATGGGAGCAAACATGTGCGTATGGATTGAGGAGCCACATTAGCTATTCGAAAAGGATTCTAAGCCCATTTACAGACCCAATTCTGGAATTTGTAGCAAAAGTATAGATAAGTTACATGAACAAAAAGGTCAAGGCCAGATGCATCTGTTGTAAGGAGCCATCTCTAACTCGGAAAGAACGTGCAAAAAATCAGCTGTTCCATACTTAACTGCAATTCCTACTCGACTCAAATGTAAGCAACAGCAGATTTTTTTTTTGCTCCGTTCGATTTGCTCCCATAGTAAAAGTTGTTCAGTTTGATGGGTAAACTCTTAGTTTAAAAGGATGTTAATGATATTAATTTCACCCTGTAGACTATTACCTAATATGTGATAACGGTCAAAAATATTATATCATGATAATGTTTTGAGGTTTCTTTGTGATTAAGTTTTGACGAAGTCTACGTTGCGGATACAACTTTTTTGGTCTAATTTTAACGAATACCAAATGTTGGAGCGTCGTGGCGAGCCATAAAGCACCCGATACACGACCGCCTGCAAACAGACTTGCAACGCGATTTACACGGTCCTATTGCGGGTTCTAATACGCTGATGGTTTTTTGTAGATGGTCAGATCATCAAACTAAACAACCTTCTCTATGGAACCAATATCATAATCGCGAAAAAATTATCAGCTGTCCGATACATTTGGGTCTAAGATTGGGTCCCATACATTTGGATTTAGTATTTTGAGAGAAGGATTTATTTTGAAACATCGTGAGGAAACCTGCACGGCTAGCATGCCACCCACGACAAAGCGTTTAAACGAGAAAAACGTCATGCGCGCTCTTTCTGGCATAAGCAAAATAATAAAGAGGCACATCTCAATTTTATAGTTTTCTCGGGGGTGACATGCGAGGCCTACTGCATGCTTCAATTTTGAGGCATGTATTGTACTCACTGTCCATTACAAGTGGCGACGAGCTCGCTCCCCGTCACACTAGACAGATTTTCGGTACTAGTGAAACGTGGATGTTGTGGTTTCAGAATATCTCTGACTACCCCCTAGGGGAATGTAGGTTCGCCACATACATATAAAATTCTGATCTGGAATTCCGAATCAGAACAGTTATTTTGTATAGGATTTGAGGAAAATCCATACGAAATCGTACGCCCGCGGCATGTTGGCGCGATAACGCTCTATCGCGCCCAAACTACCTTTCTTTTTGAGCGCGAACGAACGAGTTAGCAGGCGCGATAAAACGTTTATCGAGGCACCATGCGGCATTCGGAATTCCGGATCAGAACAACAAATTTATCATCCTCGTTAAATAATGAATGGATATACTTACACGCATTCACTGAGATGTCGACTTTTAAACTGAAAAGTTATAAAATGACCTTTATAACTTTGCCTGAAAAATTAAATGTCAAACGGTCAATAAATCGTTAAATATTGTTATTTATTCCATAATTATACATAATTACTATTTATGAATAATAGTAGCTTTTGCCGTAGCTGTTTGCTGTAGCAGTAGATAATGTTTGATGGAATTCCGGGAAAGTATTGATATTTGAAGTGTTCATATTACACCATAAGCTTTCATAGAAACTGCATAATCGTTTCTATAATCAGCCGCGTCTCACAAATAATCATTGGAGGGAATGGGTTGTACCACAGTTCATTTTACAGTTTGACCCGATAGAGAATTAATTTTATTTTCAGTTAGTATATAATTTAAAAGCAAATTTGAGCCTATATAATATACTAAAATGAAAAAAATCACGCCTGCAAAAGCCCCAAATTTAAAATTAAGCTTTTATCTCGTTCTAAAAAACCTGACGGTAAATTTTTTTTAGTTAACAAATTAACATTAATTTGTGTTGTAAATACTGAAATATTAAGTTTAAAACATTTTTACTATTAGGTTGTTTGCAACAAGATGTCGTTGGTTGAATGTCAGCTAAGTTATTGCCTCTTCGTCGACCTGCGCGCGCCTAGCTATCTCAAACAAAGGGATGGGCCGTAAAAAAAAGCCCAGCGCGATTTTCCACAAATATTTGTCTAAAATAGTCGTGTTTTACGAATCTTTTTACTTTTTCCTCGTAAGTACGTTGAAAAACGTCGTATGAAACGCGTGAGCGTTGGTCATTACAGACGAGGCATTGCAGCACGAGTCACAGACGAGTGCTGCAATATAAGACCAACTTTGCTCACTTGTATCATAATGTACTATTGTCTACTTAGAAAGCTTAGATAATTACATACATTTTTTTTTTGTAATCTGATGATTATTTTATTGCTAAAAGTCATTTATATTGTTGAATATAATTAAAATAAGTGCATTTGGTAGTAATATTATTAAGTTAAAAGCCATCTCGGAGATACTGTTTTGATTTCTATGTTGCGAAGCGATTTTTTTTAAATGTTATCAGATAGTCTTTTTGTCACTAAATGGTTTCGGTTACAGTTTAAAAGTCATATTCATAATTACTTCCCACCCCTCCTAACAAAAATCCGTAAAATGACTCTGGTACACGAATTTTTATTAAACTATGGCTGTACTCTACTAATTTAAACAAGAGCAGATTAATTTAAGGGTGCGTTCACATTCGGCGAATGCGCGCTGCGCAGTAGCAACGCACGAGCATAAAATGCACCCGCGCAGATCGCGACCGGCTCGCGAGCGGCTTACGAGCTGCGCGCGAGCTGCGCATTCGCCTGCCTTCGCCAGAATAGATGTGGACACACCCTCATGAACGCAAATTGCTGTCAAATTATTTTCTAGCAGCCCGAATTTGCCTTTGGCCTGACTAAACGAATCGGTACAACACCGCCACCATTCGACGGTCCTATTAACTATACTTTACTACTGACTTACTTTACACTGAAAAAGAGCTGGATACAGATCCAGTACAAGTTACTTCCAAATGACGTCAGTATGTAGATTCCAAAACGACGATTAAATAAAGTAACTAGTCTGTAAAGCTTCATATGTTGGATACGAAATTCAGAGCATGACACACTTTCCTGTAAATAAACATTATGTTTAAGCGTTAGCATTTGAGACCGCGAACTGGTAGGCGTAGTGTGGGACGCCCTGCTGCCCGCTGGACAGACGACCTAAAAAAATTAGCGGGGAGCGATTGGATGAGGAAGGCCGAGGACAGAGTTTTGTGGCGCGCCTTGGGAGAGGCCTATGTTCAGCAGTGGACGATGATGGGCTGATGATGATATGCTCACGACTATACTCCTCGAGGGGGTACTCAGAGATATTCTGAAACCTCAGAACCTCCACGTTTTACTAGCAGTATCGAAACGCGAGCGAGCCCGTCGCCACTTATAGTGGACAGTGGGGACAATACATGCCTCGAAATTGATGCATGCAGGAAAAACCTGTGGTGTTACAAATCGTACATAAATTCCGAAAAACTCTTTGGTACGAGTCGGCTTGGCTTGTTGTTCAGTATCATGGGTACAATCACGCCTGAAAGTAATTACCCTGATACTCTGTATAGCTAACTTCACCTACTTTTTCTGAAGAAGAATATGAAGAAGATTTCGTTATACTATACCTACCTGTTTCAAAGCCTGCTTCAACAGCTTGTTATGGCAAACGAAGCGTTCAGTCAAGTAAATACTGACAGCTATTATCAACAAATCATTGTAGCTCCACATAAATGTTGACTGGATATTGAAAACCTGGAAAATTACCATAAATATAACTATACAGGGTGTAAGTGACAGTCTAGCAAATACTGAAACGGTGAACTCAGACCATCAAACTGAACAACTTTCACTATGGAGCCTACATCCGGAAACACGAAAAAAAATCAGCTGTCCTATACATTTGAGTCGGGTAGTTACAGAAGTTTTGCATGGCACAGTCCATTTTTTTTCGCGTTTTTTGAGGTAGGCTCCATAGTGAAAGTTGTTCAGTTTGATGGGCCGAGTTCACCGTTTCAGTATTTGCTAGGCTGTCACTTAGACCAGTATCTTTCTTTTCAGATAGATAACTCATTTATTTCAACTGAACAACACAGGAAAAACAGCAGCACAATACATAACAGCAGCATAAACATACAATACAGCAGTACATACAACTCTGTTTATATAGGTACAATACAGGGTCCAACTTAAGGGCCTATGTCGAAAAATAATTGAAGCGAAATATGCGTGTGATAGCTTATATTACTGCCTGATGCGAGAGAAAGAGACTGGGCAGCGCGCGCGCCTGAAACGACGCAAGCATAAAACAAACTTTATTTAATTGTAATTGTACTATTTATGTAAGTTCAATTCTGCTCTAATCAAAATTTATAAAAAATATATCTCTTTTATTTAAATCAAGCCTCTTGTTTCTAATATTCACCGTTTAGCACTTCCAAGCGTTTATCGATAAAGACGGAGGCTACTTTGGCTTGTTTTTCTATCGAGAAAATGGGTCTTAATCGTGTTTTGGCTCTAATCAAAACTTCAATTATATGTTCAATTTACACATATCCGCAAATCATACTCCTACTGTTAGTACTTCATGAGATATGATGCTTTGAAGAATCCTATTTTTTTCACATAGCCTCTTAATATGCTGATACTTTTTAAGGGGATGATCAGACCGTCAAACTAAACAAGTTTCACTATGGGAACAACATCGAAATCACGAAAAAAAAATCTGCTTTCCCATCCATTTGGCTCGAGTAGGTTTGCAGTTTTGTGTGGAACAGCAATTATTTTTTTGTGATTTCTATGCTGCTTCCATAGTGAAAGTTGTTTAGTTTGACGGTCTTATCATCTCCTTAAAAATTGTCTGCATATTAAGAAGGATCCTATACAGGGTGATATCATTAGCACCCTCTTTAACTAAGAGTCTACCCATCAAACTGAACAACTTTTACTATGGAAGCAAACCGATCGGAGCAAAAGAAATCTGCTGTTCCATACTAAACTGCAATGCCTACTCGACTCAAATGTATGAAACAGCCGATTTCTTTTTTGCTCCGATCTGTTTGCTCCCATAGTAAAAGTTGTTTAGTTTGATGGGTAGACTCTTAGTTTAAAATGATGCTAATGATATCAATTTCACCCCGAACAAGTATGTTTGAAGCTCAGGCTAAAGCTCTCTCTAATCTCTTTGCCTTGCAACAGGATCCTAGTTCAGAGTAAAGGTCTCTTCAGGAATAAAGGTGAGAGGCTATACTTCAACACGCGGGATACACTTTTAACCAACGCCTACAAGAAAAAGTTACAATTTTTCATCGTCTGATTAAAAAAAAACGTTTGAAAACAATGAATTTTCAGTAATTGTTTCGCTTGAATACTTTTTTTAATAGAAGGATATACTATTAAAGTATGATGAGCAATATGACGTCATGTTACTCGTTGTAGTACAATTTTCATACAAAAAAAATGTGTTTAACCCCCGACGCAAAAAGAGGGGTTTTATAATTTTGACGCCTATGTCGGTCTGTCTGTCTGTCTGTCGGTCTGTCTGTTTGTGACATCGTCCTCCCAAATGGGTGGACTGATTTCGATGCCGTTTGTTTTAAATAGAAAGCTTATTTTTGCGATTGTTCTTAACTTTGTTTCATGAAAATCGGTTCAGGAGTTTTCATGTAACTTTAAAAATAATAAAATAACTTTAAATTTCAAATTTAAAAAACCCTTAATGTCAAAACCAAACATTTAAAAACTAAAAAATAATTCGGTCACCTATCATTTTTGATGTTAGCAAATTTTAATGTACGTTTTACTTCTTTACTCTCTTTAAGATATTTTATAGGTCAATTAATGTGTCAGGGACCGCAAGTGATTGTAAAAAAATCAATGGTCATTTCATAGCAGTCCCCTACGCATTAATTGACCTAAAATATCTTAAAGAGAGTTAAAAAGTAAAACATAAATTTGCTCATATCAAAAATAATAGGTGGCCGAATTATTTTTTACTTTCTAAATGTTTGTGATGTTCGATAAGGAGTTGCTGATTTGACTAAAGTCCGGCCGCTGAAAGATTGCGTTTGACAGTTACCATAAAATTGTAAAAAAACTGAATGAAAACTATAAATGCCGATCATTATTTAGTCGCTTTTTGAACTTAAAAGGGCAGCTAGTGCCCTGTGTACTAGAGTGAGCACAGGTAAACAATATTTTCATTCAGTTTTTTACAATTTAAGGGTAACTGTCAAACGCAATCTTTCAGCGGCCGGACTTTAGGTTGGCAAATACCCTATTAATAGGTGAAAATGTTTTGTGTATACTACTAGTACCTATGGGGCTGGTATGTCAAAAATGATAACAGCCCCAAAATAAATATTTAAAAAAAATGTATATTCATCCCCTTGAGTGGACCACATCATTTCTCCCCGTAAGTGTCATAGGAAAATACTAAGAGATAAGGTCTCTCATACTTAGGGCCTGTTTCACAACTTCCGGATAAGTTCTTTTTCGCTTATCCACAAGTGGTGAAACATGCCCTTAGTGTTTTTTTCAGGAAAAGGCTAAATTACAGTACATCCTCAATCTTTCAGAATGATAAAAGACGCCTAAATCTCCGACCACCCGAAAAGGGGTTGTAGTCGTGAGTTTATGTGTTTATGTAATTCTAGGTACAAAACTGCATGTGAAACATTGTATGGGAATTTCCCAGAGAAAAGCGATGTTTGAAAACAAAATAGATTCCTTATCCTAAATGTAATATTGAACCTCTTAATGGAGGAAGGATGTTGATTTAAGGGTTTCCAGAGGGTTACGGATTCATTTCCTGTTCCAAATTTGCTCACACGTATTTATTATTGTAATCGACATAACTTTTTTTTTTACATTTATCTTAACTATTATAAAACTGTATCAAAAATGTCTGTGCATTGACGATATTATAAAAAAAATTTTTTTATGTGTTTTAGGTTTCTGTCTTATCTGTTTTGCGGTCTGTTTGTTTGTTCGAGCATCACGAAAAAACTACTAAACCGATTTTGATGAATCTTTTTTGATTGATAACTTCTGATCTGACTTAAAATCTGGTATATAATTTGAGCAGACGAAACGTGGGTAAACTCTAGTCTTACATAATAACACATATCACCTATTTTGTGAAAATATCAACTGGCTAACCAGTACCGTTCAAAAGATACAGCGGACGAACAGATGGACAGACGGACGGAGGCTTAGGCTTAGTGATAAGGTCTCGTAGGCAACCTTTGGGTACGGAACCCTAAAAACCTGCTTTGGAGACACCAGAATCGATATTTTAGTAACCTCGAAGTAATATTTAGTTCCAAAGTTACCGTGGCTCACAGGACTTCCATACAAATCTTTAATTGACTTTAGCATTGAAACTATATATTTAAACGGAAATCTAACAAGCTATCGACTCAGGTATTGGTTTCTAGATGGTGTTAACAACGTTTTTTTTACTTTAATTGCTAAATGTCCCAACTAGGACGTAACTACGTTTTGTATGGAGGGCTTTATCAGGAATATCGTCTTAACCCAGATGTTTCTGAAACTATTTAATTTCTCTCATTCTCGCAAATTTGTAGTATGTTTACTTATATGCATCATAAGACCCGAACAAAATACTGAAAAATATCCAAACTACCTGAAAAATTCGGGCGTTATAACGGACGGTAGTAGTATCTGGGTTAAGGTGTTACAAAAGTAAAAAAAAACATTTAAAACTTTTAAGGGGGTTGTTTAGACCATCAAACTGAACAACTTTCACTATGGGACCAACATCGAATCCGCGAAAAAAAACAGCTGTTTTTCGCGATTTCGAAATTGGGCCCATAGTGGAAGTCGTTCAGTTTGATGATGGTCTAAACCACCCGCTTAAATGTTTATTTGTATAATGATATTATTTATATTTTATACATACCTCACCCGCAATCCCTTTCCACAATTTGTAAGATGTAAAATTAAAGATCCACGGTTGTTTATAACGAAAAAATGTTTCCCAGAGATTGTCAGAATTGCACGCCCTCGCTACTGCAAATCCGTAGATTAGGGATGAAAAGTGTTCCACTGAAAAGAAAATTAATTCAAAGAAAAGTGTTTCACGGCGTAAATAAATTATTTTACGGTGTAACTTGATCTTAGGACTTATCCCCTACTGAACGACCTTGACCCTTTCAGAGCCGTCTCACCTCTCTCTTTTAAACTACGTCATTTCAGAAGCAATACAAATTTTTGACTGGCTTGTCCTTCATTATGCCACTGTGTTGCCTTCTAATCTAAGGAAATCAAATTCGAAATTCAACAAATTATAAAATTATCTAATTAAGTTAGTAACTCTTTTAATATTGGTCTTAAAAAAAATATTATGGCATTTTTGGATCATAATATTGTCTACACAACTGTAGTACCGACCCGACTCCAATGTATGAAACACCAAATTATTTTTATGGACACTGGACAGAGTTTCAGTACTACTGGTGAAACGTTGATTTTCTGAGGTTTCAGAATATCTCTGACTACCCCCTCGGGGAATTTAGTCGTGAGCATATGCTTTTATTTTTTTTCAATTTATTCGACTAACATGTTTAATAACTATCATTAATCTATAATTTTAATATATTAGTTCCAGATAGTTCCAGCTATACAAACAAATGATGTTTGTGCAAATATAATTTGAATGTTATTAGGTAGGTATTGCAGGCGGGGACAAACCAATAACCAACAAATACCTAGGTTTTGTTATTTTTATTTGTCCCCGTTTGCGATCCCTAATAACATTCAATTTATATTTGCACAAACAAAGTTGGTATAGCTGATTAATGATTATAGAGCTTGTTTTTCTCTTTTCAGTTACAAATTTTTCCGTGCAGTCGGGTGTTTTGTTTTTCTTAATTATAAAGTGTCACCAAACTCATCTATTCTAATTTTAAATTAGGATAATTGACAATGTCTAGTTAAAAAGTGCTGGACGTTGTACTGTTATAATAATATTGTGAATCATCATCATCATCTCGGCCGATGGACGTCCACTACTGGACATAGGCCTCCCCCAAGGATCGCCACAATGGTGAATACAAAGGGTTATTTAAAAAAAAGTCTTGAGTTACCTTACAATTGGAGCTTCTAAATAGGCCTAGGATAAATAAGGTTTGAGATTGCATTAAAGACACTTTAGTAAATTGTGTTTGAAATAATATTACTGTTAGTTTATAACACTTTTGTCGAGATTTCGTGGTTATATTGGCTCAGGAACCTGAGAAATACCTTAAAATCGATATAAATGTACAAAGAGCAAGCTTTTTTCGAAAGATATTTCTTCCAGCATACTAGCAAAATAGACAGTTAATTAAAACATGGCAAATTTAATGTATACAAACAAACAGTAAATAATTTGGTTTTAAGGTTATAATTTTTGAAAACTTACAAAATATTAAATATCTACTAAAATTTTCGATATTAACCGGGGATTATTATTGTTATAAATAAAACGTATTGAATGAAGCCATCCTGTACAAAATCACCAGTTTTCCATTTTTTGTTCATACCTAAATTTAATGTTTTGTAAATGTCTTAATTATTCAATAATACACAATGAAAAATCGGGGATTATTGAGAATTTATGTTTTTCAGGTATTTATCTACTATATTCCAAATTATCACCAAAAGTGCAATTAATGCAACCTTCTCCATACAAAAATCCGTAGATTTCCCCGACTAGTCGGAAAGAGGCAATCGATACGCGACTACCCAATAGCAGACCTACAACGGGACTCCCATCAAACTCCTCAAGAAAACGCATGTCTAGGAACACAAAGATTCATTTCGGCAATATCTCAAAACAATAATTTAACTACTAGCTATTAGTTGACTTGATTCTATGATTTAACGGTTTCTCCATTGACTTACCAACTACTGTCATGAGCTGTACCGCGATTACCACAATACCAAATGTGTCAAAAGTTATGGTTCGTACGTAGTCCAGTCACGGTTCTATCACCGAATATTTACCGAGATTGCAGCACTGGCCGCGCGACGTTAACGTTATACGTTATTCAACCTACGCGCGGCCAAATTATGTTAGTTTGGTATAGCTTGATGGGTCACCGTGTGTATTTTTAAGAGAAGTTTATTCCGAGAGCGCTAATACGCACTGCATACAAGCGAAGTCTGGTGATATTTTCAATACTAAACAATTAAAGTTAATGAAATTTTTCAGTAACAATCTAGAACCTAATCTCTATGTTTGTATGTAGTCCGATTTTCGTTAAATAATACAGTTTTAATGCTAGGATTAATTTAAGATTTGTGTGAAAATCTTTGAAGCACTGTAATTTTAAAACTATACATTTTAACGAAAATTTGACTTCATACAAGCATAGAGATTCGATTCTGGATTGTTTCTGAAAAATTTTATTGACATTAATTTGTTGGTATTGAAAATATTACCAGACTTCGTTTGTATAGAGTGCGCTCCGAATTATATTCCCTTAATGTAGGTTAGTCTGGGAAACTTTTTTCGATAATTTTGTATTAGACCCCGGCGTCTATCGCTTAGTAAGTCAATGGGTTTCTCCGTTATATTTATTTTTCAGTCTCGAAAGTTTACTATTACAAGTACTAAAGGTACTTTAACTTCTAGCACAAACCATATTAAATTCTCAGAAGAAAATAGAAAGTAATTGGTAAAGTATAACAATACGGTTTGACGAGTATATTTTTTGTGAATATACAGAGCGATCCAATTTAGTTGCTCTAATATTATTTATTTTTTCTTACAACTTATATTTTGTATTTCTCGAAGTATCTAATTTGATAATTTATGTAAATATGACGAATAAATAATTGGATGATGGAAAAAAACACAAACGAAATTTTTCGAGACAATTTTTTTTCCTTCTTGTCATGGCTGAAAGAACGAGTTGTTAATTCTAAACAACTCGTTCTTTCCGAAACGTACAAAGGGACTTAGGTATAAAGTTACTCTGTGTTTTTAAAAGGTTTACCACCATGCAGCACTTGACACGCTTTGACAAATTATTATAAGGACTAGCCTTGCGGTAGCATTTCCCCTCTGCCACGGTATAAACACAATTGATCTTGTGCATTTACATTCAATTTTACACCTTATCACTAAACGAGACAGCCTATAATTGCGAAATAATAACTTCTAACTTAGAACGTTTGGGGTTCACACAAGACTACTCTTCATGATTTTTGACATTCAAAATTAGAATCTAAAGTTATGGGGAATAAAATCCACAGTTGCGGATTTCATGTTACCTCGCCCCCCGCAAAAAGTGGCAGAAATGTTTGTTAGTAGAATTACATACGTAACCAGTCCGTATATAAATAGTCAAAGTTGACACGTCATTCCACTCTGAAACATAAAATATCTGAAACAGTAAATATCTTGGACGTCACACAGATTGTCTAATTCCATTGAAAGTATACCCGAATCTAGCCCCGACTTGTATAATGATACCAAATTAGACAACTATATACAATATAATTACATTATACAGGGTGCAAATGACAGCCTAGCATATACGGAAATGTATGGGACAGCAGATTTTTTTTTTGCGTTACCTGATATAGGCTCCATAGTGAAAGTTGTTCAGTTTGAAGGTCTGAGTCCACCGTTTCAGTATTTGCTAGGCTGTCACTTTCACCCTGTATAAATTTAGGGGTATTTGTAAGCAATTTTGACGACGCATGTTGCCGAAGAAGATTTTGTTTCTATTAAGGTGGACCGACGACCTGGTGAAGGCGGCGGGAATGGGAACCCGATGGATGAGGACAGTGCAGGACGGTCGTTGTGGCGATCCTTGGAGTCCTTGCTATATCTAGCAGTGGACGTCTATCCGCTGAGATGATGAAGAAGTTGGTTATTAAATAGACTATGTATTATTGTATACATAACTTTAGCTTAAGAATTTATATTGTAATCGTTATTAAGTCGTGTTATGTTGTAGAGTTTCTGGCCGCATCTTCTCTACAGCGACTACACGTTCCGACGCGGTGGTAGCTTTAAAAAAAGATTTGACGTTTGATAAGTGTGCTGCAAGCTCCTATATTGAATAAATTATATTGACTTTGACTTTGACTTTGGTTGACGACGCATGATGCTAAAGTGGATTGTGTGGGTAATTTTATATTTAATTTTTATTTCAATAAATGATTCTAGCATAGCATATGCTCACGACTATAATCCCCGAGGGGGTAGTCAGAGATATTCTAAAACCTCAGAACATCAACGATTCACCAGTAGTACCGAAACTCTGTCCAGTGTGACGGGGGGTGAGCCCGTCGTAAATGATTGTTATACTACGATATCGCGAAAAAACCAATCAGCTGTTCTATATAAAACTGCAATCCTACTCGACCCTTTATGGGACAGCAGATTTATAATTTTCGCGATTTAGACTTTAATCCCATAGATCAAGTTGTTCAGTTTAATGATCTGATCAACCCCTTATAAAACCGTCAGCATATTAAAAACAACCCTGTACAAGGTGAAATTGATAAGATTAGCATCCTTTTAAAGTATGAGTCTACCCATCAAACTGAACAACTTTTGCTATGGGAGCACAACGATTGGAGCTTAAAATAATCTGCTCTTCATACAGTTGAGTCGAGTCAACATTGCAGTTTAGAATGGAACAGCAGATTTTTTTCTTACTGCGATCGGTTTGCTCCCATAGTAAAAGTTGTTCAGTTTGATGGGTAAACTCTCATGTTAAAAGGATAAAACCACCCTGTATAAAAAAACAAAATATTCATACCTAATGCAGCTATCAAAACTATGTACATAACAATTGTGCAAAGATTTGCCACGTTTCTGGTAAAAGGTGGCAATTCTGATTCAATTTCTTCCACTTTCCGGGTCAGTTTCGGCCAGGATCTTCCAATACTTGCCAAGATCAGCGAAGATACCATACTTGATGAGTAGAATAGAGAATTTGCTGAAACAGACGATGTCAGCTATAAAATTGCTGTTTATGACCTTTTAAATAAGATCAACCTAAACATATTTATAATTTTATGGATTCAAACCAAATTAAATTCAAAGATTCGAAGTTAAAACATACGCTCGAAAAACATAATCCTCCTTCTGGTGCAGTCGGGTAAATATAATCATACAGGTTGTAAACATAAAGGGGTGCTTCAGACCATCAGACTGAATAACTTTTACTTTGGATCCAACATTGATATCAAGAAAAAAAAACGGCTTTTCTATAGAAAATGGCAATAGGTACTCGACTAAAATGTAAGAGACAGTCAATTTTTTTTCAAAGTTTATCGCGTCGGTAAAGTTGGCCAGTTTCAAGGTCTGAAGCACCCTTTTCAGTAAAAAATTGTTTTTTTAAATACAAGCCTGGCAAATGCTAAAACGGTGAATTAAGACCATCAAACTGAACAACTTTCACTATCGAGGAAATTGTACCTACTTGACTCAAATGTATGACAGCTGATTTTTTTCACGTTTCTTGAGGGTGGCTCCATAGTGAAAGTTGTTCTGTATGAAGGTCTGAATTCAGCGTTTCAGTATTTGCAAGATTGTCAATTACACCCTGTATATTGCAGTATATTAAAGTGTACACCTTGAATAACCTATTAGCCTCAGAATTTAACTATAAGTAAATCGAAATTAGGGACATACGTTGGGTACCTACTTACTGACATTATTTAAGTTGACACCATTGGTAATAAGCCAATAAAAACTCAAAAGACACATGGAAATTTGACCAGATAAACTAATCAAATAGCACAATGTGTATGGAGTTTTAAGAGTAAACCTGCAAAAGTACAATACAGGGTCCAACTTAATATGTTGACAGTTTTTTAAAAGGATGATCAGACCATACATACACATACATATACTCACGCCTGTGTCCCATTGGGGTAGGCAGGACAATTGATCGCCATCGGCTACGATCCTGACAAGGGAATGTTGAGATGGTTTGGTCATGTGGAAAGGATGAGTGATAGTAGACTGACGTATAAAATATATAAAGCGAGAGTGAATGGAACAGTCGAAAGGGGTCGCCCTAGACGTAAGTATGCAGACCAAATTGACAGCCTACTTAAGAAGGGTCAGATCAAATGTACCCGAAACCGACGAGCCTGTATGAAACGACTTATGACTGTGGAAGAGGCAAAAGAGGTATGTCAGGATCGTAGCCGATAAGACCATCGCGAAAAAAAAAATCTGCTGTTTCACGCAAAAGTGCAAACATTCTGGAGCCAAATGTATGAGACAACTGATATTTTTTTCGCGATTTCGATGTTGGTCCCTTATAGGGTCTTTCTTAATATGCTGACACTTTTTAAAGGGATGATCAGACCTTCAAGCTGAATAACTTTCTCAATGGCACCAACATCAAAATCGCGAAAAAAATATATGCTGCTCCATTCAAAACTGCAAACCTACTTGAGCAAAATGTATGGGACAGCTGATTTTTTTTTCGCGATTTCGTTGTTAACCCTATAGAGAAAGTTGTTCATTTTGATGGTCTGATCATCTCCTTAAAAAAGTGTCAGCATATTAAGAAGGACCCTGTATAGAACGTATTAAATTCAATTTTTGTTTAGTGGCATCCGATGTGTTATCACAACAAAGCCAATGTCTCGTTATGTGGAGAGTATACGAAGGAAAATGATCAGTAGTATTAATTAAGTCTAGCGTGGCAGTTTTGCCAATGTAAGTAGTTTATAATCTCAAGTGATTGTTTTAAAGTTAAAACACAAAAGAGTTCACAAAATGGTGGAGCCACGTGCAAGCCCAACGCGCCGATACGCACGCGTCCGTACTCAATCGTCAAAATGTTTCGATCGCTAATGTCAAATCTATACATTCTGTCATTTTCTACTAGCTTCAACGCCAATAGAATGTCACTTTGTCTAGGGGGGCTGAGCATCCCTTAAAATAGTATCAGCACATTAAGAAGGACCAGGTGTAAACTTAAGTGTGTTACGTACATAGCAGTTTCATTTTGCATTTGTCAAATTTCCATTTAAACATTAAGTTCTAAAGTTATCGTGGTTCAAAGTTTTCCATACAAATCTTAAATTAATACTAGCATTGAAACACGTACATAAAGGAAATCTGACAAACGCAAAGCACAGATATTGGTTTCTAGATAGTGTTTAAAAATTTCATTGACTTTAATTCGTTAATATAGAAAATAGGACTGGTTTGTAAGCAGCGCGCTCAGGAGCTTTCGGAATAAATGTCTCTTTAATTATAGGTACTTACTTAAGATCGCTGCTACATGGACTCCTTAGACCAGATAATGGAAGAAGACCCATAATTCTACTGCAGAAAAGTATACTTCTTAACGTCGAATGGAGACCACCTCTCTCTGTTCTAAGAAGGTGAAGCCTCTTTTCAAAAGCAAGCTTTTTTGTGTTTAAAATTCTTCTTTTCATTTTTTCCCTAAAAAGCAGAATCATAAGTCTAGAGAGGTTTTAACATAAAGCTGTACTCATATTCTTCTTCTTATCGTGTGGTCAAGCACTGGTGTTCGATTTTTCAAACCGCCTTACGACATCTGAAGTGTTTTTTTAAATGTTACGACTACTACCACCAGAGATAGTCATCGAAATCGTGAAAAAAAATCAGCTGTCCCATACAAAACTGCAATACCTTTTTGAGTCAAATGTATGAGAAAGCTGTTTTTCTCGCGATTTAGATGTTGGCTCCATATTAAAAGTTGTTCAGTTTGATGAGTAGAATACATGCTGAAGTTTCCGTAGTGATTTAAAATTTAGTTTTAGTAACGAATAGTTACTAATCCATTACTTTAATTTTCAACTTTATTATAAATATAAAAGCTTTGTACGTACCTAATTCTTAGAACATTTACAGCAAGAAATTCAACTTCGATTCAACCGAACTTTCACTTAGTTTAGTGTGAAATGTATTTCTTTACTTCATAATATTTAACTTTAGGTACAAAGTTTGTTCAAGTTGTTGATATAAGTCAAAGTTTGTTGTTCGACAGCTCCTGCTACAGTTATTTAATAAGAAAACACTTGACAAATGTACGTAGTAGCAATCGACAGGTTCTAACTTGTTTTGCTTTGAATGTTGTTTTTGTTCGTTTACGTTTCGGTAGAATTTATTGTCCACCTGCACGGCTAGCATGTCAACCACGACAAAGTGACAAAACAAGAAAAAACGTTGTAGTGTTCGCATGTAGATGAATCAAACACTTAAACACTTTATAAAGTCTTTTATTTAAATATTTCTGCGTACTTAACAAACCGGCTACCTGTCGCCATATTGAATGCCCGACCATCGACCATCCCCCGCGTCCCTAGAGCTCCCAGCCACAGATAATATTATACCCATGCTACATCCTCCCTCTTAAGTTTTATAAGTATCGTAACAAACATGTTAAACACAACTATGTATGGGATATATCAATATAGCTTAATGTATATCGATAACTTAAACTAAATAGGACAAAAACAATCTATAACACTCAGTCACAATATCTAGCTGGAGGTCTTAGCATAGAACGATCCCTCAAACGCCTAGCTGGAGGTCTAGGCCTATCCCCCAGACACACATCAGAATCTCCCGGTGAGGTTGAGGTTCGTGCCTGTTCCAGCTGGGCGTTTGGTTCAGGGTTATGCTCAGAATCATCACTATCATCATTACACAAGAACTTACAATCTAAACCACAACCACATTGGTTGGGTACAGTGAACCTGGAAACCGGGTCATTATCTATACTGCTCCTCCCATTAAAAATTCTTAGAAAAGAGCGATTTCTTCGCACCCTTTGACCGTCTTCTGTCTTCACAATATAACTACGAGGTTCCTTACATATTTCAACTACTTGAGCAGGTTTCCAGGTTTTTGAGTTAGAATTATATAACATAACTCTCTGATTAACTGACAAAGGTTTTAAAGGTTTGGCATGTTTATCATAATAAGTTTTTTGAATTTTTCTCCTGTTCATATGACTTTGAACAACATTGAAGTTTATCTTTGGTTTTAACTGTGTTACCGTACAAGGTAATTTTGTTTTAATACTTTTGTTCAGTAACAGCTGCGCAGGGGAGAACCCAATGTCTTTAAGAACAGTATTCCTGTAATTCATGAGTGCTAGACTAATGTCAGTTTTGGTTACACTGCATTTTTTTAACAGTGATTTGCAAATTGCTACTCCTTTCTCGGCAAGACCATTAGATTTTGGATATCTTGGGCTGGAAAAAATGCACTCAAAATCCCATTCTCTTGCGAACTCTAAAAACTCTCGACTGTTAAATGGCATGTTGTCTGCCTGTAATTTTTCAGGAATACCGAACCGGCCAAACATTGACTTCAAGACAGAAATTACAGTTGTTGCTGTTTTTGTTGGCAAGGACGCCATTTCGATCCAATTGCTATAAGAATCAATTAATGCCAAATAATCTTTATTATTAATTGAAAATATATCGCAAGCAAGTCTCTGCCATGCTCGTTGGGGCATGCTGTGCTGCAACAGAGGTTCTTTAACATTGATGTTGCTAAATTTAGCACAGGTCAAGCACTCCTGAATATATTTTTCAATATCACTTGCGATACCTTTCCAGTACAAGCATTCACGGGCTCTACGTTTGCATTTGTTTATTCCCAAATGACCTTCATGAATGAGATGTAACATACTAGGTTTCAGAGCTGCAGGAACAATCAATTTGTTATTTAAGAACAGTAATCCAGAATCTAAGTTAATTTTGTCTCTTAATTTGTGAAAGTGTTTTAGTTCTGCGGGCAATTGATTATGGTCTGGCCATTTATTAATAACAAAATTTTTTACCTCCTTCAGGACATTGTCATTCTGGATTGCTCTTCGAAACTCCTCTTTTTTAGCCTCACTGATTGGAGCTTGTTTGGCTAAGCTGTGAACAACCTTGACTGAAGTGTTCCCTGAAACTGATTTATCATTGGTCAGAAAAGCTCGTGAAAGAAAATCTGCTATATACAGCTGACTCCCTGGTGTATAACAGATTTTTAAATTGTATCCTGATAATTTGAGTAGGAGTCTTTGAAGTCTAGGTGACACACTACTTAGGCTCTTCTTTGCTATTGCTTCTAAAGGCCTGTGATCACTTTGGACCGTCACCGTTCTGCCATATATAAAATAATGAAATTTGTCAACCCCAAAAGCAATAGCTAAGAGTTCCTTCTCAATCTGTGAGTACATTTGTTCACATTTGGTTAGACTACGGGAAACAAAAGCAATCGGATGGTTGTCCTGTAACAAACATGCACCTAATCCGTCTTTACTCGCATCACATTGCAAGACAGTTTCTTTACAAGGATCAAAGTATTGGAGTACTGGGGCATTAGTGATGAGTGTTTTTAATTTTTGTAATGCCTCATCATGCTCTGCAGTCCATGCCCACGGAATGTCTTTGCAAGTTAGGTTTCTAAGAGGGCTTGTTATCTTTGACATGTTGGGAACAAACTTTGCAAGAAACTTGGCCATGCCTAAGACTCGTAATAATTCAGTTTTATTTTCAGGAGCCTTGAAGTTATTTATTGATTCTACATATGACTGATCTGGGCTAATACCATGGCCAGAAAAAGTTTGACCCATGTATTTGACAGATGTTTGCCTAAATTGTATTTTATTTTTATTAAATTTGGCATTAAATCTGTTTGCTACATTTAACACATTTATAAGATTCTGGTCATGCTCTTGTTTTGATTTACCGGCAATAATTAAATCGTCACAATAAATACCTACCCCAGGAAGGTCACCGAAGAGCTCATAATTCATCCTCTGGTACACTTCAGGTGCTGAACACAATCCAAACGCTAGGCGAAGGAACTTGTACCTCCCGAAGGGTGTATTGAAAGTTGTCAAGTCCGAGCTCTCTTCATCCAGCTCTACTTGTAGGTAACCATCTTTCATATCTAACACAGTGAACATCGTCATACCTGTCAGCTTGGCTGCGATACTTTCAGCGGTAGGTATGGGAAAATGTTCCCTCCGAATAGCCTCATTGAGTTTGGTAGGATCCACACAGAGTCTCAGATCTCCATTCTTCTTCTTCGCAATCACCAAGGAGTTGACCCAATCTGTAGGGTCATTTACCTTTTGAATTATCTGTTGTTGTTCCATTTCATCGAGTTTCTTCTTTAGGTCACTTTGAATAGCAAGTGGTACATTCCTCGCCCTTTGGATGCATGGGACAGCATCATCTTTCAGCTTAATTTTATACTTCTTGGGATATTTACCTAATCCCTCAAATGTTGATGCATACTTATTCAGAAGATCCTCTTTAGTCGAGATACTGTCCACACATATAATTATCCCAAGTAAGATAGATGTTTTGAAACCCAGAAGTGGAGTCGCATCACAATCAACGACAAAGAAATTCACATCATAATAGACATTTTTGAACTGGCACTTCAGTGTTGTTGTTCCCAGTGGTTTGATTTTGGTACCTCCATATGCAACCAAGGTGATATCAGTGGGCTGCAGTCCCTGGTTATTTAGTTTTTTGAATATTTTATCAGGAAGAATGTTGGACTCAGCTCCAGTATCTATCTTGAAACTTACTTCTTTGTCCTGGTCAATTTTTATTATTTTGTACAATGAATGTTCCGAGTCACTGTTGTTATTATCAATTGTGTAAATTTTCAATGTTTCTTCTTCCTCATCATTTGGTTTCTCCTCTTCATGGATCTCCTCAACATTCCTCGTCCTTCTCAGGTTTTTACGTGTTCGACATTTTGCCTTGAAGTGTCCTTTTATCCCACATTTCTCACACTCCTTATTGTAAGCCGGGCAAGCAAGCCGGTATAAAAGACTTTATAAAGTCTTTTATTTAAATATTTCTGCGTACTTAACAAACCGGCTACCTGTCGCCATATTGAATGCCCGACCATCGACCATCCCCCGCGTCCCTAGAGCTCCCAGCCACAGATAATATTATACCCATGCTACAAACGTCATGTACACTCTTTTTGGCTTGCGTGAAATAAAGCGCGGTTTATACAGAAGAGACGTGTGGCGGTAGCGAATAGTCAAATTAACACAATTATAAACCTTATAGTACGTAGCATAGCGTCGTTTTTGTCGTAAAGGGGAATCGCCCCCGCGCCTCCAGGTGACGTCGCCTGGATTAATCTGTGATAAGGGTTCCTTGTTAAACCCTAAAAATTAATTTCAGAAAGATTTTGTCAAAATGTTTTTCAGTTACAGACGTTTTCCAATCAAGGAATCTGTTTGTATACTGGGATTAATGGTGGCACTGAACGAGGGATTTTCCCGAAAATATAGCAAAATATTATGGCGAGTACCTAATGATTACTATTGGTTACAGACATACTATTTAACTATCAAAATAAATAATGTTTGATCACGCTAGCTGCCAACCCTATAATGCGCCACGCGGGCGTCCACCGCGATGAGGCGACGAGACGCAAGAAAAATAACGAGGGTCTAGGGTCGAACATTGTAAATATTTACGTCAAACTTTGATAAGCTGTAATTTTTAAACGGTAAAAAATTTTTACATAGTTACTTGGAACCGAATTTTGTACAAGAGCTATAAGAATGTGACATTTTCGGGAATTTCCCTCGTTCAGTGCCACCCAGTATACAACGTGTTAATGAATTAACGCAAAACTAGAAAGTAGATTGTTTAGAATCGAATTATCATGGTTTCAACATAGGAAATTTTTATCAAAATATTAAATAATTTGGTAAGAAAATTTAAAATTTACTGAACTCGATCTCAACCCACCGCACAGGTGCACTCACCCTACTTACTACCAAAACAAGATTCTTAAAATGTATCCATGAGCACGTTAGCGCTTTCATTCATTGCTTTCAATAACAAATCGTTTTTGCCTCAAAACTTAAAATACGAATAACTTTAAATTTTAACTATCAAAATAATGAAATAATTGTTTCAATCTAATTATTTGGTTGTAAATCAGTTGGAGTGTATGAGGTTTTGCGCTTATTCATTAACACGTTGTATAGAGTCCAACTTAATATGCTGACAGTTTTTAAGAGGATGATCAACCTGAACAACTTTCTTTATGGGACCAATATCGAAATCGCGAGAAAAAAATCAGCTGTCCCAAACATTTGGTTCGAGTAGGTTCACAGTTTTCTATGGAACAGGAGACTTTTTTTTCGCGTTTTCGATGTTGGTGCCATATAGAAAATTGTTCAGTTTGACGGTCTGATGGTCCCCTTAAAAAAGTGTCAACATATTAAGAAGGACCCTATATTTTGCTTTCATTTACATTTATAACTATTCATACCAACCTCACGAAAACTACCTTCTGACAATCATGACATCGTCCTATTCAACACGCAAAGGCTTTGAGAAAATGGCAAACTTATCTGAAAATTTCTCTTCTTTGGTTCAAGTCCAAGTCATTTGCATAAACTGTGTAGCAGGTCATATTGAAATGTAAATGGAGGTCTGATCCCACGATCCAATGATGTAATCAAATTTCGATAGTGCCCTACCCAATTTCATTTTGTAAGGTGAAAGGGTGATATAATTGAAAGCAATCATGTTTAAGTCCAAAATAAATCAATAAATCCAATTTCATGTTCATTGTTTGTTGTAAATAAAAATATATTTCATTCATTTCATTTATTTGAACATTTAATCATAACTACAAAGATTACATTGATACAAATAATTCATCGTCATCATTAGGCCGTAAAAAATTATTTTTAAAAATTATTCGTCAATGTCTACACAAAACCAGCAGTAAGCGCAAGCTTGGTCAATCATAATCTTTGATTAAATTAAATCATAATACAAACAGTTAGAGATCCGAAACATGCTTCGTCAACTTACCATAATCACAACTGAGATGAATTTAATAATTTAATTTTATCCGATCACCGATCATTAGGCCTATTTCCATCTAAGGAATCTGTTCTTATAATATAGTAGTATGATATAATATAAGAACAGATTCCTTAGATGGAAATAGGCCTAATGATCGGTGATCGGATAAAATTAAATTATTAAATTCATCTCAGTTGTGATTATGGTAAGTTGACGAAGCATGTTTCGGATCTCTAACTGTTTGTATTATGATTTAATTTAATCAAAGATTATGATTGACCAAGCTTGCGCTTACTGCTGGTTTTGTGTAGACATTGACGAATAATTTTTAAAAATAATTTTTTACGGCCTAATGATGACGATGAATTATTTATGTAACCAAGTACCATATAAGGACGAACAGATTATCCGATTCTTTTTAGCTTTTTGGAAAATTCTAATTAGCAAATACCTAAAATTTATTTACCAGAAAGATATACTATCCGACATTATAATTATTTGGACGTTACTAAAGCTGTTCTAAGAATAAGAGTATGTGTTTCAAATCTCTGTTTCTGTAATTCAAAAATAGCCTTAGCATTTCGGTACTATTTGGAGTAATAGTTAATATTGTTTGGCATTGGGCCTAACAAAAACTAAAGTGTTTAAGAATTTGGTCAGCTGTGTACGGGATTGTGTTGCGGGGTGTACGGACGTGCTCATCCGGATAATCTGTGGTTTCCACTGGAACATTGGAATGCTATCAAGGACTCGTGTTTGTGCACTAGTCCGAAGTTTGGTATAAACTTTTGCGGGACTTTATCAGTCGACAATCGCAATAAAGTCTTTGAAGTTGAGTCTTGATTGTTTTATGTGAGAAATTTTGGTCTGGAACAAAATTAAAATTATTATTATTACTTACAGGATTCTTTTTAATATGCTGAGGATGATCGAGTTATAGAGTTTCTTTGTGTTGTAGAGTTTTTTGTTGTAGAGTTTCTGGCCGCATCTTCTCTACAACGGAACACCTTTCGACGCGGTGTTAGAGAAAAAAATTAAGTCAGAAAGCTATCCATGTGATATTATTTTGAATAAAACATTTTGAGTTTTTTTGAGTTTTTTTAGATCAGAACACAACTTTTTTTATGGGACGATAGTTTAGTCGAGCCAAATAATAATATGGGACAGCCGTTTTTTTCTCGCGATTTTCATATTGGTCCTGTATTGAAATTTGTTATGTTTTAATTGAGAACAATTCATCTTTATTCTTCTTATCGTGTGGGCAGCAAGCCGGCACCAGCAGAGTTTTTTCAGACCGCCTTACGGCCTCTGACGTGGTTTTTATGTAACAATGACTACCACCAGAGATAGTATCTGGGACCAACAGCTTAACATGCTATTCAAAGCCCGGAATCATCTTTCTTTTCAGACAATCAATGTCCTATCCAACTGGAAGAAAATGCACAAAGTGACATTTCACTAGGGGTCCCCCGTGGGAATCGGACACACGGACTCCGTGTCAAGAGCCCAATGCTCTTAACCATTAGACCACGGAGGCAATTATTCATCTTCATTGCTCTCACACATTCATGTGGTCCGTGGTTGATGGTCTGATCATCCCCGTAAAACTGTCATTATATAAAGAAGGACCATGTGTACCTAAAAACGAGATATTTGGTATCTGATGTTAAACTGTTAATTTCAATAAATTATGTTTACTATTGTGTAAGGTTTATGTTTTAGTAAATAAACGTCACAGTTTAATCAATCACTAATTGTTTACACAAAATAAAAATACTTGTTCACATAGTAGGTAAGTCGCATGTTAAACAAGTCCTCTGTAAAAAAGATTACTATAAACTCGATGAGTATTTGAATGACCAAAATGTCTGGTCTTGACAATGTTACACTATGTAATTTAATATTGGATTTATGTGATTGTACATTTTGTTTTGTTTAAAAGAAGTGTGTTGTAGAGTTTCTGGCCGCATCTTCTCTACAACGAAACACCTTCCGACGCGGTGGTAGATTCAAAAACATGACGGTAATAAATTATCTATGTGATATTATTTTGAATAAACAATTTTGACTTTGACTTGACATAAAAACAATTAATTTAATCAAATACTTACATGGATCGAATATTTACCTTTAGTAATAATTACTCTTATAAATATATAAGAGTACATACACATTAGGTTGTTAAACAGCACTGCTATGCACTGCTGTGCACTGCACAGTATTGCGATGCAAATAATTATAAATTCACATACCTACTCCTACTCCTACCTACCTACTCCCTACTCGTATTTCTATAACTCTTCTTGATACCTTTTCATCATCATCCTTAGTATTTATAGCCTAAGATAATTATGTTACATGCACTTCAGGACAGGATTTTTTTAACAAAAACCAAATAGTAATTGTCGATTTTAGTATGGACTAAACCGAAAATTATGACGGTTTTTGACAAATAAATAGATTTTTCACGTTTATATTATGAAAAAACAATTTTGAATCGTGATTTCAATATTGCTAACATAGTACAACTAGACAAAGTTGATAGTTCGAAGTATCAGTTACTATATTAAGTATAATTTTAAAAATACAGGGTGTTAGGGCTAACAGTTTCATTACTTTAAGTGACGATTATACCTATGATACTGAACAACTTTCCCTAGGAAAGCTAAAAAATAAGCAACAAAAAATTGGACTTTCCATTTAGGGAAAGTTGTCCATAAACGAATGCAACTATCTATCCTAACACCCTGTATATTTTGAAATAGCTCGCTTGCTCTATCGTTTGCAGCTGCTTGCAATTACTACATATTCGTGCAAATACTTGCTTTGCTGCTCAGTGCACACTCTGCAATTTTGAAGTGGGGAATTATAGCGTTATTTGTTGCTCTGCTTAATAAAATATGCCCAGCTCACGCAGAAAAATTAAGCATATCGCTGCCAATCGTATAATGTGAAAGCAATCTAAAACTCCAGAAATTACAAGAACTTCACAAACTCTTATAACAGTTTTTACGAAGGTCAACATTTTCATTTATCGTTATTGATTAATGACTATCTTATAACACGATTCATATTCTTCACATTATCTAGAATATGATTAAGGGTAAGCATTGTTTGAGTGCAGACAGTAGGTATATTATTAATTGTCATAAAACCAACAAAAGAAATAAGGTCGTAAAACATTTTCCAAAATTCAATTATTATGCTTCTGGTTATGTGTCCCAGAGTGTTGTCTTGGACATTTTACAAACCAGCTTAGTAAACAATTAACAATTGTTGTAAATCGAAGCAACAAGACTCATAACGTAATCCTAGTTGAACGAAAATTACCGCTTCGTGAGATTCAGTCTTTATTTCCTATGTTTTCTTACTAAATCTGAAGAGAAATCAGAGATGAAGGTTAAAATAGTTATCAGAAACGGCTTCTACGATTCTGTGAGGACCCCTTTATTTTTGGGAAGAATATCAGGTTTTATACCCATCAGTGGACTGAGAAATCGCACACATGAGTTGACAAGGTACATACTTGAAATTTTGGTTAGACTTCCTTCATATTTAACTGACAAGCAGCACTTATAAAACGTCAGCAGTGTTGTTTAAAAGTTTACATGTACTTTGACAAATCCCCAGCACTAGTAGTAGCGCATAATTTGTGTTTATAAGTGAGTAGTTGAAAATTATCAAAGAAACGCCTCCAAGTGGTTGGTTAAAGCATTGAGCTCTTGACACGGAGGTCGTGGGCTCGATTCCCACGGGGGACACCTAGTGATATGTCACTTTGTGCATTTTTCCCCAGTTGGTTAGGACATTGCAGGCCGAATCACTTGATTGTCTGAAAAGAAAGATGATTCCGTGCTTCGGGTGGCACGTTAAGCCGTCGGTCCCTCATACTATCTCTCGTGGTAGTAGTCGTTACATAAAAAAACATGTCAGAGGCCGTAAGGCGGTCTGAAAAAACTCTGACACCAGGGCTTGCCCACACGATAAGAATAAGATCAAAGAAATTGTCAGTAAATATTTAAACGAAGAGTTTATTTGTAAGAGACTTTTATAAATATCTCCCTGCTATCACGTAGGTCGCCTTGCTTTTGCTTTTGCTGCATCGCAATCATCAAGATGCTGCAATATCGTATTGTCATGTTATAGATAGTGTCATGATGTTTTAGCGATAGTACTGCGCAGTTATGCTATCGCAATACTATCGCAATGGTGTCAACCTGTCAGCACCCTGTCTGGCACTGGACACCTGGAAATCACTTGAATAAATTGGGTCACATGAGTATCCCATCTGTGTTTGAGATATCTCTAACCCGGGTGGGATACATGTGACCCACTTTGTCACCTGTGATTTTCAGGTCTCCAGTGCTTGAAAAGATTTTTAGTTTGCCGTCGCGCTGCTTTTAAAATGCTATCGAGCTGCTATTATAACGGTGTTATAACATTACAGTCCCTATATTAAAAAAAATAGATCATTTTTTTTTAATTGGTTAGCCATTAGTAGACAACAATAGTTCCTTTTCATTTCAGATGCACGTGGAAGACACCTTACTCGTTGATTCTTCTAACTGGATTGATTATTCAAATTCTTTCATTGGCAGTACGATTGTATGACAACATAGATACCACATTTGAGCTAAGAAGAGCTGGTGAGGTTCATATTTTAGTTTGATTATTAAATGTAGTATTGGAAAAATAATTAGGAAATCCATCGCAAACTCGTTTATGCCTTTCCCAGACGCCAAGACGTCACTGTTGTCAGTTATGTGCGCATCCGCCAAAGCTATGGAAACCCTGGTTTTATCCAGGATTGTTACGTTGAACAATAAATAAATATCTTAGACATTGTCACACAAATTATCTAGTCATATTTAAAGTACCAGAATCTAGCCTGAACTTGTATTATGATGACTAGACAACGATATAGAACACATAAATAGATACAAACGTCCATGACTCGGGTACAAAGATTAATATTCATCATACAAATATTTGTCCCTTACGGGATTCGAACCCACAACCCTCGGCACAGCAGGCACTGACTTAATGTATTAATGACTTATTGGAGTATTTTACAGTTGGTATAATCCACGCACTAATCCTATTAAAAACAACAATTCTTCTGATACATATGAGTTCTCGAAACTGGAAACAAATTTTGAAGAAAATAGAGTCCATAGAATTAGTTCTGCTACCTCTTCGAGTACAACCAAATATAAGAAAGATTAACATGGTGATAGCAACTGTATTTCTAACTGGTTTAGGTAAGTTTTAACACTTAAGGGAATATAATTCGGAGCGCGCTCCATACAAACGAAGCCTAGTGATATTTTCAATACTAACTGTAGAGTTTCTGGCCGCATCAAGCTCAAGACTGTTTCCAGTATTCAACGTGTTAATGAATAAGCGTAAAACCTCATACACCCCAACTGATTTATAACAAAATAATTCGATTGAAACAATAATTTCTTTATTTTGATAGTTAAAATTTAAAGTTATTAATATTTTAAGTTTTAAGGCAAAAATGATTTATTATCATTTCAGCAATAAATGAAAGCGCTAACGTGCTCATGGATACATTTTAAGAATCTTGTTTTGGTAGTAAGTAGGGTGAGTGTGCCCGTGCGGTAGGTTGAGATCGAATTCAGAAAAGACTACATTTCAAAAACAAATTATTTAATATTTTGAAAATAACTACCTATGTTGAAACCATGATAATTCGATTCCGCTCTCGATTCTACACAAACTACTTTCTAGTTTTGCGTTAATTTATTAACACGTTGTATATAATGGTGACGACCATGAGATATTCTAAATTGCCAATTCTCCAAGGTGATAATTACGTAAAACATAATATAATAACAGCACAATTAAATCCTTAAAGTTTCTAAAATTAGATTACAGTTACGATAATGTAAGTACAGTCAACATCAAATGTTACTGATGACGTAAGTGAGTTTGGAAACTATCCTCTAAAATTTTGTTCGTGCTAATTTTGTCATCATTGGCTACATCTATGAGGTAAAATTAAATTAAGATTCTCTTACCTTAATATCTTTAAGATTGTAAAACATCTATTTTCAAGATTCATTTAACTTTCTCTAACGTTCATCGACTGATTACAGAACTGCAATCGCGGTAAATATTCGGTGAATGAACCGTGACTGGACTACGTACGAACCATAATTTTTGGACACATATTTTGGTATTGCGCTAATCGCGGTACAGCTCATGACTCTCACCGATCCCCGCCGCTACCCAACCCGTCGCGTAATCCCAGCAACGCCCATTGCTGAGGTCCTGGTTCGGTGACCTACCAGGGCGCTTCGCCGTCACTGGTATGGCCACCCCCAACAGCCCGCAGTAAAAAGCAGTAACTGCTCCCTGAGCAAACTGTATATGTCATTAAAAAAAAAAAAAAAAGCTCTTGACAGCCGTTAGAACCGTTTTCACAGATCTTTCAGACGTTAAAGGCTGTCAGTTACATAGAGTTTAGCTCGATGCGGAATTCAGCACAGTTGAATAGTAATTGGATTGCAATGGGATTAGAACTGAAATTTGATAAGAACAGAACTTCGATGTTTTATATTAGCGCAATCGTTCTCCTGTATGGATACATGTACCTTTTACCATGCTTTTACCGTTTAGTGGTGCTCTCATCACAATATTAAAGATTTCTCAATAACGAAAACCTAAATTAAAAAGTGCTACTCCGATAAACTACAAAAGCCTTAAAGCTATTTTATACAATACTTTTATAGAATACAATACTTTTATTGTATAAAATAGTTTTAAGGCTCCTGGTAGGCTGTACAAAAATGTTTATAAGTTTTGAGTTGATTCTGTAAAACAGTTTTTTTTACTTCCATTATTTTCTTTTCTTTTTTGCAGTGCAGACCGTCTTTTTCTGTATACGTTTGATTGCAGACACCACGCATTGTAATTTAAGAGCTGATGACTCTGGATGGTACGTCAAATCTTACCTTATCGTCTTTTTCGACTGGTATTATGATAACATGCCATTTAACTACTTCATTGGCTTCGTACTGGTGGTACGTATTTAAGGCCAACGTTTTCATTTATTGACTCGATGTATAAACTTGTGATACTATAAATATGAACTTTAGCACCTACAAACATAGTTCAATTTAATATGACACTTGATCTGTGAAAGCGTAGTTGAAATTGTCGCATTCAAGTCATACTAATTGGATTTTTTTTAATACTTAATAAGTACTTACCTTAACACATTTTATTATTCTGTTGCTCTGTGTCAAAAACAAAGGCTTCCTATTGCATTACTAACTATAGAATACCTATTGTGTTTAACTAATGGTTTCAATGAAAACTAAGTACTTATTACTGAAGCTATACATAGCTTCATGATGATGATGATTCATATTAAGCACACTTTATGCGTACATGCGTCAGCTGATGAGCGTGACAGTAACAAAGTTTGTAATTGTCTATATTGTATTGCTTATGACTGTACACGGGAACATAGTGATATAAACAGTTTTTTATAGAGCACGAATTGCATAGCGCATTGAAAAATGATAAAGTAAAGATTTTTTTATGTTTAAATGTGCCTATGATAATTATCAATTATATTTTTTACAGCTTGCCAAAATTCAATCCACATGTCAGTGGATGTTTAATGATGCTATAATTATGGCAATGAGCATGTATCTTTCGAAATTATTTGAAAACTTCAGTCACCATTTATCTCTACGACTAAAAGATGTAAGTATTAATATATCGATTAACTATTAAAACTATAATCAACAATATCATGTGGCAACACTAACACTACTGATATCATTGCCACGTTATAAACTATTGATTACATTCTTTCTATTCTATCTAGAATCCTCTAATTCCCTATCCTATCTTTTATCAACAATCAAGGGACATACTTCTATAGCACATCATTGGCATCCTTTTAAACTAAAATAAACTCATAAATACACACAAATATACAATATATACACATAAAACTGTAAACAAAATTTTAACTTTAAATATGGGAGCAAACCGGAAATCGATGAAACAAACACTTTGTAAATTCTTCGTTTAAAAGATTCCCAAAGATTACAGTTCCGCCCTATGTACAGATAGGCTTAAAAATGTTGTACACTTTCGTTCCATGGGGACTTAAGTTTACACATCATGTCGAAACTGACTGTACGATGTACAACTTTGTAAATTACTTACATTTTAACCTTTTACGATGTAATATAAAAACGTAGGGTTCAACTTGTATCTATACTTTGTTGTTTTTTATAAGTCCTCGTTTTACTTTCTTATTGCGTTTTTATGGAGTGAAAAGTGCTGGGTATGGCAGAAGACGCATGAAAGTAAAATTAATGCTGTTGAAATGCGTTCCTTGCGATGTATCTGTGGTGTTACGCTGGGAGATAGAGTAAGAAATTGTGTGATTAGAGATCGATGTAAATTGGAAGAAGATGTTCTTTCAATTTACATCGATCTCTATTCGATGCCTAATCTCAAAGCTCTTCTTAATCAGTCACACGGCACACCCGTCTATGTTGTATTATAAATAATTTATAATGTTATATTTCAAACGATTTTATTTTGTGTTGTTTGTAATTAAAGATTTGGTTTATTTTTTAATATTTTATATCATCACTAACAGCATAAAAGTATGCGTCCCACTGCAGGGCACAGGCCTACCCTCTAGGAGGGTAAATGGACGTTAGTCTACCACGGGAGCCCAATGCGGTTTGGTAGACTTCACATACGCATCAGAATTTCTTCTTCAATCTTCAAAATATTTTAAATACGTTTTATATTTTATTTCTTTCCTTTATTAATAATCGTGTTACAATTTAATTTCATGTATTGAACACAATAATGACTACACTTTTTGAAATCGATACAAGAATTATCAGAAAGTTATTTACTGCATACCACTCTACGAATATTTAGGTTTTATTTTTAAAACTCTTCTACGTCATGTTTATAAACATTTTAAAATATGAAATCTTTATAATTACTAATTTTTTTTTCAGGTTGAACTGAAACATACGAACAAATTACCATGGCATGAATTCCAAGGCCACTATACACGTCTAATGAAAATAGTGAACATAGTTAATGATAACTTAAATCCTTTTGTGTTCGCTTCTTTTGTATACAATCTTGCACATATTGCACAAATCATGTTCTATTTACTCCAGTAAGTTACTTACTTATACGATATACAGGGTGTAAAATTAGATGCGTTACATATCAAAGGGACCGTCAAACTGAACAACTTTCAGTATTGAGCAAACATCGAAATCGCGAAAAAAAATCTGCAGTTCTGTAGAAAACTTCACTCGACCCAAATGTATGGGGGAGTAGATTTCAACATTTCTGAAAACCATCTGTATGCCATCGGATCTCTAACTCGATATGTCATATAACCAGAGTTCGGATTCTGCGGTCATTCCAGGGCCGCATTGTTGTTATGTTGACATGGACCCTATTTTAAAATGTGAATGTGATAAATTATGAAAATTTATAATGTTAGTAAATGTTTCACACAGTAGTGGATGTTAGAGTAACGTCATCATATTTGGGCTCTCGATAGTCCTGAAGACATTTATTAATTGTTGCCGGACTATACGAAGGGGTTTGCCTTAATAAATTAAAGCAATGTTGAAAATAAATTTCCGTAAATTGTGATGTCAATAGGACATAATATTTCTTAACCAAAAGTCATAAATCTCTCATAAATTGATTGCGAATGAGGTTGAAGGTTTATTTTGTTCTTCTTATCGTGTGGGCAGCAAGCCCTGGTGTCAGAGTTTTTTCAGACCGCCTTACGGCCTCTGATGTGGTTTTTTTATATAACGACTACTACCACCAGAGATAGTACCCGGGACCAACGGCTTAACGTGCCATCCTAAGTACGGAATCATCTTTTTTATCAGACAATCAGGTGATTCAGACTGCAATGTCCTAGCAAACTGGGAAAAAACGCACAAAGTGGCGTATACTCCACCGACTGAAGAAAAATTGGTTGTGATATTATTAAAGTCTGCAAATTTTTTATATATTATTAGGTATATGATGTAGAGTTATACTCCAAAAAATTACAAAAAACTAGAACTTGCTTTAGATAATAGTTCGTAACGTGGTTCGCCGATATCTAACATTTATAACAACTATATAAAATGAAGCTAATAACACATAATGACAGTTGAAACCAGAAATATTCAATTTTAGATCAATATTAATATGAGACAATAATAATACCTAAAGTGTATTTACCATAAGTTCGAAAGTGTTATAACATTTTATAAATATGTATATTAACATATACCCTATATATATTTTTGACACATCATCAACTCTAATATTATTGTAACTAAGTGGTTATTTTACGGCTTCTACGCCCGGACTAATATCACTGGGTCTCCCACGTGGGAATCGAACTCACGGCCTCCTCAAGAGCCCAATGCTCTTAACCATTAGACCACGGAGGTATATAATTGATGCCAAGCAGATCAGTTTTCTGTCATTCATTCTTTGTCACATTATAATTTCTAAAAGAGGGTCCATATTTATAACATGTATTATATTATTTTTATTAACATTTCAATGCGGCCCTGGAATGACCGGCAGAATCCAACCTCTGCATATAACTCAACACACTCAACACAAATTACGTAATTTTCACACGAAAACCAAAAACATTAGGTACTTATGTTTTCAAATACGGTTGCGAAACGACGTGTTTACACGGTGTGATAAAAAAAAGCAAATTGTTGTTGCAACCTTGTCTCTAGGTGGGCTAATTTCAAAATCCACCCCTAGCATTCATCATTCGCGATTCAGATGCGCGGATGAGTGAATAAACACAATTCACGACATTAGTGTGCGACAAGAGCCCACAGATAAAATTGGGAACATATAAAGTTGCACTTGTCATTGCAATAAAACCTGTATTGTTTAAACTTTATATTTTAAACAATATGTTTTTAAGAGGATATAATTCGGAGCGCGCTCCATACAAACGTGCTATGGTGATATTTTCAATACTAACCAATTAAACTCAATGAAATTTTTCAGAATCAATTTAAAAACAAATTTCTATGCTTGTATAGAGTCAGATTTTCGTTAAAATGTATAGTTTTAAAGTTACAGTGCCTCAAAGATTTCCATACAAATCTTAAATTAATCCTAGAATTGCAACTGTATATTTTAACGAAAATCTGACTCCATACAAGCATAGATATTTGTTTCAAGAAAGTTTCAGCAAAATTTTATTGAGTTTAATTGGTTAGTATTTTAAATATCACCAGACTTCGTTTGTATGGAGCGCGCTCCAAATTATATTCCCTTAAGAATTAGTTTTGACAGATTGAAATTTTGACACAGAAATATACGTAGGTATAAATGATATAATTAAATTGTAATAACTTTTTGGAAATAAAACCTGTTATTTTATAAGTTTGATGTCAGTTATGCAAAAGGGAAATTTAACATCCCCATGACAATGTGGACTGGTTACGCGTGTAATTCTACTAAAAACATTTCTGCCACTTTTTGCGGGGGGCGAGGTAACATGAAATCCGCAACTTTGGATTTGATTCCCCATAACTTTAGATTCTAATTTTGAATGTTAAAAATCATGAAAAGTAGTCTCGTGTGAACCCCAAACGTTCTAAGTTCGAAGTTATTATTTCGCAATTATAGGCTGTCTCGTTTAGTGATAAGGTGTAAAATTGAATGTAAATGCACAAGATCAATTGTGCTTATACCGTGGCAGAGGGGAAATGCTACCGCAAGGCAAGTCCTTATAATAATTAGTCAAAGCCAAAAACATTGTAATTGTTATGTTAGTTTTAATCTCAATTCAACTTATTTTTGCAGAAGGAGCCATGGAATCAGCAGTCCAAGTTGCCAATCTTTCTATAGGTACTTTTTAGGGTTCCGTATTTATTTATTTAATCGGATCATTTCACATTGCACGTGTTCATATATTTGTCTGAAAATATACCGGTGATGATTATCTACCATATCAAAATTTTTAGGGGTGATTTAGACCATCAAACTGAACAACTTTTACATTGGGAGTAAACCTGAAATCGCAAAAAAAAAAATCGGTTGTTCCATACTAAACTGCAATGCGTACTTGACTCAAACGAATGAGATTCCTCCTTCACAACTAAACCGATTTTAATCATTCTTTCTAGAATAATATGAAAAAATCTTTGGCTGTATGTTTTCCTTTTTTTGCTTATATTCATCAAATTTGTTTGCTGGATGTCTGAAAACGGGCGGTAAAATTTTTCATTTTCGATTGTCCCTAGTTCTTACAGTAACTAATTTATGCAAAAAAGCAAAACATAGGGACATAGCAGAGTTAACATCAATTGTACGGTCAAATGTTTGGGCTAGAGTCATTATCCAGGGAGGAAACAGGGGAATACGTTTGTATGAACAAAACTAGTCGACACTGAGAAAAAATGCTACTTTTACGTTACCCGTCGCAGCTTACGTACCACGTAGCTTACGACGCGATACTAATTACGTAATGAAGCTTCATTATGAAGTGCGCGTTCCATGCAAACGAAGTCTGGTGATATTTTAAATACTAACCAGTTAAAGTCAATTAAATTTTTCAGAAACAATCTAGAAACGAATCTCTAGGCTTGTATGTTGCCAGATTTTCGTTAAAATGTAAAGTTTTAAAGTTACAGTGCGTCAACGATTTCCATACAATCTTAAGTTAATCCTAGCATTGAAACTGCATATTTTAACGAAAATCTGACACCATACAGGCATAGAGATTTGTTTCTAGATTGTTTCTGCAAACAAGGATTCTCTATGTCTGTATGAATCCAGATTTTCGTTAGAATATACAGTTTTAGTGCTCGGATTAATTTAAGATTTGTATGGAAATCTTTGAAGCACTGTAACTTTAAAACTATACATTTCAACGAAAATCTGACTTCATACAAGCAGAGAGATTTGTTTCTAGATTGTTTCTGAAAAATGTCATTGACTATTGGTTAGTATTGAAAATATCACCAGACTTCGTTTGAATGGAGCGCGCTCCGAATTATATTCCCTTAAATATTGATGCAACACTCGTAATCAGTATCGCGTCGTAAGCTACGTGGTACGTAAGCTGCGACGGGCTACGTATACGTAGCATTTTTTTCTCAGCGTTTCCTCTCAATGTTTGTCAGTAAATTTTGTTATTGTTTTTCAGATACTCGTGGGACAGGATGTTGTATTTAATATATTCTTTAGCAGTGGCGGTAGCGAGACTAACATCACTATCGTTCTTGGCAGCAAGAGTCCATAGTAGTAGCAGGCTCAGTTTAAAATGCTTGCACTCGATGCCTGCTTCGGCTTATGATAATTATGTATGTTTTATTAGGTACCAAACTAGCTATGCCCGTGACTTCGTCCGCGCAGACCAAAGTAGAAGATATCCTGTATACAGGGTGTCCCAAAACTCAACGTTAAGCCTAAGGGTTGAGACATATTACCCGACGGCCGTCGACGCGGTGACGACGGCGGACGGCTGCCTATACTAAATGTTTTCTATGGGCCGGCCGTCGGTCGCCGTCGGCTAATGTGTCTCAACCCTTATTTGTTAAATTTTTCCCTGAACATTTATAAACTTGCATATCTCCTGTTTTTTGGCTTGACGTTGAGTTTTGGGACACCTTGTATCCAATCGATATTTATGTATACAGGGTGTTAGAATACTACACTGAATAACTTTCCCTAGGCAACATATAGGAAATTATTAAATTTGTAAAAAAAAATTTGGACTTTCCATACTAAATGCAATCAACAGATCGAACGTTTGTATGAAAAGGAGAAATAATTTTTTTTCGAATTTCTCTTATGTTCCATTGAGAAAAATTTTTAGTATCATTAGTACAATCACCCATTAAATAAATGCAATTTTCTGCCATAAAACCCTGTATAATAATTAGGTACAATAAAACTATAGATTATGGAATCATCAAAACTTTCCTCATTGTTCTGAGGTTTCAGAATATTTCTGACTACCCCCTCGGGGAATATAGTCGTGAGCATATGCTAATGCATGCATGCTTATGCTCATTCGAATCATCAAAACTTTTAAAGATCAATCGCTTTTATAAAGATCAATCGCTTTTATAAAGATCAATCGCTTTTATAAAGATCAATCGCTTTTATAAAGATCAATTGCTTTTATAAAGTAAAGTTACCAAGTATTTTGATCATTTGATATTTTTTTCAGGCACAAAGGTTCATAGATCAAGTGTATCATGCAAAAGTTGGATTAAGTGGATATAATCTGTTTATTGTGACGCATGAAATTTTGACTGCAGTAAGCACCAAATTACCTACTTATCTTTATGCCACCAGTATCATTAATATACAAAACATTCACAAACATTCTCATCTTATCGTGTGGGCAGCAAGCTCTGGTAACAAAGTTTTATCAGACCGCCTTACGGCCTCTGACATGGTTTTAGGGTTCCGTACCCAAAGGGCGAAAACGGGACCCTATAACTAACTACGTTGTCCGTCCGTCCGTCCTACCTAGTTAGGGCTGTAACTTTTGAACCGTAATAGCTATATAGTTGAAATTTTCAATTTGCGTTATTGTGGCGGATTTGTTAACAAAAAAGCCGTGGTGGCCCAGTGGCGAGTAACCTTGCCTGCCGTGCAGGAGGCGATGGTTCGATCCCCGTCCAAGCAGACTTGTACCAATGAGTTTTTCGGAATTTATGTACGATTTGTAACACCACTGGCTTTTCGGTGAAGGAAAACATCGTGAGGAAACCTGCATGCTTCAATTTCGAGGCATATATAGGTGTTGTACCCACTGTCCATTATGTGACGACGGGCTCACCTCCCGTCACACTGGACATAGTTTCGGTACTACTGGTGAATCGTGGAAGTTCTGAGGTTTCAGAATATCTCTGACTACCCCTTCGGGGAATATAGTCGTGAGCATATGCTATGCTGTTAAGAAATAATAAAAATTTCAAATACTTAAAAATTAAAGAAGGTTCTCAACAAGAAACTAGTTTTTCTCAACGTTTTTTCTTCTCGCTCTATCGTAAAAACGGTAATACATAGAAGCGTCAAACTTGGTGTGATTATAGAACAAACTCTACAATATAACAAAAAATTATAAAAACCGGCCAAGTGTGAGTCGGTCTCGCGCTAAAGGTCCCGGAGAAAAAATTAGTTTTTTTTGTCAGTTAATGTGTTGTGTTGTGTGGTGGTGTGATACGGAACCCTCGGTGGGCAAGTAGCCCGACTCGCACTTGGCCGTTTTTTATGTAATGACGTTCATTTCAACAAATTAATTTCTAGTCGCGTGAATTTATAGGACAAAACGCGCACTGACTTGTTCACTACGCAAGGTTTTTACAGTTTCTAACATAAACATTTTCTTACAGATGTTTGCAACGCTGATCACTCATGAGTTAGTGATTATACAATTCGCACCATTCGTGGAAGAAAGTCGTAAGTGAACATAAGTGATTTTTTAAATATTTCACCGTTAGATTCGGAATTGGCGTGGTGGATTACCAATGGTCACATGAATAGGAACAAACCAGAACACAAGCTTGATACAATCGGTCACAACTACAGTAAACCGTGAAAAAAATCTTAATCCAGTACTCGGCGACTGGCGGCGCGAGATTTAGACCTACCACACACATACGGAATTCCGGATCCCGCCACATACATAGGCGGAATCGGAATTCCGAATCAGGATTTAGACAAAATCTGCATACAAAATAGCATCTAAGTACTAATTATTGAAGTTCAAAACTACCTCTAGCAAAACTATTTATAACCAAATCCTTTGATAAATTGTATGTCAAGATAGAGCCTCACGCTTCTAACATACTAAAACAAACGGGCCAACTTTCTTATGTTGGTGTACGTGAGGCGTCATACAACTTATCCCTGTGTGCATGCATAGTCACAGGGTTTATCACCCTAGACTTGGATGATATTTGTTTCGACTGTTTATCTTGACATAAAACTTTTCAATGACCAAATGTAGGATTATGTGCTAAAAAACATTTAGTTAGACGTACAAATTTGCTTATATTTAACAAAACATTTTTGTTATGTGTATAGGTCGACACAGATTATAGGTACTCTCCTGACTTTGCGATCCCAACCTTTTTTTTCTAGATGACCAAGCTAGCGGAGATAACTAATATTTCTGTGTCTTGCTAATAATAGGTATTTGGGATGGTTGCAAGTTCTCTATTTTCGGCATTTTTCTGGACGATACTAAGGCTGTTGATAATGTTAACGTTTTTCTCTCTTTCAGACTTAAATGGAAGGCTCCATCCACATTGATTTTAGCTAGCGAAATTATTCTAAATGTCATTGATTACCATTGATCTGAAGAGTTTTGGAAATTACCAATAAGTATTAACACTTAAAGATAAAAAAGGTCAAGGAAGCTGCCAGCTCACGGTCACCGGTGGTCTCGTGGAGACGCAACGACAGCTCATTAATAAATATTTTGTCTTTAGGGCTCCAAGAACCCATCGTTTCGCAGCCAATTGGTGTAAACATGAAGCATCCTCAGATTCATTCATACTTAATTGAAATAAATTAAATGAGCAAGAAAAATTATGCAATTACTAAGTTTTGTTAATATAATTAGGATATAATTCAAAATTTTTGTGTTTTCTGTCCGCTTCGAATGGGGTTACAATCTTTTATGGCATAAAAGATAGTAACCCCATTGCCAATTTGAAACTTAGATCGCCTTAGAACCAGGTTCTACTACGGAAAAGAGAACCCGGCCCTGCCTTGATAGAAGTAGCAAACAGCAAAATGGTCTGAATGGTCCCCCTGTTTGATTTGTAACGCATTTAAATTTACACCCTGTATATACCCTACTAGCAAAAACTTGTCATATTAATGCCTTAAAGAAAAAATATATTACTCTTATAAAAGCCATAATAACTTTAATAGGGGTGGATTTAGTAGCAAATTATAAGTCCTTAAATATACCTTATTACCATATTGTTGTCTTATTGCAAGCAAAATATATTTTTGGTTTTTTGTAAAAGTTTTATTATAGCTAATAACAAGTGTTGTGCAACTTATATTTGCGAAACTAATTTGGCGGCAGCCTTATAATAGCAATATCCGAGATATGTGGTGATTTTCTTGTACTTACAATAAGCTTTACGTGAATACATAAATAAAGGCAATCATTCTTTTATAAATAGCCGTAGTGTTACGATCATCTAAAAGGCGATACTTTTTGTGTCAATCATTTTTGTAGACCAGTAAGGTCTAAAATTATTTATGTGGATGTGCTGTTTATATTTTGCATATTTCAACTGCGTGGTTATTGAAAAACATAAGAAGGTTAGGAATGGTTTGTGATGAATTTATCAACGCGCCCTTGAAATAAAGCTGTTTTGTACTAAAAGTGTGTAATTATTTTGACATGTTTTTAATACTGCTGCTATAAGGATAAAAGTAATACGCACCGTCTTGAAGGGCACAATAAAGGTGATCGCACATCTGTCCTTAATGACTTAGGTAACATTTTTAAGGGAAATTAAGAATAAATGATTATTTTATGACCATTTTGGAATTAATGAGATCATTCTTAGGGTTCCGTAGTCTAACAAGGAACCCTTATACGTTCGTTCATTCTGTCTGTTTGTTTGCCCCGCCTCAATAACTCGCTCAATTTTGCACCTACTGAATCCAAATTTGGTATAAAGACAGATAACAGTAACCCAAAAACAAAAATTTTATAATTACAACAAAAGAGGACTTGGAAAAAAAATATAATTTTTTTATTTATCGAGTTGGGTTTCGTTGAATAGGTCTTGTCCAGTTATTATGCTTCTGTCTCGAGATATCTGCGCTAAAAGCTAAAAATAGGACGTACTCCGTCCCGTCCTCTAATTTCTAAAATACTGGAGTAAATCTAAAAATGTTGTAAAATACAGATTTTGGTAAGTCCTTTCAATGAAAATTATAACGGATGCTGGTAACCGGTTTCGGAAAAAACCAGTTACATAGACTGACGTGCACAAAGATAAATCGCGCGATAAGATTTCATTTTACCGCTTTGTCGGCATAATTAATACACATACTCATGTCAAATTACAGCTTTTTAGTACAAAGCGTCTCTGAGCTAAGCCGCGGACAGACGGACAGACGGGCAGACGGGCAGACGGGCAGACGGGCAGACGGGCAGACGGACAGACGGACAGACGGACAGACGGACAGACGGACAGACGGACAGACGGACAGACGGACAGACGGACAGACGGACAGACGGACAGACGGACAGACGGACAGACGGACAGACGGACAGACGGACAGACGGACAGACGGACATGGCGAAACTATAAGGGTTCCTTGTTGACTACGGAACCCTAAAAATACACATTACTGCCATTACAGATTTTATTCAAAGCGCAAACCTCAATTCGCGCCTCTAAAAAATTAAAGTTATCTTCCATCTGCAAATTGAAATGGAAGCATTTTGTAAAGTAATCCATTATTGTAATTATATTTCTTACTTGAATAGGTTCCTCTCTGCGAAAAAAATTGGTGTCAACAATTTGTTTTTCGGTTTTATTTAGGCAAAATTGTAAAAAGATGTAATATGTGTTGTATTTTACTATAAATAATTTTACCATAGATCTGCAGAAAAATTTTCTGCTACCAAAGTTTTAAGTTTTTGTCTCTCAAACCAATTTAAATACGAAAGTCTTAACAGGATATTAGATGCATTACCTACACATTTGAGCACAGAACATTATAAGAGGGGTTAGAAATGCAAAGTAGCGCTTTTGCTTCGGAGACGGCTGTCGCCACTGGTCTTCCCGCTCACGCTGCTACAATTACTCATGCCTTCTCGCTCGCACCACGCCGCACGCCTTATGGTGTTATGCAAATCATTGCATAACCTGTGGCGACACATTCCACGCCTACTTTGCACTTCTAACCCCTCTTATAATGTTCTGTGTATTTGAGGGGGTGCTTCAGTGTTTAATTTAAACACTATACTATTTTAAATCTATGGCACATTCCACTCAAAATTTAAGTTATGGCTTCTTGCTCAGCTCCTCTAAAATCAACCCTGAATTGCGGGGTGAAGTACGGTATCTGAATTTAGTGAGGGGCAGGGAATGGTAATTCTGCTTGTAGCATAAGATGTATGAGCATAAGCATATGCTCACGACTATATTCCCCGAGGGGTTAGTCAGAGATATTCTGAAACCTCAGGACATCCATGTTTCACCAGTAGTACAGAAACTCTGTCCAGTGTGACGGGGGGTGAGCCCGTCGCCTCTTATAATGGATGAATGGATGCACTTATGGATGGATGGATATTACTATTATATATACTGTGTAAATGATTTTTTGTGTCACAGGACCGTTGATCGTGTAGATAAGAAAATATTTCATAGGTTGTACACGCTTCGAAATCAAATCTGATACGATAAGTGGACAGTAATACATGTAGGTAATTTTATTTACTTAACGTTAAACTAATAATTTCGAGTGACGAAGTGAAAACAAAATTAAATATTTATAATTTGAAATGGTGCGGCGTTTATAAAGAAAAAAGGATAATTCTATTTTTTACGTTAGTAACAAAATACATTTACACAGATACTACACATATTATGAGTACAGTCGCCATCAGATATATCGATCGTAGCATACAAGGTGTTCAAATATTTCTGACAGTAATAATTTTCAATAAATTATTTACAGTAAATGTTACCAATTACATCTAAACATGTATTTTGTCATAAATATCAGAACAACTTATTTTCAATTATTTCTTAACTATGTTATTTAAATTGAAATGTAAAACAATGGAGTAAAGTCTTTTTTCCTAAACTGCTCAGATATTTATTATCACCCTGGCTGCGTAAATAAATTTTATGTTCTTGGCGTTCAGATATTTTTGATGTGTAAATAAATTATTGAAAATTAGACCTGCTTGGAAATATTTGACAAGGTGGTCAAATGGCTATTATATATCTGATGGCAACTGTACCTATGAAAGAAACAAAAATGGCGACGGACCACGAAGAATTTAATAAGACAATTGGTAAAATAAAATTAAATTTTAGGAGTTTTATCTCTTAATTTTTCGGCAATCTATTTTCCGCTTTTAACAGAATACGCACAGAATATAATTGCGACAAAAAAAGAATTGTTAATGTTTATTTTACGCAATTTAACTGTAAATGAATCACTTCGGGACAATTATGTTAAACTTTCATTTAAATTTCATTCATTGTAAAATTGTTCAAAAGCAGAAAAAAATCTAAAACGAATTATATTTTCGCAGAACGCTCACACGCCGATCTTTACAAAGAATTAGAATTGGCTAATTTGGAACCTCAAAAATATTCTACGAAACTACGATAATTTTATGATAACTTTTAAAGGGACGGACGTCAAATTAAAACATTTTGAAATCCTATTATAGAAGGTGTAAAAAAACCTCCTAGTAATACTTAAGAGGGTGCTTCAGACCATCAAACTGAACAACTTTCACTAAGGAAATCGCGACAAAAATTCCGCTCTTTCATACAAAACTGCAATACCCACTCGACTCAAATGTATGGGACAGGTGATTTTTTTTCAGTTTGATAGTCTGAAGCACCCTCTTAAGTATTACTAGAGTGTTACGTTATACCCTGTATAATTTAAAGGGTTAAAAATTACTTCTTTGAACCCCGCAACCCTAGAGTTGCGGCAGACTGAGAGGTGGCAACCCTAGTTTTTCCAGTTCTTTAGATTGGTCTCCTTCAGATGGCACCTCATTTAACCTCTGTATAAAGCATAAGCATATGCACACGACTATATTCCCGGAGGGGGTAGTCAGAGACATTCTGAAATCTCAGAACATCCACGTTTCACCAGTAGTACCGAAACTCTGTCCAGTGTGACGGGGGGTGAGCCCGCCGTCACTTATAATGGACAGCGGGTACAAAACATGCTTCGAAATTGAAGAATGCAGGTTTCCTCACGATGTTTTCCTTCACCGAAAAGCCAGTGGTGTTACAAATCATACATAAATTCCGAAAAACTCATTGGTACGACTCTGTATAAACATTCATTTAAATCACATTTCGTTCATAGGTGCATAATTTTGTGATCTGAAATTATCTGAAATTCTGACACGATGCAAGCATAGAGATTTGTTTCTAGATTGTTTCTGCAAAATTTCATTGAGTTTAATTGGTTAGTATTGAAAATATCACCAGACTTCGTTTGTATGGAGCGCGCCAACAGTAATATACCCTTTAAATAAGTTTCTCAGCATTTGTTCCTTTTGAAAGTCAATAATGGCGTCAATTCTGTGAGCAAACGTAACGATTCCCTTATAGTTTACACAGGGGAGGATATATTTTATTTATCTGCTGAATAAGGATGTCTGGCTTGAAAGAAAAAGCTTCATTTTGTTTATTTTTAAGAGCTGACGTGGATTATTGGATGTTTACCGGCAAAGACTTTGAGATCTTTTGAGTTGTTTGTTTTTTTATAACATTGAAGTTTATTTGTTTATCAAAAAATAAACGTATACAGGGTCGTTCTTAATATGCTGACACTTCTTTAAGGGTATATTACTGTTGGCGCGCTCCATACAAACGAAGTCTGGTGATATTTTAAATACTAACCGATTAAACTCAATGAAATTTTGCAGAAACAATATAGAAGCAAATCTCTATGCTTGTATCATGTCATATTTTCCTTAAAATGTACAGTTTTAAAGTTACAGTGCCTCAAAGATTTCCATACAAATCTTAAATTAATCCTAGCATTGAAACTGTATATTTTAACGAAAATCGGACACGATACAAGCATAGAGATTGTTTCTGCAAAATTTCATTGAGTTTAATTGGTTAGTATTGAAAATATCACCAGACTTCGTTAGTATGCAGCGCGCATTTACGCATTCGGAATAAACTTCTCCTAAGGGGATGATCAGACCATGAAACTGAACAACGTTCTCTGTGGGACCAACATCGAAATCGGGGAAAAAAATCTGCTATCCCACATTTGGCTCAAGTAGGTTTGCAGTTTTGTATGTAACAGCAGATTTTTTTTTCGCGGTTTCGATGTTGGTCTCATAGAGCAAGTTGTTCAATTTGACGGTCTGATCATCTCCTTAAAAAAGTGTCAGCATATTAAGAAGGACCCAATGTTAGCCACAGTTTATACAGAAGAGACGTGTGGCGGTAGCGGATAATCTAAGTAACACAATATGTATAAACCTTAGAGTAGAGTCACGTTGCAGGGTTTGTCCCGAACACATGTCTTTCGCGTGGTGTTCGCGCGGTTCGCGTCTCAGCCTGCCACGAGACTACGCAATCCTTCTCAGTTGTGTTCTTACTCAAAAACAATCCTCGAGATTGGATAGATACTCCCTCAAACCACTTGATACTGGCGGAAATGCGGTGCTAACGCACAAGCAAGAAGTCCATTAATTATAAATGAATAAACCTTATAGTACGTAGCATAGCGTCGTTTTTGTCGTAAAGGAGAATCGCGCCCGCGGCTCCAGGTAACGTAGCCTGGAGGCGCGGGCTTAATTCTCCAAACGACGCTATGCTACGTACTATAAGGTTTATAATTGTGTTACTTTGACTATCCGCCACCGCCACACACTTCTTCTGTATAAACCGCGCCTTAGAATCACAGACAGAACGCGCAAATGTAAACCGTAACTTAGAACACCGAAGGAGCAATATTGATCGCATAACAAACATCGCACTACTCACTGAGATTTACATACCATCCTACCCCACATTTATTACTACAGGTAGTATTAGTATTTATTCTGTGATATTTAGGGATTGACCACGAAATCGCGATAAAAAATATCTGCCGTCCCATACATTTTGATTTTTTCTAGGTTTGCAGTTTTGTATGGAACAGCTGACGATGCTAGTCCCGTAGAAAAAGTTGATTAATTTGATAGTCAGGAATGCGAGCGATTTTTGAAAGTCACCGGCTGAGTAAAATGGCCGATATTCACCGATTTCACAAAGTTAGCATTTTTTAATCTTACCGGTGACTAAATTCTCATACCCATGAGTTTAATGCAAGGTGTTACAAAAATACATATAAACATTTAAGGGGGTGGTTTAGACAATCAACCTGAACAATCTTCACTATGGGACCAATATCGAAATCGCGCAAAAATCTGATCTTCCATTTCCAAACTACAAATCTACTCGAGCTAAATGTATGGGACAGCAGATGCCAGATGTTTTTTCGCGATTTCGATATTGGTCCCATACTGAAGGTTGTTCGTTTGATAGTCTTAACCAACCCCTTAAAAGTTTTAAATGTTTATTTTTAATTTTGTAACACCTTGTATATTTAAAATAAAACAAGTATTCTGCTGCAGGTACCACACAAGCTCGACAGTAGCTGTATAATGGTGGACGAATGATATTTATCTGTGGAAACTTTTAGTTGGCAATGTTTGCTTTAAAAATGTTGATACCCTGTCCTATAATTATATTGTAGTCCTATTATAATAAAAAAAATAAAAAAAATTAATTCATCTCTATCCAGTTACTATACAGCTAGTGTAGAGCATAAGTGCTACCTACTTGTACCATCAATCAGAAATTATCTTAATTGAAATGTCGTTTAAGGTGTCATTGAACATCGATTACACGAATCCGATAATGCAATCCGATTAATTCGCATCGGCCCATATCAATCAGTGGATTTATGCACTGACAAATTTGAATTGTAGTTGATATCCATGTCTATGGGAACCACCCAGGAGCTTTATAATAGTGCAGTATATACAACGTGTTAATGAATTAACGCAAAACTAGAAAGTAGTTTGTTTAGAATCGAGAGCAGAATCGAATTATCATGGTTTCAACATAGGTAATTTTTTTCAAAATTTTAAATAATTTGTTTGTAAAATTTAAAACTTACTGAACTCGATCTCAACCCACCGCTCGGGTACTCTCACCCTACTTACTACCAAAACAAGATTCTTAAAATGTATCCATGAGCACGTTAGCGCTTTTATTCATTGTTGAAATGATAACAAATCATTTTCGCCTCAAAACTTAAAATGCCAAAAACTAAATTTTTAACTATCAAAATAATGAAATTTTAGTTTCAATGTAATTATTTTGTTAAATATCAGTTGGGGTGTATGAGGTTTTGCGCGTATTCATTAACACGTTGTATATATACCTTTTCTCATAAACAAGATTCTTGTGATTGTGAACACTGTGATCTCGTTTCTAAGATAAGGTATATAAACGCCCAAACGCTCTGAACATTCGCCCCAAGGAATATACTTTTACTCTCTACCGAGAGATTCACCCTAAAGTGGTTGGTTATGGGCTATATTGCTCGCAGAAATCGAAAGAATAATTATAAATAAAATAGTAAAAAACCATTTATTATCCTTATCATGAAGTACATGCAACACTTAATACCTACATGCGAAACAAAAGTATCAAATTAGATCATTTTTAAGTACATCGTCAATGGGTTCATTATGTATTTATAGTATAAGTTAAATTCAGTATATTTTTTTATTATTAAAATTATGTCAATGATAGGTACTGTAACAATCTTATAATAACAATAAGTATCTTGTGGTTTCGATAAAAGATACATGTTTAAATAATATTATTAAAATGAAATATGTATCTTTCGTTAAGGCCTCCTCCATCAGTCTCCAATTTTTGCTGTCTGAATTTCTATTATTTATGCCGGATTCGACCAAACTTTGATTTATCCTAGAGTAATTATAGAAGGAATAGCACCTAAAGAAAGAGGTCGTTGTATCCGTACTTATTGCAATGTGAGGTTATACATTTTTAACATGTTTGGTTTATACGTCACTTGTGGTTTGAAAATCAAGCCACATGACAAGCACGGAGTTGATGTAAGAATAATATTTACCCGCGTTTGGTCGAATCCAGCCTTAGAAGTAAACAGTAAAAATATTCATGTAAGACAAAGTATAAAAGGTGACAATGAGAATGGTTTTTAATCTTCGATCACTGGTAATCTGGATACATACATTATCAACACTCCAAATATTACTGATGCAAAAATGCTCTCACACGAATATCTGAGGGCATTTTTTCACTATTGCACTATCTCACCGACAATAAATACAGGGTCCTTCTTAATATGCTGAAACTTTTTTAAGGGGATGATCAGACCATCAAACCGAACAACTTTCTCTATGGCACCAATATCGATATCCCGAAAAAGAAAATCTGCTGTCCCACACAAAACTGCAAACCTACTCGAGCGAAATGTTCGGTGTTGGTCCCATAGAGAAAGTTGTTTAGTTTGACGGTCTGAGCATCCTCTTAAAAAGAGTCAGCATATTAAGAAGGACCCTGTATGTCAAGGTTTTGCTAAGATTTTACATAACACTTTGCTCTATTCAGTTTCAGTCTAGTTATTTTATTTAATGGTGGATGTTTTCAATCCAATTCTGCTTAACAAATCTATCTTTATCGTAATAGAGATAAAGTACATCGTTTCAATGAAAGCATCCCTGTCGAAGAGCTTCGGTGTTTGAATAGACCATTGATAAGCAACGAGGAACGGAACGGCACTCGTCTATAGATGGTTGATCGTTTTAGTGGAATTACATCTCGAGCGCGTCCGTGCTTCGGCACTTTAAACAGTCTAACCCTGGAAATAATAATATCTAAGACATCGTCACACAGATCGTCTAGTCCAAATGGAAGTACCATAATTCAGTCCAGACTTGTATTATGATGACTACACAACGATTTACATCCATAACTCTGATACCTAATTTTTTTAGGGATATTAAGAATAAGTCTGCAAATGCTCACTTCGATATTCCCCGAGGGGGTAGTCAGAGATATTATGAAACCGCAGAAAATTCACGTTTCACTAGTAGTACCGAAACTCTGTCCTGTGTGAGGGGAAGTGAGCCCATCGCCACTTTTAATGGATAGTAGGTAATAGGTAATACATGCCTCGAAATCGATGCACGCAAGTTTCCTCACGATGTTTTCCTTCACCGAAAAGCCAGTGGTGTTACAAATCGTACATAAATTTCGAAAAACTCGTTGGTACGAGTCGGCCTGGACGGGAATCAAACCATCGCCTCCTGAACGGCAGGCCAGGTTACTCGCCACTGGACCACCACGGCTAAAAATAAGTGATATAATAATATACCATAGTAGGTTAATTTGTTGCTTTCATTTTTTATTTTGCACGCATCACGCTTCGATCAAAGTAAAATTAATGGATATGCCCAAAGCGCGTTTAGTTGAAACTTGAAGCTGAAGGGTTTGTTTGACTACGGAACCCTTTACATTACGTATCAATGGTTTTACGATGGGGTTTACACAGGGTCCAACTTAACATACTGACAGTTTTAAAGAGGCTGATCAGACCATTAAACTGAGCAACTTCCTCTATGGCACCAATATCGAAATCGCGAAATAAAAATCTGCTGTTCCATACTAAACTGAAATATTACTGGACCCAATTATTTAAAAAACTATCGGCACGCCTAATCGAGGCCTCGGGTGACCAGAGGGCTGGCAGCTACCTCGGTCAGCGAATCAGTCTGGCCATACAAAGAGGCAACGCTGCCAGCCTCCTGGGCACCATGCCGGCAAGCGGCGGCAATTTAGAGCATGTTTTTTTTTAAATTTATATTAGGTATACGTTTTGAATGAATGAATGAATGAAATATACTTTTACTTTTTTTACCCGACTACGCAAGAAGGAGGGTTATGTTTTTCGAGCGTATGTATGTATTTATGTATGTATGTATGTATGTTTGTATGTCTATTTCTTTGGCACGGCCTACAGCCTAAACGGCTTGATGGATTTTAACGTTTGAGGTGCCATTGAATTCGTAAAAATCGTGAGAGTGACATAGGGTATATTATTTCAAGATGGCGTCTACGAATTAAAAAAGAGAGGGGGAATAAACAACTTTTTTTTGTTAAAAATTACAATATGGGTATCAAATGAAAGCTGCTAGTAATCAGACGATTCCAAATATATAAATATTATAGTACTTTTATGTTACCGTTTCGACACAAGACTAAAAAGTATGAAATAAACTAAATTATTAAGATAAACAAAAAACCCGACTGCATAAAAAACCTATTAACTGAAAAAAGAAAAACAAGCTCTATAATCACTAATCAGCTATTACAACTTTGTTTGAGCAAATATAATTTGATTGTTATTAGATAGGTATTGCAGGCGGGGACAAACCAATCGATAACCAACCAAAAAATTTCTTCGTCCCCGTTTGCGATACCTAACTAATAACAATCAAATTATATTTGCTCCAACAAAGTTGTAATAGCTGATTAGTGATTAAAGAGCTTGTTTTTCTTTTTTCAGTTAATAGGTTTTATTTTCTTTTTGTTCATCTTTTATTTTTTCTTTAGGTAAAATTTATGTAATATGAATAATATTTCTGTTATTTCACTAGTTAAACTATCCAAGAATAGTTATGACTTCGGTTTCGGTTTTAAAGCTTGACAGCTTCAGGTGCAGCTGTATGCCTTAACGCTTAACTTAGGCCATATCTTGGTGCAGCATAATGTTTTTATTTCATCGCAATCGGATGCAATTAGAAGATGTATAATTCAACTAAAAACTAAACTCTAACTCACAACCACACACATTCATATTATTCAAACTAAATTCTAGTTCAACTTGTTTACTAACATGGTATCGGTACAGTTTACGCGTACGACGCCGATGTCAGTGTTGGTACAGCCAACATAACAAAGAAAAAAACACATTTCTGCCTTTACAGATTTTATTAAAAGCGCAAACCTCAATTCGCCCCTCTAAAATATTAAAAGTTCTTATCCATTATTATTTTCTTCCATCTGCAAATTGAAATGGAAGCATTTTGTGAAGTAATCCATTATTGTAATTATTTTTCTTATTTGAATACTTACCTATCTTTTCGTAATATTTATTTGTTAAAAATATGATGTCAACAATTTGTTTCAAGTTATTTACCAAAAAACACGAGATATCGTTCCTTGAAAAAAATTTCTGCCCCCCTAAAAATTAACGGGAAAGTTTTTAGGTTTTGGTCTCGCAAACCAATTTAAGAGGATATAATTCTGAGCGCGCTCCATACAAACGTACTATGGTGATATTTTCAATACTAACCAATTAAACTCAATGAAATTTTTCAGAATCAATCTAAAAACAAATTTCTATGCTTGTATAGAGTCAGATTTTCGTTAAAATTTATAGTTTTAAAGTTACAGTGCCTCAAAGATTTCCATACAAATCTTAAATTAATCCTAGCATTGATACTGTATATTTTAAATAAAATCTGACTCCATAAAAGCATAGACATTTGTTTCAACATTGTTTCAGCAAAATTTCATTGACTTTAATTGGTTAGTATTGAAAATTATAGCTCCGAATTATATCCCCTTAAGAGAAGTTTATTCAGAATGCGTAAATCCGCGCTGCATACAAACGAAGTCTGGTGATATTTTCAACACTAACCAATTAAACTCAATAAAATTTTGCAGAAACAATCTAGGAATAAATCTCTATGCTTGTATCGTGTCCGATTTTCGTTAAAATATACAGTTTAAATGCTAGGATTAATTTAAGATTTGTATGGAAATCTTTGAGGCACTGTAACTTTAAAACTGTACATTTTAAGGAAAATCTGACACGATACAAGCATAGAGATTTGTTTGTAGAATGTTTTTGCAAAATTTCATTGAGTTTAATCGGTTAGTATTAAAACTATCACCAGACTTCGTTTGTATGGAGCGCGCCAACAGTAATATCCCCTTAAGTACGCAAGACTTATACAAGGTATTTTAAAAGCTTTACAGATTTTAGGGGGTTCTTCAGTGTTTAAAAACTACACCCTTTTAAATCTATGGTACATTGCTCTCAGACGCGTGCGTCTTCTGTATGCACTTTGCTTCCTTCCTCTAAAATCAACCCTGAAGTGCGGTATCTGAAATTAGTGAGGGGCAGGAAGTGGTCATTCTGTATGTAGTACTATTAAATATTCTGCGTCAGTGGGTTAATGTGGTTACATTTTTCGTGTCATGGAACCGTTGATCGTATAGATAAGAAAATATTTCAATGGTTGTACAAATAAAACACGCCCCGAAATCAAATCTGATACGATAAGTGGACGAAAATACATAGTAATTTTATTTACTTAACGTTAAACAAATAATTTCAGGTGACAGAAGTGAAAACAAAATTAAATATTCATTATTTGAGATTGTGCGGCGTGTTTGAAGAAACATAAGGATAATATTTTTATGTCAGTTATAAAAGAAAGTTAATAAGGAACTACTCGTATGAGTATTAAAGAAATAAAGATGGCGACGGTTCACGATGAATTTAATAAGGCAATTGGTAAAAAGAATTTTCATGTTTATTTTTGTAATGAAATAATACAACTTATTTTCTGTTTTCAGAATTTGTCAAGCATTTGCTCGCAACTGAAAAAGAATTGACGTTTTTTAATTATTTTGAATTTTGACTCTGACTTTGAACTGCCTAATGAAATGTGGAATCAGGCGCAAGTGTTGCCTGAAATTTGAGGGGGGGGGGGGGGGGGGGTCACTAATAATAAAATATGACGAGTAAATTAGACTTTATTGCACATTACACCATTTTATTGTACACATTATAGGGGTCATGTCCCCTGTGACCCCCTCTTCGGGCCGCGTCTGTGTGGAACTTAATAGAGATTTTTTTTTCTGAATTAAGTTCCACATTTCATTAGGATTTTTGTTTTTTTTTTCACAAAATTTTACTGTAAATAAATCACCTTGGTCCAATTATGTTTCATAATTGTTCCTTGATTGTAAAATTGTTTGAAAAGCAGAAAATTTGTTTAATTATATGAAAGAAAATATTTTTCGCAGTACGTTCACACACCGATCTTTACAATGAATTGGAGGTGGCTAATTTGGAATCTCGGATCTCGAAAAAAATTACGAAACTACGGTAATTTTACTATAACCTTTTCAAGGAATATCTCATTTTTGAAATCCGTAAAATTTCATTCAAATAAAAATGATTTTTTACAGGAGTAACAAAAACATATTAAATGTGTACGGGATAAATCTTCAGGATAAAGATACAAATAGTGAGTTTTTTCTGGTTTATGTTTTAACAATTCTTATCCAACTTAATTAACTGTTCTTCTTCTTCTCGTATGGAATTCTCATGTCTTCTTCAAATCGTCAATTTCCAGTAAAATCGCATTTCAAATAAAACAAGATTCTTAAAATGTATCCATGAGCACGTTAACGCTTTCATTAATTGCTGAAATGATAACAAATCATTTTTGCCTGAAAACTTAAAATGCGAATAACTTGAAATTTTAACTATCAAAATCTAATTATTTTGTTTTCAATCAGTTGGGGTGTATGAGGTTTTGCGCTTATTCATTAACACGTTGTATTTAAAAAGGGGTACTTCAGTTAATAAAACTAAATGAAATTCACTATGGAGCCAACATAAAAATCACGAAACAAGATCTGCTGTTCCATAAATGTTAGTCGGGTAGCCATTGACCGTTTTCTAGGGAACAACTTTTTATTTCGTTCTTTTGATTCTGGCTCCATTTGATGGTCTAAAGCACCCCCTTTGATATTTTATGCATTTGATTTTCCACCCTGTATAGTGAATGCTACAGACATCAACAGTTGTTCACTGAACTACAAGCTACAGAACTGCAAAATCATAAGATTTCGACTGTTTCCTATTTTCGCGGAAAATAGTATGTTTCTGAAGCTTTGTCCTCTGTGCTATGTACCTACCTAACTATTTAGTTTTTTCAGACAAATCTGTAACTGTCAATTCATTTGACAACAAACATAAAACTAGAGGCGATGTAATATTTCATAGAAATATGAGAGTCCTTGTTCTATTTGGACAGTTCTTGGGATTGAATCCTTTTTTAGGAATACTCGGAGATGATACATCAAAGTTGAGGTATGTACTTTTTTAGGGTTTCGTACTCAAAGGGTGTCAACCCTATTCCTACGCTGTTCGTCCGTCCGTCTGTCTGTCCTACCTATTTATGGTTTTAGCTTTTGAACTATGATAGCTTGTTTATAATTTTAATATAGGGTTACTTGTAATTCGATGGGTTCCTTCTATGACGCTAAAGTGCACCCAAAATGCAATGCAACAATGTGAATCCTCATGTGTACGGCTGAAAATCAACATATTACCTCCTCCGTGGTCTAATGGTTAAGAGCATTGGGTTCTTGACACGGAGTTCGTGGGTTCGATTCCCACGGGGGAAACCTAGTGATATGTCACTTTTTGCCTTTTTCCCCAGTTGGTTAGGACATTGCAGGCCGAATCACCTGGTTGTCTGAAAAGAAAGATGATTCCGTGCTTCGGATGGCACGTTAAGCCGTTGGTCCCGGCTACTATCTCTAGTGGTAGTAGTCGTTACATAAAAACCACTTCAGAGGCCGTAAGGCGGTCTGAAAAAACTCTGACACCAGGGCTTGCCCACACGATAAGAATAAATATATTCTAGATTTTTGAAATTCATGGTTTTTGCCAAAAAAAAACATTCATTTACAAACTAATGGACGTCGGGTCTCATACAAAATTCTCGAAAACAATGTCTCAGATTAACATACGTAAACGTAAGTACGTTTTAGTAATATAAACAAACTAAAAACAATGAAACTGTTGAAATTCCTTTTTTGATTGTCCATATAATTTTTTTTTTGTGCCAAATTAAATGCAGCGGAGGTAATGAGAGATACCGACTTTAATTTGAAGGGTAACTAAAAGTGGATTTTTGACTACCAAATGACTGACAAACAATGGAAGATCTATTGTTATTGTGACCCGACGGCAATTCGGGGGATGTTTCGGGATTTTTTGGGAAATAAAACGCAATGATTGAAAGTCTAAACATTTTAACAAAAGCAACTATCATTGCTATTGATTTATTTCGGACACTTGACTCTTAACAAAAATTTTCACTTTAAAGCTTAATATTTCGCAAACGGATCCTTAAATCGAAAAATAATTTACCCACACCCACAATATTTTTAAAATACCTATTCAACGATACCCCACACCATGGGATAGACGAGAAAAAAAAATTTCATTCCCACTTTTCGTGTCCCCTAAAAAAAAAATTATCTTGATTTTATTCTACCACTTTGCCGGCGGCCCATGTCAAATTACAGCTTTCTAGTACTAAGCGTCTCTGAGCTAAGCCGCGGACAGACGGACAGATGGACAGTCGGATGGACATGACGAAACTATAAGGGTTCCTTGTTGACTACGGAACCCTAAAAATGAGAAAATATGGGTTTATTGGAAAAACACCTTCAATTCAAAATATCTCAAAAAGTATTGATTTCCGACCACATTATGAGGGTTCACATTGTTGCATTTTGGTTACCCTTTAACTTTAACTGCCAAATAACCCTTTATGTATAGATGACAATGTTTTATATTCTTTACAGATTCAAATTTTTTTCATACAAAGTGTTATACAGCATATTTATTTTAATATTTCAAACGACAATCTTTATGTTATGGTGGCGTAAAATGTTTGAAGGGTCCATAAATGTTTATATTTTAAGTAAGTATCTAAACCTTTGACTACTTATATGTGGACTGAATTCTACTAACAAACATTTCTGCCACTTTTTACGGGGGCCGAGGTAACATGAAATCCGCAACTTTGGATTTTATTCCCCATAACTTTAGATTCTAATTTTGAATGTTAAAAATCATGAAAAGTAGTCTCGTGTGAACCCCAAACGTTCTAAGTTCGAAGTTATTATTTCGCAATTATAGGCTGTCTCGTTTAGTGATAAGGTGTAAAATTGAATGTAAATGCACAAGATCAATTGTGCTTATACCGTGGCAGAGGGGAAATGCTACCGCAAGGCTAGTCCTTATAATAATTAGTCAAAGATCTAAACAGATATCAAATGTAAATCCGTACCATTTGTTATGGAGCCTTTTCCCAGACAGTGCTCTCAGCATCGTGATGACACCAACGCGGCGCTTTGTGTTTCGAAACTAAGTAAGTGATGTGCCGGGTCGACCTTTTTAGTGTTCCGTACCAAAATTTTAAAAATGAAACGCGTTTGGAATCACCTCGGTGTCTGTCCGTCCGTCCGTCTGTCACATGAATTTTTCTCTGAGACCGTAAGACACAAGACGCTGAAACTTGGTACAGTTATAGCAATTGATGGTCCAATGACATAAATACAAATCTACACTAATATTATAAAGAGGAAAGATTTGTACCTATTTTTGTATGTTTGTATGTTTGTAATGAATAGGCTCAAAAAGTACTGGGCCGATTTAAAAAATTCTTTCACCAATAGAATGCTACATTCTTCCAATTTGACATAGGCTACATTTCATTTTGAAAAAAATTAGGGATCCTTGGTAAAATTTGAACAATGTAACTGAAGGTGTAGAAAAATGAGTGTTAAAATTTATTTGTCTACCCCGTGCGAAGCCGGGACGGGCTGCTAGTAAATAAATATAAAGGGGGATCCTCAAACAAGAAACTAGATTTTATCAACGTTTCTTTTTCTCGCTCTATCGTACATGTATACAACGTCAACCTTGGTGTGATTATAGAGCAAACTCTACAGTATAACAACCAATAATAAAAACCGGCCAAGTGTGAGTCGGTCTCGCGCTAAAGGTCTCGGAGAAAACAAAACTTTTTTCTAAGTTAATATGAACCCTCGGTGCGTGAGTAGCCCGACTCGCACTAGAACGGTTTTATTTGATAATGTCCACCTGCCCTACTAACTATAAACAATCTAAAATGTACATTTTTGTTTGTTTTGGTCGTCTACTCGAATAGTGTGTTCGAGTACTATGCATCCGAATACATTATTAAGCATTTTCAAGTATGCGAGGACCTATGAGGTATTTGAATCAGTACTCGAATACTACCCGACTCGGCACATCACTATACTAAATGTATGAAAAGAAAAAGCGCATCAGTTGCAAAAAATATGATCTTCCTAACAGTTGAAGTATCATTCTATGGGTCAACCAGTGCGGTAACATGTGTGTTCCTGCGCATAGCAATGAAGTGGCCATCTTTTGTACGTGACGTGGCCGCATCTAAACTGGAAGAATACATAGACCCTCGGATGAGCAGGAAATGTTATATTGCCACTGGTATTTTATTGACTATGGCTATTGGTAAGATTTTCGTTACGGTTTACCACAGTATAAGAAAGAGTATCTATAGTTCTATATTATACAGTACGGACACTCCCTGCCCGCCACCAATTTTAACCTCACTCCAGACAGGAAGCATGGCGGAAAATGTTGGCAATCTCGTATTCCTGTCTCGCTCGCACTCACTCAGTATCGCACATGCTTACCTCTTCTTGTAAATTTTCTCATTTAAATTAAATGACAGCTAAGTGTCCAAGATGTGTTTTTACTTACCTACTTTTTACGGTTCCGTACCACAAAAGGAAAAAACTGAACCCTTATATAGGATCACTTTGTTGTCCGTCTGTCTGTTTGTCTATCCGTCTGCCAACGTCAGTTTCATCAGAAACTGGTAGAGGTCATAATCATCGGCTTCTCCCAAGGCGCGCCACAAAACTATCCTTGGCCTTTACCCATCCAGCTGCTCTAAAAATAACGTTTTCAGTTTTTGCTTATTTCTTGGAAACAATAAAAAAAAACGATTTCATATTCGTAAGACAAATGTTCAGTCGGTTCTTTAAAAGCTGCTTTGGCGTTTGAAATTTCAATGGCAGCCATCTTGGATTTCGCCATTTTGGTTTTTTTTACCGCCAACCAAATCTGACCAGGATCCTCTATAACATTTGTTCTAGGTCCATAACCCTATCTGTCATAGTTTCCACGACCGTTGACCTCACCCATCAGGAGTCGACCTTCTGAGGAAGTCAAAATATTCCTTTCATCCTTATTAAGTACCAAAGTAATGTTCAAACCAAGCTCCGATATTCCGGGAATTACTTCTTCAGAATTGCATTTTTCAGCTTAATTTTACTGGTTTAAATCACCAAATGGATTTGAACCCGCGACTCTCGGTTCAGGAGGTAGGGTTCACTTTAACGACTTTACTGGATTAAGAGTGTCATGATATTCTTATAATCCATGAACTGCCGCAATTTCAGGCACAAGAAAATGAATTGTTCGCGCAGATACGGTAGTTTAAAGGTTAATGTTGAATTTAATTTTTCCAGTGGAACACAGCTTCGAATTGATCGCAAGAATTAGCAATGTGTTGGACTGTCAACCTCCAGATCTTAAAGAAGATAATATGTTTTCTATATACATACAGAAATATTTGAAAATAGTGTTTGATCTAGGCATTCAGTACAATACGGCAGTAGGGATTATTTGTCAGGTATTTCCTTCTTCTTCTTCTTATCGTGTGGACAGCAAGCATCAGAGTTTTTTCAGACCGCCTTACGGCCTCTGACGTGGTTTTTATGTAACGACTAGTACCACCAGAGATACGTGCCATCCGAAGCACGGAATCATCATCATCAGGTATTTACTAATACATCAACACAGGCGTACGCAGAATGGGTTAAACAACTTTAAAAAACATAGATTTTCTCTCGCTCTCTCACAGGGTGTAACTTAATATGCTGACGGTTTTAAGGGGATGATCAGACCTTCAAACTGAAGCCTCTCATCTTTCTGTACGGGACAAACATCGGAATCGCGAGTAAAAAATCAGCTCTCCCATACATTTAGGTCTAGGAGGATTGTAGTTTTCTATGGAAAAGCAGATTTTTTTAAAATTTCGATGTTGGTTTCATACAGAAAGTTATTCAGTTTAATGATCTGTGATATTGTTCTTTGATTTAGATGAAATTTCATGAGTTTTTAGATCCCAGATCCAACCCGTTTTGAGACCCCAGATCTCAGTCAGTTAGTGAGGAGCGAAGCGACGAGCATCTTAGGTTTCTAGCGACCACAGTGTGCCAGAACCGAATTGCACCTGTTTACTCTAAAACATAATTATGACTAAGGGCACCGGTCATTACCACTTTTGCCTGATTTTTGCAGTCAAAAGTGGTTTTGAGCGGTTATGATTTTTGACTGTAACATACTTAAAGATTGACAAAGCGATAATGTGTTAATTTTCAGGTCTGCAACATAATTACGATTTTAACTTGGAACTTCCCAGATGTGTTCATCATTTGCATGAGCTTTTATCTTTCTTCAATCCTTGAGATGATCAACAAAAAGATCGTTGCCGCTAAAGGAACTGTAAGTAGGTACTGAAATAAGTCCTGGCTAAGAATTCGGTATGTCAAGTTTTTTTTTTTGGTGGGCTGAATCGAAAACCATTTCGAGATAATTGTCTCTATAACAAAATTTCCTATACGAAAATGAAAATGAAACAAATTTTTTGTCTCGCTTCTGTTGTTAAGAATTTTTTGATTTCGCATACTTTGATGACGTTTTTATAGATGTACTTAGATATGAACGGCATAAAACGTCTTGCAAAAGTTTGAAGATTTTCAAATGAAAGGATTACGGATATTTTTAAATAAACGAATGTCACTCAAAAACCTGTAAACTCCTTGATAAACTTAAAATAACTGGCCCTTAAGAAAAAACATGTGCGTCATAATTTGATTTTATGCTACTGCTGTTTCGTTTCCAGCATAGAGTTAGAAAGAGGAGGAAAAAATATTTTTATGGAGTCCAAATGATTTTGTCGCTATCATTTTTGCATTGGGAGATTACTGATCAAAATACTAAATAGAAAAATTAAAAATCATGTGGTTATGTTGTTTATTTTTTAGCAAACATCTATAGAATTTTGGAAGTCAATGCGAGAAGACTACTGTCGAGCCACACAATTGGTTCGAAACTTTGACGGCATCCTCAGTGGCATTATCTTCACTTCATTCGCTGCTAATTTGTTTATCATATGCCTGCAACTCTTCTACGTTTTGTCGTATGTATTAAAAAAAATTATATCGAGAAATAGAATGAAATACAAACTTTTAATAATTATGTATAGAACAGACAACGCGAACAAAATCTGTGCACCACGATCAGCAGTGCAAGGCACTGGGTGCGTCACGCTGCGGCGAGCGCCTGGCACAGACTAAGGAAGCTCGTACCAATTGGCCTATACGAGTGTTACCAACAATTCAGTCTGGGTGTCGCCTCTAGTTCCTCAATGCATACAAATTGTTTATTTACACACCGCAAACATAGAAATATTAATTCTTTACTTTACCATTAAATTTTATTTACAGAAATAGTTTAACCTCAATGGTCAAAGACAATCGCCAATGCCCTAACTATCCCAGTGGGTGAGTATGGCGTATTTTTTTTTCTTTTTGGACTAAACCCTTGAAAATAGATAGGCAATAATATCAACACCTCGATGATGAAGAGTTGGCTTGGCGCCATTATTCTTGCTGTGTTTCGTCGTGTTTGAAATTCGTAAAAAATTGGTTTTAGTGATATTTGTGACATAATTTTGTGCGGATTGTGTACCAAACAGTTGCGTAAAGCGACCGACGTAACAGGAATCTCAAATAAATACAATAACAGAACATAAGTTTTGGTTCAAGTTAATTCGTACATGGTCATTTTTGCGGCAACGCGCGAGCTTACGAAATCGATCACAGATTCATCGTCATCTATCATCCGATCACTGTCCCGTCATCAAAATAAAGAATATAAAGAAAAAAAATAACGAATGGTCAAAAGGACTAGTATCCAGAGCCGTTTAAGACATTAAAAAAACTCTATGATGAAAGATAACGCACACAACGCTACTCCTTGTAGTATTATTTAATACCTATCGTAACACGATTATATAGGTACAGTAGGTCCGACCAGGAAAATTTGTCCGCTCGCTAATCTTCACTTGCGCAGAACACAGCAGGGATGTCAACATTTGAAATCAGTCAGTAATTAAAAATCAATCACGCACGATAGTAAAATTTTTATAACCTGATTTGATTTCATTTATTCATTAACAATTAACATTGTATTCAAAATTAAATAACTGTACACTGATTCTAATTCTATGGTTAATTACAATTATCAACATTTACAACACTCAGAACATAATACTTAAACATTGTTAAATTTTAACACACAAAGAAAACAATACAACAATATAATAATTTTATCCATTAACCAAAACTAATGTAATAACAGTAACAAAAAAATTTTATGTCAGACACAACGATGACAAGATATTTCTCTAAAAGTCGTCAATTGTGTAGCAACACTGTTCCAAAAGTAGTGCCTTCAGGAGTTTTGCTTGGCGCCATTGCTCTTGTTGTGTTTCGTGTTATTTGAAATTCGTAAAAAGTTGGTTTTAGTGATATTTGTGACATAATTTCGTGCGGATTGTGTACCAAACAGTTGCGTAAAGCGACCGACGTAACAGGAATCTGAAATAAATATGATAACAGAACATAAGTTTTGGTTCAAGTTAACTCGTACATGGTCATTTTGGCGGCAACGCGCGAGCTTACAAATCGACCATAGATTCATCGTCATCTATCATCCCATCATTCAAATAAAGAATATAAAGAAAAAAAAAATAACGAATGGCTCAAAAGGACTAGTATCCAGAGCCGTTAAAGACATTATTAAAAAAAAAAGTTGTGCCTTCAATTTTGTTTTAAATAAACTAATTGATCTCAGTGCTTTCAACTCTTTAGGCATCTTATTAAACAGTTTCACTGCCTGGTTACGTGGACAATGATCTACCACCCTTAACGTTGGTGTGATTACCTTACGCATGTCCATTCTCCTGGTACTCTCTCGCTGTATCATCTCCTCTTCGGTTTCAAAAATGTGACGATTTTTCACTAAGTCCGTCAGAAGAAGGAGTATGTAAAGACTTGGAACGGTTAAAATCTTCAGTTTACTAAAATATTCCTTACAAGATTCCCAAGGAGGAATGCGAGCTATGGTACGAATTGCTCGTTTTTGGACTACAAAAGCTTTTTTGGTATTATATGCATAGCTTTGGCCCCAGAACTTAATACTGTATCGCAGTCTCGACTCCACCAAAGCATGATAAACTACTTTAAGTTGGTCTGTGGTTGTCTCTTCTCGTAGACTGCGAAGCGCATAGCAAGCTGAGCTTACGTTGTTTTCAATCGCAGTCAATTCTTCCTTCCAATTCAGTAGTGCGTCTATTCGAACACCCAAGAATTTTACGACTTCCACGGGTTCCATGTGTTCACCGCATAAACGTATATCTAACAAATCATTATTACGTGCGGTTGTCTTGAATAGGATAATGTTAGTCTTAGAGGTATTTAGTTTGAGGTTATTGGCAGTGAACCAGGAGTAAAAAGCGAATAGAATATTGTTTATTTTTGTATTTAGTTTAACTATATCTTGACCTGTTACAACTGCATTTGTATCATCCGCGAAGACCACCAACCGAGTATCAGGAAAAGTATTATTCATGTAGTTTATCATGTCGTTAGTGAAAATTATAAACAATATTGGACCTAGTATGGAGCCCTGAGGTACTCCTCTCGTTACGCTTAGCATTTTAGATCGCTCAAACTTCTTGATGCAGGCATCTGTAGTGTCTGCAACCTCTACGAACTGTTTCCTACCATTTAAATAAGATTTGATTAGAGTTCGGTTCGTTTCGGAGGACCTGCCTAGTGTACTGTGTCAATTATATTAAAACTAAACGAACACAAAACACAACGTTCCCCTCCTTTCGCCTTTTCCCGCACCTCTCCGCCCGCCCTCACTCCCTCTGACACCTGTATTTTAATAGTAATTTTACGTAAAGTACTTTTAGTTACAAAAAATCTGTGAAATAAACAAGCAGATCTGAGCGATCGGCCACCAGCCACCGTAGTACCTATGGCAGCGTGATACAGCGCTATCGCGCTTTCTTCGATCTCTTTCTATAGCGCGAACGAACGAGATAAAAGGCATGATATAGCCGTATAATGCGTAGCAAAACTTCAAAAACGTATTTTACTGAAAATTACGTAACACATTGGAGTTTTACCGAAAATTACGTGAAATATTGAACTTTACCGAATTTTACTGTGGCGATTTTACCGTTTTACATCCCTATTCACTAGTAGGCGCGAGAGGAGCGCGGGGAGGTGTGATGCTGCTTCATCTCAGGCCCAGATGGCAACTGTGCTTTCCAGTTAGTGGATACAGGCACACCTCCTCCTCCGGTGGGCGAATACAAGCTAATAATGATTAATTTTCCAGACCATTCTACGGTCATGAGCATAAAATATACTTCTACTACTCCTTCTGCTACATATTTGTGCGTGCTCTACTAGCGTCTCTCATTGCTGCTAATGTTCACTCGGCTTCTATCATGGTTGCGCCTGCACTGTACGAACTGCCTTCTTCTGTGTATAGTGAGGAGGTAATTAAGTTTTAATTCTTTCAGATTATAAGGAAAAAGGTTTAAATAATGTTTAAATCTTCTAACATGAAGTGGTTGCTTACAGCAAATGTAACACCGTTGACTGTCAAACTGCTGCTTCTCAGGATCATTTTAGGAGGCTATTACAGTCTCGGCTCGTTTACAGCCCTCGCCTGCAGCTCTTTCTGAAATCCAAATAGACTTTTATGACCAACTTAGCTAACTTATATCGTAATGTACTATTTGTATTACAGGTTCAAAGATTCATAGATCAGGTACACAACGAAAAAGTAGCTTTAAGTGGACTTCAATTCTTCTACGTCACCAAGGGATTGATACTGTCTGTAAGTTTCAGTAAAAAGACAAAAGAGCAAGATGAAGAGATGAATGAAAAGAAATAACAGAGAAGAAAATAAATAAGTCTAAAATGTATGTATGTATGTATGTATGTATATGCTCACGACTATATTCCCCGAGGGGGTAGTCAGAGATGTTCTGAAACCTCAGAACATCCACGTTCCAAGTCTAAAATTAAATATGAAAATAATGTTTCGTTTGAATAAGTAGGTATAATATAGGGTGTAGACTTAAAAGCGTTAGTTACATATTTTAGGGATGCATCAGACCATCAAACTGAACAACTTTCACTATAGTGCAAACATGGAAATAGTGAATATTGTTGTTCAATAGAAAATGTCAATGGCCTCTTGACCCTAATGTATGTCTGTTTTCTTGATTTCCATGTTGGTTCCATAGTAAAAGTTGTTCGGTTTGATGGTTTGAAGCACGTACGAAACGCATTTAAACTTACACCTTGTATTAGATAGTTCATGTCATTTTCTCATGATATAATAATGCTGGCTGCAAAAAAAGTTAAACAAAACATAATGATAGCATTCCTCATGCGTTTATATTTTATTTAATTTTTAGCCTCTTTTTTTAACACCCTGTATAAGTAATTAATATTTTTCAGATTGGAGCTACTATTGTAACCTACGAGCTGGTTTTACTACAGATTAATAATGACGAAAGTATTGACAAAGCATATTGGTAAATTTGGACTCTATGTCAATGTGATTAGAATTTGATTTGTTTGACTAATGAATACTTTTGCACCTAGAAAGTTGAGGAGTGGCTTATATGATTAATTTAATATTAATTTTAATGTTTAATTACGATTTACTTTTTATATTTAAACTGTAATAATGTTTGTGGAAGAATAAAAATAAATTAAAAATAAAAATAAAATAAACTTTACTTTATTATTTTACTGGTGTTAATAAATTTGTATTTATAAATTAACATTATACATTGTTATCTCATGCTTTAAACAACGATTTAGATGTATTCAAACATTTTTTTAATTTTCTGGAAAGAAGAGTGGTGGAAGGGCCTGTTATTTCGGGCCCAGTCTGAAAGTCACCGTACAAAAAATAAACTTAGCAATATTTGTATAGATAAATGAATTTAAAAGTAATAAAAGAGTAAAGTAGTTGTTATCTGTAGAAGATTGAGGAAAGATCATTTTTATGATATCTTCTCCTTCCATGTGTGCGAAGCTTATACAGGTTGAAATTAAGAGTCTACTCATCAAACTGAACAACTTTTACCATGGGAGCAAACCGATCGGAGTAAAAAAAAAATTCTGCTGTTCCATACTAAACTGCAATGCGTACTCGACTCAAATGTATGCAGGTTTGTTCGATCGATATAAGTTGTTCAGTTTGATTTTGAAAAAGTCAAGAAAATAACGCATTTTTAGCATTATTTTCTCAAACTATAATAACTTGCAACCTTTTATAATTACTGGAATTTTACTCACATATTCACCATTAGCTTATCTAGTGAAATCATTAAAAAAATCGATAAAAAGTACTTTTATTAATTCTTTTTAATAGAAAATAGGCACACGCACGCACTTTTCGGGGGGCTGGGCGATCGCGTTTCTCATAGAAAATATTCGCCGGAACCTATAGCCCCTTAAGTAAATATAGGGTCCTTCTTAATATGCTGAAACTTTTTTATAGGGATGATCAGACCGTTAAACTGAACTATTTTCTCTATGGCACCAACATCGAAATCGCGAAAAAAAACATCTGTTCCATACAAAACTTCAAAACTACTTCAGCCTAAAGTATGGGACAGCTGATTTTAGGTACTTAAAAACATCCACTTAAAAAGTTTCAGCATATAAAGAAGGACCCTGTATAGTATTTAGTGGAATTAGCATTCATGGTTGCATTTTGCTTCCCCTTTCTGGCTGACTTGTTCAATATATGTGGTAGATTCAAAAACATGACTATGTGATATTATTTTGAAGTAACAATTTTGACTTTTTGACTTTTATAAATAAATATTTTTACTTGAATCCGATCTACTAAAGATGTGGTTTTTTTTTAGAAAATCCAATTTTTTAAAATAATTATGACCTAATTATATCTGTACGATTTGTAAAAAAAACGGACTCTAGATTCGCCATTCTTCTTTTACATTCGAATTGTTTACTACTAAATTTTTTCGTTAAACCCTTCTCCGGACACCATTTATATGTTCAGGCAGAGAATTGGTATGTAGTAAACAATTTTTATAGGCCATTATAGATAAAAAAAAATGTTTCTGCAATGTTTGTTGATCACGTTCGCTATACGTAAGTGTTTGATGAAATATATGAATAAGTATAACAATTTTAGATTGTTCCTTTGCTAATCTTTCTTTTAACCCGACTGCGCTAGAAGGAGGGTTAAGTTTTTTGAGTGTATGTATGTATGTGTATAGGGTGCTTCTTAATATGCTGGTGGTCTTTAAGGGAATTCGATCATCAAACTGTAAAACTTTCTCTATAGGACCTTCTCTCCTGAAAAAATTCAGCTCTTCCATGTAAAACTACAATTCTACTCTACCAAAATGTAGGGGACAGATGATTTTTTTCGCGAATTCTATGCTGAGCCCTTAGAGAAAGTTGTTCAGTTTGATGGTCTAATTGTCCTCTTAAAAAATCGTCGGCATATTAAGTTGGACCCTGCGTGTATGTAGGTATGTCTTTCTTTGACACACTTTGTAGCCTTTTTTGACCTCCATTTTTGTGTTAGATGACGATAATGACAAGATTGTTGTTTTTAATATCAATTTTACGATTCCTGTTCGTCATCATCAGCCTCTATCGTTCCCACTACTAGGGTACAGGCCCACCTTGGGTGTGCAGGCATTAGTCCACTACACGAGTCCAATGCAGATTGGTAGTCTTCAGAATTTCTTCTTCAGCGTTTGCAGGTTTCCTCACCGTTTGTTGGAAGGCATCGATGTTACATACATTAGCAGGAATAGTTCATTGGTAGACATGGCTATGGATTCGAACTCGGACCTTCTTGAATTTACCCCTTATCGCATCGCGCCATCTCTCTACAATAGGGAATTTGGTAACTGCCATTTATCGAACGCCAAACTGTGCATTTTGTATGAAAATTATACTGAAATGAGTAATATGACGTCATACTTTTTATAGGTGTCTCCTCTTATTAAAAACTAGAGTTAACCCTAAATTATATTTTTGCATTTATCATGCTCGAATGGTGGATCTCAATTCAAATTATGTAAAAAATATTCAGATATAACAAACATTTTTTTTTTGCGTGATGCTCTCACAAACAAACAGACGGACAAAAATTCTAAAAATGGTTGATTTGGTGTCAGGGGCACCTAAAAACCAAATAGTAATTTTTTTTTGGAAATATTTTGAACGTTCAGTACACACTTCTGTTATAGTTTTATAATAGTTTTAAGATTTGCTTAACTCAAGCTAAAAAAATACAGAAAATGTGAGATGAGCGTTATTTTTACCAAATGAAAAATATTCTATTTTATGGCAATAAATAATTTTATTAAATAGCATAAGCATTATGCTCACGACTATATTCCCCGAGGGGTTTAGTCAGAGATATTTTGAAAACTCAGAACATCCACGTTTCACTAGTATCTTATAGGTTTCATATTTTAATTAAGATAAGTGCATAATACGACACGGGTCGCATCAGGGTTGAGTGGGCCGCATCGCAGCGGAAAATGCGTTCTTCGTCATAGCATTGACAGATTTTCTTCTGTAGACGTCAATGACATTACATACATAAGACTCACCACCTCATACAATAACAGAACCAAAAAATGGTGATTGTCTCCAATGTCATTGGCAGACGTAGTAAAAAGTTCCACTTGGTATGGCCTACAACGACGCGGGCCGCATCGCACGGACGGAAATCCGCCGCGCAATAATGCGACCAACTCCGGCCCGGCATAGTATGCGACAGTTCATATAAATTCTATAGAAGTGATTTGGGCGGATTTTTGCGCTGCGGATAGACCCGATGGGGCCAGTCGTAATATCCTACTTTAAATATTAAGTTGTATTCTTCTAGAGTTAACATATGGAGCGCCCCCAAAGCATCTAATCAACACTGGTTTTACGGGATACAAGCACGATTGCGACACGGTATGCCAAGATCTACCCAAAGGCGATAGCGAGCCAGTTTGCATAATGTACAGCAGATATAAGAAAGGATACCAGTTCTTTATGAATCAGTGTCATGCTAGAAGAACTATTTGCAGGGAGAATTTGTGTGCGTATTTTTTCTATTTCGACCACTAATCCGACTCCGCCTCTAATCTTCGATAGTAGGATCGATTGAACGACATAGTACCTACGTGTTATTTGGGGTAGTAAGAAACTTTGCTACTACGTGTATAGTCTGACCACAAGGCAGTGTTGCCTAATTTTCAGATAGTTGACCCTGAAAAATAGTAATGATAGTGCAACAATCAATAGTACCGATATTTTTAATAGTATCGATAGTATTGAGAATAATTTGAGATGCAATTAGTATCGATACTATCGATAGTATCAATTTTTAGGGTTCCGTACCTCAACAGGAAAAAACGGAACCGTTATAGGATCTTGCTATTCTACAGAATCTAGATTTGTTGTCCGTCTGTCTGTCCGTCTGTCAAGACCCTTTTTCTCAGGAACGGGTGGAGGTGGTATCATGTTGAAATTAATAATAAAGTCCCCTTGAGATGTAAAAAATTCAAGCCTTTAAGTCAAAATGAACAGATACAGTCATTCATTATCATATTTTCATACAAGCATCTCGCAAACAAAAACCTTTAGGGTTTGCAGTTTTGTATGGAGCAGCAGATTTTTTTTCGCGATTTCAATGTTGATCCTATAGAGAAAGTTGCTCAGTTTGATAGTCACCCCCTCAAAACCCCCTTAAAAGTGTCAGCATAATTAAGAAGGAGAAAATTTGTATGAAAACAGTGTTCAAATAATTAAGTATATACAACGTGTTATTGACTAAGCGCAAAATCTCATACACCCCAACTGTGTTACAACAAAATAGTCGGATTGAAACAATAATTTCATTATTTTGGTAGTTAAAATTTAAAGGTACTCGCATTTTAAGTTATGCGGCAAAAATGATTTGTTATCATTTCAGCAATGAATGAAAGCGCTAACGTGCTCATGGATACATTTTAAGAATCTTGTTTTGGTAGTAAGTCGCTGTCGTGCGATGGGTTGAGATCAAGTTCAGTAAATTTTAAATCTTACAAACAAATTATTTAATATTTAAAATAAACTATGTTGAAACCATGATATTTCGATTCTGCTCTCGATTCTAAACAAAATACTTTCTAGCTTTGCGTTAATTCAAACTCAAACTAAAACTCAAAATGTTTTATTCAAAATAATATCACATGGATAGCTTTCTGACGTCATTTTTGACTCTACCACCGCGTCGGAAGGTATTCCGTTGTAGAGAAAATGCGGTCAGAATCTCTACAACACACATCTTCATTCATTAACACCTTGTATATATATGTCTTGGTGATGGTTTGATGTCAATCAAATCACTAAAACAGAAACAGTGGTTTCTGTTGTGATAATAAATATACTGTAGACTTTTCAAACTAAAACATTTATTTTAAATCACAAAAATTAGAAGCTAACATCATTTCAAATACTTAATACAATTTTTTATTTGGTAGGTATGTGTGCCAGTGTTTCGTGATCTTCCTGTGACTTGAACTCACCCACCCACACCTGAAAATAAAAACATTAAACAATATGAAATCATCAAAAACATCGATATCGATATTTTTCATAATTAATCGAAGCACTGTTTTGAAAAAAAAAACACTTTTCTGGAGCTTGAAACATTTAAATTTTTTCTCAAACATGAACCAGTGTATAAATTACAAAAAAATTCACTCACCTTGCTTTATTGCTAGAACAAATTAATTAACGTCATACTTGAAAAATGCAAGCTGACATCAATCAGGTTAAATTGACTCTAGGGTTGACCATTGAATCACAATAAGGTAGTAATAACCGAGAAATAGAAAATGCTGGTTTATTCCTCCTGCGTTAACGGAGTGGGACTATTGACTTTGGAACAATACGTTATTAGCAAACCGCCTGTGTAATACCGAACGTCTGCCGACGACAGGGACTCGTTAGTTGCACACAGGCCCGGACTGACCATACGGGCATACCGGGAAAATGCCCGGTGGTCGTGGTACCACATAATAAATACTAGTACTACCCGTACGGAAGAATCACTTCGATAACAGATTTAAATACCTAAATAGCGACTCTCTCTGCACGGCAATAAGATGCAAAGTTATTCGCACCCTTCCTATCGTACAATTTGCGAATAACCTACCAACCGTCCGATTGCCATTCATTCACCCCTCGGTGGGGATCGGCTGTCCAGCGTACCTTACCTGTGGAGTGAGACAATCCTGGTGGTATCGACCTTTCGTTCATTTGGTTCGACGTTGTGGGTAGGTAGATGTTACGTTATGAAGACGGCATCAAAAGTAGGCATCAATGGATTATGTAGATAATAGGCAATTTACATAAGAAAGATGGCTGTTACAGATAAATGGACTAAGCACAGAAAGAAATATCTACAAAAATAGATATTAGATAATATTCATTTAAACGCATGTGTTTAAAGCGTCTAGTCCAAATTTTTTATAAGTCCCGTTTTTTCTCTACGTAGACCCCGGAACAGAAAATATAAGTCGATCTCGGCATAAGCTCGATAATTTAGTTACAACGTATCCAAATCTTGAGCTCGCTTCGTTTGTTCCTGGTTGTAGATCGTATTCCTGCTATCTACCTGGACCTCGCCAGATTGGGAGGGCCGATTGTCTTAAAAATGCCCGGGCCGCGCCGGTATATCTGATACCGGCCCTGGTTTCAAAGATATACCAGTATTAACAGTAACGTATATATTTCCAATGAACTAGATTCGCTACTTATCATTCGGCGTGGTTTTTGTTCCATATAACGTCAATTTATTTTTATTCTTATTGTGTCTTTGAATGTGAGTATTTATACGCGAAACCTCATACACCCCATCTAATTTTTAAAGACAATTGGATTGAAACATTAATTTAATTATTTTAAATTAAAATTTAAAGTTAATTGCCTTTTAAGTTTTTATGCAAAAACGATTTGTAATTATTTCACCAATGAATGTAAGCGCTAGCGTGCTCATGGATACCTTTTAAGAATCTTGTTTTGGTAGTAGGTAGGTTGAGTGTAAGTACATGTGCGGTGGGTTGACATCGAGTTCAGTAAATTTTAAATTATGCAAACAAATTATTAAATATTTTAAAAGAAATTTAACCTTTATCGAAACCTTGATAATACGATTCTGCTCTCGATTCTAAGCAAACAACTTTCTAGTTTAGCATTTATTCATTAACACGTTGTATAGGGAACTATAATACCTAATATTATAAATGTCAAAGTTTGTGACGATGTTTGGATGTTTGTAAGGTTGTATGTTTGTGGCACAATCACGCATAAACGTCATCAAATCACCATCATCATCATGTAACCAAGGAATAAACATTGGTACGGTTGCATGAAAAAGATAGTAGTTTTAGTAAAGCTCTGTGACTAAACAATCTAATCATCATCACCATCAGCCTAAATACGTGTCACTGCAGGGCAGCACAGATGTCTCATCTCACGAAAAAAAAATGAATATAAAAGTGATATTTATTTTTCAGTTCTCCACATGGTGCATCCGACTAGATGTATGAAGACCAACCAATTTTACATGCCAGTTAATTAACTTAACCGAAAATTTACATATAAATTAAAATGTCGAAAAACCTCTGTGACCATTTTATTATAAAGTGTTACATTTGGAGCTTGTTTTTTTAACGGATAGTTTTAATTACGCTACAAAAAGGTTAACAATGAAAAGCGATAACATTACATTTTTTGGGTTCCGTACCTCAAAAGGAAAAAACGGAACCCTATAGTATCAATTTTGCTGACCGTCCGTCTAGTGTTCGTTTGTCTGGAAAAGTGTGAGTAGGACTCGCGCCCTGCGGGTTCCGTATAGACTTATAGACTTATTTTCGTAATATTTATTTGTTAAAAATATGATGTCAACAATTTGGTTCAAGTTATTTACCAAAAAACACGAGATATCGTTCCTTGAAATAATTTGCTGAACCCCTAAAAATTATCGGGAAAGTTTTTAGGTTTTAGTCTCGCAAACCAATTTAAGAGGATATAATTCTGAGCGCGCTCCATACAAACGTACTATGGTGATATTTTCAATACTAACCAATTAAACTCAATGAAATTTTTTAAAATCAATCTAAAAACAAATTTCTATGCTTGTATGAAGTCAGATTTTCGTTAAATGTGTAGTTTTAAAGTTACAGTGCCTCAAAGATTTCCATACAAATCTTAAATTAATCCTAGCATTGAAACTGTATATTTTAACGAAAATCGGACTCCATAAAAGCATAGATATTTGTTTCAAGATTGTTTCAGCAAAATTTCATTGAATTTAATTAGTTAGTATTGAAAATTATAGCTCCGCATTATATCCCCTTAAGAGAAGTTTATTCAGAATGCGTAAATGCGCGCTGCATACAAACGATGTCTCGTGATATTTTCAACACTAACCAATTAAACTCAATAAAATTTTGCAGAAACAATCTAGGAATACTCTCTATGCTTGTATCGTGTCCGATTTTCGTTAAAATATACAGTTTAAATGCTAGGATTAATTTAAGATTTGTATAGACATCTTTGAGGCACTGTAACTTTAAAACTGTACATTTTAAGGAAAATCTGACACGATACAAGCATAGAGATTTGTTTCTAGAATGTTTTTGCAAAATTTCATTGAGTTTAATCGGTTAGTATTAAAACTATCACCAGACTTCGTTTGTTTGGAGCGCGCCAACAGTAATATACCCTTAAGTACGCAAGACTTATACAGGGTATTTTAAAAGCTTTACAGATTTTAGGTGTTCTTCAGTGTTTAAAAACTACCCTTTTAAATCTATGGTACATTGCTCTCAGACGCGTGCGTCTTCTGTATGCACTTTGCTTCCTTCCTCTAAAATCAACCCTGAAGTGTGGTATCTGAAATTAGTGAGGGGCAGGAAGTGGTCATTCTGTATGTAGTACTATTAAATATTCTGCGTCGGTTAACGTGGTTACTTTCGTGTCATGGAACCGTTGATCGTATAGATAAGAAAATATTTCAATGGTTGTACAAATAAAACACGCTCCGAAATCAAATCTGATACGATAAGTGGACGAAAATACATAGTAATTTTATTTACTTAACGTTAAACAAATAATTTCAGGTGACAGAAGTGAAAACATAATTAAATATTCATTATTTGAGATTGTGCGGCGTGTTTGAAGAAAAATAAGGATAATTTTTTTATGTCAGTTATAAAAGAAAGTTAATAAGGAACTACTCGTATGAGTATTAAAGAAATAAAGATGGCGACGGTTCACGAAGAATTTAATAAGGCAATTGGTAAAAAGAATTTTCATGTTTATTTTTGTAATGAAATAATACAACTTGTTTTCTGTTTTCAGAATTTGTCAAGCATTTGCTCGCAACTGAAAAAGAATTGACGTTTAATAAGTTGTGCTTCAAGCTCCTGTATTGAATTAATTATTTTGAGTTTTGACTCTGACTTTGAACTGCCTAATGAAATGTGGAATCAGGCGCAAGTGTTGCCTGAAATTTGAGGGGGTGGGGGGTGGGGGGGGGGGTCACTAATAATAAAATATGACGAGTAAATTAGACTTTATTGCACATTACACCATTTTATTGTACACATTATGGGGGTCACGACCCCTGTGACCCCCTCTGCGGGCCGCGCCTGTGTGGAAATTAATAGATTTTTTTTCTGAATTAAGTTCCACATTTCATTAGGATTATTGTTTTTTTTTTCACAAAATTTTTCTGTAAATGAATCACCTTGGTCCAATTATGTTTCATAATTGTTCCTTGATTGTAAAATTGTTTGAAAAGCAGAAAAAAAATTTATTATATGAAAGAAAATATTTTTCGCAGTACGTTCACACACCGATCTTTACAATGAATTGGAGGTGGCTAATTTGGAATCTCGGATCTCGAAAAAAATTACGAAACTACGGTAATTTTACTATAACCTTTTCAAGGAATATCTCATTTTTGAAATCCGTAAAATATCATTCAAATAAAAATGATTTTTTACAGGAGTAACAAAAACATATTAAATGTGTACGGGATAAATCTTCAGGATAAAGATACAAATAGTGAGTTTTTTCTGGTTTATGTTTTAACAATTCTTATCCAACTTAATTAACTGTTCTTCTTCTTCTCGTATGTAATTCTCATGTCTTCTTCAAATCGTAAATTTCCAGTAAAATCAAATTTCCTGGACGTTAAAAATACATACCTGTACGGTACGCATTTCAAATAAAACAAGATTCTTAAAATGTATCCATGAGCACGTTAACGCTTTCATTCATTGCTGAAATGATAACAAATCATTTTTGCTTTTAAACTTAAAAAGCGAATAACTTGAAATTTTAATTATCAAAATCTAATTATTTTGTTTTCAATCAGTTGGGGTGTATGAGGTTTTGCACTTATTCATTAACACGTTGTATTTAAAAAGGGGTACTTCAGTTAATAAAACTAAATGAAATTCACTATGGAGCCAACATAAAAATCACGAAACAAGATCTGCTGTTCCATAAATGTTAGTCGGGTAGCCATTGACCGTTTTCTATGGAACAACTTTTTATTTCGTTCTTTTGATTCTGGCTCCATAGTGGAAGTTGCTCAGTTTGATGGTCTAAAGCACCCCCTTTGATATGTTATGCATTTGATTTTCCACCCTGTATAGTGAATGCTACAGACATCAACAGTTGTTCACTGAACTACAAGCTACAGAACTGCAAAATCATAAGATTTCGACTGTTTGCTATTTTCGCGGAAAATAGTATGTTTCTGAAGCTTTGTCCTCTGTGCTATGTACCTACCTAACTATTTAGTTTTTTCAGACAAATCTGTAACTGTCAATTCATTTGACAACAAACATAAAACTAGAGGCGATGTAATATTTCATAGAAATATGAGAGTCCTTGTTCTATTTGGACAGTTCTTGGGATTGAATCCTTTTTTAGGAATACTCGGAGATGATACATCAAAGTTGAGGTATGTACTTTTTTAGGGTTTCGAACTCAAAGGGTGTCAACCCTATTCCTACGCTGTCCGTCCGTCCGTCTGTCTGTCTGTCCTACCTATTTATGGTTTTAGCTTTTGAACTATGATAGCTTGTTTATAATTTTAATATAGGGTTACTTGTAATTCGATGGGTTCCTTCTATGACGCTAAAGTGCACCCAAAATGCAGTGCAACAATGTGAATCCTCATGTGTACGGCCGAAAATCAAAATATTACCTCCTCCGTAGTCTAATGGTTAAGAGCATTGGGTTCTTGACACGGAGTTCGTGGGTTCGATTCCCACGGGGGACACCTAGTGATATGTCACTTTTTGCCTTTTTCCCCAGTTGGTTAGGACATTGCAGGCCGAATCACCTGATTGTCTGAAAAGAAAGATGATTCCGTGCTTCGGATGGCACGTTAAGCCGTTGGTTCCGGCTACTATCTCTAGTGGCAGTAGTCGTTACTTAAAAACCACTTCAGAGGCCGTAAGGCGGTCTGAAAAAAACTCTGACACCAGGGCTTGCCCGTACGATAAGAAGAAATATATTCTAGATTTTTGAAATTCATGGTTTTTGCCAAAAAAAACCATTGATTTACAAAATAATGGACGTCGGGTCTCATACGAAATTCTCGAAAACAATGTCTCAGATTAACATACGTAAACGTACGTAAGTACGTTTTAGTAATATAAACAAACTAAAAACAATGAAACTGTTGAAATTCTTTTTTGATTGTCCATATATATTTTTTTTGAGCCAAATTAAATGTAGCGGAGGTAATGAGAGACACCGACTTTAATTTGAAGGGTAACTAAAAGTGGATTTTTGACTACCAAATGACTGACAAACAATGGAAGATCTATTGTTATTGTGACCCTACGGCAATTCGGGGGATTTTTCGGGATTTTTTGGGAAATAAAACGCAATGATTGAAAGTCTAAACATTTTAACAAAAGCAACTATCATTGCTATTGATTTATTTCGGACACTTGACTCTAACAAAAATTTTCACTTTAAAGCTTAATATTTCGCAAACGGATCCTTAAATCGAAAAATAGTTTACCCACACCCACAATATTTTTAAAATACCTATTTAACGATACCCCACACCATGGGATAGACGAGAAAAAAAAATTTCATTCCCACTTTTCGTGTACCCTAAAAAAAATTTTATCTTGATTTTATTCTACCACTTTGTCGGCGGCCCATGTCAAATTACAGCTTTCTAGTACTAAGCGTCTCTGAGCTAAGCCGCGGACAGACGGACAGATGGACAGTCGGATGGACATGACGAAACTATAAGGGTTCCTTGTTGACTACGGAACCCTAAAAATGAGAAAATATGGGTTTATTGGAAAAACACCTTCAATTCAAAATATCTCAAAAAATATTGATTTCCGACCACATTATGAGGGTTCACATTGTTGCATTTTGGTTACCCTTTAACTTTAACTGCCAAATAACCCTTTATGTATAGATGACAATGTTTTATATTCTTTACAGATTCCAATTTTTTTCATACAAAGTGTTATACAGCATATTTATTTTAATATTTCAAACGACAATCTTTATGTTATGGTGGCGTAAAATGTTTGAAGGGTCCATAAATGTTTATATTTTAAGTAAGTATCTAAACATCTAAACAGATGTCAAATATAAATCCGTACCATTTGCTATGGAGCCTTTTCCCAGACAGTGCTCTCAGCATCGTGATGACACCAACGCGGCGCTTTGTGTTTCGAAACTAAGTAAGTGATGTGCCGGGTCGACCTTTTTAGTGTTCAGTACCAAAATTTTAAAAAGGAAACGCGTTTGGAATCACCTCGGTGTCTGTCCGTCCGTCCGTCTGTCACATGCATTTTTCTCTGAGACCGTAAGACACAAGACGCTAAAACTTGGTACAGTTATACCAATTGATGGTCCAATGACATAAATACAAATAAATAAATATAAAGGGGGATCCTCAAACAAGAAACTAGATTTTATCAACGTTTCTTTTCTCGCTCTATCGTACATGTATACAACGTCAACCTTGGTGTGATTATAGAGCAAACTCTACAGTATAACAACCAATAATAAAAACCGGCCAAGTGTGAGTCGGTCTCGCGCTAAAGGTCTCGGAGAAATCAAAACTTTTTTCTAAGTTAATATGTTGTGTGGTGTATGGTGCGTGAGTAGCCCGACTCGCACTAGAACGGTTTTATTTGATAATGTCCACCTGTCCTACTAACTATAAACAATCTAAAATGTACATTTTTGTTTGTTTTGGTCGTCTACTCGAATATTGTGTTCGAGTACTATGCATTCGAATACATTATTAAGCATTTTCAAGTATGCGAGGACCTATGAGGTATTTGAATCAGTACTCGAATACTACCCGACTCGGCACATCACTATACTAAATGTATGAAAAGAAAAAGCGCATCAATTGCAAAAAATATGATCTTCCTAACAGGTGTAGTATCATTCTATGGGTCAACCAGTGCGGTAACATGTGTGTTCCTGCGCATAGCAATGAAGTGGCCATCTTTTGTACGTGACGTGGCCGCATCTAAACTGGAAGAATACATAGACCCTCGGATGAGCAGGAAATGTTATATTGCCACTGGTATTTTATTGACTATGGCTATTGGTAAGATTTTCGTTACGGTTTACCACAGTATAAGAAAGAGTATCTATAGTTCTATATTATACAGTACGGACACTCCCTGCCCGCCTCCAATTTTAACCTCACTCCAGGAAGCATGGCGGAAAATGTTGGCAATCGCGTATTCCTGTCTCGCTCGCACTCACTCAGTATCGCACATGCTTACCTCTTCTTGTAAATTTTCTCATTTAAATTAAATGACAGCTAAGAGTCCAAGATGTGTTTTTACTTACCTACTTTTTAGGGTTCCGTACGACAAAAGGAAAAAACTGAACCCTTATATAGGATCACTTTGTTGTCCGTCTGTCTGTTTGTCTATCCGTCTGCCAACATCAGTTTCATCAAAAACTAGTAGAGGTCATAACCATCGGCTTCTCCCAAGGCGCGCCACAAAACTATCCTTGGCCTTTCCCCATCCAGCTGCTCTAAAAACAACGTTTTCAGTTTTTGCTTATTTCTTGGAAAAGATAAAAAAAACGATTTCATATTCGTAACACAAATGTTCAGTCGGTTCGGTGAACCTTTAAAAGCTGCTTTGGCGTTTGAAATTTCAATGGCAGCCATCTTGGATTTCGCCATTTTGGATTTTTTTACCGCCAACCAAATTTGACCAGGATCCTCTATGACATTTGTTCTAGGTCCATAACCCTATCTGTCATAGTTTCCACGACCGTTGACCTCACCCATCAGGAGTCGACCTTCTGAGGAAGTCAAAATATTCCTTTCATCACCAGGGCATCCTTATTATGTACCAAAGTAATGTTCAAACCAAGTTCCGATATTCCGGGAATTACTTCTTCAGAATTGCATTTTTCAGCTTAATTTTACTGGTTTAAATCACCAAATGGATTCGAACCCGCGACCCTCGGTTCAGGAGGTAGGGTTCACTTTAACGACTTTACTGGATTAAGAGTGTCATGATATTCTTATAATCCATGAACTGCCGCAATTTCAGGCACATGAAAATGAATTGTTCGCGCAGATACGGCAGTTCAAAGACTAATGTTGAATTTAATTTTTCCAGTGGAACACAGCTTCGAATTGATCGCAAGAATTAGCAATGTGTTGGACTGTCAACCTCCAGATCATAAAGAAGATAATATGTTTTCTATATACATACAGAAACTTTTTCAAATAGTGTTTGATCTAGGCATTCAGTACAATACGGCAGTAGGGATTATTTGTCAGGTATTTCCTTCTTCTTCTTATCGTGTGGCATCAGAGTTTTTTCAGACCGCCTTACGGCCTCTGACGTGGTTTTTATGTAACGACTACTACCACCAGAGATACGTGCCATCCGAAGCACGGAATCATCATCATCAGGTATTTACTAATACATCAACACAGGCGTACGCAGAATGGAGAGAAACATAGATTTTCTCTCGCTCTCTCACAGGGTGTAACTTAATATGCTGACTGTTTTAAAGGGATGATCAGACCATCAAACTGAAGCCTCTCATCTTTCTGTACGGGACAAACATCGGAATCGCGAGTAAAAAATCAGCTCTCCCATACATTTAGGTCTAGGAGGATTGTAGTTTTCTATGGAAAAGCAGATTTTTTTAAAAATTTCGATGTTGGTTTCATACAGAAAGTTATTCAGTTTAATGGTCTGTGATATTGTTCTTTGATTTAGATGAAATTTCATGAGTTTTTAGATCCCAGATCCAACCCGTTTTGAGACCCCAGATCTAACTCAGTCAGTTAGTGAGGAGCGAAGCGACGAGCATCTTAGGTGTCTAGCGACCACAGTGTGCCAGAACCGAATTGCACCTGTTTACTCTAAAACATAATTATGACTAAGGGCACCGGTCATTACCACTTTTGCCTGATTTTTGCAGTCAAAAGTGGTTTTGAGCGGTTATGATTTTTGACTGTAACATACTTAAAGATTGACAAAGCGATAATGTGTTAACTTTCAGGTCTGCAACATAATTACGATTTTAACTTGGAACTTCCCAGATGTGTTCATCATTTGCATGAGCTTTTATCTTTCTTCAATCCTTGAGATGATCAACAAAAAGATCGTTGCCGCTAAAGGAACTGTAAGTAGGTACTGAAATAAGTCCTGGCTAAGAATTCGGTATGTCAAGTTTTTTTTTTTGGTGGGCTGAATCGAAAACTATTTCGAGATAATTGTCTCACAACTGTTGTCATTGAAAATGAAACAAATTTTTTGTCTCGCTTCTGATGTTAAGAATTTTTTGATATCGTATACTTTGATGACGTTTTTATAGATGTACTTAGATATGAGCGGCATAAAACGTCTTGCAAAAGTTTGAAGATTTTCAAATGAAAGGATTTTTAAATAAACGAATGTGACTCAAAAACCTGTAAACTCCTTGATAAACTTAAAATAACTGGCCCTTAAGAAAAAACATGTGCGTCATAATTTGATTTTATGCTATTGCTGTTTCGTTTCCAGCATAGAGTTAGAAAGAGGAGGAAAAAATATTTTTTAATTTTTTTTCTCCATGGAGTCCAAATGATTTTGTCGCTAACATTTTTGCATAGGGAGATTACTGATTAAAATACTAAATAGAAAAATTAAAAATCATGTGGTTATGTTGTTTATTTTTAAGCAAACATCTATAGAATTTTGGAGGTCAATGCGAGAAGACTACTGTCGAGCCACACAATTGGTTCGAAACTTTGACGGCATCCTCAGTGGCATTATCTTCACTTCATTCGCTGCTAATTTGTTTATCATATGCCTGCAACTCTTCTACGTTTTGTCGTATGTATTAAAAAAAATTATATCGAGAAATAGAATGAAATACAAACTTTTAATAATTATGTATAGAACAGACAACGCGAACAAAATCTGTGCACCACGATCAGCAGTGCAAGGCACTGGGAGCGTCACGCTGCGGCGAGCGCCTGGCACAGACTAAGGAAGCTTGTACCAATTGGCCTATACGAGTGTTACCAACAATTCAGTCTGGGTGTCGCCTCTAGTTCCTCAATGCATACAAATTGTTTATTTACACACCGCAAACATAGAAATATTAATTCTTTACTTTACCATTAAATTTTATTTACAGAAATAGTTTAACCTCAATGGTCAAAGACAATCGCCAATGCCCTAACTATCCCAGTGGGTGAGTATAGCGTATATTTTTTTCTTTTTGGACTAAACCCTTGAAAATAGATAGGCAATAATATCAACACCTCGATGATGAAGAGTTTGCTTGGCGCCATTGTTCTTGCTGTGTTTCGTCGTATTTGAAATTCGTAAAAAATTGGTTTTAGTGATATTGGTGACATAATTTTGTGCGGATTGTGTACCAAACAGTTGCGTAAAGCGACCGACGTAACAGGAATCTCAAATAAATACAATAACAGAACATAAGTTTTGGTTCAAGTTAATTCGTACATGGTCATTTTTGCGGCAACGCGCGAGCTTACGAAATCGATCACAGATTCATCGTCACTGTCCCGTCATCAAAATAAAGAATATAAAGAAAAAAAATAACGAATGGTCAAAAGGACTAGTATCCAGAGCCGTTAAAGACATTAAAAAAAACTCTATGATGAAAGATAACGCACACAACGCTACTCCTTGTAGTATTATTTAATACCTATCGTAACACGATTATATAGGTACAGTAGGTCCGACCAGGAAAATTTGTCCGCTCGCTAATCTTCACTTGCGCAGAACACAGCAGGGATGTCAACATTTGAAATCAGTCAGTAATTAAAAATCAATCACGCACGATAGTAAAATTTTTATAAACGATTTGATTTCATTTATTCATTAACAATTAACATTGTATTCGAAATTAAATAACTTTACACTGATTCTAATTCTATGGTTAATTACAATTATCAACATTTACAACACTCAGAACATAATACTTAAACATTGTTAAATTTTAACACACAAAGAAAACAATACAACAATATAATAATTTTATCCATTAACCAAAACTAATGTAATAACAGTAACAAAAAAATTTTATGTCAGACGATGACAAGATATTTCTCTAAAAGTCGTCAATTGTGTAGCAACACTGTTCCAAAAGTAGTGCCTTCAGGAGTTTTGCTTGGCGCCATTGCTCTTGTTGTGTTTCGTGTTATTTGAAATTCGTAAAAAGTTGGTTTTAGTGATATTTGTGACATAATTTCGTGCGTACCAAACAGTTGCGTAAAGCGACCGACGTAACAGGAATCTGAAATAAATATGATAACAGAACATAAGTTTTGGTTCAAGTTAACTTGTACATGGTCATTTTGGCGGCAACGCGCGAGCTTACAAATCGACCATAGATTCATCGTCATCTATCATCCCATCATTCAAATAAAGAATATAAAAAAAAAAAAACGAATGGCTCAAAAGGACTAGTATCCAGAGCCGTTAAAGACATTATTAAAAAAAAAAGTAGTGCCTTCAATTTTGTTTTAAATAAACTAATAGATCTCAGTGCTTTCAACTCTTTAGGCATCTTATTAAACAGTTTCACTGCCTGGTTACGTGGACAATGATCTACCACCCTTAACGTTGGTGTGATTACCTTACGCATGTCCATTCTTCTGGTACTCTCTCGCTGTATCATCTCCTCTTCGGTTTCAAAAATGTGACGATTTTTCACTAAGTCCGTCAGAAGAAGGAGTATGTAAAGACTTGGAACGGTTAAAATCTTCAGTTTACTAAAATATTCCTTACAAGATTCCCAAGGAGGAATGCGAGCTATGGTACGAATTGCTCGTTTTTGAACTACAAAAGCTTTTTTGGTATTATATGCATAGCTTTGGCCCCAGAACTTAATACTGTATCGCAGTCTCGACTCCACCAAAGCATGATAAATTACTTTAAGTTGGTCTGTGGTTGTCTCTTCTCGTAGACTGCGAAGAGCATAGCAAGCTGAGCTTACGTTGTTTTCAATCGCAGTCAATTCTTCCTTCCAATTCAGTAGTGCGTCTATTCGAACACCCAAGAATTTTACGACTTCCACGGGTTCCATGTGTTCACCGCATAAACGTATATCTAACAAATCATTATTACGTGCGGTTGTCTTGAATAGGATAATGTTAGTCTTAGAGGTATTTAGTTTGAGGTTATTGGCAGTGAACCAGGAGTAAAAAGCGAATAGAATATTGTTTATTTTTGTATTTAGTTTAACTATATCTTGACCTGTTACAACTGCATTTATATCATCCGCGAAGACCACCAACCGAGTATCAGGAAAAGTATTATTCATGTAGTTTATCATGTCGTTAGTGAAAATTATAAACAATATTGGACCTAGTATGGAGCCCTGAGGTACTCCTCTCGTTACGCTTAGCATTTTAGATCGCTCAAACTTCTTGATGCAGGCATCTGTAGTGTCTGCAACCTCTACGAACTGTTTCCTACCATTTAAATAAGATTTGATTAGAGTTCGGTTCGTTTCGGAGGACCTGCCGAGTGTACTGTGTCAATTATATTAAAACTAAACGAACACAAAACACAACGTTCCCCTCCTTTCGCCTTTTCCCGCACCTCTCCGCCCGCCCTCACTCCCTCTGACACCTGTATTTTAATAGTAATTTTACGTAAAGTACTTTTAGTTACAAAAAATCTGTGAAATAAACAAGCAGATCTGAGCGATCGGCCACCAGCCACCGTAGTACCTATGGCAGCGTGATACAGCGCTATCGCGCTTTCTTCGATCTCTTTCTATAGCGCGAATGAACGAGATAAAAGGCATGATATAGCCGTATAATGCGTAGCAAAACTTCAAAAACGTATTTTACTGAAAATTACGTAACACATTGGAGTTTTACCGAAAATTACGTGAAATATTGAACTTTACCGAATTTTACTGTGGGGATTTTACCGTTTTACATCCCTATTCACTAGTAGGCGCGAGAGGAGCGCGGGGAGGTGTGATCCTGCTTCATCTCAGGCCCAGATGGCAACTGTGCTTTCCAGTTAGTGGATACAGGCTCACCTCCTCCTCCGGTGGGCGAATACAAGCTAATAATGATTAATTTTCCAGACCATTCTACGGTCATGAGCATAAAATATACTTCTACTACTCCTTCTGCTACATATTTGTGCGTGCTCTACTAGCGTCTCTCATTGCTGCTAATGTTCACTCGGCTTCTATCATGGTTGCGCCTGCACTGTACGAACTGCCTTCTTCTGTGTATAGTGAGGAGGTAATTAAGTTTTAATTCTTTCAGATTATAAGGAAAAAGGTTCAAATAATGTTTAAATCTTCTAACATGAAGTGGTTGCTTACAGCAAATGTAACACCGTTGACTGTCAAACTGCTGCTTCTCAGGATCATTTTAGGAGGCTATTACAGTCTCGGCTCGTTTACAGTCCTCGCCTGCAGCTCGTGCTGAAATCCAAATAGGCTTTAATGACCAACTTAGCTAACTTATATCGTAATGTACTATTTGTATTACAGGTTCAAAGATTCATAGATCAGGTACACAACGACAAAGTAGCTTTAAGTGGACTTCGATTCTTCTACGTCACCAAGGGATTGATATTGTCTGTAAGTTTCAGTAAAAAGACACAAGAGCAAGAGGAAGAGACGAATGAAAATAAATAACAGAGAAGAAAATAAATAAGTCTAAAATGTATGTATGTATATGCTCACGACTATATTCCCCGAGGGGGTAGTCAGAGATGTTCTGAAACCTCAGAACATCCACGTTCCAAGACTAAAATTAAATATGAAAATAATGTTTCGTTTGAATAAATAGGTATAATATAGGGTGAAGACTTAAAAGCGTTAGTTCCATATTTTAGGGATGCATCAGACCATCAAACTGAACAACTTTCACTATAGAGCAAACATGGAAATAGTGAATATTGTTGTTCAATAGAAAATGTCAATGGCATCTTGACCCTAATGTATGTCTGTTTTCTTGATTTCCATGTTGGCCCCATAGTAAAAGTTGTTCGGTTTGATGGTTTGAAGCACGTAAGAAATGCATTTAAACTTACACCTTGTATTCGATAGTTCATGTAATTTTCTCATGATATAATAATGCTGGCTGCAAAAAAAGTTAAACAAAACATAATGATAGCATTCCTCATGCGTTTATATTTTATTTTATTTTTAGCCCCTGAAAATTTTTAACATCCTGTATAAGTAATTAATATTTTTCAGATTGGAGCTACTATTGTAACCTACGAGCTGGTTTTACTACAGATTAATAATGCCGAAAGTATTGACAAAGCATATTGGTAAATTTGGACTCTATGTTAATGTGATTAGAATTTGATTTGTTTGACTAATGAATACTTTTGCACCTAGAAAGTTGAGGAGTGGCTTATTTGATTAATTTAATATTAATATTGGTGTTTTTTTTTACTAATTACGATTTACTTTTGATATTTAAGCTGTAATAATGTTTGTGGAAGAAATAAAAATTAAAATAAAATAAAATTTACTTTATTATTTACTGGTGTTAATAAATTTGTACCTATTTATAAATTAACGTGATACATTGTTATCTCATGCTTTTAGATGTTTTCAAACAATTTAATTAATTTTCTGGAAAGAAGAGTGGTAGAAGGGCCTGTTATTTCGGACCCACTCTTAGAGTTACCGTACAAAAATGAAACTTAGCAATATTTGCATACAAGATGTTACAAAAGTAAAATTAACTATTAAAAAACTATTAAGGGGGTTATTTAGACCATCAAACTAAACAACTTTCTCTATTGCACCAACATCGAAATCGGGAAAAAACAATCATCTGTTCCATAGAAAACTGCTATTCACATTTTAAGTTTTGAGGCAAAAATGATTTGTTATCATTTCAGCAATAAATGAAAGTGCTAGCGTGCTCATGTATACATTTTAAGAATCTTGTTTTGGTAGTAAGTAGGGTGAGTGTGCCCATGTGGTGGGTTGAAATCAAGTTCAGAAAATTTTAAATTTTACAAACAATTTATTTAATATTTTGAAAAAAATTACCTATGTTGAAAACATGATAATTCGATTCTGCTCTCGATTCTAAACAAACTACTTTCTAGTTTTGCGTTAATTCATTAGCACGTTGTATAAACTACAAATATTAAGAAGGATCCTGTATAGTATTTAGTGAAAGTATCTGTCATGGTTGCGTTTTGCTTCTGCTTTCTGGCTGGACTTGTTCAATTTTAAATATTTTTACTTTTGAATCCGACCTATTAAAGAAGTGGATTAAAAATACTTTAAAAATAATTTCGACCTAATTATATCTGTACGATTTGTAAGATTTGTGAAAAAACGGACTCCAGTTGCACCATTATTCTTTTACATTCGAATTTTTCTACGAAATTTTTTCGTTAAACCCTTCTCCGGACACCATTTATATGTTCAGGCAGAGAATTGGTATGTAGTAAACAATTTTTATTGGCCATTATAGATAAAGAAAAATGTTTCTGCAATGTTTGTTGATCACGTTCGCTATACGTAAGTGTTTGATGAAATATAGCAAAAAAAAAATAGCTACAACTATAGTAAAACATTTTTAGAATATTCCTTTACTAATCTTTCTTTTAACCCGACTGCGCTACGAGGGTTAAGTTTTTTGAGAGTACGTAAGTATGCAGGGTCCTTCTTAATATGCTGACACTTTTTTAAGGGGATGGTTTGATCATCAAACTGAACAACTTTCTCTATGGGACCAATATTGAAATGGCGGAAAACTAGAGTAGGTTTGTAGTTTTGTATGGCGAAATCGCGAAAAAAATAACAGGTGATATTTTTTTCGCGATATCGATGTTGGTCAGTTTGATGGCCTGATCATCCCCTTAAAAAGTGTCACTTACGGTCTTCAAGGGAATGATCAGACCCTCAAACTGATCAACTTTCTCTATAGTACCAAGGTAGAATCCCGAAAAAAAATCAGCTCTTCCATATAAAACTGCAATTCTACTCTACCAAAATGTAGGGGACAGATGATTTTTTTCGCGAATTCTATGCTGAGCCCTTAGAGAAAAAGGTTCAGTTTGATGGTCGGATCATCCTTTTAAAAAACCGTCGGCATATTAAGTTGGACCCTGCGTGTATGTAGGTATGCCTTTCTTTGACACACATTGTAGCCTTTTTTGACCTCCATTTTTGTGTTAGATGACGATAATGACAAGATTGTTGTTTTTAATATCAATTTTACGATTCCTGTTCGTCATCATCAGCCTCTATCGTTCCCACTACTAGGGTACAGGCCCACCTTGGGTGTGCAGGCATTAGTCCACTACACGAGTCCAATACAGATTGGTAGTCTTCAGAATTTCTTCTTCAGCGTTTGCAGGTTTCCTCACCAATTGTTGGGAGACATCGGTGTTACATACATTAGCAGGAATAGTTCATTGGTAGACATGGCTATGGATTCGAACTCGGACCTTCTTGAATTTACCCCTTATCGCATCGCGCCATCTCTCTACAATAGGGAATTTGGTAACTGCCATTTATCGAACGCCAAACCGCGCATTTTGTATGAAAATTATACTGAAATGAGTAATATGACGTCATACTACTCATCATACTTTTTATAGGTGTCTCCTCTTATTAAAAACTAGAGTTAACCCGCGACTTCGTCCGCACATATTATATACCAGATTTTAAGTCGGATCATAAACAATCAAACAAATAAAGTTTTATAAAAAAACCGGTTCAGTAGTTTTTGCGTGATGCTCTCACAAACAAACAGACAAACAAAAATTCTAAAAATGGTTGATTTGGTGTCAGGGGCACCTAAAAACCAAATAGACATTTTTTTTTTTGGTAAATATTTCTAATGTTCAGACACACTTATGTTACACTTTTATAGGTACTAACTTTAAGATATGCTTAACTTAAGCTAAAAAAATACAGAAAATGTGAGATTAGGGTTATTTTTACTAAGTAAAAATATTCTGTTTTATGGCAATAAATAATTTAATAGCATAAGCATTAGGCTCACGACTATATTCCCCGAGGGGTTTAGTCAGAGATATTTTGAAAACTCAGAACATCCACGTTTCACTAGTATCTTATAGTTTCATATTTTAATTAAGATAAATGCACGGGTCGCATCAGGGTGAGTGGGCCGCATCGCAGCGGAAAATGCGTTCATAGCATTGACAGATTTTCTTCTGTAGACGTCAATGACATTCTACACATAAGACTCACCTCGTCATACAATAACAGAACCAAAAAAACCGGCCAAGTGCGTGTCCGGCCACGCGCAGGGTAGGGTTCCGTAGTTGCCCGTCACAATATACGGAGTTAGAAGGAGGCTTTTTATTTTGTACTACGGTTTCATAAAGTCTAAAAAGTACATTTTACAAGCTGGTCGACTATTACTCGTTGACTTGGAAAGCCTACTTAGCGGTGATAGTTTTCCCTTAAATTCGTTATATACATACTGTCATGATTTTTATCCAGAAACAACCGTTTAGCTGGTAGGGGTGGACACTTGACTCTAACAAAAATTTTCACTTTAATGCTTAATATTTCGCTAAAGGATCCCTAAATCGAAAAATGGTTTTCCCACAAACACAATATTTTTAAAAGACCTATCAAAGGATACCCCACACCATAGGAAAGAAGAGAAAAAAAAAATTACATCCCCACTTTTGGTGTAGGGGAGGTACCCTAAAAAATATATTATTCATGATTTTATTTGACCACTTTGTTGGCGTGATTAATATATAAACCCATGCCAAATTACAGCTTTCTAGTACTAAGCGTCTCCGAGCTAAGCCGCGGACAGACGGACAGACATGGCGAAACTATAAGGGTTCCTTGTTGACTACGGAACCCTAAAAATGACACACATGTTTTGTCTCTAATGTCATTGGTAGACGTAGTAAAAACTTCCATTTGGTATGGCCTACAACGACGCATCCGCCATCCGCCGCGCAATAATGCGACCAACTCCGGCCCGGCATAGTATGCGATACTTCATATAAATTCTATAGAAGCGATTTGAGCGGATTTTTGCGCCCCGATGCGGCCCGTCGTAATATGCGCCTACTTTAAATATTAAGTTGTATTCTTCTAGAGTTAACATATGGAGCGCCCCCAAAGCATCTAATCAACACTGGTTTTACGGGATACAAGCACGATTGCGACACGGTATGCCAAGATCTACCCAAAGACGATAGCGAGCCAGTTTGCATAATGTACAGCAGATATAAGAAAGGATACCAGTTCTTTATGAATCAGTGTCATGCTAGAAGAACTATTTGCAGGGAGAATTTGTGTGCGAATTTTTTCTATTTCGACCACTAATCCGACTCCGCCTCTAATCGTCGATAGTACGTAGGATCGGTTGAACGATATACTACGTGTTATTTGGGGTGGACAGAAACTTCGCTACTACGTGTATAGTCTGACTTTTTTTTTTATAATGTCTTTAACGGCTCTGGATACTAGCTCTTTTGAGCCATTCGTTATTTTTTTCTTTATATTCTTTATTTTGATGATGGGATGATAGATGACGATGAATCTATGGTCGATTTGTAAGCTCGCGCGTTGCCGCAAAAATTACCATGTACGAGTTAACTTGAACCAAAACTTATGTTCTGTTATCGTATTTATTTGAGATTCCTGTTACGTCGGTCGCTTTACGCAACTGTTTGGTACACAATCCGCACGAAATTATGTCACAAATATCACTAAAACCAACTTTTTACAAATTTCAAATAACACGAAACACAACAAGAGCAATGGCGCCAAGCAAACTCCGTATAGTCTGACCACAAGGCAGTGTTGCCTAATTTTCAGATAGTTGACCCCGAAAAATAGTAATGATAGTGCAACAATCAATAGTACCGATATTTTTAATAGTATCGATAGTATTGAGAATAATTTGAGATGCAATTAGTATCGATACTATCGATAGTATCAATTTTTAGGGTTCCGTACCTCAACAGGAAAAAACGGAATCGTTATAGGATCTTGCTATTCTACAGAATCTAGATTTGTTGTCCGTCTGTCTATCCGTCTGTCAAGACCCTTTTTCTCAGGAACGGGTGGAGGTGGTATCATGTTGAAATTAATAATAAAGTCCCCTGGAGATGTAAAAAATTCAAGCCTTTAAGTCAAAATGAACAGATACGGCCATTCATTATCATATTTTCATACTAGCATCTCGCAAATAAAAACCTTTAGGGTTTGCAGTTTTGTATGGAGCAGCAGATTTTTTTTCGCGATTTCAATGTTGATCCCATAGAGAAAGCTGTTCAGTTTGATAGTCTGTTCACCCCCTTTAAAAAGTGTCAGCATAATTAAGAAGGAGAAAATTTGTATGAAATCAGTATTGAAATAATTAAGTATATACAACGTGTTATTGACTAAGCGCAAAATCTCATACACCCGAACTGTGTTACAACAAAATAGTCAGATTGAAACAATAATTTCATTATTTTGGTAGTTAAAATTTAAAGTTACTCGCATTTTAAGTTATGCGGCAAAAATGATTTGATATCATTTCAGCAATGAATGAAAGCGCTAACGTGCTCATGGATACATTTTAAGAATCTTGTTTTGGTAGTAAGTCGCAGTCGTGCGATGGGTTGAGATCAAGTACAGTAAATTTTAAATCTCACAAACAAATTATTTAATATTAAAAAAAAAACCTATGTTGAAACCATGATAATTCGATTCTGCTCTCGATTCTAAACAAAATATTTTCTAGTTTTGCGTTAATTCAAACTCAAACTCAAAATATTTTATTCAAAATAATAGATTAGATTAGATTCATTTATTTCATATTATAACATGTCACATTCTTACATAAATATTTTACATAAAATGTCCATTCATAACATGATCGTCAAATTGTATAATAAAATAAAATTAGCAATGTCAAATAAGAATAATTATAAAATAATAAAACGTTAAAGTTAAAAATAGTCTAATGACTACTTCTAGAATAATAAATAGAATGTCAACAACAATAAACAAATGAAAAACAAAATATAAAATAATTAAGTAGGTACTTCAAAACTTTTTGTCAAGAATTCGTCAACAGAATAGAATTCATTATCCAATAAAAAGTTTTTCAATCGGCGATCAAATGTTTCGTCGTTAGTTTCATTTCGTAGGTCAGTGGGTAGGTGTTCACAGTACGTGGGACCGATGACACGCGGGTAGCTCTCGGCTAGTGTGGTACGCCGCGGTACAGATTTTAGTCGCCCTGTGTTCCGAAGCCGGTGGGTAGGACCTCCCGTACGTCGTCCGAACTCGGACAGGTTACGCCTTACGTAAGTTATTATTTCAAATAAGTACAAGGAATAAAGTGTCATTATTCTATACTGTGAAAAACGCGTCCTGCACGATGTTACTGGCTTAATGCCTGCGATTCTTATGGCACGTTTTTGTAATATAAATACACTATTAGAATCGGTGGAGTTTCCCCAGAGGATAGCACCATAGGACATCAATGAGTGGAAGTGTGCGAAATATGTTTGTCTTAGTATGCGATCGGAAACGACAGGGCGAAGTTTTCTCAATGCGTACGAAGCTCCACTGAGTCAGTCGCAGAGGGAATTGACATGAGGCTTCCAGTATCACATGGATAGCTTCTGACGTCATTTTTGACTCTACCACCGCGTCGGAAGGTGTTCCGTTGTAGAGAAGATGCGGCCAGAAACTCTACAACACACATCTTCATTCATTAACACCTTGTATATATATATCTTGGTGACCTTGGTCTCACCTTGCTTCATTGCTAGAACTAGTTAATTAACATCATACTTGAAAAATGCAAGCTGACATCAATCAGGTTAAATTGACTCTGGGGTTGACCATTGAATCACAATAATGTAGTAATAACCGAGAAGTAGAAAATACTGGTTTATTCCTCCTGCGTTAACGGAGTGGGACTATTGACTTTGGAACAATACGTTATTAGCAAACCGCCTGTGTAATACCGAACGTCTGCCGACGACAGGGACTCGTTAGTTGCACACAGGCCCGGACTGGCCATACGGGCATACCAGAAAAATGCCCGGTGGTCGTGGTACCACATAATAAATACTAGTACTACCCGTACGGAAGAATCACTTCGATAACAGATTTAAATACCTAAATAGCGACTCTCTGCACGGCAATAAGGTGCAAAGTTATTCGCACCCTTCCTATCGTACAATTTGCGAATAACCTACCAACCGTCCGATTGCCATTCATTCGCCCCTCGGTGGGGATCGGCTGTCCAGCGTACCTTACCTGTGGAGTGAGACAATCCTGGTGGTACGGCTCTATCGACCTTTCGTTCATTTGGTTCGACGTTGTGGGTAGGTAGATGTTACGTTATGAAGACGGCATCAAAAGTAGGCATAGATGGATTATGTAGATAATAGGCAATTTACTTAAGAAAGATGTCTGTTACAGATAAATGCACTAAGCACAGAAAGAAATATCTACAAAAATCTCTATTAGATAATATTAATTTAAACGGATGTGTTTAAAGCGTCTAGTCCAAATTTTTATAAGTCCTGTCTTTTTTCTACGTGGACTCCGGAACAGAAACTATAAGTCAATCTCAGCATAAGCTCGATAATTTAGTTACAACGTATCCAAATCTTGAGCTCGCTTCGTTTGTTCCTGGTTTTAGATCGTATTTCTGCTATCTACCTGGACCTCGCCAGATTGGGAGGGCCGACTGTCTCAAAAATGCCCGGGCCGCGCCGGTATATCTGATACCGGCCCTGGTTTCAAAGATATACCGATATTAACAGTTCCGTATATATTTCCAGTGAACTAGATTCGCTACTTATCATTCGGCGTGTTTTTTGTTCCATATAACGTCAATTTATTTTTATTCCTTATTATCTCTTTAATTTTGTGAATATCTATACGCGAAACCTCATACACACCATCTAATTTTTAAAGACAATTGGATTGAAACATTAATTTAATTATTTTAAATTAAAATTTAAAGTTATTCGCCTTTTAAGTTTTTATGCAAAAACGATTTGTTATTATTTCAGCAATGAATGAAAGCGCTAGCGTGCTCGTGGATACATTTTAAGAATCTGGTTTTGGTAGTAGGTAGGGTGAGTGTAAGTACCTGTGCGGTGGGTTAACATCGAGTTCAGTAAATTTTAAATTATGCAAACAAATTATTAAATATTTTAAAAGAAATTTAACCTTTATCGAAACCTTGATAATACGATTCTGCTCTCGATTCTAAGCAAACAACTTTCTAGTTTAGCATTTATTCATTAACACGTTGTATAGGGAACTATAATACCTAATATTATAAATGTCAAAGTTTGTGACGATGTTTGGATGTTTGTAAGGTTGTATGTTTGTGGCACAATCACGCATAAACGTCATCAAATCACCATCATCATCATCATGTAACCAAGGAATAAACATTGCTACGGTTGCATGAAAAGGATTGAAGTTTTAGTAAAGCTCTGTGAATAAACAATCTTATCATCATCATCAGCCTTAATACTTGTCACTGCAGGGCAGCACAGATGTCTCATCTCACGAAAAAAAAAATGAATATAAAAGTGATATTTATTTTTCAGTTCTCCACATGGTGCATCCGACTAGATGTATGAAGACCAACCAATTTTACATGCCAGTTAATTAACTTAACCGAAAATTTACATATAAATTAAAATGTCGAAAAACCTCTGTGACCATTTTAATATAAAGTGTTATATTTGGAGCTTGTTTTTTTAACGGATAGTTTTAATTACGCTACAAAAAGGTTAACAATGAAAAGCGATAACATTACATTTTTTGGGTTCCGTACCTCAAAAGGAAAAAACGGAACCCTATAGTATCAATTTTGCTGACCGTCCGTCTAGTGTTCGTTTGTCTGAAAAAGTGTGAGTAGGACTCGCACCCTGCGGGTTCCGTACAGACTTATTTATTATGTTATATCAACTGCAAATGTAAATTAGTAATAAATCGCAAAAAAAAATTTTTAAGTGACAAAACTATAAATTGACGATTTCCGCATTTCCCCCCCCTTTATTTGTAATGCTGTGAGACCTTGCTTCTTGCCTAAAGGTTTTGAAAAGTGAGTTTACGAGTATCAAAATAAAATTTCGCATTCTAAGAGCAAGGAAATTGTAAAGTAAATTTCCTTGCTCTTAGGTTCGTATTTTCCAAGAATTTTCACTTCTTATCGTGTGGGCAGCAAGTCCTGGTGTCAAAGTTTTTTCAGATCGCCTTACGGCCTCTGACGTAGTTTTATGTAACAACTACTACCACCAGAGATCGCGTCATCCAAAGCATGGATGAATTTTCACTTACACGGATTTTCCCGTATAGCTCTATCCTCTTCTGTCACTCAGAATCATCATATACTAAAGTGAGAGACACCGCTTTCGCTTGTCCGACGCGCCCGCACGCCGAAGTCCGAAGTGAGCGGGTAAGCAATTTTTCTGACTAGTGAATGTTGTTCCTATGCGATAGAAAGGGATAGCTACGGGAAAATTCGTTTCCGTGCTGTTCGGTCTAGTTCAAGCCTAATTGTTTATACATTAAGGTAAATGTGAACAACAAATGGTAAATTACCTTAAATTATTTATCAACCTGTACCATATACATTATACAGGGTCCTTCTTAATATGCTGACACTTTTTTAAGGGGATAATCCGACCATCAAACTGAACAACTTTCACTATGGGACCAACATCGAATCGCGAAAAAAAACAGCTGTCCCATACATTTGGCTAAAGTAGATTTTCAGATTTGTATGGAGCAGTTAATTTTTTTCTTGCGATTTCTATGTTGATCCCATACAGAAAGTTGTTCAGTTTGATGGTCTGATTATCCCCTTAAAAGAGTGTCACCATATTAAGAAGGACCCTGTATGTCCTTGGAGAGACCTATTTCAAAAGAGCATTATGTTCCCACTGGGTATAGACACATCGTTTATGGTGAGTTTATTTTTGTATTCACTTATTATTTTAGTGCTGACGAAGTTTTTTTTTATTTTTGACTGTATACATCCTTTAAAACGATACGTGTTACTAATTTTATAACTAATTTTGATGTTAATCATTGTGTAATAATTTTATTTTGAGTATTTTTTTACTTCATACTAGTAAAATTTGTCAAATTCATACTATTTACAAAGTGTTTAGTACTAGAAAACAAGTCCGATGGTTTCCCTGCATGCTTTAACTGCATCAAAACTAACTCGTAGGTTATAATTTTACCGATTACCTGAAAATAAAAACTCTGATTAACTATGTGAAGCTTTGAACTTAAGTACAGGGTCCTTCTTATTATGCTGACACTTTTTTAAGGGGATGAACAGACCGTTAGACTGAACAACTTTGTCTATGGCACCAACATAGAAATCGCGAAATAAAAAATCAGCTGTTCCATACAAAACTGCAATCCTACTCGAACCAAATGTGTGGGACAGCAGATTTTTTTTACGATTTCGATGTTGGTGCCATAGAGAAAGTTGTCCAGTTTTATGGTCTGATCATCCTCTTAAAAAGTATCAGCATATTAAAAAAGGACCCTGTATATGGGCGAAAGAATGAAACAAATTATCATCTATATTTTTTTGCTATCACCCTAATTTTTGAGGTTAAAAAGATAAAGTGTCTTCAAATCTGTCTATTGATAATAAAAATAGAAAAAGAGTTCGGCGGGCCATTCATTTGCCATTTTAATCATTTCCAATATTTTATTTCTGTTGAATTAATTAAATATTTACGTGCAAAAGGTTAATAAAACAACCTACATTGTACAACGTCCCTAAATTGCCACAACTTTACGAAATGAATGACGGAACACTTTTCCAAAAGACAAATTACTTTTCTTTTAGGTAATCTAGCTTGGAGAATAGAGATCCTTGATTATTGTTGATTTTGGAAAATGCCATGTTTTGATTATGTTAAAACCAGAGGTCGGAATCTGCCGGTCATTCCAGGACCGCATTTAAGTGATATGATTGAGGCCCTCTTTAAAATTTTTAATTTATCTGTATTTTGCAAGAATTTGTAATATTTGTAATAATGAATTCCTTGTTATTTTGAGATTCAGAAGCCAATCCATAGTTGCCCTCCCCCTTATCACAAAACAATATATGAAAGATGGCCCCAATCATTCACTTAAATGCGGACCTGGAATGACCGGCAGATTCCAACCTCTGCTTATAACAATCAAAACCTAGTATTCTTTAAATTTTGACAGTAAAAACATTTTATTTCTTTCAGGAGCGGTGTTATGTCAAACATGTGTTTAACAAAGTAAAAAATAAAAAAATCCATGAGCTCAAACTCGCGGGCAAAAGCTAGTCAATAAGATGATAAAATAAGTATCAAACAAAGAGACAATAAATAAAAACTGGTCAAGTGCGGATCGGGCTACACGCGCACCGAGGGTTCTGTACCACACTACACATAATAACGAAACATTGTTTTTTGTCCTGGTCCTTTAACACGAGACCGACTCACACTTGGCCGGTTTTTATTATTTGTTGTTATACTGTAGAGTTTGTTCTATAATCCCACCAAGTTTGATGCTTTTATGTAGTACCTTTTTTACGATAGAGCGAGAAGAAAAAACGTTGATAAAACTAGTTTCTGTACCCTTGAATTATAATTTTTTGACATTTTTATTATTTGTTAACAAATCCGCCGCAATCCAATATTCTGTGAAAATTTCCACTGGCTAGCTATTAAGGTTCAAAAGTTACACCGTTAAATAGGACGAACGGACAGACGAATAACGTAGGCTTAGTAATAGGGTCCCGTTTTCACCCTTTTGGTAAGGAATCCTAAAAAGACCCTGAGCAACATCCTCTTCGATAAGGTTTATGGACTCATCTGTCTAGACCTAGACCAGAGATAATTTAATAACTAAAAAAGACTTCGCTACCTAAACGATAACTCAATATTTGATTGTCTATGATGAAAGGATCTCTAGATCACAATTCACACCCGAACTTTTGTTATGAACTTTTAGCAAAAGGTTTGTGAACCCTACTATAAATTACTTTCCTGATTTTATCTGGAATAATATTATTTTTTGAACCGCTTGTGATTTAGACAATCATAATAATCCTCAAAGCTCTGTAAGAAACTTTGAGCAGATTTGATTGGTTTTTTTTTTATGTAGTACTAGATATACAGGGTGTAAACTTAAATGAGTTACATACTTTATTGGGTGTTTTAGACCATCAAACTGAACAACTTTTAGTATGGGACCAACTTTGAATAAATCAGCAGTTTCATATATTTTCGTCGTGTAACTATTGACATTAATTATGGAACATCTTTTTTTACTTTTCGCGATTTCGATGTTGGCCCTGTAGGTTATAATAAAAGGGTGCTTCAGACCATCAAACTGAACAACTTTCACTATTATCAACTGTACCATACATTTGAGTCGAGTCGGTGCTGCAGTTTTGTATGAAACAGAAGATTTTTTTTCGAGATTACGATGTTGGCTCCGTAGGGTTAGTTGTTCAGTTTGATGGTCTGTAGCGACCCCTTAAGTATTACTAGGGTGTTTTGCTACTCCCTGTAGAGGGCGGTCTCTGAAAGTATTTTGAAAATAATTTGCTGTATGTAACAGATAGACAAGCAATTTTAGGGTGGATATCAGTTCAAAGGGTGATCTTAAAAAGGTAGTTAACCTGCAGCATCATATTACGAGTGACGTAGAAGAAAGATCCGCTAAGACCAGTAATCGAGTAGTGAATTTGTCGATAAAAGCGCTGAATCTGAAAAAAGTATGATACACGATAGTTACACCAAAAATACAAGTAGTTAACTGGTAGGTTTCTCTTTTATTGATATAATAATAACAGAATTCTTCTTAATATGCTGACACTTTTTTAAGGGCAGGTCCAGACCATCAAACTGAACAACTTTCTCTATGGGACCAAAATCGAAATCGCGAAAAAAGGTCAGCCAAAGTTAAGAGAAGTTTATCCCGAATGCGAAAATGCAAGCTGCATACAAACGAATTCTGGTGATATTTTCAATACTAACCAATTAAACTGAATGAAATTTTGCAGAATCAATCTAGGAACAAATTTCTATGCCTGTATCGTGTCCGATTTTCGTTAAAATATACAGTTTCAATGCTAGGACTAATTTAAGATTTGTATAGAAATCTTTGAGGCACTGTAACTTTAAAACTGTACATTTTAAGGAAAATCTGACACGATACAAGCACAGAGATTTGTTTCTAGATTGTTTCTGCAAAATTTCATTGAGTTTAATTGGTTAGTATTGAAAATATCACCAGACTTCGTTTGTATGGAGCGCGCCAACAGTAATATACCCTTAACAAAGTTAATAAAACTTACGTTTTTCAAATATTATTTATTACTTATAGACATATTACAGCCATATCAAATGAAATTAAAGATTTTTTTTATTAAATATGATTTGAAATAGCACAACATTACTGTAACATGTTTATAATAAATAATATTTGAAATTGAAAAAGGATATTGGATTTGTGAGTCGGTAGTTTGTAAAAACGCCAGTAGATGGCGCCACGTGCCTTAAAACGCAATAGGGTGAAGAATTTCGTTCTCTGACGTAGTGGGCTCGATGGCTAAATTGGACCAAAAGCAATTAATTCCCCGGTTTTTAAGATTGCGGGGTCAAGTCCCACCCGAGACTTAAAACTTTCGCGTTAGAAACGAATGTTTTAAAAAAATGTATAATTAATGGATTTCTTGCTTGTGCGTTAGCACCGCATTTCCACCAGTGTCAAGTGGTTTTAGGGTGTATCCAAAATCGAGGATTGTTTTTGAGTAAGAACACAACTGAGAAGGATGCAGCCTCGTGGCAGGCTGAGACGCGAACCGCGCGAACACCACGCGAAAGACAAGTATTCGGGGCAAACCCTGCAACGTGACTCCAGGAAAAGAATGTTACTTTACGAAGATTGTAGATGTCTCTTGGTTTTAATAAGTGATTTCTATGTACAAACCTCTATACTATAAACTGTAGTTGACGCCTCAGACAGCGCGACTGAAGGTTCCTTCGCCTCATATTGCACTTGAGCAGCCAGGAATGCGAGACTCAAAGCCCTCGATATTAGAAACAGGAATGAAAATGAGTAGGAGACGAAACGTTCTATACCAACAAATGCTCTGAAAGAAGAGTATTGAACACGGTGTTTTGTTGGATCGATCTTTAAGAGTCCTTTTACTATTTAGTGGCGCCCTCATCACAATATTAGAGATTTTTCAATAATTGAAACGTAAAATTAAAAAGTGCTATTCCAACATTCTACAAACGCGTAAAAGCAAGTTTTATTGAATACTTTTCAAGGTTCTAAGCATTCCACTTTTGAGAATATCGAAATAAATGTAAAACTGTTTTTTATTTTCTCGTTCTCTAATTTGTATTTTTAGAGTTTAGACCTAAAAAACCTATAAAAGTATTGTACAAAATTGCTTTAAGGCTTGTAGTACTGCTTGTAGTAACTTAGAGTTCACTTTTTTTTAATTTAGGATTTCTTGATTGGGAAAACATAAATATTGTGATGAGCATAAATGTGCGCTGGATACAAACGAAATCTGGTGATATTTTCAATACTAACCAATTAAAGTCAATGAAATTTTTCAGAAACAATGTAGAAACTAATGAAATGAGAAGTGTAGTACTAGATACTAGATACCATGTCTTATAATGAGTACTAGATACTAGACACTCTTTTACTCTTTCTTATAATATGGTTGTACAGAGGTGCAACCAAAGAGAATATCTGCCTGTCTGCTCACGACGCGCCGTAACCACATTGCAACTACTAGCGACAACGCAACCACATCGACATTTTGTCGGTACCAGAATGCAACTGCAAAAAGCAATTTACACGTAACCACTGCTAGACCTCTTTTTGACGCTGCGATGTAGTGTGATGGTGGTGCTTGTGAAACAACGCTAACTAGCCTCGGAAAATTATAGTCGTGTAAGTGTAAAGATCTGAATACACACTGTTTCTGGATTAGTAGATTACCTTCTGACTCCTTCATTATCACAACCAGGAATTTCTGCTTGAAATGGACTGAAAAGAAGGAATTATGTTATTTCGTTCCTTTAAGTGTACAAAAGATATTGTAACTAAGAATTCTTGCGAATAAAAGCTTAGTTTATCGTGTTACAACGATTTCCCATTATTCGATAAAACTTTATGGATTGTATTTTCCACGTTTCCCATTTGGATACTAATTTTATTACCCTAATATTCTTAGATCATAGACCTTTTTTTTTTTTTTTTTTCAAAGAGAATATTTTTATTATTATCCCGCATCCACGTAACTCCCGCGACACGGTTCATGGTCCCTCCCAATTGTTCTCCCAGTTGTGATTTTACCATAAAATTGGGAAACTTTGTAACCCTTTTATACATTAAGTATAGCATTTTTTAAAGCAGAAAACAAAACTGAACAATCTATAGGACATGAGAAAGGATTTGGATTTTCTCGAAATCTATTTTAAACTATAATACTGAAGAAAAAGGAATATAAAGTCAACCCTCTTTTTTCCTGTTGTAACCATTTTACTCTTACATTGTTGATCGGAAGAAAATGAAAATTTACAATATACTTCACAATACAACATATAGTGATTTGGTTTTGTAATTTTTTGAAAATTCATAAAAATGCATCTCATTTTTCAAAGAAAACGGCTAAATTCTGACCGGAACCACGCGTTCATTCACATCGATTAGCATGACGCTACTTACTCGAGCAGTACTGTATGTCATTTCGAAAAATAAAAAGACGGTTCTAACTTTTACTTACTTCAATGTATTAAGCAATTCAAGGCACAAGAAGAACAAGTTGGCAGAAAAGGAGAGAAGTACAAAGAGATTCAGCTGAGCGTCGATCTCGTTGACAAGTTCCACTAACTGAGAATAATGAAGACGTAAACGAGCCCAGTCCTTTTCATTCTGAAATATCAGTTGATCAGTTGTTATAGAACAACCTAAGAGGAAGGATCTCCATAGAGTCCGCATAAATTTACGATTGTAGTTGGTCTCTTTTGTCTTATGACATACCTTTAATAGTAGAAGGAGATGGAACTATAGATATTTGTTTATGCGGCTGTCCACTTTTTTTTGCGCTAGTGTGTGTGAAAAGTGACCGTAAACATAAGGTCACATGTCACTCGGTGCCTTTTGTCCATACTACTTGACATCACACACTCAAACCTAAACGTCAAAAAAAGTGGACACTTTACAATTGGTATGGCTCACTCTAGTCTTAAAGAGAGATCCGTCCTCTTAGAGAACAACGCAGATAATATTCTTTTGTTTTGATTTGATTAAAACGTTTTAGATAAACGTTCATCATTCTTTCATCGTCCACTGTTGAACATACATAGGCAGGAAGTTGGAATAGGTATTGTCTATACCTGGAGTACAGACTGCCTTCCAAGCGGTGAAACACAAATACTCCTTGGGCGGTAACGTAAAATCTTCTTTCGTAAATTCCCGTCGTTGTTTCTGACGTCAATTTTGTCCCTTTCTAATTCAACGATAAAAATTGACAGAAAGGGACAAATTTAAAAGTGTCAATGTAAAGTCAGAAACATCGATGACGGACACGTACGAAAGAAGGACGAACTTAGCCGACCGCTATGGAAAATCGTGTTTCCATGCTTGTAAGGAAGTTATGGATCCAGTGGTTACATATCCATGAACATATGCCTCTCCCATGGTGTGGGCTGGAAGGCATCCCACACAACGCCTGACAGTTTTTGCTATCCACTATAAAACTTTGACGCTAGAGGGCATTAAAATTAAGTTTGATTTTTATTTAATACTAGCGGCGCCCGCGACTACGTACGCGCAGAACACTGACTTTAAATCCTCATAACTTTTGATTGAGTTGACCAATTGCGATAAAACAAAGCCTAAATGTTAATTTAAACAAAGCCCTATGTTTCTGAAATTCCGTCGAAATCGGTTCAGTAGTTTTTAAGTGATCCGTGCAAAAACAAACAAACATTCTAAAAATGGTCTGATTTCTTAAAATTATTGAATCCTCAACGCCCTAAATATTTTTTTTTACAAATATCTTCAACGTACATCCATACCAAGTTTAAAGCTCGAAGTAAAATTATTATTGAATAAGGGTCACACTTTCTTGTATTCTTCATTATAACTATACTTTATTCCAAATAAGGACGATGAGATTTTCCGATTCCTATTTAACTTTCTGGCTAATTCTGATTACCAAATGTAATTAATTTATTGGATACATATACTATCCGACATATCTTGGATGCTACTAAAGCTGTTCTAAGTGTGTTTCAAATCTCTGTTTCTGTAATGCAAAATAGCCTTAAAATTTTCGTTGCCATTTTGAATGGAGTATAGATCAAGAGAATTTGTAAAACAAAGCCAAGCCTATTTTAATTTATTATGCTAATCACATTATATTATCATTCTGATAACGTAGCTAAAACAAATTGAGAATCGATGTTATTAATTTTATATGTAAATTTAGTTCGTTAACCATTTCTTTGTTGTTTTAAGAATACTCTGACAAAATCCAATGAATTTGATGATGGAATGGTCCAATGAATTTTGAAAGAAGTGAAATATTGAAACAAAGCATGGGATTTATTGTGTAATTACCCGATTCAATCTTTATCAAATCGACATGGTGTTTTTGGGGTTCCATAGTCGAACAAGGAACCCTTATACTTTCGTCCATTCTGTCTGTCTGCCCTGCCTCAATAACTCGCTCATTTTTGCACCTATAGCATCGAAATTTGGCATAAAGACAGATAACTCACGAATAAGGGTGAGAGGGCTATACTCCACCACGCGGGCCCAGTGCGTGTTGGTGGTGGCATGTTAGAGGTCAACTAGCTGTCAGAGAATTTTCAAGCCGCCTTAATAGGCCTCTGACCTGAAGCACGGAAACACTCGAGATAAAATACCACTAAACGGTCACCCATCCAAAGACTGACCGGACCTGGCGTTGCTTAACTTCGATGATCGTTTCCAATACCGAAGCTCCACTACGCTAACTAGCGCTTCTAGCGCTTAATTACTATCGAGTTTTAAGCTATCAAGCATTCGGTCTGATTTAGAAAACTCATTTTCTACTTACCTTAGGCTTCTGAGAGTAGATGATAGAATTCAAGTCGCGGAAGTATGAAGACAAGTACATACTAACACCTATGACCATCATGTCCGTTGCTGACCAAAGAAATGATGTTTGAAAAAATGATATCTGTAACATGCATATTATGACATGTTTGTATTTTGGTTTATTATACAACGTGTTAATGAATTAACGCAAAACTAGAAAGTAGTTTGTTTAGACTCGAGAGCAGAATTGAATTATCGTGTTTTCAACATAGGTTTTTTTTATAATATTAAATAATTTGTTAGTAAAATTTTAAATGTACTGTAGTCGATCTCAATCCACCGCACAGGCACATTCACCCTACTTACTACCAAAACAAGTCTCTTAAAATTTATCCATGAGCACGCTTTAGCGCTTTCATTCATTGCTGAAATGATAACAACAAATTTTTTCCTTAAAACTTAAAATGTGTATAACTTTAAATTTTAACTATCAAAATAATGAAATTATTGTTTCAATCTAATAAACAGACATAAATCAGCAACAAGCTTCGTCAAAACATTGAAAAATACGCTCAGTCAAATAACCCGCCCCTTGTCGAACCTGGCGCAAAGGAGCCCAAAACGCTAGCAGCGTTGCCACGCTGAATTGCAATCGCTAGCCTCTGCACCAGAAACAACCCAGAACGAGGATCACAATTATTCATTCTAATTATTTTATTATAAATCAGTTGGGGTGTATGAGGTTTTGCGCTTATTCATTAACACGTTGTATAATACGGATCAATACATTCTGAGCACTTGAACAAATAAACCTATACAGGGTGTAAGGAAAAGTATCATTAACCTTTAAACCGCATACTCAACGCCACCAAACTGAGCAACTTTTATTATGGGAGTGAACTCCACCGACCGTAAACTGTGTTATATTTCGGACTAGTTATCGAACTCAAAACATCGACTGCTGCAGGAGCAAACCTGTCATAACTAAAAAAATATCTGCTGTCCCATACTAAACTGCAACACCTACTCGATTCGAACGTATTCCCATAGGGGAACCAAACCAAATGGGGTCAGAACAAAAAATAACAGTTGTTCAGTTTGATGGGTAGAGTGTGTGGTTTAAAAGTTAATCATACTTTTTTAATGATGCCAGGAAGAGACATTATGTGGGTGACAAGACCTAAAGGCCTTTTGTACTATTCTCGTTCCAATTCTTCTAGAATCTAGAACTCGTTTTCTGTGCTATAATAATAATTAGGTTAAATTAAATAATTGATAAATTACCCGTAAAAACATAGCTGTCCAGATGTTATATGGAGCATACTCGAAAAAGTATGACACTGTTAATTTGGAGTAGTTCTTAAAAACGTCAGGCGTTATGTATATTTCTCCCATACAATTCAATACAATTCTAAAAATGTATACGTAGCTGAGAATATGATGAACTGAAAAGTGATAATACAAACATTAGTGAACACCTCGAATGTATGAGTCGGATGCATTAAAGGTGAAATTGATATCATTAGCATCCTTTTAAACTAAGAGTCTACCCATTAAGGGCCTATGTCGAAAAATAATTGAAGCGAAATAGACGTGTGATAGCTTATAATATTACTGCCTGATGCGAGAGAAAGAGATGGGGCGGCGCGCGCGCCTGAAACGACGCAAGCGTAAAACAAACTTTATTGAATTGTGATTGTACTATATATGTAAGTTCATTTCTGCTCTAATCAAACTTTATATAATATCAATCTCTTTTTTTTAATCAAGTCTCGTGTTTCTATTATTCACCGTTTAGCAGTTCCAAGCGTTTATCGATAAAGACAGAGACTACTTTGTCTTATTTTTCTATCGAGAAAATGTCTCTTAATCGTGTTTTGGCTCTAATCAAAACTTCAATTATATGTTGAATTTACACATATCCGCAAATCATTCTCCTACTGTTAGTACTTCATGATATATGATGCTTTGAAGAATCCTATTTTTTTCACATATCCTCTTAAACTGAACAACTTTTAATATGGGAGTAAACCACCTTCTTCTTCCTAGACCATGCCCCATTTACTTGGGGTCGGCCTTCCTTGTCCTATGGGAGCAAACCGATCGGAGCAAAATCTGCTGTTGCACTTGAGTCGAGTAGGCATTGCAGTTTAGTATGGAACAGCTGATTTCTTGTTTGCTCTGAACGGTTTGCTCAGATAATAAAAGTTGTCCAGTTTGATGGGTAAACTTTTAGTTTAAAAGGGTGCTTATGGTATCAATTTCACCCTGTATTTAAGAGCGTTTGAACGCCCAAGTTATCTGCCTGAACATTTTCATCTTGTTTCTAAGAAATGACATATAACTTTATAGCGCCTTTTCGGCTAGATAAATTGGGCGTTTACACGCTCTTAAATACAGGGTCCTTCTTAATATGCTGACACTTTTTTAAGGGGATGATCAGACCGTCAAACTGAACAACTTTCTCTTTGGCACCAACATTTAAATCGCGAAAAAAAAATCAGCTTTTCCATACAAACCTACCCGAGGCATGTAATGTAATGTATAGGACAGCAGATTTTTTTTTCGCTATATGATATGTTGGTCCCATAGAGAAAGTTTTTTAGTTTGATGGTCTGGTCATATCCTTAAAAAAGTGTCAGCATATTAAGAAGGACGCTGTATACATCCAGTCCGTACAAAGAACATTTATTATTAAATAAAAGATTTAAAAATTTCTCCCGTGTGGGACTTGAACTCGCAACCAGGCAAACTGGGGCTTTCGCGTGGTAGTAACACGTATGAAATGAAATAACAAAGTGGATATTTTTTTGTTTACCTAAAGCCATTAACATGAAAATACAAATGGTGGCATTTGTTTTTCGCGCCGTATTTCTGGTAATCCTAATGCCAATGACTCGCTGTTCGATTTCTGCAGCTTTCTTCAACACCGAGAGCCAGTTTTGAGCCAGTTTCAGGAATAGAAGGCCAGAAATTAACCCACAAAAATTGAGCATGAAGAATTCTGTAATCGGTAAATAATGTTACTATCGTCATGAACATAATTTATATGCGATATTCATAGAATATGTAGAATAACCTAACTGCATAAAAAACCTATCATCTGAAAAGAGAAAAACAAGCTCTTTAATCACTAATCAGCTATAACAGCTTTATTTGAGCTAATATAATTTGAATCTTATTAGGTAAGTATCGCAAACGGGGACAAAGAAGATTTTTGGGTGGTTATTCATTGGTTTGTCCTCGCCTGCAATACCTACCTAATAAGATTCAAATTATATTAGCTCAAATAAAGCTGTTATAGCTGATTAGTGATTATAGAGCTTGTTTTTCTCTTTTCAGATAATAGGTTTTTTATGCAGTTAGGTTTTTTGTTTATCTTAATAATTTAGTTTATTTCATACTTTTTACAGAAAAGTACTAAAATATACAACGTGTTATTGAATAAGCGCAAAACCTCATACACCCGAACTGATTTACAACAAAATAATTAGATTGAACAAATAATGTAATTATTTTGAAAATTAAAATTTAAAGTTATTCGCATTTTAAGTTTTGAGGCAAAAATGATCTGTTATCATTTCAGCAATGAATGAAAGCGCTAGTGTGTTCATGGATACATTTTAAGAATCTTGTTTTGGTAGTAAGTAGGGTGAGTGTGCCATTGCGGTGGGTTAAGATTGAGTTCAGTAAATTTTAAATTTTACAATCAAATTATTTATTAATATGAAAAAAATTACCTATGTTGAAACCATGATAATTCGATTCTGCTCTCGATTCTAAACAAACTACTTTCTAGTTTTGCGTTAATTCATTAACACGTTGTAAATATTTGGAAACGTCTGATTACTAGCTTTCATTTGATACCCATATTATTGTAATTTTTAACAAAAAAAAATGGTTTATTCCCCCTCTTTTTTTTATTTCGCTGACGCCATATTAAAATAATATAGCCTATGTCACTTTCACAATTTTTACGAATCTAATGACACCTCATACGTTAAAATCCATCAAGCCGTTTAGGATGTAGGCCGTGCCAAAGAAATAGACATACATACATACATACGCTCGAAAAACTTAACCCTCCTTCTGGCGAGTAGAAATGGAATTTTTAGCGTGTCTGACATTTTAAATGTAAAAAAATAAATAGTACTAATGATACAAATAAACTAAATATCAAATGAAAATAAAAACATGAGATGCCTACTAAATGATAATGAAAATACCTACTGTTTTATAGGTTTATTTTAAATTTCCTTTGACGAAGGTTTTAGTGGATGAAGTACTTATGTTTTTTATATAAATTTGCTTCATTCAATTAATTTGTGCGAATTTGAAAAGCGGATTTTAATAAAGGTAATGCGCAATAAATTTTTAAGAAAATATCCCAAATTAAAAATAGTGTATACATAATTTTGACTTACGTAACATATCCATCGAAAATGAGTAAATGGAAATTCTTTGTAAACTGGCAACACACATAACTAACATTCCTAATATTGATGAAAGCAGGTAAATACTGTAAAAAGACTTCAAATTGAACCTGAAATAGAATTTAAAATTAAACCGGCCTTAATTTTACAACCTGTATACCTGTGTCACAACAACTGACCACAACAGGTTGAAACATGTAAATTGAGTGAGTGTGAGTGAGAGAGGAATATACCACTGCTTACCGTCTTTTACCTCCCATATCACCGAGAGGGAGAGAGAGGTCAACATTGGTGAGGGGAGGAAGTATTACAGGGTGGTCGACTTAAGTTGGTTCAAAGGAAGATCTGGGACATCGTTATCTGTGATTTTTCACCGATCTGCTACCTTGTCCCACTAAACTGGTTTCTGTGTTCAAACTAGTTACTATTTTGAGCTGAAATTCGGCATGAAAATACTTTAATACTGTGTCTATCGAACAACCACCCTGTATACTGTGCTGTATAATGCCGACTTATGTACGTAATTACCGACTGCTTACAAACAGAGAAGGAAATCAGCGTGAGTAAACCATCATATGCTGAAGAAGAAATTCGGTTGCCTATGTGAAATGTTCCATTCCACATTGGGCACGTATGGTCCAATAACACCCTCTTTGAGGGTAGGCCTGTGCCCTGCAGTGGGACGTATACCAAACAAATGATGATGCCGATGGGGCTCATTCTCGATTGGCAACCGCTTACCTATAGGCGAAGCGTGGACCACAACTTGATAAAGGTAGCGGGAACACGTTGGATGAGGGCAGTGTAAGACCAGTCGTCGTCACGATCCTTGGGGGAGGCCTATGTCTAGCAGTGATCGTCTATCGGCTGAGATGATGATGGTATACTATGATGTGCATGTTCTAAAGAATAATATTAAAGGATTATGGACGTAAGCTTACTTCAGATGATCGATGGAAGGGCTGTCCAAACCCTCAACTGGGAAGAATCCGACCCATCGACAAATTCTTAAGAAAATACGAAAGCAATCATGCATCTCGCATTGATTTGGTTTTATGGATGAATTGTAGACCTTCATGTTAGATCTGTAATGATAATCATGATGTATCATAGTCGAAGAGACTGTTTATTTATAAAAGCGATCAGGTACGTAGGAGTGTATGACTGTGCGCGCTAAACACAACATTCTCTCCAACCTCCTGAATCTGATGAAACGTGGTCACGGAAAAATCATACAGAGTAACAGCTTCCTAGAAGCCATCGATTATATTGGCCTATTAGTTTAACAGATAAGAGAAATTTTGGTAACCATCAGCTGCAAGGCTGATTCAGTATTCATAGGGTGTAGAGCATCTCTGTGATGGGGATGGAGTAGGTCTGCCTGCATAACTCCAGTCGGTTTAGTCCAATTGTTCGCAGTAATAAGTGGTAACTGTTTCCTGAACAATGCTGCACCATTAAGTACAATGACAATTTTATTATGTCATTTAAAAAACAAAATCTTCACCAGGATATAAGATGGCATGTCAAACCTAATGGTATACCAGGATAAATAAGAGTTGCCTAAAAATAGCACTGTACAATCAGACCATGTATCTATTGTCAGTATAATGCTGTGAGCCATCCTGTTACAAATTTTTTTGAATTTTTACTCTCTCATTTATTTAAGAAAATGTTAATTGTCACTAACTCAAAGCTAGGTACAGTCGCCATCAGATATATCATAGCAAACAAGGTGGTAAAATATTTCTAAGCAGTTCTAATTTTAAATAATTTCTTTACACATAAATCAACAAAAATATCTGAACGACTAGAACATCAAATATATCTACGCAGTCAGGGTGATCGTTAACATCTGAGCAGTTTAGTAAAGAAGACCATATTCCGATACTACACATATCAATGTTTTTATTAAATTGTAAAGAAATGATTAATGAAAATGAACTTTCAGATATTTATGACACAATACCCGTCTAGATATAATTGTTAACATTTACTGTAAAGTATTTATGGAAAATTAGCACTGCTCAGAAATATTTGACCACCTTGTAAGCTACGATATATCTGATGGCGACTGTACCTAATCTTAGTTTTTGTAGATAAAGCAGTCTTTGTTTTGTAATGATTTACATTGACAATGAAATATTCTTTATTCTATTTCTATTCTATCAACTATCGAAACAAACAACAGACAAAATATTAAAACAACATAAAACTTACTTTTTATGAAATGACAATGTTAACACATTCATAGACAGTGAACGATAGCAGTGGTAATTTTTCAACACCGTTCACAGAAGAACAAACTTTGGACCAATATTGAATAAAAATGTGAACCAATCATTTTTCATTTCAGAAGCACGCACAATCAACGTCGGGCACATCAAATATGTTGATTGATTGAGTGTATAACCAAGTGTGCTCTTCATAAGTGACGTGAACGATTTGGAATTTGATTAAGGGCTATTAAGATTTCGATAAGTACGTAGATCGTGGTATGGGCATTTAATGCGAAGAGACGAGTGTCATATTACGAGAAGAGTGTTAAGTATGAATGTGGATTGCTGCGGTAGGAGAGGAAGGCCTAAGAAAAGATGGATGGATATACGTAAGAAAAGAGTGAGTGCTGAAATGACGGCTAAGAGAGTTGAATGGAAGCGGATGATATATTACGCTGACCCCAAATAATGGGAAATGGGCAATAGAATGATGATGAAGTACGTAGACGGGTAATATGTAGCTGGTACAGCCATCGTCAAAAGCATCTGGCGCATTGCAAAGAGGTGTAGTTCAAGTTCACACGCACAAAGTGTTATGTACCAATGAGTTTTTCAAAATGTACATAATATGACTACCCTCAAACATCGTGAGGAAACCTGCGTACGCTGTTAGTTTTAATTGAGTTTTAATTTATTGTTATATGTGTGCTCAACCAATCTATATTGGGCATGTGTGGTGGATGCCCAATATACACTCACCATTTTAGAGGCTGATGATGACAGTCAGCAGTTAAAGGTCTAAGACAAAAACATTTTTATTTTAAGTTATTATGTTGGTAGTTGGTTTGGTGGTGTGGTACGGAACCCTCGGTGCGCGAGTAGCCCGTCTCACACTTGACCGGTTTTATTTTATTTCACAAACACATTGCCAAGATCGATAATACTCTCTCACCTTGTGTTTTGCCAAGAACCTAATATCGCAATAAATTCATAGGAAATAGAAAATTTGCTCCATCCTTCCCAGAACGAACATACCTACCTACTACATTTTTATAACTTGACAGTTTCGAACGATAAATGGTTTCATGTTTCCGTTTGGAATTTTGCCAGATTTTGAAATAACAGGGCTACTTTTATAGACCACCTAACCAATGAAGTCCTAATGCCAGACGAAAAAATCATGCAGTAATATAAAGTAAATGCAAAAACTTTGTTCGGTGTGAAATTGTATTTAAACGTTTTTAATCGCAAAACTCGGTCCGCTTTTTCTATGGGCTGGGCAGAATCTTCGCTTTGACCAAAAAAAGTCGATGGAAGATGTGCCTAAAATCTGAAAATACGACGAATACGAAGTGACGTTATTTTCTATTACTGGAACCTACTGGTTTACTAGTATCATTGACTGGAACTGCCAACCGTTATTGATTTGACACTTCCAACAGCTTTCTCACTTATTTTCAATACTGTAGGCCTGAAGGTATATGTAAGTCCTATTTTTGACTTTAAGTGCAGATATCTCGAGACAGAAGCATTATATCTATTTATTTTCTATAGGAGTTTTGTTCCATTGGACAAGCCCTATCCAAAGGCACCTCACATGATTATTTGAAACTGATTTTTTCCAACCCCTTTTTCGTTGTATTGGAATGGGAGGAAATCGAAAACATTGTTTTTCGTCATAACTACTAGGTACATTTCTGTTTTTGGGTTAATATTATCTGTCTTCCTGGTAAATTTCGATTCAATAGGTGCAAAAATGAGCGAGTTATTGAGGCGGGGCATACAGACAGACATACAGATAGAATGGACGAAAGTATAACGGTTTCTTGTTTGACTACGGAACCCTGATAATAAAATTGTCTTGGAAGTCTACAGGATAGGTAGTCTGTGAGACTGTTCTAATAGAATAGCGTTGTAAAGTCTAGAATTTGACGTCTCAGTGGAAATAAGTGGAAAGTTGTGAGATATATTGGTTTTATAATGTCACTAATCCCAGCTGACTTGAGGATTGTCGAACTGCAGTAGCTAGTTTGTTAAGAAAAGAAAATTCAGCATTTGGAGTTCAGACTGTATTTTGAAATGCTGATATTTTTTTTTAGTCTTTTATTTAGTATCTTGCTGTATTTTTACTCTTTTTGTGGGTAGAGCCATGGATTGACGCAAGCACAAACACAAATAATAAAAATATATTGTTTGTTGAGTTGATTTACGCTTCTGGAAGTTCAGCTTAGCTTTAGAAACTGCCTATTTAGAACATGATGTTATCAATGCATCATCATCGTAGCTCACAAATTCAAAAATAATTATGTAGATTTTTGAGTTTATTTGTTTTTGCGCCAGAAGGAGGGTTATGTTTTTCGAGCATATGTATGTATGTATGTCTATTTCTTTGGCACCCCCTACAGCCTAAACGGCTTGATGGATTTTAACGTTTGAGGTGTCATTCGATTCGCAACAATTGTGAGAGTGACATAGGCTATATTATTTTATTATGGCGTCTGCAAATTTAAAATACTTAATAACGAGCGAAATTATATTTACTAATCAGGTTGTGCCATCTTCAATGCTTTGCCACGATTGGCTGATTGTTTTCGCGCCCTTTTCGCTGCTATCCAACTTTGATTACTAAATGACTTCGGGTTTTGTCGAAAGGACTGCGCACACGCAGATTGACGAGGTTGATTATATTCCTGGTCGTACTGTAAGCATTTTCGTACCATCATACAAAATTACCAAATTTCACGCTTTTATATATTTCCTTTTATACGATCAAGCAAAAACAACAAAACCTTGAAACAAAAACACGTACACAGCCCTTTAAAGGACAGACGGACAGACAACGTAGGCTTGTGAATAGGGCCCCTTCACCCTTTGGGTACGAAGCCCTAAAAAGTAACATACATTATGAATCAAAGATTAACTTTAACAAAACTGTCAGTCGTAAAACAGTGCTAACAATGCTGAAATCCGAAATATCTTTCCTAATCGTCATAAAACGGAAAAGTAAAAACTTTTACAATTAAAACTGGCTAAAAAGGAAAAACTAAGAAAAAGCTAATTTCATAAGTCTTTAGGAATTCTTATTAACAACGTGAAATAAGAAATCTGTCTGGTTTAAGTGTTTTATAAAAAGGCGAGCAGTTAGACCAAGGTCTTATTCTAGACTTACAAAACCATTTGAAACTTTCATGTTAAATAATACACTGAGTAGCAGCTGAATAAATCGTAACCTAAATTGGGTTATAATGATGGAAACTTGTGACTTGAAGGGTACCTTCCTAAATAGCTGTAATGTTAAAAACATAAAATTTTCACAAGTTTTCGAGAAAATACTGGCCTTCGAGAGACTTAACAACATTCTTTCACTAAAAATAAAATCATGGCAAATGTTGGCTCCAAAGTGAAAGTTGTTAAGTTTGATGGTCTAAATTACCCCTTTAAATATTGATAGGGTGTTTTGTTATACCCTGTTTAGTACACTGGACAGAGATTCGGTACTAGTGACATGTGGATGTTCTACGGTTTCTGAATATCTCTGACTACCCACTCGGGGAATATAGTTGTGAGCATATTCTTAAGCTTATGCTGTACAGGGTGTAAGGAAAAGTATCATTAACCTTTAAATCACATACTCTACCCATCAAACTGAACAACTTTCACTATGAGAGCAAACCTAACAGAACAAAAAAAAATCTGCTGTCCCATATGTTTGAATCGAGTAGGTATTGCAGTTGGGACAGCTGATATTTTTTTGTTCTCATAGGTTTGCTCCCATTGTAAAAGTTGTTCAGTTTAATGGGTAGAGTATGTGGTTTAAAGGTTAATGATACTTTTCCTTACACCCAAACCATATTTACATCGCAAAAGTCCTATAAATAATCTCGCCGCCAAATATAGAATCGTCTCGATCTCCAACACTCAAATCCCTTGTGAGTTCTATAGAGTATTCCCTAAGTTCATTAAAAGTTGCCCACTCGACCCAATAATCGGGATTACGACGGTATTACCTCTAATAACTTTGTCGCTTTCTTCCTTATTACATACGGGTGCATGTTGTGTTTGCACTGGTGAGTAGTGATGAAACGATTTTCACTTAGCGATTACGATTACATACGATTTCGATTGATGCCCCAAATAATCGTCGATTACGATTATTTGAAACCCAAACTCAATACACTACGTTCTTTTAAATGAAACACAGTTTTGAAGCTAAGAAAATGATGTAGGTATGTCTTTGACTAATTATTATAAGGACTTGCCTTGCGGTAGCATTTCCCCTCTGCCACGGTATAAGCACAATTGATCTTGTGCATTTACATTCAATTTTACACCTTATCACTAAACGAGACAGCCTATAATTGCGAAATAATAACTTCGAACTTAGAACGTTTGGGGTTCACACGAGACTACTTTTCATTATTTTTAACATTCAAAATTAGAATCTAAAGTTATGGGGAATCAAATCCAAAGTTGCGGATTTCATGTTACCTCGCCCCCCGCAAAAAGTGGCAGAAATATTTGTTAGTAGAATTACACGCGTAACCAGTCCACATATAAATAGGCAAAGAGGTATGTATATCAATTTAAAATTACCGAAAATAATAAAAATACATGTATTATTAAATAATTAAGATGAAACTATATCAGATTTTGTTAAAAAACATAATATTTGTAATTTTTCCGATCACAGTCTATTTCCAAATTTACCATAGAGTTTTTCTAAGTTAAGTCCGTAATACCGCAACGCAACCATACGCAACTGGAGGCCTAAACAAAGGACCTTTCGATTAGCGTTAACGACAGTAGAAAACATAAAAATGTATGGACTTGACGTATGGTGACGAAAGCAAACGTCAAATTGTTTCGATCGCTAATGTCAAATCCATACATTCTGTCATTTTCTACTAGCTTCAACGCCAATAGAATGTCACTTTATCTAGGGGGGCTGCTCTCAAATGGTGAAGGAAAATATCGTGAGGAAAGCTGTAGAAGAAAATCCGATGAGAATGTGAAGTCTACCAATCCGCATTGGGCACGCGTGGTGGACTAACGCCCATACACCCAAGGGTAAGCCTGTCCCTACGTGGGACGTTTATAGGCTGTGCTGATGATGATGAATGTAAAGCTCATTTGAAAAGCGTTTTTAAAAAGCAGCGTTCCATCAAAGCCCGAACACAAGACCGTATGTACCCGTGGCGCTTATCTTAATCTGGAGATTATGGCAGTGGCATACAAACCGGTCTGACACTAACGATCCAAAGTTACCATCTGTGGCGTAAACGTAAGAATATATTTGTATAATTATCTTCATACAAAATGTCCACTGAGCTTTTCTACAATCACACACTTAAAAAATATAAGTAGTTGGTAGTTGTAGCAGGCCTGTTTTACTCCACAGGTCAGGTACGCTTTGACGGCCCATCCCCACTGAGGGGTGAATGGCAATAGGGTAGGTATACCGTGTAAACTTCTTGGTCAAATCTCATTAGACTTACTGCCATTTTGTGAGTAGTCGACTTGAAAACCATAGCGATGTCACGCTGCCAGCATGTGAAAGAATGAAAGAGGTAGACTATCTAAAGGAAGCTTTAATGTCTAATGATTCGATTCTTTTTTGTTTGTACGCGCGGTTGTGACGGTTGGTAGGTTAATTACGAATTGTACTATAGGACGGGTGCGAATAACTTTGCACCTTATTGCCGTGCAGAGAGTCGCAATTCATTTAAATCTGTTTTCGAAGTGATTCTTCTATAAGGGTAGTACTAGTATTTATTCTGCAGTTGTAGCATAGTTTCTGACCTCTTCGAAAGAGATTATTGTCATGGATTTAAGATCTACTGTATCATAATCACTGTAAAACAATCATAAGAGATCAGTAGGGAACTAGAAATAAAACCGGTCAAGTGCGAGTCGGGCTACTCGCGCACCGAGGGTTCCTTAGGTATCCCAACCACAACATAAAATCCCAACTAAAATTTTTTTTTTCCTCTAGGTCCTTTAACGGGAGACCAGGTACTGTAGATTTTAATCTCTGTAATCTACTAAATCTGTACTCTATAATCATACCAAGTTTCACGCTTGTATGTATTCCCATTTTTACGATAGAGCGAGAAGAAAAAACGTTGATAAAACTAGTTTCTTGTATGAGGACCCCCCATAATTATAAAATTTTTGACTTTTTTATTATTTGTTCGCAAATGCGCCATAATATCTCATATTATGTGAACATTTCATCTATCTAGCTATTACGGTACAAAAGTCACAGCCCTTAATAGTAAGGACAGACAGACGGACGACGGTCGGGCGGACAACGTAGGCTTAGTAATAGGGTTTATTTTTTTCTCCTTTCTTCCCGTTTTCACCCTTTGGGTACGGTGCCCTAAAAAGGGCGTTCACAATAGGTGGTCGCAGTCGCACAGGCACATGTCTATTAAGATACCAGAGAATATACTTAACTTGACGGACAAAAAGTTTAAGTCCCAAGTTAAACAAGTCCTCTTTAAAAAAGGTTACTATAAACTCGATGATTATTTGAATGACCAAAATGTCTGGTCTTGACAATGTTACACTATGTAATTTAATATTGAATTTATGTAATTGTACTTTGTATATTTTATTTTGTTTAAAAGAAGTGTGTTGTAGAGTTTCTGGCAGCATCTTCTCTACAACGGAACACCTTCCGACGCGGTGGTAGATTCAAAAACATGACGTCAAAAAGTTATCTATGAGATATTATTTTGAATAAACAATTTTGACTTTTGACTTTGACTTTTGACCCTAAACCCTCAACCAACCAATAATAATGATAACATAATCACATTATTTGAAAGAATACTACATAACAGTAAACAAATGACTTTGACATTCGTTAGAAAGTCTGCACATAGACCCATAGAACTAGGATTTTCACTCTATCTACGGGTGTCAAGGAAAACAAACATGTCAACATTGGGAAGTGAAAATAAAGCCATAAAATAATATTTGATTTCAAAACCGTTACGAAGTTAAAGGAGTACAATAGACTTGTGGTAATTTCGATTGTTAATAAATTATCGAACTTTTTACTAACTACACGAAAAGATTATGGCAACCGTGGCGATGACGTGACGGGTTCAAACTCGGAACTCAAAATGTTTTATTCAAAATAATATCACATGGATAGCTTTCTATCTAATATCAAAATATGTAATAGCCGTGGTGGTCCAGTGGCGAGTAACCTTGCCTGCCGTGCAGGAGGCGATGTTTCGATCCCCGTCCAGGCCGACTCGTACCAATGAGTTTTTCGGAATTTATGTTCGATTTGTAGCATCACTGGCTTTTCGGTGAAGGAAAACATCGCGAGGAAACCTGCAAGCTTCAATATCGAGGCATTTATTGTTCCCACTTTCCATTATAAGTGGCGACGGGCTTAACCCCCGTCACACTGGACAGAGTTTTGGTACTACTGGTGAAACTTGGATGTTCTGAGGTTTCAGAATATCTCTGACTACCCCCTCGGGGAATATAGTCGTGAGCATTATGCTTATGCTATGCTAGCTTTCTGACGTCATTTTTGAAATCAAATCACATGAAGCTCAAGTCGATAATGCAACTCAAGGTTGAATGTGCCCTAGCCTTATCTTTCTACGACAACATTTTGCCTTGAACATGGCAGAATAGACATCGTTGCATTGAACAGAAAGTTCTGACTCGTATTAGAAGATGGACACGAAACGCCAATGTAAGTGAATTAAAAATGTTTTAATTTTTACCTTACTGCGCTAAAAGGAGGGTTGTTTTTCGAGCGTATGTATGTATGTTTGTATTTCTATTTTTAACCGAAAAGAGAAAAACAATCTCTATAATCATTAATCAGCTATACCAACTTTGTTTGTGCAAATGTAATTTGAATGTTATTATGTAGGTATCGGAAACGGTGACAACGAAAAATTACAAACCTACCTATTTGTTGGATATTGGTGTGCAACACTTACCTAATAACATTCAAATTACATTGAGACAAACAAAGTTGGTGATGAATGTAGAGCTTGTTTTTCTCTTTTCAGTTAATAATTTTTTCATGCAGTCGGGTTTTTTGTTTTTCTTAAGGGAAGTTTATTCCAAATGCGTAAATGCGCGCTGCATACAAACGAAGTCTGGTGATATTTTCAATACTAACTAATTAAACTCAATGAAATTTTGCAGAAACAATCTAGAAACAAATTTCTATGCTTGCGTATTGAAAATATCACCAGACTTCGTTTGAATGCAGCGCGCATTTACGCATTCGGAATAAACTTCTCTTAATTCCAAATTCCTCCATAAACAATAACGTCAACTCTCAATATTGAATCCGACGTCAAAATAATCCATACATATCATCGAACTTAATTAACTCATGTATTACCCAACTACGCAGAAACAACATAACATTATCTCATTATTAGTCGGGTAAATCTACGGACTTTTGTATTGAGTAGGTTGCATTAATTACACTTTTGGTAATTATTTGGAATATAGTAGATAAATACCTGAAAAACATAAATTTTCAATAATCCCCGGTTTTTATTGTGTGTTATTGAATAATTAAGACATTAAATTAAGGTATAAACAAAAAATGAAAAACTGGTGATTTTGTACAGGATGGGTTCGTTCAAAACGGTTTACTAAAACCAATAATAATCCCCGGTGAATATCGTCAATTTGAGTAGAAATTTAATATTTTGTAAGTCTTCTAAAATTCTAACCTCAAAACTAAATTATTTACCTACTGTTTCTTTGTACACATTAAATTTAACTTATTAACTATCTCTTTTGCTGGTATGCTGGAAGACATATCTTTAGAAATAAGCTCGCTCTTTCAACAATTATATTGATTTTAAGGTATTTCTGAGCCTATATAACCACGAAATATCGACAAAAGTGTTATAAAGTAACAGTAATATTAGTTCAAACACAATTTACTAAAGTATCTTTAATGCAATCTCAGACCGTATTTTTCCTAGACTATATTGGTAACCCATGCCATATTGAATTAATTCACTATACATCAAAGCATAGCAAGTTATTACACGCCAAATTAAACAAGACACCCGTGAAAATACAATCAAAATGTAATAACAATTTAGTTTGAGGTACATTTCCCTGTTGTTATAGAAACTAATTTCTCTGTTTCTAACCACAACCACAGAATAGATAATAATTTAGTTATACATACAGAATGGCCTCTTTCTGCCCCTTTCTGACTTCTGATACATCACCTCACACTTTCTGGAGACACTTTAGGCTTAGTGTAATAAAAACTAATACCTCTTGGTAAAGCTAAGCGGTCGCGGCAGGTCTATGCTGGAACGGTATGCGCGGGACAGGCGTACCCTAATTAAATTTGCTTTGAGGGTACGCGATAGTACTCACTCTAAGGTTCGCGCAAGTAATTTAAAATGATAGGCGGGGTCTATTTTTGAAAAAGAAAGAAGTTCGGAGAATCTGTCAGTTTTCTGACTGCATACGTATTTTTGCGATCCTCGAGACTGAAGCTCGGACTGATTTTATCTACATAAGATTGACTTTTTTTTGTTTATATTCGTTTAAGTTTGCTGGATATATGAAAATGGAGGTAAAATTGGACAATTTTCGAAGGTCCCTAGTTCTTACAGTAAGCAAAAAAGCAAAACATAGGGACATAGCAGAGGTAACATAGCTTTTATGTTAAAAAATGTTTGCTCTAGTGTCATTATCCAGGGAGGAAACAGGAGAATACGTTTGTATAGACAAAACGGTACTAGTGTAAAAATAACACAAAATACTACAAAGTAGTTGTGATTTCAAACATTTCTTGGAATGTTGAAAGTTTTAGTTTTCGGCATATTTTATGGGTTTAATAGAAACACCTTGATTAACCTATTTTTAAATTCTCGCCTGATTTTGCATTTATTTAAAGATTTGTGCATTTCTTATGTTCTAGCGGCGCCCTTCTACACTCAGATTGTTCAATACGCATAACATTCAACACGCAAAATGTTCCAGACGCAAAATGTACAATTTAGAGACCCCAATCTTTATTAGCGACACATCCAACCAAAATAAGCTGGCCGCGCGTAGGTAGAGTAATGTTTAACGTCGCGCGGCCAGCTTATGTTGGTTTTGCGTAGCTTGATGTGTCGCCGTGTGTACATCATCGCAAAGTTTACAGTTTTATTATATGTGAATATACATATACCTATAGATAGAAATCTTTTAGATTTAATTCTACATCATGAAAAACGAATTACAATAAACAAACACTTTATAAGTGTCATTAGCACTATCAATCAATTCCGATGGAAACTATAAACATTTTATAAAACTTGTTGCCATACGATCGCATGAAAAAAGGGAATACCTAAATTCTGTACCTACACGGATAACATTTTTAGTTTACGATACTACAAAACTTCACGGTTAAAATAAAAAAGGTTCTGTTGACGATAATTTCGTTCAAGGAAATAAAAGTAAAGTATCATTTATGAACATTGTGTAATCAATAAAATTTGATTATTGATTATAATGGGTATATTTTATAAATTAGTAGTAATTACAAGACGAGTTGTTGTTACAGTCACACACCGGACACTGCCCACAAAAAATAGAAATTGACAAGATTACATCAGCACATGTAGTCGGGGAAATCTACGGATTTTTGTATGGAGTAGTTACATTAATTGCACTTTTGGTAAAAATTTGGAATATAGTAGATTATGTTTTTCAGGTATGTAACCTGAAAAACATAAATTCTCAATAATCCCCGATTTTTTCTGTTGTATTATTGAATAATTAAGACATTTACAAAACATAAAATTTAGGTATGAACAAAAAATGGAAAACAGGTGATTTTGTACAGGATGGCTTCGTTCAATACGTTTTACTTATAACAATAATAATCCACGGTTAATATTGTTAATTTGGGTAGATATTTAATATTTTGTAAGTCTTCAAAAATTAGAACCTCAAAACTAAATTATTTACTTTTTGTTTTTACACATTAAATTTGCCTTTTGATTATTAACTGTCTCTATTGCTGGTATGCTGGTCGAAATATTTTTAGAAATAAGCTTGCCATTTGTACATTAATATCGATTTTAAGGTATTTCTCAGGTTTCTGAGCCTATATAACCACGAAATCTCGACAAAAGTGGTATAAACTAACAGTAATATTATTTCAAACACAATTTACTAAAGTGTCTTTAATGCAATCTCAAACCTTATTTTTCCTAGACTAATGCGAAATTGAGTCTAGGGCTGCAATAACTTTAGCTGCGTGCGATATATGACTTTTTCGTAAATAAAATGCATTGACACCCGTCTATTCAAAAAGAGTTTTTATCCTTCGTCCTGAGATTATATTCTCTTTGTTTTGAAAACATAAATTCTAGCGCAGGAAGCTGGAAATAGGTATTGTCTAAATCCATGTTCTAGCGTGTCAATTGTGATGTCAGCCTAGGCTACATGTAACCGTCGAGGTAACCAGAGGGCAATAGAGGGGGTGAGGTAAAAAGTTGGTAGGAGGCAAGGAGTGCCTATACTGTTTTTAGTAATAGGTACTCTTTCTTATATTGTGCTACTGTTAACACTGTACGGAAATAGTTTTACACATCACCAATAGCTGGCGCCACAAGTAATTTCCATCGCTAACATTGTATGTGACACGAATAGTGATTTCAGGTAGACCGCTGGTCACCATATATCGATATTTGTGCATTATCCTCATTGACAATCGCAGTATTCGATAAATAAGATAGTTAGTTCACTAATGTAAGTTAGATACCTACAATAGTTCACTAAATGTAATTAAAATGACAGCTCGTTTTGTAAACTCTACATTTGAATCATTAAGGAATCATTGTAGAGTGACAACTAAAATTAATATTTTTTTAACCCCTTATGTAACGTTTACAAAACGATCTGTGAACAGATTACTCGTACAGGCCAATAAATATTCTAACGAGAACTAGATCCTATACACACACCATAATAATTTTTCAGTGTACCTACAACATAACGAGTTTTTAAATACGTTTTCTTGATAGCGAATTGAATCAATTTTCTCTTAATTTCTCTTTACAATAAATTTCTTTGCGTGTGACTAGACTTCTTACTCGTGGACAAGTTAGTAAAACTAAATGAAATCCCTAATTTAGGATAGCGTAAATAAAAAAAAACCAAAATAAAAAAAAATTAACGTTTGTTTTTGGCGTTTGGGGTTTTTTAAATGTATAATCTAATGTTATTACATAATTTTAGGTTACATGAAAACTACTGAACTGATTTCCATGAAACAAAGCTAAGCTACTCTCGCAAAAATTGGCTTACTATTTTTTAAAAAACGCATTGAAATCGGTCCACCCGTTTGAGAGCTACGATGCCACAGACAGACCGACAGACAGACAAACAGAAAGACAGACCGACATAGGCGTCAAACTTATAACCCCTCTTTTTGCATCGGGGGTTAAAATACAAATGGGTAGTACCCAACCCATGTTTGGGTAGTAATCATTTGTATTTTATACAACGTGTTAATGAATTAACGCAAAACTAGAAAGTAGTTTGTTTAGAATCAAGAGCAGAATCGAATTATCATGTTTTCAACGTAGGACATTTTTTTCAAAATATTAAATAACTTCTTTGTAAAATTTTAAATTTACTGAACTCAATCTCAACCTACCGCACGGGCACACCCACCCTACTTACTACCAAAACAAGCTTCTTAAAGTGTATCCATAAGCACGTTAGCGCGTTCATTCATTGCTGAAAATGATAACAAATCATTTTTGCCTGAAAACTTTAAATGTGAATAACTTTAAATTTCTCTATCAAAATAATGAAATTATTGTTTTAATCTAATTATTTTGTTATAAATCTGTTGGGGTGTATGAGGTTTTGCGCTTATTCATTAACATGTTGTATACTACTACCCAACCATGGGTTGGGTACCTATGGGCCAACTACCTAGTTCTAGCAAAGCTTCTGACCAATCTATGTCTGTAATCAATGTATGCATTGTATGGTAATCCAAGTCTTGAATTAAGGTTCAAAACCTACAATTTACTAAAGCTTCTGTTTTATATTTTCATGAAATATCCAGCTGTTTCAGAAACAGCCATCTGTCAATCCATCCAAAACATATAAATTTTCGTATCAGCTTAATTACCTAAGTCGGTAACATAAGTCCATCCGCCGATCCTTCCAAAACATGTAAATTTTCTAAATTAAAATATTACCTACACAAGGACTAGATACAAATTTAATTAAGTGGATAAAAAGTCAGTCCTCGTTTCCTTCGTAAAAATTCATTAACGTCAATAATTAACTACGCAATAATAATATGACGCCGTAAAGAAAGTAATTATTATTTTTATTACACTAATTGACGTTAAAACAAAAGTCGTGTTTCACCTTACCTGCGGATCTCTAAAACAAAATTGTTTATCGAACATAAGGTCGGATTAAATCTAATCGTCGAGTAAACAACTAAGTAAAATAATAGTTCTGGGACAACAAGGTTAGCAGTGACTTTCGACGAAACTATGAATGTGCCCATTGTGAACAATTTAAATAACAAAAACGATACATTTTATAATCGTAAGTACCTGTAGACTTATTTAGTTTGAGTAATTGTGTATTATTAGGTAAGTAGGTATTCCGGCAGATTTTTTTTACCGTTCCGAACCTTTCAGGGGTCATTCAGACCATCAAACTGAACAGCTTTGACTATGGAAGCAATCATGAATTCGTAAAAAAAATCGGCTGTCTCATACATTTGAATCTAGTATGCATTGCAGTTTAGTATGGAACAGCTGATTATTTTATTGCGATTTAATGTTTAGTCCTATAATAAAAGTTGTTCAGTTTGATGGTCTGAACCACCCCTGAATGTTTCAGTACGGTAAAAAAATCGTCTTTAATTATTAGTTTTCCATATTTCGGCTTAAAATAGATCACCCCAATAAATTCTTACCGTGGGTGTCGTACTAAGGGAGTAAAGATTTCTTATGTATTGTTTATGTGGGTGAAAGTCACCTCTCACCACTTGACACGTCATTCCACCCTGAAACATAAATTGTTAAATGTGAGCATTGCTACAACTGCATTCTTAAACAGAAAGTTGGTAGTTGTAGCAATGTTTCTGACCACCCCGAAAGGGATTGGATGAGTTTATGTATGTATGTTGATAATGACTTGCGAGACCTTAATCTCATACAAATTTAACTAATATTATTCCGAATAAAGTTTGATTATTCCTGTTAAAAGAAAACGTGGCAAGGAAATTTGCATTTTCGAGATAGGTAAACAGATTTTTGAGACGAAAATATGTGAAATAAAATGTAAGAAACTGCAATAAAATGTAAGAGTTTTATCGTTTTCTTTCGAACAAATCGTTGACTAGGAGATAGATTTTAATATTGAAATATTTATCATACATTAAGGTCATAGGGTTGAACCAACACGTCCTTTCGACAAAATCAAGATCTATTTCATTGTTCCTGGGTGTCTTTGTCTTCAATACACTTTAGCTTAAGACGCTCCCCGTAGGCAAGGCCGGGCCATTTTTGCTGATTTTTTGAAGCTATCTTCTTGTTATTTGAAAGACTTACAAATTAATGAAAAATATTGCAATGATCTTCAACATCTGGGCTTTATTTGCTATGAAGAATATTTATTATTTTTCTATAAAACACATATAAAACCTGTGTTCGAAAGAAAGCCTAAATATTGGAAAAAATCTGTATTATGTGCATTTTCTTTATAATTTGAACACACTTTTGCTTGCGACACACACCATTTTGTAGACAATATTAAGATCTAAAAATTCTAAAAAGTATTTTTTTTAATACTTATATTTAATGAGTTAATTAGATACATTCAAAATTAGGTACGAATGATTATCTAAATTGATTCAGTGGCATAATGAAGGACAAACCGCAGTCAGAAATAGGTATACCTACTAGTAAAGGTGAGGCGGCTCTGAAAGGGTCAAGGTCGTTCAGTCGGGGATACCTCTTAAGATACTGTATTATTTCCCAATTAGAATTTTAGCAAAATAATCTACGCTGAAGAAGAAAATCTGACACGTATGTGTAGTCCACCAATATGTATTTGGCACGCGTGTTGGACTGACGCCCATACAACCTCTCTGAGGGTAGGCCTGTGCCTTTCTGTGGGACCTATATACGCTGATGATGATGATGGTGAAGTAGGTAACTTAAAACAAAATGAAAAAAACGGCAGTATCATTATGTTACTTTATATGATTACAGGGTGAAATTGATATCATTATCATCCTTTTAAATTAAGAGTCTACCCATCATACTGAACAAATTCTAGTATAGGAGCAAACAGGGGCAAAAAAAATCAGCTGATCTATACTAAACTGCAATGCCTACTCGTATGCAGCAGCAGATTTTTTTTTTGCTCCGATCGGTTAGCTCCCATAGTAAAAGTTGTTAGTAGTTTAAAAGGATGCTAATGATTTCAATTTTTAAAAAAGTGTCAGCATATTACAATAGTTTGTTTCGTATTCTTCTTCTTCTTATCGTGTGGGCAGCAAGTGGTGTCAGAGTTTTTTCAGACCGCCTTACGGCCTCTGACGTGGTTTTTATGTAAGGACTACTAACACCAGAGATAGTAGCCGGGACCAACGGCTTAACTTGCCATCCGAAGCACAGATCATCTTTCTTTTCAGACAATCTGATGATTCGGCCTGTAATGTCCTTACCAACTGGGGAAAAACGCACAAACTGCTAAGCGGCAGACAGAGGTGGCAACCCTAGTTTTACCAGTTCTTAACATCGATCTCCTTCAGATGGCACCTCATTTACTTCCCAAACAGATCGGTGGTAAATCATCATGGTAAAGGCACTTGCGCTAAGATTTTGCAAGGCAACCCGGCGGCGTTGTATGAACCTCTGTATTAACATTTACTTAAATCACATTTCGTTCTCCAAACAAATTATTAGGTGCATAATTTTACGATCGGATTTCGTACCATAATAATATTATATTTAACACAATTATTGTTGGTTTTTTCAGTTCCTCACAAAGTGTACCACCAAGAATACTATATAGAACCCCAGAGCAAGCCCAAAGGACACCGAGCGACTTTCCAAGGCGCATTGAAACTCACAATTGTAATTGGACAATGTTTTGGACTTCTTCCTGTTGTGGGTGTTTGTGATGTTGATACATCTAAGCTCAGGTTTGGTTTACATCATTATCAGATCTTATAACAGTTGTTATAATGACATAATATATGAGGCGTAGTATATAGGGTCCTTCTTAATATGCTAACACTTTTTTAAGATTAAATTAAGATAGTGGAAGATAGGTGACGTTCTTGCATTACGCACTCGAAAAATGGATGTACTTTTCATGTACTTACGAGTGAAAAGTAAAGCCGTGTGATTTGTTTTTTTTTCTTTTTGAATGATTTGTACAACGAGTTTTAAGCACACGAAAGCATTGTAGTACGTTTATCCCGACTAAAATCAAAAAAGTATCTCAATAACGCAATGCCGCTCTAAGTAAATTAGGCGACGAAAGTCGGTCGACGGTCTATGTGCTATAGACTAGTCACCTATCTTGCTATTTTATTTAATCAAAGCAATGAATAGTTCTTGAAAACACCTAAACACACTAACAGGCTGCATATTTCAAAATACATAACAGTTAAAGGCGTGGCAAGCTTCGACAAAATTATTTTGGTCGAAGGTGGCAAGTTCCCGCTCTCGACGCGTAATGCCCTAAAACCAATAATTTTATTAAACGCATAATGACGTATTTTCAAAATGACTTCATTACAAACAGACCTAATCGCGAATTAACCCAAACGTACTTTACGTTTGGTTTAAGGTCATTTGACATGTTTTTGCAAAGTAGTAAACTGAAGTGGCAATGGGCTGGTCATTATTTTCCGAAGAACTAACACATTATGGGGACATAAAGTTCTAGAATTGAGATCACAAACTAGGGTATTGAACAGTGGACAATAACGTGCTCATATTATTAAAAGGTTGGTTATCTAAAGCTGGCGCTTTCATACACACAAATGCGTTTTTAGTGTCACAGCGTCCGCAAACTTTTCATTATGCGTGAAGTGAAACAAAGGGATTGCGTAAATGTGTGGCACGCGCCAGCTTTAGATAACCGACCAAGTTGGTTTCAGTAACAAACATTCCGACCATTCAACCGACCATTCGACGATGAAAAAAGCCGTGGTGGTCCAGTGGCGAGTAACCTTGCCTGCCGTGCAGGAGGCGATGGTTCGATCCCCGTCCAGGCCGACTCGTACCAAAGAGTTTTTCGGTATTTATCGATTTGTAACGCCACTGGCTTTTCGGTGAAGGAAAACATCGTGAGGAAACCTGCATGCTTCAATTTTGAGGCATGTATTGTACCCACTGTCCATTATGTGGCGACGGGCTCGCCGCCCATCACACTGGACAGAGTTTCGGTACTACTGGTGAAACGTGGATGTTCTGAGGTTTCAGAATATTTCTGACTACCCCCTTGGGGAATATAGTCGTGAGCATATGCTATGCTATGCATTTTGATCATTCCACACACGAAACGCAGACAAAAAATATAAAGATTTTACACAATTTCACTCTGGTAACTCTAATGTTTATTTTTTGACAGGTTAACATTTTTCTCAGGAAGGTTTTTATACAGTATACTGTCAATTGTTGGACAAAGTGGTATGTTTCTGTTGGGCATACTCAAGCTTATCACGAATACGGATGGCAGTCTATCTCATAACAGTAAGACATTGTACCTTAGATAGTATTAGACATTATTAGGCAGTCTGAAAAAAAGTTTAGAAATGATCAAAACGACTTTCATATTAGAACCATTATACCAGAAATTGCTCGTTAGGGAATCGAGAAAAGCACGTAAGAAAGTTTACGAAAATAAATTAACAGCTGTTGACAACTTTCAGCATATCTAGTATTCTTCGGCAGCAACACTTTTATAACTATACTTTACCTAAAAATGGCGACAAAATGGCCTCGACTTTGTCAACAAATATCTAAGACTGAGGCTGCCGACCCCAACATGGATGCCTCACTTATTAAGAGATGTAATATATCTTGCATTGTCGTCCTTTCTCTGGCTATCGGTAAGTCAAATATCAAATAATTATTGATCATTATTGCTATTTCCTTAGCCTACTATTTTCCCCCTATCGATAAACTCGATGATTATTTAAATGACCAAAATGTCTGGTCTTGACAATGTTACGCTGTGTAATTTGATATTAGATTTTTGTAACTGTACTTTGTATATTTTGTTTTGTTTAAAAGAAGTGTGTAAGTGTGTTGTAGAGTTTCTGGCCGCATCTTCTAACGGAACACCTTCCGACGCGGTGGTAGATTCAAAAACATGACGTCAGAAAGTTATCTCAAATAAACAATTTTAACTTGACTTGAATTGAAATAAAGAAAAAATTTAGTAAGCTTTTATTGAAGTTTATTCAAATGAAAATATAATGTAAAGAATTTGATTGGTGTGGAAAAAACAAAATATAGTAAATATAGTTCGCATGGGTGGAATATATAAAAAGCTTTGTTACGGGAATATAATAACAATAGAAATTAAACGTATAGTAGAAGAAACCTTTAAAAACAAACTTGTATTTTAGTTAAGTACATAATTTTATTTCGGCAGTAATAAATTCTATTTAAAATTAAATAGCATGAATGGAAAATTTAAAAAGCTTTTATAAAGTGTTTTATTACAAATTTTTACCCCATAATCATCATCATCTGTAAGCCAACTACTCTTCGAGACCAAACTTACAAGCCCAAACTCGGTGGGTTTACGTTGAATACTGCGGAGATCACGTGTTGACTACCTTGTTCCATCATCAGACCATGATTAGCATCCCTAGTTAGCTTACAACCAACTCCTCATTGAGACCTATTTAACGAGCCCATACTAAGCGAGTTTATGTTGAATACTGCGGAGATCCTGTAGTGACCTTTCGGCACCATCATCAAACCCAGATCCCCATCTGTAAGCCAACTGCCCAGCGTGACTAATCTAATGATCCCAATCTCGGTAAGTCTACGTTAACTACAGCGAAGATCCTGGCTCCACCGTCAGATCAGCTCCTAGATGTACATAACATGCATTGTCATCGAGTTTTGTCAAAATTGACTGTTTGGTGTACTGAAAATTCTTTATTTCTTTTGCAGTAGAACATCTACTATCTGATTTATCTGGAATAGCTGTTGCTATGGATTGTCAGCCGGAAAAGAATATATTCGATGCCTTCCTTCTTCAATGTTTTTCTTGGATCTGGAATTTTATACCTTACAATCGTTTGTATAGTTTTATTTGCAAGGTATGGAATCAGCTATTTAAGTAAAATCATCCAAGAATGTATTATTGCTAATTTTATCCGCGGTAGATCACACACAAAAGTTACGACGTGACGTGGAAAATGCGTTCCCACGTCTTTTTTGTGTATAATATGACTCACATACAATACTTTGGAGTACCACACAAATCTGCATACAGAGTCATAGCCGTCTCTGTATCGAGTTATCTTTAGATCTAAAACGTGTGACGTGTTCAACGTCGCGTCATGTCGCTGTAAGAACTTTTGGAAGTATCATGGTAAAAGAACAAAAAATGGATCGCAAAAGTTTTTAGTTAAAATCTTAGATTATAAACCCATCTACGATTAACATCTTGTGTCAAACATGTTATAAAATCTAGTGCTATACAGTTTTTTACGGCATTCATATTTGTAAGGGTAGGCTTACTGGTCTGTGGTTGACATATGTCAACTACACTATAAAAAGTCGCGGAACATACATGGGGGTGATTCGGATACCTCACGACATGCCAGACCTAATTTTTTTTTGGTGACTTCTATAGACCGGCCACCCTGTATAATCCATTGAGGTACTAAGGCGACACCCAGACTAAATTGTTTGTAACTTCAGTACAGGCCAAATGGCATATTACTTACTTAGCCTGTGCCAGGCGCTCGTCGCAGCGTGACGCTTTCAGTGCGCGCCTTGCACTGCTGATCGTGGTGCACAGATTTTATTCGCGTGGTCTGTTCTGTCAGACCAGCGATTTATATTACCTACTTAGTACCCAACTATATGTGCTACTATAATTAAATTATTAACTATGTTTGTTTTCAGTTCTTCACCGTACAATTAACTTTCAACTGGAACTTTGCTGATGCTTTTGTTATTTGCATCAGTTGGTATTTGACGTCTAGACTTGAACAAATTAATAAAAGGATCAAAACTGTAAAGAGAAAAGTATAATCATTTTAATCAACTTAGTGAATTTTGTTGAATTTTTTTTATTCTGCTTAATCCCACTGTTGGGCAAAGATCTCTCCTAAACTCTTCCATGATTATTTAGGAAGAAAGGACCGTATCCCGCCATGCTTCTTTCAATTATCTTTTGTAAATTCGTTATAATCAAGGCTCAGTTGCCGTGACGATTGATAATGTAAAAGAGTTTTTATAATTTTATAAGGGGAATTATAAGTAAATTCATATAATTTTGTGTCGACCACGTAACCCAACCTCTGATTTTATACGTAAGCAACGGGAAAATGAGAAAGCTTCTAATAAACTTATTTGTCTATTTAACTAAATATTTTAAAGAAAGCGTTATGTAAGGAACAAAAAATATATTAAGTTGTCCTATTGATTTATATGATTTATACGTACATCACCATCTTATTTACTAACTCAGCCACAGATTAGGTCAGTCTGATTATTTTAGACCATATTTATATCAGTTCTAGTGCTTCATTAAGAACTTTTCCTTACTTTCTATTACTGTATTCTTCTACGATTTCTTTTTTTCCCTTTTCACAATTTTATAAAGTTTTTCCCCTGTTATTAACTTATTAAGATATTTTCAAATTCTTTTTTCCTTTAATTAAAGAATTTATTTGTGTTAGTAGGTTACCTAGTCATTAGTCACTTTGATTTCAATAAATTTAATATAAGAATATGAAAAATGTAAAAACACCAAGACACCAACAAAATTTTTTTACCTATATTGATATAAATCTTTAAAAACAATGCATGGATTTCTCTAGCTTGGCACTGCAATAATGTTAATATTATTGATACATCTTTTATAACCTTAAACCTTCTAATCGTCTTAGTGCGACATCCCATCGTCATTCTGGCGTACTATGCGTGAAGACTACAGTCAAGCTATCAATCTGGTCAAGAGAGTAGATGACGTCATCAATGGGGTCATGCTAATCTCCTTCGCTAACAACCTCTTCTCTATCTGCCTACAGTTGCTCCATATTCTTGAGTAAGACTTGTTCTATTTATTAATCGTGTTTTAGGGTTCCGTACCCAAAGGGTAGAAACGGGACCCTATTCATAAGCCTACGCTGCCCGTCTTTCCTACCTATTTATGACTGTAACTTTTGAACCACAATAGCTAGACAGTTAAAATGTTCACAGAATGTGTGTTATTATGGCGGATTTGCTAACAAATAACAAAAATGACAAAACGTAAAAATTAAGGGAGTCCTCATACAAGATACTAGTTTGTATCAACGTTTTTTCTTCTCGCTCTATCGTAAAAACGGTAATACATACAAGCGTCAAACTTGGTTGGATTATAGAGAAAACTCTAAGGTATAACAACAAATAATAAAAACCGGCCAAGTGTGTGTTGGTCTAGCACAACAGGTCCCAGAGAAAACTAATCTTTTTTGCAAGTTTATAAATGTTGTGTGGTGGTGGGAATCCTCGGCGTGCGAGTAGCCCGACTCGCACTTGACCGGTTTTATCAATCGTGTTTTTATTATTTTCTTTAAGAAAATACTTTTTGATTCAAGTTGGTTGCGTCTCACCTTCATGTGAATTGTGCATGCGTTCTGATGTTTTTGCAATACAACTTATAAAACTTTTTATCATCATCATCATCCACAGCCTGATTTCACCCACTCCAAAATGGAAATAGCGATTTTCTTTTTTCTTCGTTGGTCTAATGTTCAATTATTTATGCCAAATTTAAGCTTCCTGTCTGCGTACGTGTTCGACGACACGCACCCGCCCCGCACCCGCGCACGCCATCGCGCCTCTATGTCGCCACCCGCGTTTTACCCACATGGAAAATACATTGCTTATGATTTGAGTCTTATGACTATGACAAATTATAGCGTGCGCGGGGCGGGTGCGGATCGTCTGAACGCGCCCTAAGGGTCTCTGAAAAAACCTATGTGACACACGAACGGACGGACCGACAGCCACCGAGTCGGTTTCATAAGTGTACCTATTTTGGTACAGAACACTAAAAACGTGTCTCAATATTTTATTAACAGAGACGGAATCAAACGTACTCCAGTGTGCAATCGGGAACCTGACGAAAGGTAATTTGGATCATCTATCGACATTATTATCACTACAGTATCTATTGCTGACTTCTCTTCTATTTGCAGGCTACTGAAGGGTTACGGGCAAATAGTGTACTTAGTGTACTCCTTTTCGTTCCTCGTCTCTCGATCGCTGGCAGTGTCTCTAATAGCTGCACGTGTTCATACGGCTAGTCTGGCGCCCGCGCAGGAGTTGTATGAAGTCCCTTCTTCGGCTTATTGTGTTGAGGTATTATTTTTGTAAACCATTGACTTGCTAACTTATGGACGCTAGGTCTAATATAAAATTCCCGAAAAAAGTGTCCCAGACTAACTGTTATTTAATTTTGCATGCTTTATTTTAACAAATTCTTACAGCACAGCAACACGGCATGCAGACTCACGTAGTCCGTTAGCAAAACGAAGACAGGCGCGTAATTGTTTCTCTTTACTATGTTTTTTTTTCTCCTTTGGTTCGGACTATCTATACCAGCTTCCTGGTTTGGACACTTTTGAGCGAGAACCCTACATCCAGTAGTTGGTAAGTCGATGGTGTAAACACTGAACTTTTTGATGGCGTTGGTTGGTTCTAAACTGTGGACAATAAACCTCTCTTTCTTCCTGGCTTGTTAATTTCATAATGGTGGCGGAGTCAGCCATTGGCGCCTGTTCGAACAGCAGTAGTTCTTGCAACGAAGAATAAAGAAATTAGAACAATAATTTTTAGATTCCCTGATTAGATTGTCAACAATACGACCCACGTTTAATAAGCTACGGCCACGGGCCACGTCAAATATAATACCTAGGCTTGAACTAGTGATCAAAAAGTATACCTATTTAACAGGTTACAATTTCATGTTAAATTGGACTATTAATTTAAAACCAATACACATGCAGCTTCCTAAATTGGACGAAGAAGCTTAATTGGACTATTGTCGCTTTTAAGACGGTTTTGACGTTGAGAACTAGGAACTAAAAGGATTTTTTTTACGAAAAGAATGTTACGTGACTGTGTTCGTAAACAGGACTGTTGCGTAATAACTTTGTAACCTGTATTTACAGGTCCAACGATTCCTAAGCCAGATCCATGGAGATTCGGTGTCATTGAGTGGTCTTCAGCTATTCAGCGTGAAACGCGGAATAGTATTGACGGTAAAATCTTGTTCTAAATCAGAATATAATTATGCGGCGAGTAAGGTAAACATTATTAAATGCGACACTACTTTGCGGGACCTAACGCCGAAATAAAATTGTTAAGACGGAGCGTGCTGTAGATTTTTTCACAATGTTTCGTGAATTGACGAATCATATCCGGTTTTTAGACCGAAATTTCGAGACTTGTGTAGACAGCTTGTTGTGTAAAAATGTATATACTTCATGATTCTACACTCTCCTAGAACTATACTCTCTAATATTTTTCAAGGAAACACCTAACAGCTGTATTTCCAAGAATTAGAAAAACATTTTTCTTCCTTGAGTCTTTAAGGGAGGTTATCGCTTAATATAATGTTGACAAATACTTGCTTTATGTATCCTCTTGGGACGATTTGGTCAGAACTTAGCTGGAATTCGGTTCTGACCGATACATTTACAAAAAAATAGTTTATTTTGTTTATGTTTAAAAGATGTGTTGTAGAGTTTCTGGCCTTCTCTACAGCAAAACACTTTCCAATGATATCATAGAGTCACAAAACTGTATCATAAAGTTATTTATTTAGTGTACCTGTAATGTTGTAGAGGATCCTTCTTAAAAACTGCAATCCAAATGTATAGGAAAGCAGATTTCGCGATTTTCGCGCCTTTAAAATTCTTGGAATTTTATTTCGTTCAATTTTAAAATTTGTACTCTTATTCTAAATTAGAGTTGAATAAAGTTATAGAATTGAATTAAAATACACAAACAAACTAAAATTAATCATAATTAAAAGAATTTGTTTAGTTTCTAAGGCATTCTTATCTTATTATTATGTTCCTTGTTTCAGATTGCGGGAATAATAGTTACTTACGAGCTAGTTCTGATGCAATTTGCTGGAGTCTCAACGACGGTGGCGCCCTCTATTGGACCAGTTATATTTTTACCTAGTGAATCAACGACACAATCCTAAACTATTTGTTAACGTGTCTCCGAACCTAAATATTGTATTTATACAGGGTGTGAGGGTAGACAGTTGCATTACTTTAAGGAGTGAATGTACACATGATACTTAGCAATATTCCCTACGAAAGCTATAGGAAATTCGGATTTTTTCTTTACTTTTCATACTAATTACAATCAGCTGATTGAACGTTTGTATAAAATATAAAAAGTATAAATTCTTAATATGCTGACACTTTTTTAAGGAGATGGTTGGTTTTTGATGGTCTAATCATTCCCTTTAAAAAGTTTCAGCATATTGTGGAGGAACTACTGTGGAATGTTCCTCCGGTGAAAAGGGAAGATCTTCCGCCAGGCTAGGTGTGAAGCCTGGGGACCGGCCGTGGTCCAACAGATCTTAGTTGGACCTTGTATATATATCGAATCTCTGTGATTATTTCTCTTGCGCGATTCGTGTCTTGTATACAATTGTGAACCTTATGTGTAGCGGCTAACGGGTTACCAATGTGACGTCGCAAGTTATCTTACGTGCACATTTGCGAGTGCGACCGTAGCGCCATCTGTAAGTTTCGTTGCTATAACTTGTGGGTATTGACATCTGTGGCAAGTCCCCACAATATTAAGAAGTACCCTATATGTATGTGCTTTGGAATGTCTTTATTATTCATAATACCACCTAGTTGCTCATGTCCTGTTTTTGTAATTTATTTTTAACTGACTTCAAATAAGGAGGAGGTTCTATGTTCGGCTGTATGTATTTTGAATGTTTTTTCACTGATCGTTTCGTCAACGACCAATTTCAAAAAGTTTTTTTATGGGTTTGAAAGGGTTTTTTAATTTTAGGCTATTTAATTTTGTGAAGATGTGATGATGCGCTTCGGAGCTACACAATAGAACTCCTCAAAAGTTGACGGCAAATCATCGGCGATTAAAATATTTTTGCTTCGTTTCGATGTACCCTCTGCCAATTTGCACTATAGTCATCAAGTGTAATATTTAGTATGATTAAAATATAAAACAAAAACAATTATTTCGCGTTTTTATTAAATTATGAATTTTGTTATTTCAATACAACGGCAGCAACGTGAAAATTTAATTAAGTAAATAAAAATATTTTATCGATGAAAATAAATTATAAATGCTTAGTTTTTAATTACTAACAAGATTTTAATTAACATTTTGTTCGTAATTAAAAATATAGTATACTGCGTGGCACTGAACAATGGACTCTCCCGAAAATATTAATAATCGTTTTAGGATTATTATTATTGGTCAAATCCAATGAAAAAATTTTATTCTATATACTATTATATAGATAGCTATCTGACGTCATGTTTTGACTCTACCACCGCTTCAGAAGGTGTTCTGCTGTAGAGAAGATGCCAGAAACTCTAAACGGTTTGTGGAATACGGTTTCAGACATACTATTTTAACTATCAAAAATGATTAGTTTTGATCATGCTGCACCGCCCCGCCGGCGACCACTTCGATAAACTATAACTTTAAAACGGTAAATAAATTTTAACACAGTTCATTCAATGTAAAATTTTCAGGACAGCCCATCGTTCAGTGCCATCCAGTACATTATATACATAATACTAATTTATATACAGGGTTTTTCCTCATATGCTTTTTAAGCGTATTCAGATCATGAAACTGAACAAACTTTCTCTATGGGACCATTATCGAAACCGCGAAAAAAATAACAGCTGTCCCGTACATTTGGGTCAAGTATGTATGGAACAGCAGATTTATTTTTTGCGATATCGATAATGGTCTCATAGAAAGATTGATCCGCACCACGCGTGCTCAATGCGGATTGGTAGACTTCACATACAGATCAGAATTTCTTCTTCAGCGTATACAGGTATCCTCACCATGTTTTCCTTCACCGTTTGAAAGCACCTGACATTAAGGGTGCGTTGATTTCTACTGAAGAAGACCGGAGTGGAGATGTGTATAAATAACTTTTCGGAATCAAGTTGTTTTATTTGTTGATTTTTCACATCTTCTTGTCATATCAATGGTTCTTCAGTGGTGTTTTTATATTTTACTGGCCAGGTTTCACTAGTATTGACGTTTACGTCGAAATCTTCTAACACGTGTCGAAAGCTTTAATCTAAGAGGAAGGATCTCCATAAAGTCCGCATAAATTTACGAGTGTAGTTGGTCTCTTTTGTCTTATGACGTACCTTTAATAGTGAAAGGAGATGGAACTATAGATATTTGTTTATGCGGCTGTCCACTTTTTTTGAGCTAGAGTGTGTGAAAAGTGACCGTCAACATAAGGCCATACGTCACTTGGTGCCTTTTGTCCATACTACTTGACACCACACACTCAAACCTAAACGTCAAAAAAAGTGGACACTTTACAATTAGTATGGCTCACTCTAGTCTTAAAGAGAGATCCTTCCTCTTAGGCTTTAATGCAGAAATGCGACAGTGTGATGTTATTTTGTCGTTTTAAAGGCAAATAGTTATTTTAGGCAGAATGAATAAAGCTAGTACACATTCAAACTTTAGTTGCAGTATCGAATTGGACTTCACCTGATTTGTAAATGACACAAAACTGCGTTAAACAAAATTATGTAATTAATATTTAATCACAATCGATTCCTAACCATAGTTATTTTTCATGGTATCTTACTTGCCGATCTCTAACTCACAACTGTTTATCAAACATACGTAGAATTAAATCAAATTGTCGAGTAAACAAAGTATAATAATATACACTTTTGGATCAGTAACATGGTGAACAGTTAGGTACTTTCAACGAAACTATGAATGTGCCTATTGTGAATAATTTAAAAAATAAGCACCAGATATTTTATAATCGTAAGTAAAGATTTGCTTTGTTTGAAAGTTATTTATTATTACATTATACATGTTTTTGTCTCGATTATAATTTGACATCTTATATTTTGGCTGTGAGTGTTGATAACGAATTACTTACTTACGAAACCTTGATATAAGGAGATCAAGTAATTAATAATTGGAAAAATAAATAATATGTAGTTTAAAAAGTAGGAAGCGTTAACTATTATTACTAATTTATCCGCCGAAAGTTTGACTTTTCCGATGAAAAAAAACGTAGCAATAAAACCTGTATTTCCAAGGTAAACAATTTTTTAAAATGAAATAGTTAGGTAGGTAAAGTGAGAGAATTATATTTTTGATTTGCTATTCGAACAAAAGGTGAACCAACCTGGTGAAGGCGGTGGGAACCCGTTGGATGAGACCAGCGCAGGACTGGTCGTTGTGGCGATCCTTAGGAAAGGCCTATGTCTATCAGTAGGCGTCCATCGGCTGAGATGATGATAATGATTCGATCAAATGGGACCAATATTGAAAACGTTGAACAAATTTCAATATTAAGTCCCAAAGTAAAAGTTTATCAGTTTTACCTAACGTATTTAAGTACCCAAGTGGATATTTTAATGGAGTCGCGCTGCAAGTCTAGTGGAGTACGGACGCGTGCGTATCGGCGCGTTGGGCTTGCACGTGGCTTCGCCATTTTGTGAACTCTTTTGTGTTTTAACCTTAAAACAATCCCTTGAGATTATAAACTACTTACATTGACAAAACTGCCACGCTAGATTTAATACTACTGATCATTTTCCTTCGTATACTCTCCACATAACGAGACATTGGCTGAATTGTGATAACACATCGGATGCCACTAAACAAAAATTGAATTGAATTGATATTTCAATGATCATGGATCGATTCACATTTGCAATAATTTCGATACATTAATGTACGAACTAGAAACTCAAATTAATTGTACAGACATAAGAGTTCAATGCCAGACATCAACCTAAATGTGATGAGTACTCGTCAACATTTACTTTGAGATAAAACACATTCTTATTTAATTTTTTCAGTTCCTCACAAAGTGTACCACCAAGAATACTATATAGCACCCCAAAGCAAACCCAAAGGACAGCGAGCTACCTTCCACGCCGCATTGAAACTCACAATTATAATTGGACAATGTTTTGGACTTCTGCCTGTTTTGGGTGTTTGTGATGTTGATACATCTAAGCTCAGGTTTGGTTTACATCATTAGTAGATGTTTGTTTGTGTAGTTACGATACAATAATAAAAGCTTAAATCCATTCCAAATAGAAACGACATTTTAAGGCTATTTGAATTACAGAAACAGAGATTTGAAACACTTACTCTCACTTATTCTTAGAACAGTTTTAGTACCGTCCACGATATGTTGGATAGTATATCTTTCAGATAAATAAAGTGTATTTGCTAATCAGAATTGCCTAGAAAGCTAAATAGGAATTGGAAAATCTGTTCGTACTTATTTAAAATGTCAATTTCTAGTTATGAATTAATTGACTGAACTGACTCGAACAGAATTGAGTAAATTGTTTAAAAATAATTTGTAGCGCGCTCTATACAAACGAAGTATAGTTATATCTCAATACTAACTAATGTCTTGTGTGTCAATGAAATTTTTCAGAAACAATCTATAATCTAATCTCTATGCTTGTATGCCGTCAGATTTTTGTTAAATTTATAGTTTTAAAGTTACAGTTCCTAAAAGATTTCCATACAAACCTTAAATTAATCCTAGCATTGAAATTGTAGATATAAACGAAAATCTGACAACATATAAGCATTAGAGATTAGTTTCTAAAAAAATTCATTAACTTGAATTGGTTAGTATTGAGATATAACCAACCTTCGTTTGTATGGGGCGCGCTCCGAATTATATTCCCTTAATATTGGAGGTTCTCTGAAGACAGCTCAGTTTCCTAAAAACGTTTACACACAACAAAGCTCCACTCTGCTTACTCTAACGTTTATTTTCGACAGGTTCACATTTTTCTCAGGAAGGTGTTTGTATAGTATTGTGTCAATAGCAGGACAAAGTGTCTTGGTGCTGTTGTGTGTGATCCAGCTTATCAAAGATACGGATGGTAATTTATCTTCTCACTGTAAGTTCTAACTGTTTAATCTCTAAATTGTTTCAGAAAAAGATTAATGGCCTAGCCACGGGACACGGCGAACTGCGGCGCGAAAAGCGATTTTTTCAATACACTACCTACGCGTTACTGCGTGCTTGTGCAAATAGTAGGGACACAACGCTCAGTGTATTGAAAAATCGCTTTCCGCGCCGCATTTCGCCCTGTCTCGTGGCCAGGCGGTTAGGGCACCACAAAAAGCAGCGATCTCTTGACGATAAAACTCTTGGCGTTATAATAGCAAGCGATATTTATAGTTTACTCTTGTCAAAACGGTTTAGTTGCTTAGAAGTTCTTCAATCTGCTCCCACGCAGTTAGATAACTCAGATTACACTGATTAGTATAGGTCCAAAGCATCATAAAAACGTCTTGTTATTCTGAATTTTAATGAAATTTAGCGCCTCAAACGTAGGTATATCAAGACCTACGTAGTTGCTTACAAAGTTTTGTGCGATTTAACGCAGTTAGAAAAGCCATCAGGAAAAACATGTGTACTGCAGCAAAAAAGTTTGAATAAGTACTTTATAACTTTACCCTTTAACTTTCAGCAACTATAGTATTCTACGCCAGCAACAGTGTTACAACTGTACTTTACTTGAAAATGGCAGCAAAATGGCCTCGACTTTGTCAACAAATATCTAAGACAGAGGCTGCCGACCCCAACATGGATGCCTCACTTATTAAGAGATGCAACATCTCGTGCATTCTCGTCCTTTCTTTAGCCATCAGTAAGTAAAAAGATAGGGATAAAATAGAGTATTAATCGACCTCAAACGTTGGTTTGGTTTACGCTAATGAGCGTAAAAAGAAGAATGTTTATGGAAATTCTAAAGACTTCCAATGATTAATTTATATCAAATCGATATTGTATTGTGTCCCTCGGCTATATCTAAATGTTTATTTATCTATCTATATGTCGTAATGTATTTTTAGATTTATGTTGATCGGAAACAAATATTAAGATAAATAAATTTTTCTGAGATCGTTAAAATAAATACAACAAATTTTAGAAAAATTTACGACTTGTCGTATATTATTCTAGTCCTCAAAGTCAAAGTCAAAGTCAAAGTCAATATAATTTATTCAATATAGGAGCTTGCAGCACACTTATCAAACGTCAAATCTTTTTTAAAGCTACCACCGCGTCGGAACGTGTTGTCGCTGTAGAGAAGATGCGGCCAGAAACTCTACAACATAAGACGACTTAATAACTATTACAATATAAATTCTTAAAATCTAATAATTGATCGTATTTGTGAAAATACTTATTATTTCTTTTGCAGTTGAACACCTCCTGTCTGTTGTGTCTGGACTAGCTTTGGCTATTGATTGTCAGCCAGAAAGGAATCTATTCGATGCCTTCATTCTTCAAGCTTTTCCTTGGCTCTGGTCTTTCACGCCGTTCAATCGTTTGTATGGTGCTATTACTCTGGTACGGAATTAGCTATTTAAATAGGGTCATAATATGAAAATAGTTTTTGTTATTTAGTCAAACTCTGAGCCACGTTATGCGTTAGTAAATTCAAATCTGCATAAATAGTCATAGCCTCTCTGTTTAGCCCTTTTTGATCTAAAAAGATAACGTGGTACAGGCAGAAAAGAGTAAGCAAACATTTTATTCAAAATCTTTCGTCAAACAGATCTGAGTCCATAACTTTTATGCAGAGTACGGGTGATTGATAATTTACTGAGATCCATGTCCCAGATACATCTTTTTGAGGCTGACTTTATAGCCTGACTATAGAGACTCATCAGTTCACATTAACTGATTGACCGTTTATTTCAAACAAGCGATTCAAAGTATTCATCACTACTATGTTTGTTTTCAGTTTTTCAACTTTCAATGCACTTTCAACTGGAACTTTGCTGATGCTTTTGTTATTTGCATCAGTTGGTATTTGACGTCTAGACTTGAACAAATTAATAAAAGGATCAAAACTGTTAGAGGACAAGTATGATGTAATATTTTACCTCACATAGCGGCTTCATTAAATCACTTTTTAACCAAGTTGTTAACATTAATATAAAAAGATTATATTGTTTCCTAAGTATCGGCAACATTATACTTATGTATTTATTAATTTGTTAGTAAATATTAGTATAATTGTTTATCCCCTATGTTTATCCCATACTATTAAACGAGCAACATTTGTTAATATATCCGTAATCGTGTTCTAGAAAACGGCTCTGACGATTTAGATGAATCTTTGTAGTTAGATGATGTTTTACTTTTTAAGTTAATCAATACTCCATTTCAAATAGCAACGAAATTGTAAGGCTATTACAGAATCAGAGATTTGAAACACTTCCTCTCACTTATTCTTACAGCTTTAGAAACGTCCAAGATATGTCGGATAGTATATCTTTCTGATAAACAAATTATATTTGCAAATCAAAATTGGCCAGAACGCTATATAGGAATTCGAAAATCTTATCGTTTCTATTTGAAATGTAGTATTCATAGGTTTCATTCCTGAAAAAATCAGATTTCACACAAAAAAAATCATTTTCTTAATCACATTGATGAAATCTATCTAGATTAACTTGGATAACGTTGGGCAAACCACGATCGCCCAGGTACTGTTCGATGTTCATATAATGACTGTAACCTTTTGACAATGCTTGACTGGTTTGAACACAATAAACATAATTTCACACAAGTTTCTTTGCAGTCTGCATGCTTTTACATACGATTTTATTGAATTTTTCTATATATAACAATTAACCTATTCTCCTTTATTCTTTTTAGTATGCCCCATCGTCATTCTGGCGCACCATGCGTGAGGATTACAGCCGTGCTGCCCATTTGGTGAGGAGAGTGGATGACGTCATCAGTGGAATCATCTTCATCTCTTTCGCTAACAACCTCTTCTTTATCTGCCTCCAGTTGTTCAATTCTCTTCAGTAAGACTTAATTTCCTTATTTAATTGGGTTTTTATTATGATTCGTCGAGGCACGGATCTTGAACGCTGTTCTTCGGTTCAACCTTGTACGCACTATTTACTAACAAGACAGCATGCACTATTTTTGTCTAAATATGCTCATTCGAACGGTCAAGATCCGTGCCATGACTTATATCTTACCTAATATATGTACACAGGGTGTAAGTGACAGCCTAGCAAATACTGAAACGGTGAACTCAGACTTTCCTTTTCTCGTTTCCTGAGGTAGGCTCCATAGTGAAAGTTGTTCAGTTTGATGGTCTGAGTTCACCGTTTTAGTATTTTCTAGGCTGTCACTTACACCCTGTATAACATAATAGTACCTAGCCCTATTGTATACAGGGTGTAAACTTAAATGCGTTACAAACTTAAGGGGGTGCTTAGAGCGATGATAGTTCATACGGAAGATAGCTAGCGACTCAATCATGAGGCGGCGATTCGATTCCTGGCCTGTACCACTAAGTTCTATGGAATTTATGTACGATTGTACTTATCGTTCGTCGTCGTTAATGTATTTATCATTATTACTAGCTCGGCGGTGAAGGAAAACATCGTGAGGAACCCTGCATACCCGTGAATGTGTAAAATATGTTTGAGCTTGGGGTGAACACACTAGACCAGCAATGGTCGCAATATAACGTAACCACCCTTCCTTGTAATAGCCCAGCCAACAATAATAATAAAAGGGGGTTCAGACCATCAAACTGAACAACTTTTACTATTGGAACAATATTGAAATCGTGAAAAACAATCAGCTGTTTATTAAACTAAAACTGAAAATGTGAATAACTTTAAATTTTAATTAATAAAATAATGAAATTATTGTTTCAATGAAATTATTTCGTTGTAAATCAGTTAGGGTGAATAAGGTTTTGCGCTGTATTATCGATGAAAGTAATTTTCTAAATACTTTATTTTACAGAGATGGAATCAAACGTACTCCAGCATGCAATCGGAATCCTGACCAAAGGTAATATTAATCTTCAATTGTTTTATGCTTTGACTAATTATTATAAAGACTAGCCCTGCGGTAGCATTTCCCCTCTGCCACGGTATAAGCACAATTGATCTTGTGCATTTACATTCAATTTTACACCTTATCACTAAACGAGACAGCCTATAATTGCGAAATAATAACTTCGAACTTAGAACGTTTGGGGTTCACACGAGACTACTTTTCATGATTTTTGACATTCAAAATTAGAATCTAAAGTTATGGGGAATAAAATCCAAATTTGTGGATTTCATGTTACCTCGCCCCCCGCAAAAAGTGGCAGAAATGTTTGTTAATAGAATTACATGCGTAACCAGTCCAAATATAAATAGTCAAAGGTTTTATGCCACAAGTACAATCCATTGCTGACTCTACTTGTATTTGCAGGCCAATGCATGGTTACGAGCAAGCAGTGTACTTCGGGTACTCCTTTTCATTTCTTCTCATGCGATCGCTGGCATTGTCTCTAATAGCTGCACGTGTACATACGGCTAGTCTGGCGCCCGCGCAGGAATTGTATGAAGTTCCTTCTTCGGCTTATTGTGTTGAGGTAGGTATTATTTGTATAAACATTGTTTGTGATTAGAGAAAGATTAGGTCTGAATGAAGATAGTAAAAAGGATTGAAAAAGGTATGTTAATGTTGTTTGACCATATGGTAAGAATGAGCAGTAGGTTGACTTATTTCCAAGGCAAATGTTAAAGGAAAGGGGTCGCCCTAGACGCACGTAAGCTGACCAAATCGGATGCGTACTCAAGAAGGACTAAATAAAATGTTCCCGAAACCGACGAGCATGTTTGAAGAGACTTATAAAATGTGTCATTCAAAATCTGACTTGGGAATCAGAATTGTGGTAGGCTTATAGGCTTGAGAATTATGCAGGTGTGTATGTTAATAAAGTGTTTTGGATGAGGATCATAAATGTTTTACAACGGTTTACAACGGACAATAAAAATGATAACCAGTAAATGGAACAACAGCATTTTTATAAAAGTATCTAACCACATAATAAGTAATAGTATATAGTTCTATATACAGAACGGCCACTGGGGAACTTGAGGGAAGCCATAGGGAAGCCGAGCAAGGGAATGCAGTATGGCGCGCGCACCGTAGAATTTGACTACATAAAATGATTGCAAATTTCCAATTCATAAAAAACGTTGAAAAATAACGCTAAATTCTCATTTTCAGTAATTTTTAGCTCAAATACTATTTTTAATAACAGAACGAACAATAAAAAGTAACGAACTGTAGATGATGTTCATATGATGCGTGGTAAGTCAACCCTACACATATGTTAAAGACAATTTGCACCAAGTGCACATGCGCGAACGCCATCACGTGAAATCCAGAACGTTGTTTGAAGTGCCGGACCTGTGATCTAACATAGTTTATAGTATTCTCATCGATACGACCTTTGACCTATGTCACACCTTGGACACTTAGCTGTCATTTCATACCATTGGATAAAAATTACAAGAGGTAAACATATGCGATACTGAGTGAGTGCGAGCGAGATAAGAATACGAGGGGCAGGGAGTGTCCGTGCTGTATACGGTACTAGATACTCTCTGTTATACAGTCTATGTACATACAGTCTCTCTTACCACTGCCCATGTCTAGTATAACTTGGCAATTAAACAAAAAGTATTTGACCAGTTTCTAGTAAATTCGACGATTATAGCTTTGCAAACTGGTTTTTCGATAAAATTTAAGAACAATCGATGTGAAAAATATTTTTTTCTATAATAATAAAGTGACAGGGAGCTAGAGTTCTAGAGTTGGAGACCACAAACTGGCAGGTTTAATGTGGCATGCTCTCCGGTGCTGGACCGACTACCTAAAAAAGGCAGTGGGGAGCGACTGGATAAGGAAGGCTGAGGATAAAGTTTAGTGCCGCGCTTTGCGGGAGACCTATTATTATCAGTGAAAGATGATATGCTGAGGATGTGAATCAAGTGATTTCGTAAAAAGAAACTGCTGTATACATTAACTTACCACTGGACGTCGGGTTCGCGGTCAAAAGTGTCCGAACCAAAACGAATAAAGAGAACCAATTACGCGACAGTCTTCGTTTGATCGGCCGGCGCCATTCCACGATGAGGTAAAAACTACGCAAGCAAAATGAAAAAGCATTTCAGCATTTTCGATGTTTTTAGTCGGTTTATATTACTATACACGTACTTAGGTTTGTGGAGGTTAGTCTCGGACACTTTTTTCGATAATTTTGTTCTAGACTCGCCGTCCATTATTTTGTATGTCAATGGCTGTATAACGTAATTTTATTCTCTATTACAGGTCCAACGGTTTCTAAGCCAGATCCATGGACATTCAGTGTCATTGAGTGGTCTTCGGTTCTTCAGCGTCAAACGCGGTTTAATATTGACGGTAAAAATTCTCTCTATATGTATAAGCAACACTATTTTGTTCGGCAGACCAGACCGAACGCAATACTTATCATTATCATCATCAATACACGTCCCACTGCAGGACCCAGCTACTCACGAATAGGCGTGAGGAGAAGTAGAAGGAATTCTTATCATCATCATATCGTATGCCATACGATAAAGATGCCATACGACGTATGACATCTTTACCTTCCTGCTTAGATCCGAGGATTCTTATCGGAATGGGATCATAAGCCCAAAGCGCGTTTAGTTGAAGCACACAACTAGTACACTTGGTACATATAAACTATCATACTTGCCTGTCATCTTCGGTACATATTCGAAGTATACCAGTCGTCTGTTTTGACTTATTTTTCCGGTTTGAAATGTTCGCGTAAGGCCGATCCCTTAATTTTACTTTGATTTAAACTTTGCGCACGTTCTGGACGCCGGGTTTCGGGGGTGGCTACCCGGCGACCGAGGCTTGCTGAAAAGGCACTAATTTTGTTCCCTGTTTCAGATTGCGGGAACAATAATAACTTACGAGCTAGTTCTGATGCAGTTTGCAGGAGTCACGGTGGCTGACTCTTCTGGGCCAATCGTTGTTCCAGCTAGTGAATCAACAACACCATCATGAATAGGGGAGCGTGTAATTTCTCGATGGTCCTAATTTCATAATCTATAATAATAGATTTCGATATGTATAGTTGTCGGTCTGTTTGTGCAAGCGTCATAACGCGATTTATAGCAATGAATCTGTTATGGATGTATGTAAATACGCTTTTACTATGCATACCTTTGCCCATTAGCACTGTAGTTGTAATAAGCATCATACCTAGTACTTAAATAAAGTAAATAGCAATTATCGCACGTTTTTTACTTCATTATTTATCATATTTGATTTAAACTGATTCAATATTTATTACATATTTTATAATGTATATTTTCTTGATTACAAAAACATCCTTAAACATCAAAAATATTAAACCTCATATTTCAATACAGCGGCCGTGACCAGGTTGCACCGACTTGTTCCCACTGCTTCCCTCCGGATTCGTCAAGAAGCAGGTGGGTTCACGTGGAGGTAATCTGAACCTTCACCCCAACAACAGAGATATTGTTTACTGTTAAAATCATTTTGACAAGCAGAACACAAGTAGAAATTAAAGTTTAATTCCATTGACTTACCAGCAAGAACTGGAGGACGGGTCCGCTCTTAAAAGTGTCCGAAAGAGTAACAAAACGAATAAATAGAAACAATTACGCACCAGTGTTCGTTTGATCCACCAACTACGCGCACGTATATTAGTGCCGTGCTGCTGTGCTGTAAAAATTAATAAAAACTACCTATTCAAGTAAAATGAAAAAAAAATGTCAACCGTTTCAATGTTTTTAGTTTGTTTATATTACTAAAACGTACTTACTTTTACGTGAGTTAGTCTGGGACACTTTTCGTCTTCCATTAGTTTGTAAGCCAATTCACTAAAAATTCAAACAAAAATTATTAAGATAAACAAAAAACCCGACTGCATAAAAAACCTATTAACTGAAAAGAGAAAAACAAGCTCTAAAATCACTAATCAGCTATAACACCTGTATTTAAGCTAATATAATTTGAATGTTATTAGGTAGGTATCGCAAACGGGGACAAAGGAGATTTTTGGTCAGTTATTTTTGACCCCGCCTGCAATACCTACCTAATAACATTCAAATTATATTAGCTTAAATACAGGTGTTATAGCTGATTAGTGATTTTAGAGCTTGTTTTTCTCTTTTCAGTTAATAGGTTTTTTATGCAGTCGGGTTTTTTGTTTATCTTAATAATTTAGTTTATTTCATACTTTTTAGTCTTGTGTCGAAACGGTAACATAAAAGTACTATAATATTTATATATTTGGAATCGTCTGATCACTAGCTTTCATTTGATACCCATATTGTAATTTATAACAAAAAAAAATTGTTTATTCCCCCTCTCTTTTTTAATTTGTAGACGCCATCTTGAAATAATATACCCTATGTCACTCTCACGATTTTTACGAATCCAATGACACCCCATACGTTAAAATCCATCAAGCCGTTTAGGCTGTAGGCCGTGCCAAAGAAATAGACATACAAACATACATACATACATACATACATAGATACATACATACATACATACGCTCGAAAAACATAACCCTCCTTCTGTCGCAGTCGGGTAAAAATTATTATTTTTGAAAAGCGTTTTAATACGCAGCATCATAATCATTCCATCAAACCTTTGACTAATTATTATAAGGATTAGCCTTGCGGTAGCATTTCCCCTTTGCCACGGTATAAGCACAAATGATCTTGTGCATGTACATTCAATTTAACACCTTATCACTAAACGAGACAGCCTATAATTGCGAAATAATAACTTCGAACTTAGAAAGTTTGGGGTTCACACGAGACTACTTTTCATGATTTTTAACATTCAAAATTAGAATCTAAAGTTATGGGGAATAAAATCCAAAGTTGCGGATTTCATGTTACCTCGCCCCCCGCAAAAAGTGGCAGAAATGTTTGTTAGTAGAATTACAAGCGTAACCAGTCCACATATAAATAGTCAAAGCATCAAACGCAATAACCACAGGCGATTATTAGTGGCATACAGATCGGCCTGATAATAACAGCCCAAAGTTACAATCTGCGCCCGCGGCATGGTGCCTCGATAAACGTTTTATCGCGCCTGTTAACTCGTTCGTTCGCGAGCAAAAAGAAAGAGAGCTAGGATGCGATAGGGCTTTATCGCGCCATCATGCCGCGGGCGCTGGAATACATTTGTATGTCTTCATGTTAAATTAGGCCATGGCTGCAATCGCGGTAAATATTCGGTTATTGAACCGTGACTGGACTACGTACGAACCATAACTTTTGACACATTTGGTATTGCGGTAATCGCGATACAGCTCATGACAGCCGTTAGAGCCGTTTTGACAGATCGGTCAGACGTTAAAGGTTGTCAGTTACAATAGAGTTTAGCGCGATGCGGAATTCAGCACAGTTGAATAGTAATTGGATTGCAATGTGATTAGAACTGAAATTGGATAAGAGTAGAACTTCGATGTTTTAAATTAGCGCAATCGATCTACTGCTAATACTTAGATAGATTAATAGAAATAGTTGGTGTTGTTGCACAGTTTGTACCTGTGAATTTTTGTATCCATAAATACTAACTACCTCTAAATGACCTTAACATGTATACAGAAGAAAATAATAGGTTAAAGGAAAATAAACATGTCAGCATAGAGACGTGAAAATAGGTTTAATATTTCTTGCATAAAACAATGTTTGATTTCATAACCGTTGCGAAGTTTAAGGAGTGCAACACACTTGAGTTTAAATAATTTTGGTTTGTTAATAAATTCTGTAATTTCGCAACGCAACCTTTTCTCGATACTTTGTTGTGTTTGATTTTTGACAACCACGTAAAGGTTTTATTTATGCGTATGGCGAATTTGGTTTGTAGGCATAAGGTCATAAGTCTACATCCAGCGTCTGAAGCCATCAAAGGGCCTCAGGTATCAGGTGCGTCAGGTCCTCAGGACGGCCCGGGTAAGCTCGAAGGGGGCACCGTTGTATTATGTGTTGCATCGTCTGGTCTTCGATCCCGCAGTCACATAAGGGAGACTCCGTCCAGCCCCATTTCTGTCGGAGGTAGTTGCACCTGCCGTGGCCGGTCCTTAGCCTGTTGAGGCGACACCAGTCCCTGCGCTGCAGGTGGAATCCCTTAGGCTTAACAGTGGGGTCCACGTTTTCCTCAGGCGACCCATCAGTTTTGCTCTTCCACTCGTCCTTCCAGCGCCGCTCCACAGCACTACCTACCTTTTCTCGATACGTTTTTCTGTTTAATTTCTGACAACCACGTAAAGGTAACCTCGTATTACGTCGGGTCCCATCGGGCGAAGCGGGCCGCATCGCAGCGGAAAATGCATACTTCTGTGCGTTGCGTAGGTATGCGATAGTTCATATAAACTGTACTTATAGAAGTGATTTGGCCGAATTTTTTCATATATTATACTTGCCTTGATCTGTAAATGTAATAAAATTTTAAACTTGGCGTGGATGTACATTGAAGATATTTGCTAAGTTATTAATTGGGGGCGTTAAGGACACGTAATGGAATGCATTGAGACCAGTTTCTGAATTTTTATCTGTTTGTTTATGCAAGAATCGCTTAAAAACGACTGAACCGATTTTGATGGGGTTTTCACAGAAGCATATGTCATATTTGTTTCATCACAATCGGTCCACTCAATCATATCAGTATTTAAAGTCAATGGTCTGCGCGTAGCACGGAGTTGCGGGCACCGCTTACTAGTACCTACTCTTCATTTCAAAGAAGGACGAAAAGATTTCCCGAATCCTATTTAACTTTCTGGCCAATTCTGATTTGCAAATATAATTTATTTATCAGAAAGATATACTACCAACATATCTTGGACGTTAATAAAGCTGTTCTAAGAATAAGTGAGAGGAAGTGTTTCCAATCTCTGTTCCTGTAAATTCTGTAATTAGCCTTAAAATTCCGTTTCTATTTGAAATGGACTAGCACTAGCACTAGACAATGTGTACTAGCTTTATTCGTTCTGCCTACGACAGCATTTTGCCTTCAACATGACAGAATAACATCACATCGTTGCATTTCTGCATTGAACATAAAGTTTCCGACTCGTATTAGAAGATGCTTACGAAACGCCAATGTGAGTGAATCAAAAATTTATCAAATCAATATCTTAGCCACGGTTTATACAGAAGAGACGTGTGGAGGTGGCGGATAATCTAAGTAACTCAATATAAACCTTATAGTGCGTAGCATAGCGACGTTTTTGTCGTAAAGGAGAATCGCGCCCGAGCCTCCAGGTGACGTCGCCTGGAGGCGCGGACGTAATTCTCCCAACGACGCTTAGTCGGGGAAATCTACGGATTTTTGTATGGAGTAGGTTGCATTAATTGCACTTTTGGTGATAATTTGGAATATAGTAGATACATACCTGAAAAACATAAATTCTCAATAATCCCCGATTTTTTATGTTGTATTATTGAATAATTAAGACATTAACATTAAATTTAGGTATGAACAAAAAATGGAATACTGGAGATTTTGTACAGGAAGGTTTCGTTCAATACGTTTTACTTATAACAAAAATAATCCACGGTTAACATCGTTAATTTGGATAGATATTTAATATTTTGTAAGTCTTCAAAAATTATAACCTCAAAACTAAATTATTTACTGTTTGTTTTCACACATTAAATTTGCCTTTTGATAATTAACTGTCTCTATTACTGGTATGCTGGTAGAAATATTTTTAGAAATAAGCTTGCCATTTGTACATTAATATCGATTTTAAGGTATTTCTCAAGTTCCTGAGCCTATATAACCACGAAATCTCTACAAAAGTGTTATAAACTAACAGTAATATTATTTCAAACACAATTTACTAAAGTGTCTTTAATGCAATCTCAAACCTTATTTTTCCTAGACTATACGTATTATAAGGTTTATAATTGTCCGCCACCGCCACACGTCTCTTCTGTATTAAATGCGCCTTAGACTTCACGGATTAAACTGTCACGACAATCTTCAAATTCTAGAAAATTACGAAATTATACAATTCGATTTTTATCGAAGCATAAAAAAATTAATTAGGTTTATATTGTGTTACTTAGATTATCCTCAACCGCCACACGTCTCTTCTGATTTCTTTTTGGACGTCACTCGTGACGTTACACAGGTCGATTTTCGCCGTGCAGCTTAGTGCGATGTGAAGTACATCGACGAATATGAAGTACGATACGAATTTTAATCACTTAAAACATAACAAACTATCAGCTAAATCCCGCTTCTGACAAAATAGAATCAGACGTTAAAATAATCCAAACATAACGTTGAACTTAATTAAGTCTTGTTGTAATATCCAACTACGCAGAAACAACATATATACAAATGTATCATTAAGACGCTCCCTATAGGTAAACGCAGGGTCAGGCCATATTTTCCTGGTTTTTAGAAGCTATCTTCTCGTTATTAGAAAGAAATACAAATTATTGAAAAATATAGCAATGATCTTCAACATCTCAGCTTTATTTGCTATGATGGATATTTCTTATTTTTCTATAAAATACATATGAAACCTCTGTTCCAAGGAAAGTCTAAATATTGGAAAAAATATGTATTTTGTGCATCTACTTTATAAGTTGGAGTCACTTCTACTTGCCACACACACTAATGTGTAGACAATATCAAGATCTAATAATGCTATGAAGTAAATTTTTTTAAGAACAATATTTAATTAGTTAATTCGATAATTGTAAAATTTGATGCGAATTCTTATGATTTTCCAAACTGATTTCCTTGGATTGGAAGGCCCCATAGTGACATAATGTTAGTAGAGGTGATGCTCAGGTGACCTGAATGGGTCAAGGTCGTTCGGTCAGGGAAACCTCTTAATAGTAACCCATGCCACATTGGATCAATTCATCATACGCCAAAGCATAGCAAGTTATTACAAGCCAAATTAAACAAGACACCCGTGAAAATACAATCAAAATGTAATAACAATTTAGTTTGAGGTATATTCCCCGTTGGCATAGAGACTGTAATTTGCACTCTGTTGCTAACCACGACTATACTATTCAAACAAGGACAAAAAGATTTTCCGATTCCTATATAGCTTTCTGGCAAATTCTGTTTTGCAAATATAATTTATTTATATATTAGAAAGATCCGATATATCTTCCTGGACGTTAGTAAAGCTGTTCTAAGAATAAGAAGAGGAAGTGTTCCAAATATCTGTTTCTGTAATTAAATTTGAAATGGAGTAAAAATTATCATTATATGATATGTCGATGATAGGCCGATCATAGAGGGTATTTCTTAATTTGCTGACAGTTTTTGAGAGGATGATCAGACCATCAAACTGAACAACTGTCTCTACTATGGGACCAACATTGAAATCGTGGCTGATGATGATAATTTAATAATATAATTGTGTATTATTAGTCGGGATTTGTAACATCGTCCCATGCTGAAATTCTTACTCAAACAAAGTCGGACTATACTTACTGGACAACATTTTAAATAATATATTTAAAAATAAGCTTTAAGTACCTACCTATATATCTAATTCTTTTATTACATTTTTATTCATCATTAAATTAATCATCATCATCATTATTCGTCGTTATTTTTTTATTCATTAGTGGCGACGGGCTCACCCCCCGTCACACTGGACATAGTTTCGGTACTACTGGTGAAACGTGGATGTTAGGATGTTCAGAATATCTCTGACTCGGGGAATATAGTCGTGAGCATGCATATGTATTAAATTAATGTATTTTGAATTTTTCTGATATTGGCGGCATTGTGTCCATTGTTTTCTTGGCCGGAAATGATGATGAAAGTTGATTAAGAAAATATTAGTGATATTTAAAGAAATATAATTAGATTCAGATTTCGTCGTGAAACTAATTTGTCAGTATTTTTCAAGTAACTCGAGAAATAATGTGTAGAAAAAATCTGTTAATTTTCATATAGGACAGCTTTGTCGGATATAATCTCCAAATGGTCTTTGTAGCTTGGTTCCTTTCCCTTAATGAAATGGCGTCCATTTTGATATACGAAACCGATAGATGGTATCGATAAAATACACGGTTTCGTATGTCTTATCAATTTAAATTCCTATCTTTACGATGGAAAAATAAATAATCACTACAAACTATTAGTTTTAGCTTTGATAATTCGTCAAACTATTTTAATATTTTTTTTTCGTTTTCGGCATGTAAATGTAATAAAGAAACGTTTATACACCTTTTTTTTCATTTGTTTTAAGATTCGTTCATTTATCTTACAAATAGATCTTTTAGATTTAACTCTAAATCATGAAAAACGAATCATAATAAACAAAAACTTTATTGCAATTTTTAACGAACATTTAAATGTCATTAGCTCCATCAATCAAGTCCGATGGAAGCTTTAAACATTTTATAGAACTTAAAATTTGTATTCATAAACGTCGGCATGCGATCGCTTGAAAAAAGTAATAAATTCTGTACACGTAACGAGTTTTTTATAAGTTCTCGTGATAACTAGTCGAATCAATTTTCTCTTAAATTCTTTTTACAGTACTAAGGTTTTGCTTATGACTTCTTTTTGTGGACAATTAACTTAAACTTATACTTCGTATTACTCATACCTAACTTTAAAATTATTTTTCAAAATTAAACAATTTATTAAAATACTAAATTATTTACTTATAAAACGGGACCGTGACTGACACGCAACGCACAGCCTGAAACAACGCTTCAACTGAAGAAAGAAACATGAAATTCTTCTATTCTTATAAATTGTACCTACCGTGATTAACTGGCACACAACGCACAGCTTAAACAACTGAAAATAGAAACATGAAAATACATAATCGGATTTGGTCCAAAATGTGAAAGTGCCGGCAAAAAAAAAAGTATATTCTGTTAGGACTTGTCCATCTAAAAATGTATTAACATGACACCAAAGCTGTAGGTCCATTGTCCTTGGTTTTATTTAGGTTCGAAATATCTACCTTTTCATACATTTTTGATGAAATAAAACTTACAATAAAAGCTTAGACGGATAAGTTCTGACAGAATGTAGCATTCGTTTTTGTTGGCCGGCACTTTCACATTTTTGGACCCAAAATGTTTGAATCGCCGATGATGTCTTTTGAAATATAATATTCTAAAGACGATGTAGGGGTGCCTCAATAAACTATTTTTCAAAATCCACGCTGACGAAGTCGTGGGCTAAAGATTGTTATAAATAAAATATTAAGATAAGCACAGAACTTTGAGGAATGGCGCAATAAAAAGAAATCCTATGCCCAGCAGTGGGTTGATGTTAGCCGATTTGATTTAACTGAATGAAACCAAACTATAGTGATTGACAAATTTATTCATGGGACCGAGGACTTGAATCTTTAATTCTAAATGTAAATAAATTTTAGCCCTTCAGCACAGAGTACTATAATATTTCAGCCTGAAACCGTCAACATTATAAAAGAGAGCATCGCTACAATTGCATGCTTCAAAAAGATAGTTGATAATTTTACCAAAGCCGGTGTGGCTTTAGGAATTATGGTCGTAAGGTTATGCGTATTGCTTGTAATCCTGTTAAAATATCCTGTGTACCTGTAACTACTTTTCTGTCAAGATTAGCAGTCGCCGTAGTCTAAATCTACATCATCGTGTATGTAATCCAAGTTTTGAACAAAGACCCAAAACCTACAAATTACCACAATTTGTAATTTAGCTGTTTCAGCGTAATAAACTGCCATCAGTATAGGTAGATCTTTTCAAAACAAGTAATTTTTTGCATTTAAAATATTACATAAGGACTAGATAAGAAAATTTATCAAGTGGGTAAAAATAATTTCGCAGTCCTCGTTACCTTCGTAAAAAATCTCATTAAATTAATTAACGTCAGTAATTAACTACGCGATAATAAATGACGTCGTAAAAAAATTAAAATTCTTAAAACATTTTCATTTTTCGCCTTACTTGCGGATCTCTAACACAAAATGGTTTATCAAACATAGATCGGATTAAATCAAATAGTCGAGTAAACAAGTATAATAATTGGATACTAGGACAACAAGGTTGATAGTGACTTTCGACGAAACTATGAATATACCCATTGTGAATCATTTTAAAAATAATAACGAGGTATTTAATAACCGTAAGTAAACATTTATTTTGTTTGAAAAGTTATTTATTATTACATACGAAGGTTCTTATCGCGATTGTAATTTTTAAGATCCGATGTTTTAGCAGTAAGTGTGGATTACGACTTACGAGACCTTGGTCACAGGAGTTCTTGATACAGTATAGTAGGTCATTACACTCGAAGCTGGATTGCAGCCCGAGCTGTAGGTGAGGGCGTAATTGAGCCGAGAGTTTAATGAAATGCTCACACGTTTCATACGACGTTTTTCAACACTCTTGCGAAGGAAAAATGCCATACTTTATTTTGTTAATAAGGTTTAATTATTGAAAAAATTACTAAAACTACAAAATTATACACAACTATTGGTTTAAAAAACAACCTTGATTTCGAGATGACAGTGTGTTTATTTATAATTATAATACATTAGACTGTAACTCAAGATACTATGTTTTGGTTCGTTAACAAGCCCCTTCGTGTTCTATATTTGTCCGTAACATTATCCCTAATAATTCGTATTTTTGTTAAATAAGACGTATACGAAGAAATAGTCACACAAAACACTGTATTATGTTACTTTATGTTGTGTAAATAAGTATAAAAAGATTTTTTATCCTTGTTCTCAAAATCAATGTTTTAAAGATCATTGAAGGTTTCACACGATAATGATAACATGTTTACGCGAATTTGCCGACTCAAAAGAGTCGTTCTCAAATAGACTTTGATCCATTGACTTTCCAACTACTGGACGTAGGGTCCGCGCTCAAAAGTGTCCAAACCAAAAGAGCACCAAGTTAGTATAAAGAGAACCAATTACGCGACAATATTCGCGCGGCGCTCGCCATAACGCGATGTAAAAAACTACGCAAGTAAAATGAACAAGAATTTCAGTATTTTCAATGTTTATATTACTATACACGTATTTAGATTTTTGTACTTATGTTAGTCTCCGACAAATTTTTTGGGAATTTTGTAGTAGACTCGGCGTCCATTATTTTGTAAGTTATTTATTGACGTCGTACACAGCGAAGTCTCATAAAAAAAGAAAAAAAAAGTGGACGTCAACAAACGTGATAAAACTGACAAATATTGTGATACCTCGCCAAGAAAACATATTTATTATAATCCATACTATTATAAAACTGTATAGCAGAAGTGTGTCTGTACTGAACATTGAAGATATTAAAAAAAAAGTTACGATAATTGTTTTTATTTTTTGTCAACCTATTTGTTTCTTTGTTTGTTCGAGCAACACGCAAAAACTTCTGAACCGATTTAAATGAAACTTTTTTTTGATTGGTTATAATCTGTACTTATAATTTGTACGGATGAAGTCGCCGGTAAAAGCCCGTATTGAATAATATTGTATAAAATTTACAAAACTCATTTTAACCCCATTCTACACACTTTCATTCACCACACGATAAAAAACCCCCCCATTCTTAATAAGAGTTTTAAATATAAAGTCCATATTTATTCAATCAAAGGGATACAGTGTTATTCTTCCTTGCTTTTTCAGTTCCTCACAAAGTGCACCACCAAGAGTACTATATAGCACCCCAAAGCAAACCCAAAGGACAGCGAGCTACCTTCCACGCCGCATTGAAACTCACAATTATAATTGGACAATGTTTTGGACTTCTGCCTGTTTTGGGTGTTTGTGATGTTGATACATCTAAGCTCAGGTTTGGTTTACATCATTAGTAAATGTTTGTTTTTGTAGTTACGGTAAATAACGCGGAAAATGCTGGTGAGAGAAAATATAAAACGTTCATTTTACCCGTGGTGACTTGCCACAAATGTCGACACCCACAAAGCTTTACTATATAACGTGTTAATGAATACGCGCAAAACCTTATACACCCCTACTAATTTATAACGAAACAATTAAATTGAAACAATAGTTTCATTCTTTTTATGATTTTAAGTTTTGAGGCAAAAATGATTTTTTATCATTTCACCAATGAATGAAAGCGCTAACGTGCTCACGGATACATTTTAAGAATCTTGTTTTGGTAGTAAGTAGGATGAGAGTGCCCGAGCGGTGGGTTGAGATCGAATTCAGTAAATTTTAAATTTACAAACGAATTATATAATATTTTTCAAAAAATTACATATGTTGAATCCATGATAATTTAATTCTGCTCTCGATTCTCAACAAACTACTTTCTAGTTTTGCGTTAATTCATTAACACGTTGTATAACCAACTAACAAAAATCAAAAAAAGAAATTTGCTGTTCCACACATTTTGCGCTGTACGTATTTAATTTTAGTGTGAAATAACAGTTGAATGTTTTCAGTTCTCATGGTTCAGTAGCGATTGTCCAAAAACAGCATATTTTCCTAAAACCGTTCCACCGTAACCACAGTACCGCACTGTTTACTCTAATGTTTCCTTTTTGACAGGTTCACATTCTTCTCAGGAAGATGTTTGTACAGTATACTGTCAATAATAGGACAAGGCGGCATGTTGATGTTGTGCATTCTCAAGCTTGTCAAAGATACGGATGGGGTTTTATCTACGAACAGTAAGACAAAATGTTTTATGTTGTATTCAGTATAGGCACCTTAGGGTGCCTGTCCACTAATGCGGAGCGGAGAAACGAAGAAATATCAAACAATATGTTTGCATAAAATCTCGGAGCGCAGATTTTATGAAATCCCATTGGCCAACATTCCCTCGTTCCGCATCAATGAACAGGCAGCCTTAGCATCTAGTTATAATCATCGACGTAGAATACTATCGACGCCGGGTCTAGTACAAAATACTCGAATAAAGTGTCCGAGACTAAAATACACCAACCAAAGTACGTATAGTAATATAAACCAACTAAAAAACATTGAAAAAGCTGAAATTCTTTTCCGTCCCACTCCCCCATAGGGAGACCGCGCGCACCACACGCCCACGTGTGCGCTTAGTCGGCCGGTCAAACGAAGGCTGTTGCGTAATTCGTTCTCTTTTTACGTTTTCATTCTCGTTTTATTCGGACATTTTTGAGCGCGGACCCTCCGTCCAGTAGTGGTACGAGTAAGTGAATGGTTAGAATAGAAATATGTTTATGGGTCTAGTCAAAACACACTCTGTGGTCGATGTGGCTTTGAAGTGGTTGGTGGGAGCAGACAAATCGAACACAGCGCACGCCTTGGCAGAAATGTGAAACTATTTCAGACAAGCTGTCAACTTGGCTTGAGAATCCATACACAACTATCAACACAAAAATTACAATGACTACGAACTTAAAATTTGGCATAGATGTTTCTGTTGGCTTCTGTACTTCATTCCAAATAAGGACGACGAGATTTTCCGATTCCTATTTAGCTTTCTGGCTAATTCTGATTACCAAATGTACCTAAGTAATTTATTGGATGCTACTAGTGTTTCAAATCTCTGTTTCTGTAATGCAAAATAGCCTTAAAATTTTATTAACTAAAAAGGGTTTTTCGCAATTCAACCCCAAAGGTTTTAAAACTGAGGTGTAAGTTTGAGTGGGAATTCCGTGGGCAAAGGCTTTTAGCATCGACGATGACGTAACATAATGTTATTATAAGAGATGACGTTACGAACGGCATCAATAAATCAGTCCGATATGCTTGCATCGTTTATTAATAAATAATCATGTTTTTTTGTTGTGAAATATGTTAATTCAAAACAATTATATATATAGGCGTAACAATTCCTTTATTTTTCTATCGATTTGGCATGTCATACTAAATCTTTTCAGCTCAGTATTTCGCTACAAGGATAGCATTACCAGCAGCATTTGCTATCAAATTTTAATGAGTTTCATTGTCTATCTCCGAAGCACTCTTCATTAGATCATCACTAAATTAAAATGACATCAACTCTCTTGGTTATTCTGTCTTCTCTGTCATTCAGAACAAAAATTTAAGAGAATGAAGTTAAACAACAAAAATACAAACGAATTGAGAACCTCCTCCTTTTTTAGAAGTTAAGCATAGCTTGCTTGGAACTTTTTCCAAAATTACTTATTCATTCACACATAAAATATATTTATGAATGTTTAAAACTTTAAATTTTCAGCAACTCTAGTATTCTACGCCAGCAACAGTTTTACAACTGTACTCTACCTAAAAATGGCTACAAAATGGCCGCGACTTTGTCAACAAATATCTAAGACTGAGGCTGCCGACCCCAACATGGATGCCTCACTTATTAAGAGATGCAACATCTCTTGCATTCTCGTCCTTTCTTTGGCTATCGGTAAGTAAAAAGATAGGGATAAATATAATGCAGAATCACTGGCATTGTATACAATGTGTTAATGAATAAGCGCAAAACCTCATACACCCCAATTGATTTATAACAAAATAATTAGATTGAAACAATAATTTCATTATTTCCATCGTTAAAATTTAAAGTTATTCGTATTTTAAGTTTTCAGGCATAAATGATTTGTTATCATTTCAGCAATGAATGAAAGCGCTAGCTTGCTCGTGGATACATTTTAAGAATCTTGTTTTGGTAGTAAGTAGGGTGAGTGTGCCTGTGCGGTGGGTTGAGATCGAGTTTAGTAAATTTTAAATTTTACAAACAAAATATTTAATATTTTGAAAAAAATTACTTATGTTGAGAACATGATAATTCGATTCTCTCTATTCTAAACAAACTACTTTCTACTTTTACGTTAATTCATTAACACCTTGTATATGACAATACTAATATAAGACCATTCTGATTCTTAACAGGAGCATTGTTCTTATAATTATTACACTTACACTAGCTTAGGTCACAGAATAAATACTAGTCTTAGGTCAAGACTAAAAATAATCAACGCTCTAAAAATCATATTTAGGCTTAGCGCAAAGCAAAACCTGCAACAAGCAGTTCACACGCTTTTTCATAAATTTTGTAGGGACTCGCCGCAAACGTGTGGCCGGTGGTCGCCACGCTACAACAATGTCCGCGACCGCGACAGCCACAGGTGGCTGTAGCCGTTCGGTGCCCTCAAACAAATCTCTGCGGGAACTTTTGTCTTCTACCATATCTCGCTAACAGTAGAAAAAATCTATTTACACGAAAACATGAGACAGTGCATCCAGTTCGATCTCATATAATTTTAGATCGTTTGTACGAGTATACTAGCGATGCTATGAAATTTCCCAGCGAGGATTGTTGTAACGAGGTGGAAAATTCAAACAGTATTTCAAAGCTAAAGAAATGCATGACTCTGATGATGTCTGTTTACTACGTTTTTTGGTGTAAAATAAAGTAAACTTCATTGATTGATTGATTGAAGACTCACCGAGCAATCTCTAGTTGTAAAAGGCGAACGACTAGTTAACAATGTTTTTATTTCTCTTGCAGTAGAACACATCCTATCTGATATATCTGGACTAGCTATTGCTATAGATTGTCAGCCAGAAAGGAATTTATTCGATGCCTTCCTTCTTCAAAGTTTTCCTTGGGTCTGGACTTTTTTACCTTTCAATCGTTTGAATGGTTTTATTTGCACGGTACGGAATCAGCTATTTCAGTGTGGCGTACCCCGCGTACCTTAAATATAAATAATCATAAACTACATAAAATACTAAATAAACATAGTAATATTGCAATTACATACTTACCGTGTGTCGGACACAAATTATGTGTCGACGATCAGCCGCATTGGAACTGTACCGCGCTTGCCGCAGAACAAAGGACCCGGTGACGTAGCACGCAGGCTGCGCCCGAGTGCGTCCTTCACCGCCACGCGGTCCAGTCGTAACCTATATCCGACGCGAAGCGCATGACGCTTATGCTAATTCCTATGCTTGTTCTCGCTTACCGCTGTGCCTTGTAATAATTATAAACTGCTTTCGTATTGTGCTTGTTACTTTCTCTAACGTGTTCGCTGTGCAACCTAAACTGTAACGTGTGTTTATAAACAATAATAAATAGGTGTGATAAGTAAGAAGCATTGTTTTCGTTGCTACCGCCGCCAACACCCCGGACATCGTCCTACAAGAGGTACCTACTTACACTCCTATACTGGTGACCCCTGTGGAACACCGCCTACGTGGAAGGAAGTTCAAGCACGATGAGCAACGACAGCGAATTTGGCGACGCGCGGGAGATACCGGTGAAAAACGCCGAGCGTGAAAATATGGAGCGCTTGTCCACTGATGTTTTTCGTGTCGGAATGAGACTACCACCATTCTGGCCTCAGGAACCAGCAGTTTGGTTCGCTCAAGTAGAAGGTCAGTTTGCACTCTCTAATATAACAGTCGACACGACCAAATACCACTACATTCTGTCAAACCTGGAACATCAATATGCAGCCGAAGTTAAAGATATAATTATCTCACCACCGGCTACGGACAAATATGAAAAGCTCAAAAGTGAGTTGATAAAACGATTGTCTGTGTCACGCGAGAAGGAGGTCAAGCAGCTCCTTTTACATGAGGAGCTAGGAGATCGCAAACCATCGCAGTTCCTGAGGCACCTCCAACACCTAGGTGGCCCGACGGTACCAGACGATTTTTTAAAGACTATATGGTCAAGCCGCCTGCCACGCAACATCCAGACGGTGATCGCTTCGCAGCCCAGCTCTACTCTGGAAGCTCTTGCTGACCTAGCCGACCGCATACAAGAAATCGTTCCAACAACTCCTCAAGTCGCAAGCTCTTCAGGATTCGGCCCGGAAAAGGTATGGGAACAAATGGTGAATCAAATAACCGAGCTCACAAAGCAAGTGAACGCGCTCTCAACCCAGGTGAACAGATCCCGCTCCAGAACAAGGGACAACCACCAGCGTGGACGCAGTGCCAGCCGATCTCAATCCAACTACCGTAAGTACCCCGTGTGCTGGTACCATGAGAAGTTCGGATCAAAGGCCAACAAGTGCATGAAGCCATGCGACTATAAGGGAAACGACCAGGGCGGTCGCTAATGGCGACTGGTGACTGCCAACTAACTGGTCGCCTTTTCATAACTGAGCAGAATACGAAGATGCAGTTTTTGATCGACACGGGCAGCGATCTCTGCGTTTTCCCACGATCTGCACTGAAAGAACGTCGACCAAAAACTAACTACACACTTTTCGCCGCCAACGGATCAACTATCGACACATACGGCTATGCACAACTAGAATTAAATCTAGGACTCCGTCGCGTGTACTCCTGGCGTTTCATTGTTGCTGACGTCACCAAAGCAATAATCGGCATCGACCTCTTGTCTTATTACAACTTGATGGTTGACTGCCGTAACAAGCGTCTAATCGACAATACCACAACGCTAACAATAACAGCAGCGCTAGCCAAGTCATCCAACAAGATATCTTCCATAAAGACACTGTTTGGAGACACGAAGTACCACAAAATGCTCAGAGATTTTCCAGAAATTACTAGGCCACCAGGCACTCAAGATTGTGTGACGCACAATACAACACATCACATCAGAACGACTCCAGGACCACCAGTCTCATGCTCTCCACGACGTTTAGCACCGGACAAGTTAAAAATCGCCAAACATGAGTTCGAAATGATGTTGAGAAGTGGAACATGCAGGCCCTCGGAAAGCCCATGGTCATCACCTCTCCACCTAGCGCCTAAAAAAGATAATGGATGGCGACCATGCGGCGATTTCAGGATGCTCAACGCTAGAACCATCCCGGATAGATACCCTGTACGCCACATTCATGATTTTGCACACAGCATAGCAGGATGCACGATTTTCACCACCATCGATCTTGTTAAGGCGTACAATCAAATCCCAGTCAGCAAGGAAGACATTCCTAAGACCGCCATCACTACACCGTTTGGCTTGTATGAGTTTCCTTATATGACGTTCGGTCTTAGGAATGCAGGCCAAACCTTCCAGCGCTTCGTAGACGAAATGACAAGAGACCTTGATTTCGTATACGCTTATTTGGATGATTTCCTAGTCTTTTCAAAAGATGAGAAAACCCACGAAGACCATCTACGACAACTGTTCACAAGATTGAAGAAATACGGCATCGTGATCAACGTAGCAAAATGCCTATTCGGGAAGCCAGAAGTAAATTTTTTGGGCTACTGCATCTCTCAAAATGGGACGAAGCCACTAGACACCAAGGTTGAGGCTATCAAAGCTTTCCCCACACCCAAGAGCGTCAAGGAGCTTCGACGATTCTTGGGCATGATAAATTTTTATAGAAGGTTTTTACCAGACGCAGCCAAAATACAAGCCCCACTAAACGCTCTTCTTTGCGGTTCCGTCAAAGGCTCTCACCCTGTAAACTTAACGAGTGATACACTGAAGGCTTTCGAAGAGTGTAAAAACAGCCTATGCAGAGCAGCTCTCCTCTCACATCCTGACTGCCAAGCCAAGCTTGGACTGGTCACTGATGCCTCAGACACGGCAATTGGCGCAGTCCTCCAACAGCTCAAACACAATGCATGGCAGCCCCTTGCATTCTTCTCCAGAAAATTAAGTCCAGCACAACAGAAGTACTCACCATATGATAGGGAGCTACTTGCTATATATGAAGCCATCAAATACTTCAGACACATGGTGGAAGCAAGGGAATTCATAATCTTCACAGACCACAAACCAATTTGTTTCGCGTTCGAGTCACGTAAAGAAAACTGCTCACCGAGACAATTTAGACACCTGGATTACATTGCTCAGTTCACCACAGACATCCGGCATATTTCAGGCAAAGAAAACGTCGTCGCTGACACACTATCTCGAATAGCAGAGTTAGAGCAGCCGATAGACCTTCAAAAGTTAGCCGAAACTCAGCGCCAAGACCCAGAACTGAAGCAAATACTGAAAGGTACTACCTCACTTCGTCTTAAGAAAATAAAGATACCAGGTTTCCACTCCGAACTATATTGCGATGATAGCACTGAAACACAAAGGCCTTTTGTAACCAGCGCCTACAGGAAACAAGTCTTCTCCAGTCTCCACTCACTCAGCCATCCAGGCGCTAATGCAACCGCAAAACTGGTGGCTCAGCGTTTTGTATGGCCTAGTATCAGAAAAGACTGCAGAAAGTGGGCACGCGCTTGTTTAGCGTGCCAGAGATCGAAGGTAAACCGACATGTCACTTCGCCGCTATCATCGTTCCCTCTTCCACGTGCTAGATTTGCATACATACAAATAGACCTAATAGGACCCTTGCCAATATCACACGGTTATAGATATTGCCTCACCGCCGTCGATAGGTACTCACGATGGCCTGAAGTTATACCGATTATGGATATAACCGCCGAAACAGTTGCAAAGGCTCTACTGTCAGGTTGGATTTCTCGCTTTGGATGCCCAACAGATATTGTCACTGATAGAGGACGACAATTTGAGTCATCACTGTTCAAACACCTGTCTGTGATAGCAGGATTCCAGCATAGACGAACTACAGCATACCATCCAGCATGCAACGGTCTCGTCGAAAGATTCCACAGGCAGTTAAAGGCAGCCATCACATGCCATGCCAAAGAAAACTGGACCGAGATACTGCCACTTGTATTACTAGGTATCCGTAGTTCCTACAAGGAAGACCTAAAAGCATCATCCGCAGAAATAGTATACGGCGAGACTCTCAGGCTGCCAGGAGAATTTTTCAACCCAACCACAGACACAACAACGGATATAACAGACTTCACAGCGCGCCTACGCGCAATCACAGAACGACTTCGCCCGGTGCCAGCTTCGAGGCACGGAACGAAGGCAACATTTATTTTTAAGGATTTAGCGAAAACCACTCACGTCTTCTTGAGAGAAGATGCCGTACGTGGTGCATTAAAATCCGCATATACTGGACCACACACAGTGCTAGAAAGAGGAGACAAAGTATTCAAAATAATGTACAATGGCAAACCTGTAACAGTCACAATAGATCGACTCAAACCAGCATATATACTACAAGAAAGCGAAGACAATAGCACCAACGATGAGGAAATCCACTCCGAGCCTGAAAAAGAAAAGGAAATAATTAATAAAACCCGCTCAGGACGCCACGTAAAATTTCCCAGCTATTATCGCCCGTAGGGACGGTCTCTGGAGGGGAGTGATGTGGCGTACCCCGCGTACCTTAAATATAAATAATCATAAACTACATAAAATACTAAATAAACATAGTAATATTGCAATTACATACTTACCGTGTGTCGGACACAAATTATGTGTCGACGATCAGCCGCATTGGAACTGTACCGCGCTTGCCGCAGAACAAAGGACCCGGTGACGTAGCACGCAGGCTGCGCCCGAGTGCGTCCTTCACCGCCACGCGGTCCAGTCGTAACCTATATCCGACGCGAAGCGCATGACGCTTATGCTAATTCCTATGCTTGTTCTCGCTTACCGCTGTGCCTTGTAATAATTATAAACTGCTTTCGTATTGTGCTTGTTACTTTCTCTAACGTGTTCGCTGTGCAACCTAAACTGTAACGTGTGTTTATAAACAATAATAAATAGGTGTGATAAGTAAGAAGCATTGTTTTCGTTGCTACCGCCGCCAACACCCCGGACATCGTCCTACAAGAGGTACCTACTTACACTCCTATATCAGTAATAATAATAATTTGTTAGTAAGAGTTTATGTTACAACTATATTAATTCTACTACAGACACCTTGTTTCTAATGAATGCCCTATAATGTTCAGGATGCTGTTTCTGCTACAACAAAATCTTGAATCAAGAATTTTGTAGTATTTTTCGAATTTTGACGTATCTACGGAAGAATTAGGGGTATTGGGTAGAAGGCCCCTCATAATTATCGCTGATACGCTGCAGACCCGTTGCCACATTTACAGATATATACGACACGCGACACGTTAGTTTTTACAACGACACGACATTACGTTGTGGTGATGTGATGACCCATAGGACTCAAAGAGATGTACATACACTTAGTACTAGTGGGAGCTACACAAACCTACATAAAGAGTCATAGCCTTCTCTGTACTATGTTCTCTTTAGTTCGTGTTAACGTATGTATCGTGTCGCTATACGTCGTTTAGAAATATCGTGGTAAAAGGACAAAAAGGACGAAAAAAAAATCTTGTGTCAAAAGGTTGAGGTCAACAACCTTTTATGCAGATTCTCACAGCACCAGATTCATCTTTTTAAGGCTGACTGCCTAGACTAATCCGATAATTTTACTGTTTATTACTGACCAGCGATTTAAAGTAGAATTACTAATACCTAACTATACTTCATTTCAAATAAGGACGAAAAGATTTTCCGATTCCTATTATAGCTTTCTGTCCAATTCTGATTTGCAAGAATAATTAATTTATCAGAAAGATATGTTATATTATATTTGCAACATCTTGCACTTTTCTAAAGCTGTTCTAAGAATAAGTAAGAGGATGTGTATCAAATCTCTGTTTCTGTAATTTCAAAACAGCTTTAAAATTTCGTTGCAATTTGAAATGGAGTCTACTTATGTCTGTGTTTGTTTTCAGTTCCTCAACCTACAATGTACTTTCAACTGGAACTTTGCTGATGCTTTTGTTATTTGCATCAGTTGGTATTTGACGTCTAGACTTGAACAAATTAATAAAAGGATCCAGACTGTTAGAGGGAAAGTATGTTAAAATATAATTTCAACCTACTTAGTTGCTAAATTCAATCACATTTGTTTTCTCAAACTAGGTATTCAAGTCTTACTAGTTACAATTATGTTGACATTTGATATAAACTTATATCAGGGCGCCCAAGCCAAAAATTCTAGTTTATGAGATGTTTTAAGTTTTTGTGAAGACAGGTGAATAGAATTGCAAACTTTCGTAATTTTTCCTAATTTAAATAAAAAAGCGTGAGTTTTGTCAAAAAAAAAATCGTTTTTATAATCAAGCAAATATTCTAGTTACCGAAACCAGTTTTATTTCAATACCGCTCCACTGGAACACTATGGTTTCGAAGACCATATTATTTTAACATATTGTGTCGTGAAAATTAAATAACACTCTTCCTTTACGATCTTTGACTATTTATATGTGGACTGGTTACGCGTGTAATTCTACTAACAAACATTTCTGCCACTTTTTACGGGGGGCGAGGTAACATGAAATCCGCAACGTTAGATTTTATTCCCCATAACTTTAGATTCTAATTTTGAATGTTAAAAATCATGAAAAGTAGTCTCGTGTGAACCCCAAACGTTCTAAGTTCGAAGTTATTATTTCGCAATTAAAGGCTGTCTCGTTTAGTGATAAGGTGTAAAATTGAATGTAAATGCACAAGATCAATTGTGCTTATACCGTGGCAGAGGGGAAATGCTACCGCAAGGCTAGTCCTTATAATAATTAGTCAAAGTTTACGATATTTTTGCTCAACTTCTCTCCATCTTCTTAATCTTCTTAGTGCGTGCCATCGTCGTTCTGGCGCACCATGCGTGAAGACTACAGCCGTGCTGCCAATTTGGTCAGGAGAGTGGATGACGTCATCAGTGGGATCATATTCATCTCCTTCGCTAACAACCTCTTCTTTATCTGCCTCCAGTTACTTCATACTCTTGAGTAAGATCTACTTCCTGTTTTCACTGATTGAGTTTTGTTTTAAACTCGAACAAGACAAAAAGTGACAGCATGAGATTTAATGGAGGATTAAATTTAATGAGCGTTTCTGCAACTGAGTATTAGTCTCATGGATGCATCATTTGTTGTTTTTCCTCTTCTCTTATTGATAAAATTTGTTGCGGATTCCAAGACTGATAATAATAATCCTTGCTGCAGGTTCTTATAATCTAGTGTATTAATTCGTTACCGCTATTGACCTTTGTTTATTGGAATTACAATGGTGAAATTAAGTTTGTAGTGCATATGCATGCATGCACATGCTCACGACTAGATTCTAAAATCTCAGAACATCAATAAATAATATTTTAAGATTTGAAGATAGAAGCTTGAGGAATGTCGCAATAAAAAGGAGTCCTATGCCCAGCAGTGGGTTAATATTGGCAGATGTTAAATAAAAATATAAAAAAAAACCAAACTATAATGATTGACAAATTTATTGACAGGGCCGAGGACTTTAATCTTTAATTTGAGATAACCTATTCTATATTCTACTCATATGCTCACGACTATATTCCCCGAAGAGGTAGACAGAGATATTCTAAAACCACAGAACATCCACGTTTTACTAGTACCTGAACTCTGTCCAGTGTGACAAAGAGTGATCCCGTCGCCACTTATAGTGGGCAGTGGGTACAATACATGCAACGATATTGAATCATGCAGGTTTCTTCACGATGTTTTCATTCACCGATAAGCCAATGGAGTTACAAATCGTACCTACATGCAATTCCGGAAAACTCATCGGTACGAGTCGGCCTGGACGGGAATCGAACCATCACCTCCTGCACGCCAGGCATTATGTTACACAGCTAATTAAGTAGTGGGCCTATAATATCAACGTCTATAGTCTGAGTAATAAAAACACTCATCAAATTAAAATTATTTACAGAGAGGGCATCAAACGCACTCCAGCGTGCCACCGAAATCCCGATGAAAGGTAATCTTGATCATTCATTGACTAATATCACAAACACCAAATCCATTGCTTACTTCGCTTTTGTTTGCAGGCCAATGAACGGCTACGAGCAAGCAGTGTACTTCGTGTACTCTTTTTCGTTCCTACTCGTGCGGTCGCTGGCAGTGTCTCTCGTAGCTGCACGGGTGCATACGGCTAGTCGGACTCCTGCGCAGGAGTTGTATGATGTACCATCTTCAGCTTACTGTACTGAGGTATTTTGAGATCCTGAGCACTGCATTGACTGCATTTTCTTAGGGCCGAGAGGAATTGCGAAAATAAAAAAATGTTACTAATGGCCACGCAATGGTTTAATGAGGGCAGATTTGATTTGATTTATTGTTTTCTTTAGTAATTGCAATTCAATTCGCAATGCATATTACATAAATTGGAACAATAATTGTATTTATTGAACTTGAAACACAGAAATGAACAATAATTGTATTATTATATTAGTAATATACATTTTAATTTATAGACTATTATCATCAATACGATCCACATCTACAGGGTGACATTGCAATGAGACGAATAATTTTTGAAGGTGGTTTAGACAATCTAGCTGAACAACTTTTACTATGGGATCAAAATAAGAAACAAAAAATTAAAATGGCCTGTTTCATACTAAACCGCAATGCCTCCTCTACTCAAATGTATGAACAGCAGTATTTTTTTTGCAATATCAGTTTTGCTCCCATAGTAAAAGTTGCTCAGCTAGATTGTCTTAACCACCTTAAAAAATTATTCGTCTCATTGCAATCTTACCCTGTAGGTCGGGAAAGTATTACCTAATTTTATTGGTGTTTAGTCTAATTAGACGACGATTGCCTTTAAGTCAAGTTTGACGTCAAACATTTTAAGATATTTTTTATAAAATAGTGTGTGACTGTGTTTGTAAATAGAACTACAATTTGAATTAAAAAAAAAAACCTGTATTTTACAGGTCCAACGGTTCCTAAGCCAGATCCACGGAGACTCGGTGTCATTGAGTGGCCTTCAGTTCTTCAGCGTGAAACGCGGACTAGTTTTGACGGTAAAATTATAATCTGAATCTAAATACAGAGTGGTCCAGACCAAACGGATTCTAAAAGTTTTTTAGATGGCCAGGCAAAAAATCATAAATAATTATTTCTATTCATAAGCATAAGCATATGCTCACGACTATATCCCCGAGGGGGTAGTCAGTTTCACCAGTAGTACCGAAACTCTGTCCAGTGGGACAGGGGGTGAGCCTGTCGCCACTTATAATGGACAGTGGGTAAAATACATGCCTCGAAATTGAAGCATGCAGGTTTCCTCACGATGTTTTCCTTCACCGAAAAGCCAGTGGTGTTAATCGTATTCATATTATTATTAATTTAAAATGTTGTGCACTTGATCAACTAATCTGATACCAATCAGAATGTATTTTTGTTGTTAAGAGAGTACAGATAATAAGTAAACCGAATACATAAAAAAATTCAAAAATCGCCATGAAAAAAACTAAAACAAAACGTAATGTTCCTCAAGATAAACGAAAAATCTTTTCTTCTAATCGGGTAGGAACCGATTTTTTCCTGGCAAGTCCTAGTAGGTTTCCAAGTCAGCAATTTACAAAACATTTTATATTGATCTAGTCTGGACCACCCTGTATAATAATCATGAGGCGGGTAAAGCTGACTACCTCACAGACAATGTATTATTGATTTAGTTTTCAAGAAAACATCTTGAACCCGTATTCAGTAGAAATAGAATAGACTTTAAATTTCCGTACCTCAAGTCTCTAAGGGAGGTTCTAACTAAATTATGGGAGGTTATAACTAAATAATATCGTCGGTATTACTGGCTTGACTGCTTCCACTAAAGACATCCACTTGGGACGGCTTGGTCAGAACTTTGCTGGAATTGTGTTCTGATTTCAGATTTTAATACTAAACATAGATTTTTATACATGGGCCAACTTTATATGCTGACAGTGCTAACTTTCTCTATGGAACCGAAATCACAATCTCGATCAAAAATCAGTCCTCTACATTTGGGTTCTGTAGGATTGCAGTTTTGTATGGAAAAGCAGATTTTTTTTGTGATTTTGATGTTGATCCCGTAGTGAAAGTTGTACAGTTTGATGCTCTGCAGCACCCTTTTAACTAGCATTTAAGTTGACATTCTATATTATTAAATTTTATTTCACTTAATTAGGTTGGTTAAGAACTTGACATTATTCTTTATGTTCGTTTTTAATTAGGTAACAACATTTTAAGGACGTATTCAGATAATGAAACTAAACAACTTTCCCTGAGGAATATGAAGCAAAAAATTATCGGACTTCCCATAGGAACTGGATCGGCTGATCCGCAATTTTGTATAATAATAATAATAAATCATTTATTTCAGACCATAGTAAATCCATTTGTGTTAGTAGGTCTTATCAACGATGTTAGTAACATTAAATTAAAAGCAAATGGAATAAAATAAAATGCATTCATTCAAAAATAAATAATTAATAATTACTTTGAACGTGAAGCTTGCAACAGTGGTTCACGTAGCGACAGTCCAACCTGTCAGCGATCATGGACAGGATGCCATTGCCGCTGGCCCGTACCCTGTATACCAAGGACGCACACCGTTTAAGAGGATATAATTCGGAGCGCGCTCCATACAAACGTACTATGGTGATATTTTCTATACTATCCAATTAAAGTCAATTAGATTTTGCTGTAACAATGTTGAAACAAATATCTATGCTTGTATGGAGTCAGATTTTCGTTAAAATAGCAAACATACTTACATTTTGCACAGGATGTTTTGCTAGTAGATTATCAGGAAGTCAAAAAACAAACTATGAAAGATCCCATTTTGGGGCGAGTGTTATTATACATTAGGGATGGTTGGCCGCTTGATAATGAGATGAAATCTCTGCAACCGTTTTTTAACCGGCGCAATGAATTGTATGAAGAGTTGGGGTGCATAATGTGGGGGCATCGGGTGGTTATTCCTGATGCTTGTAGGAGGAGGGTTCTGGAGGTGCTCCACGAGCCACATATGGGCATAGTGAAGACCAAAGCAATCGCTCGCAGCTACGTGTGGTGGCCCGGCGTGGACGAGGCGGTAGAGGCGATGTGTCGCGAGTGTGCGGTCTGCGCGGTGGAGGCGGACTCGCCGCACCGACACGCGGTCAACCCGTGGCCGTGGCCAGGCCGCCCTTGGTCACGGATCCATGTCGATTTCCTGGGCCCTATTTTTAATAAACTATTCCTTGTGGTCGTCGATGCCAGAACGAAGTGGTTAGAGGTTTTTCAAGTACCCAGTACGGCCGCTAGCTATTGTATTAACCGATTAAGTGAGCTTTTTGCCAGGTGGGGTATTCCTAAGCAGTTGGTCTCTGATAATGGACCGCCGTTCACAAGTAAAGAGTTTTTGGGGTTCGTGTCAGGGTTGGGGATCAATCATACGTTTTCGGCTCCATATCACCCCGCATCTAACGGGGCAGCGGAAAATGCGGTGCGCACGATTAAAAAGGCGGTTAAAAAGGGTGTTCGGGAAGGCTAAGATATAAATTTATTCTTAAATACCTTTTTGTTGCACTATCGGAACACAGAGCACTGCACCACAGGTGAGAGTCCGGCGGCCCTAATGCTTGGTAGAAGGTTACGTACTAAATTGGATCTCTTGAAACCTGACCGGGAGAATAAGGTCAAGGAGGTACAAGATAAGCAGAAAGATAGTGGCCCCAAAGGTTCCCGCGTGTTGATGCCCGGAGAGGAGGTATGGTTGCGCCAATATCAGGGTGCTGATAAGTGGTTGCCTGGGCACGTTATACGACGGGTAGGTGAAACTGATTATGAGGTTAGGGATTTCGTGGGCAGAGAATCGCATAGGCATATTGACCAGTTGAGACGGCGACATAAAAGTTCCTTGGTCTGCCCGGATCCTCCAGGAGTTGGGGAGAGAGGAACCGTGCGTTCCGAGGCAGGAGGGAATTCCACCGACTTGGTGGCTCCTATGGCAGGTACGGACGGAGGAGGAGTTCCGAATTCTCCGCCATCACCAGCAAGGCTTCCGCAACCACCAGCAAGACTTCCGCCAACCCCGTCACCGCCCCGGTCCGCTCGACCGATACGGCAGTGCCGCATTTTAAACCCTCCAAATTATAGGTTTTAAGTTTATTTGATATTATAGTATTATTGTAGTATAGGAGGGAGAACTGTAGTGTTTCGATCTTCTTTGAGTTCGTAGTTGACATTGTTGTTTATGATTAGTCTTGATTAAACTCTAAGGTGACAGTCGTATTTTATTTAACAAATTGTATAGATTCGATGCTAGGATTAATTTAAGATTTGTATGGAAATCTTTGAGGCACTGTAACTTTAAAACTATACATTTTATCTAAAATCTGATTCTATACAAGCATAGAAATTTATTTTTAGAATGATTCTGAAAAATTTCATTGAGTTTAATTGGTTAGTATTGAAAATATCACCATAGTACGTTTGTATGGAGCGCGCTCCGAATTTTATCATCTTAAGCATTGTCGCATAAAAATAGTCGATGCGCGCCTCCGCGAACATGCCTGAGGCACTGTAAGCGCGGGGCAGACGCAACACCACCCTGTTGTAGGATTTTTGAGTGTAATTTTCCCACAGGCTGCCCGTGTAAAACGATGTGGAATATGCTCTGTACAGAGTGATTTTCACACCCTTAGAGCAACGCGCGAACCTGCGGGCAATAATGTTTGCTCTCACCGACAACGCTCTACGCTCTCTTAATAAGTATAGGAGGTCCAACAAAATTTCTCATTTTTTGACTCATGTTCCTTATGGAAAGTTGTTTAGTTTCATTGTCTGAATACACCATTAAGACTTTGTTAGTAATGAATTAGTAGTGTATGATTATTTTACGTCTTTAGCTACTTGTTCCTTGTTTCAGATTGCGGGAACAATAGTAACTTACGAGCTAGTTCTGATGCAGTTTGCTGGAGTCACACCGACGGTGGCGCCCTCTGTTGGACCCGTCGTATTTCTACCTAGTGAATCAACGACACCATCCTAGATTCATTCATGTCAAGTGAAATTGAAATCATTGGTATCCTTTTAAACTAAGATTTTACAAACTGAAAAACTTTGCCTACGGGAGCAAACTTGACATTGCAAAAAGAAATCAGCTGTTACATATTAAACTGCAATGTCTACTCTACTCAAATTTATGAAATAGCTGATTTTGAGACTGCCGCACGTAGTCTCCAAATTCTATTGATAAAATGTGTGATGAGATCTACACTTACACACCGTGGATGTATACAGGGTGTAATGAAAAGTATCATTAACCTTTAAACCACATACTCTACCCATCAATCTGAATAACTTTTATTATGGGAGCAAAACTGTAGGAACAAAAAAACATCAGCTTTCCCATACTAAACTGCAATACCTACTCGATTCAAACGTATGGGACAGCTGATATTCAGTCTGTTCTGACAGGTTTGCTCTCATAGTATAAGTTGTTCAGTGTAATGGGTAGAGTATGTGGTTTAAAGGTTAATGATTCATCTCCTTACACCCTGCCCTGTATACACCGTGTGATCGTATACATTGTATTAGACAATTAAGACTTAGTTAAACTAGCTTGAGTGTGGTTTTAGCTCCCACAGACAAGACAAACCTAGCAATGGGTTTTGCGGGATTTATTGTTATACGTCACTATAGTCATCGTAATCTAGTCGCACCTAGTAAATGAAATAAAACACTAGCAATTATAAAGGTTTTTTATTTAATTTATCAGTCATCGTTTTAATCAATCATTTATCGTATTGGATTAAGACTAATTCGTATTTCAATATAGCGGCCGCGACCTGAAAATTAAATTAGTTGACAATGAAAACAGTTATTACGTTTCTATGGATATTACATTAACAATAAAATTTTGATTGTAAGCACAGAGAGAGTAGAGACCGTTTAGAGTTAAGTCCTTAAATTACAGTAAAATCTAAGACCTATGGAAATAACGAAATAATAATGAGAACTTTGCGGTCTGTAACAGACCGCTGGTATGATTCTACACACATATCAGTTGAAAGCGGCTATAAATTTTAAATAGATAAAAGTTTTCAGAAAAGCAAAAAGTTTAACTTGGAGTAGCATTTAGTCTTTATTTCATCTCAATCTACTTACTCAATCAAAAGTTCCAAGTTTACTAAGACTTCTAGTGCGGATTTCAAGATGTCAACAACGACGCGAACGCAACGCCACTAGTTAAGAGGTTTCCCGGACCGACCGACCTTGACCCTTTCAGAGCCGCCTCACGTCTACTAAACTGCGTCATTTTAGTAGGTATACCTAGTTTTGACTGGCTTTTACTTCATTATGTCACTATGGTGCCTTCTAATCCAAGGAAATCAAATTCGAAAATCATAAGAAATTGCACCAAATTTTACAATTATTAATTAACTTATTAAATATTGGTCTTAAAAAATTTACTTCACAGCATTTTTAGATCTTATTATTATCGACACGATGGTGTATGTCGCAAGTAAAAGTGACTTTAACTTATAAAGTAGATGCACATAATACAGATTTTTTCCAATATTTAGGCTTTCCTCTGAGTACAGATTTCATATGTACTTTATAGAAAAATAAGAAATATACTTCATAGCAAATAAAGCTTGAATCATTGTTATATTTTTATTGATTGCTATGTCTTTCAAATAACGAGAGGGTAGCTTCTAAAAACAAGGAAAATATGTCCCGGCCCTGCGTTTACCTATGGGGAGCGTCTTTATAACAAATAAAACAAACCTCTAGTAACAATTGACGATCCAAAGAGAAAAATCCCATTCCACTCAGTGCGACAACGTCGTACGTAAGTTGATCCTTGAGTCGCTTTATCTACAAAACATAATATGCTTTTATTCATAAAAGGATCAGTATTGTAGTTGTTATAAAACGTAATAAATCATAGGTATCTAAACTGGCAACAATATAGTTCAGCAGTCGGCATCATCCCTTTAGAATTACATATATAATATTATTCCTAGTTCAGTAGTCGTCACAACCTCTTTAGAGTTACACACATATTATACTAAATTGTATTAATGTAGAAGCTTCATTCAGATCATTGCAGTTTATTTTACTATGTCGTGCCTTGGCGTTACTATAAAACAACCTCTTGCTAAATAACTCTGTCAGGTCGTTTTGTACCTTTTTCCTGTATACGTACTCGTATTTTTCATTCTCTTGTACATAGTCTAAAGGAAATTGTCGTGTCATATACACGACAATTACCTTTACAGTACAAAGGTATACAGGAAAAAGGTATAAGACGACCTGACAGAGTTATTTAGCACATGAGAAGAATAACGTTGAAGTCGTGTCATATCAGGAAGTTAAGACACATGCTAAGTACCAGATTGACTAATGCTACAACGACAAGAGGATAACCTCAATATTATAAGCAGATCCTGGACATCCATACAGAGAAGGTAAGGCACGTCGAGAATACACGTTGACGTTAGCTGCAGCCAGGACCACGCTGCAAGCCCTGAGTAACAACCAGCTTAGAGAGTAGAAATAGTAAACTCGGTTGAGCAAAGCGCCTTGTGATTTACTGAAAAGATAGAGGTTTTTAGAAACTCTAAGGGAATATAAGTCGGAGCGCGCCCCATACAAACGAAGTCTGGTGATATTTTCGATATTAATCATTTAAAGTCTATGAAATTTTGCAAAAATAATCTAGAAATGAATCTCTATGCTTGTATGAAGTCCGATTTTTGTTAAAATGCATGGTTTTAAAGTTAAAGTGCCTCAAAGATTTCCATACAAATCTTAAATTAATCCTAGCACTAAAACTATATATTTTAACGAAAGTCAGACTTCATACAAGCATAGATATTAGTTTCTAGATTGATTTTGAAAATTTTCATTGTCTTCAATTGGTTAGTATTGAAAATATCACCAGACTTCGTTTGTATGCAGCGCGCATTTACGCATTCGGAATAAACTTAAACATCATAATTTTACAATAATTACAAAATGAAGTGAAAAACATAACAATATGCCTTACATGTAAGGTGTTAAAGGATATATCCGGGAGGCTTTCTGAAAGCGATTTGATGAACTTGCCTCTACCAATACGAACTGGGTCCGCGCGGAGTGTGGCCCACAATTACCCTTATTCGCAAGAGGATGGATGCCTAATAGAGGAATTAGTTCACTAACCCGTAATATTATGCAAAATTAAGTAGTCAAATTGATACACACTTTAACTACTTTAACACAGTTTTATTTTACATTCATGGACCTTTGTATAATTTTTAACTCAATACCAAAGTTTTTATTGCAAATGGCAAAGTATCAAGATTTCTTATTTTCTCTCAATTCATCAAAAGCCCTGACATGATTTTGTTTGAAAAGCTCGCTTAATTCCTCAGCAACTAAGTCGGTAATATAATTGGACAAACTTCCGGAATTTGAGTTAAAAAATTGTACAAGACAGCGATATAAAATGAATTATATTGCCAACTTCGTTTCCATTTAGAGAGGGTCAAAATTTATTTCATTTTGAGAGCTCATTACATTGTTAAGTTGTTTTATTTAGTTCGTCAATTCTCATTTGTTTCAACTCAAAGAAAATAAGATTGTTGAAAACATACCTACTTTAATAGAAATGTGTTTCCAACTTGGAAACTGGAAATAATAATCGTGACTGGAGAAAGTTTTCCTCGTTTTTGGGTCACCGTTTAATTAGGTTTCTTTACAATTCGTGTTCATTAAAGACAATATAATTTTGGGCCAAAGTTAATAGACAGAAATGTGTCTTTGCTTGATTCCTGCACGTCTAGCATGATTTCTCTTCTTGCGCGCGACTCGGCTTTATTCCGTACTACTTGTCGCGGCAAGCGCGGCATTCGCTCTCCGAAAAGCGCTGGAACAGATTATTTTCTATGGAGCAAAGGCGCGTCGCGCGCGTGTAGAGAATTCATACTAGACGTGTACATCTTCAAATAAAGTACATTATGGTCTGAGACCATTTAAATATGGACGAGTATAATTCTACTAACAAACTTTTCTGACACTTTTTGCGGGTGACGAGGTAACATTATGAAAACCGCACTCCCATCACGAGACTAGTTACTAGCTTTCAATGATTAGCCAACTTTGGATTTTATTCCATTACTGTAGATTCTAATTGTGATTGTTAAAAATCATGGAATATAGTCTCGTGTCGTTCGTCATTGATGACTTAGAACGACTCCCACGCGATACTAGTTTAAAGCTATTGTTCCAACATTATAGACTGTCTTGTTAAGTGATAAGGTATACCATTTTATGTTAATGCACTTGATCAGTTGGTCTTGTCCCTTGGCAGAGAGAAATGCTAACGCGAGACTGGACCCTAGTTAAATGGTCTAAGGTAATGGTGTAAGTACCTGTTATTATTGTATTCGTATCTTCTTTCGAGTCAGCCATGAGAATATCGACATATATTTGTATTCATTGACTTAGAATACTATGGACGCCAGGTATAGCACAAAATTCTCGAAAAAAAGTGTCCGAGACTAAACTACATATACCTAAGTACGTGTAGTAATATAAACCAACTAAAAACATTGTAAATTATGAAATTCTTTTCAGCGCGCGCCGCGCGCCCACGCGTGCTCATAGTCGGCCGATCAAACGAAGACTGTTGCGTAATTCGTTCTCTTTTTTTACGTTTTCGTTCTCTTTTTATTCTGACACTTTTGAGCGCGGACCTTCCGTCCAGTAGTTGGTAAGTCAATGTTCGTATTATACTTACCCATATATACTTACTTAATTCCAAGGTAAAGCTGCAAGCAGATGAAGTACAAATTGTTCAAGTTAGACAGCAGAACTAGGGTTCCGATTTTCCCGTCAATCATGCGCACGAGAGCAGCTTGGCGCACATATGCCTCTCTTAGTCGTCGCCATACTTGGACTTGCGCGTAGTGGTCTATACCGACCTGGTAAAAAAAGTAGATCAGTAAATATGTGTTATTGTATTTGGTCTCATCTGACGGTAAACAACAATAAATCCGGGGCCGGGTGGAATCGTTGAACCAACTTACTGAGAACGTGACTGTTCAATTTTTTCCTGGAAGGTACCGAGTTTGTTTGCATCCGGACCTAAGAGGAAGGATCTCCATAGAGTCCGCATAAATTTACGATTGTAGTTGGTCTCTTTTGTCTTATGACATACCTTTAATAGTAGAAGGAGATGGAACTATAGATATTTGTTTATGCGGCTGTCCACTTTTTTTTGAGCTAGCTTGTGTGAAAAGTGACCGTAAACATAAGGCCATATGTCACTTGGTGCCTTTTGTCCATACTACTTGACACCACACACTCAAACCAAAACGTAAAAAAAAGTGGACACTTTACAATTGGTATGGCTCAATCTAGTCTTAAAGAGAGATCCTTCCTCTTAGATCCAGACATAACATAATATTCAGAGACAACTTAAGGACAGTATATTCAGAACAAACACATTTCACTAGATGAGCAGTGCCCTAACTCTGTCCGGACTACTCGAAACTGAAGCATGTTGATTTCCTACCGATACCTACTTTCTTTTATGAAAAAGGTATTACAAGGTGTTAAAAGTAGTAAATGATTCCTAAAAATTCATTAGTATTAGTCTGAACCAGGCTGGGATCGAACCGGCTGCTCCATGCACAAGAGGTGAGACTTGGTCACTAATAGACCTCACGGCCTATTGCATAAAGAGAGTCATAGAGACATAACGTCATCGTAAAAAGCTCTGCCCCCCTTCAACTAAGAAATGGACAAAATGTATGGATTTGACATTAGCGATCGAAACATTTTGACGTTTGTTCTCCTCACCATACATTTTTTATGATTTCTGCTGTCGTTAACGCTAATCGAAAGTACTTTGTCTAGGGGCCCAGGGCCTATAGACAAAGTATCTTTCGATTAGCGTTAACGACAGTAGAAAACATAAAAATGTGATGTGATTCTATGGTAAGTGCCAATTTAGTGACTTGACCGGCTGCAGATATTTATGTGCAAAGAGGATATGAACAATTCCCTTGCATCTTCTATATGAATGTGGCCCACAGATGAAGGTACAAACGAAGCACTTATCTAGGTAGACAAGTTTTGGCATCAGATGAGATACAAACAGGGAGGGCCTGTTAAAAACGTTCTGCTATTCCTGAATGCAGTTGGTATTAATAGGGAACTATGAAAGGGCGATCACAAAAGATCAGCGATGGTCGCAGTGGCACAGGCGCAAGTCTGTCCCCCTAGTTCCAAATAATAATAAAATTGTTGTTGTCATACAAAACTACAAAAAACTGTAAAATATTTTAAAGTAAATGACAATGTCGGAATGAGAAACAAATAAAGATTCTTTAAAACAGAAAATAATTCCTCATGTTAGTTCAGAGGAAGTAAAAGACAGAGTTAGAAGATATTCAAACTTAGTATGAGCATGGCGTCTCTGTGTTTAGTACTCTGTAATAAAAAGTCATTGCCCTCTATGTACCATGCACTGTTTTGATCGGGAATAAGTATCGTTTTGACATATACATCATGTCCTTACACGATCATTGCGAAGTATAATGGTAAAAGGCAAGACGTTCGATATTGGAATAACAAAATTTACCTTCGGGACATCCTTTTCTCGTTTCTCAATGGTCACTAAGTGATGGACGTATAGATTCAGCCTGTGATACCGGGAGGTCAAGCCCATACTAATCAGTATGATGATCAGATCCTGGAAGTTCCATAGTATAGTTGCTGTCTTGCTGAGTATAAACACTGGGATCGCTAACCATAAAGTGTACTCGTCTGTGAATAATATTGATAATGTCTTGGTTATTACACAAATTAGTTCCAATGGAAGAATCTTATAAAATATATAACAGCAGGTATGTTTTCCTAATATGTTGACGGCTTTTTAAGAGGATGATCAGACCATCAAACTGAGCTCAACTTTTTCTAATGGACCAACATAGAAATTGCGAAAAAAAATCTGCTATCACACTAGGGTTGAGTGGGATTTCAGTTTTGTATGGATTTTTTCTTTCGCGTATTTCGACTTTGGCCCATAGAGAAAGTTGTTCAGTTTGATGGCCTCATCATCCCCTTAAATAACAGTCAGCATATTAAGAAGGGGCACAGCATACAAACATGCTCTATTCGGAATGGCCAAAAACGCAGGTGTTGTTGCCGTGGGTGGAATAGGCGGCAACTAAGGCGCGGTTTACACAGAAGAGACGTGTGGCGGTGGCGGATAGTCAAAGTAACACAATTATAAACCTTATAGTACGTAGCATAGCGTCATTTGGAGAATGTACGCTCGCGCCTCCAGGCGACGTCACCTGGAGGCGCGGGCGCGATTCTCATTTACGACAAAAACGACGCTATGCTACGTACTATAACGTTTATGTTACTTAAATTATCCGCCACCTCCACACGTCTCTTCTGTATAAACCGTGGCTTGAACATAACGGCAGGTTAAGACGATGCCAATTTTGAGGCGCCAATTAGCTAGCACGAAAAAAGTACGGAACCCGGTCGTGTATACGGTGCTAGTTTTCAATCTTGCACATATTCGTGTGGGTTTGCTTGTAATAACCGTGCCAGCGATTAGCACGATATTTTTACACGAGTCCAAAAGTTGGCGCCGGGGATGCGAGAGATACGGCAAAAATTCTCTCTCCGTCTCTATTCCGTGCTAGCGCTATCGTAGCACCATCCCAATGCGGCGATATACTGCGCGGAAAGTTTTGATACGGTGCTTTTTAGAGTTCCGCAGTCAAACAAAGAACCCTTATACCTTCGTCCATTCGGTCTGTTTGTCTGTATGTGTATACCCCACCTCAATAACTCGCTCAATTTTGCACCTATTAAATCGAAATTTGGTATGAAGTCAGATAACTGTAGCTCAAAAACAGAAATGTTGTAGTTATTAAGAAAACTATTTTTTTGAACTCATTTTACAGATTAGTTTTTTCCACCGTTATCTATAAAGAAAGAAACATGTAAGGACAAGTATCATTAACCTTTAAACCACATACTCTACCCATCAAACTGAACAACTTTTACTATGGGAGCAAACCTGTCAGAACAAAAAAACATCAGCTGTCCCGTACGTTTGAATCGAGTAGGTATTACAGTTTACTATGGGACAGCAGATTTTTTTTTTGCACTGACAGTTTTTCGCCCATAATAAAAGTTGTTCAGTATGATGGGTAGAGTATGTGGTTTAAAGGCTAATGATACTTTTCCTTACACCCTGTATACACTATGTCGGCATCATTATGGTAAACAAATGTACTTACGCGGCTGCAACAAGAACCCGTGGGAGCTCAGAATATATCTTTGGAAATATTCTTCTGGTGGGATATCGAAACCAGTTGCCGACATCATACTCATCATATGTTCCACTGTAAAGTAAGTGGGTAATGAGCTCTCTGCGAAAGTGGTAAGGAATTTCGGGCAGGTTAATGACTAACTAATCGGTCAATAATAGTGCTTGCATGACGATCGTCTCCCACTCCTCCCGGCCAAATAGAAAATAGAGTCTATCAGACGAAGGACTGATAGGCCCTAATTTTATTTCTCCGCAAAGGTCAGCGCTCATATAAACCGTTGTTCGACCTATTTACAGGATGAAATTGATATCATTAGCATCCTATTACACTAAGAGTCTATCTATCAAACTAAACAATCTTTTACTATGGGAGCAAACCGATTCGAGTAACAAAAAAATCTGCTTTTCCATACTAAACTACAGTGCCTAACTACTCGACTCAAATGTATGCAACACCGAATTTTTATTATCTCCGATCGGTTTGTCTCTATAGTAAAAATTGTTCAGTTTGATGGGTAGGCTCTTAGTTTAAAAGGATGCTAATGATATCAATTTCTACCTGTATACAACAAATCACCCCCTGCTACATTTTCATTAGCAGCATCATGTTTATCAATTTCATAATCACCAATATGAGCAGTATACCTAAATATCGATCGGTATTGATGACTGAAATGTTCTCGGCGATCACGACTATTTAATCTTTCTGTTGATCTGCATTAAAATTTGACTGATTGTATATTTTGTCAAGAAACCGGTTATGCCGAAATTGTAGCTGCATATTTATTAAGTATTCTTATTTTTATACTTTTATTTCTTTTTGAGTTTGTTTTTAGTTTATAGATTAAAGAACTAATATTGTTATTACATTCACTGTCACTGTAGTGGGTAGGAACTGGCTTCGGACCTTCAGACTTGACTAGTTTAGGCGCCAGTGCCGCAATTGTTAGTTTACAAGTTGTAAAATTTCAATAAAGGATTTTTTATATTTAATGTTAATGTTTTTTTTTGGAATGTTTTATTAAATTATATCTCGATTTCGGTAGGTATTTGCACATTAAACTTAGGGCCGTTTTCAAAACATTGCGTCAAAAACGCGAGCGTTTTTGCTGGTACCTACTAACTGTATGGGATCGCGATACACTCAAAACTTTTCATACGACAGTGTGCTGGGCGATCCTATACTAAAATGACCCTTAAATTTCTCTTGATAATTTGCTCTCAGTCTGTATTTCCACATGAATAAACCATCTCAACATAGCATGTACCTTTTTCTATTTTCATCACTACCTCGTATAGTGCTGTAGCCCTGAGACTTTTTAATCACCGATTGCCATTTAGATATTTTTGTAAGGTACGAAATTACTAATATAAAAACCTAAATCTTACAAAGCACAACCCGCGGTAAGAAAAAAATAAATATTGTCTGAAGTTTTAAATTTCGAGGTTACCGTTTTTTTTTCTATACTGTCATGTTCTTCACCTTAGTTCAATACCAATATGTAATAGTAAGACTGTCTAAAAGCCATACAAAGCTATAAGACCGATCAAAATTATAGTCTCAAACCACAACGTTCTGACCAACTGAACTTGTGTTTCGAAGTGGAGCATCGAGCAAAACAACTCAATATTATACTTTATCTAGGGTTGTGCAAAAAAGAACAAGTTTTTTTTAATTTCCATCAATGGTTTATTCATCGGTTGCTTTTAAATATAATAAACGAACTAATCCGTTTAAAAAAAATCGCTTACCCTTTTTTATTTTCATTACTAAATCAGGAATTAACACTGTGGTTATAACCACAGTGTTACTTAATTCTTTTATTAAACGAATTCTCTAGAGTAAATTTTTTTATTAACTATCCCTAATCCGGATTATTAAAACTGAAAACGAAATGTATTTTTCCACTATCTGGATAACGTTTTGTTTTCACTTATCAAATGTTACAAGTACTGTTAAAAATAGTACAGGGTGTTAGTCTACCACATTTGCAGTCAGTCAGTATCAGTTTTGTTTCCTATTGTGTATTGTATTTTGCTTTTGGTGTAAATAAAGTATATTTCATTTCATTTTTTTTCATTTCATTTGCATTACTTTAATGAATGATTGTAGTTACGTCACGATCTGAACTACAAATTCCTAAAGGAACAAAGAGAAATTTTCATACCAATGTTCGATCAGGTGATTGCATTTACCATGGAAAGTCCATCGTTTTTTTGCTACTTTCCTTTAGATTTCTTAGGGAAAGTTGTTCAGTATCATGGGTAAAATCACCCCTCAAAGTAATGCAACTATCATGTATGATATTTACAAAACGCTTTTAATAGGTTCTGTCGCAACCCTAAATTATCTCAAGCTCAATATCTTACAATAAGTAGTTCGAAAACATTTATGGTTTTCCTGATATCTTTTGAAAACTTACAAATTCCTTAGCTTTGAACAAATAAATACGATATGGTAACTGATTCGATCGGTAGTTATAACAAAGTTGTTCTCGGAGTAAGTGTTGTGTAGAAACTTCAGTTTTCTTCTATTTATCCATATCTATACATACCTACATATAATAAATTGTTAACTAGGCGTGGATGTTCATTGAAGATGTTAGAAAAAAAAATCGGCGTTTAGGCTACGGAATGGAATGGATAAGACCATTTTATACATTTTATTTGTTTTTTTAGCACGTTTAACTTAAAAACTACTGAATCGATTTGAATATGGTCTTCACAATAGGGCTTGGTTTAGATTTACATTTAGGCTTTATTTCATCACAATCAGTTTATCCAATCGAGTTATGAGTATTTACTTAATATAAGTGGTCTGCACGTACAAAGCCGCGGGTGGCGCCGCTAGTTATAAATACAGTTACAAATAAATTTAGGATAAAAAACAAGTTTCTAAAACGATGGGCATCCAAGACAGAAGTGATTATTATTATTTTAGAGCTGCAACTCGGTCTGCGTGGACCTTAATCCTATCCTATATCCTCCGTATCCTATGTGTTAAACCAGACTATATTTCTGTCTGCCTGCAACTAAAAGTTTCAAGTTAATCCTTAAAAATTTGGACCAAATTAATTTGCATTGTAGTCAGAGATATCCTACGAAATAGGTAAGCGGGACGCGATAAAAACCAGTTAAAATATTGAATTTCAAAAATGGTGTATACTTTCTATAAAGACATCAAAAATAACACTTACCAAGACCGCATATCGCTACAAAACTGGCAACTAAAATAGTCCTCTTCTTTATTTTATTATCATGGAAATAAGATACCTCTAACGTCTCGGCTCTCATCCAATGAAATGATAATGATCTCCATGAATATATTAACTTCCAAGATAACACTAGAGACAGCAGTGCATTCCCATAAAATAAAGAGCCAGAGAGACGACCAACTAGTCCACCTGAAACTTGGAAATTATTAACACACACGGACGAAATGATAACGCTCGACGCCCAGTACGAACATCTTAACTATCTCTATGTAGCTTTTATTATACCTATACACATATAACACAAATGATTTTACATTTATACAACGTGTTAATGAATTAAAGCAAAATTAGAAAGTTGTTTGTTAAGAACCGAGAGAATCGAATTATCATGGTAAGTAATTTTTTTCAAAATATTAAATAATTTGTTTGTAAAATTTAAAATTTACTGAACTCGTTTGCAACCCACCGCTTGGGCATTCTCACCTTACTTACGACCAAAACAAGATTCTTAAAATGTATCCATGAGCACGTTAGCGCTTTCATTCATTTATGAAATAATTTTTGCCTTATAACTTAAAATGTTAAATTTTAACTTTCAAAATAATGAAATTATTATTTCAATCTAATTATTTTGTTATAAATCCTTTGGGGTTTATGAGGTTTTGCGCTTATTCTTTAACACGTTATATATCTTTAATTTGATTTGAAATAGCGCAACATGACTGCAACATCTATAATATTTGAAATTTGAAAAAAATATCTTAATTCACTACAGAACATTGGGAAAACGAATGCCTTGTAGAAGAAGGACTTCCTGGTTTAAAAACCTATGTGAATGGTTCGATATGAATAACACCTCACTGTTCAGGGCTGCAGTCTCCAGTGTCAGAATAGCCCTAATGATATCCAACCTCCGACAGAAGATGGCACCACAAGAAGAAGAACCATAAGGTGGACCGACGACCTGGTGAAGGCGGCGGGAACCCATGAGATTAAGGCAGCGTAGGACCGATTCTTGAGGGAGGCCTATGTCCAGCGTGGACGTCCATCAGCTAGATGATGATGATAAACACGGAGTGCACAAATTAGATACTAATCTCGCCGATAGCTTTATGTTATGAAGATAGCCTACTGGTTTATACTGTGGCGCAGGCGATCTACCTTAGGCGCGGTACACAGAAGAGACGTGTGGCGGTGGCGGATAGTCAAAGTAACACAATTATAAACCTTATAAGTACGTAGCATAGCGTCGTTTGGAGAATTACGCCCGCCCCTCCAGGCGACGTCACCTGGAGGTGCGGGTGCGATTGTCCTTTACGACAAAAACGACGTATATATTCATATAGCACGTAGCATATTATGCGTAGACACAGTAACTAAAACGCTACGCTACTGGGGAGTAACATTTCTTCTCCCTAAGTAAAATTGATATAATCATCCATGAATCTAGTATAAAAGATCCCTATCCGTCACACAAATATTTGCCCCTCACGGGATTCGATCGCTCGACCCTTAGCTTCTTTGGCATGTTGACTACCAACTATGATATTGATCGTTATTGATTTACGGTTTGTGACGTATAGGTTTATATTGTGTTACATAGATTATCCGCCACCGCCACACGTCTCTTTGCTATAAACCGCGGCTAAAACAACATCAACATGAAATCTGTATCAAACAAAAGAATACCAACGTCCATCAGCAGTATTTGTAGCGATTCCCGCTAACAGTCTGACAAGTTTCCAAATGGCTCCAATTTCTAACGCTGCCAACATGAGCAGCATTACTATAGCCCAGCAAAGTGCAATGTTGCCACCATACGCAGGTATTCCGAACAATTGAGCTGTCGTAAAGATGGATACTATAGTTGATAGGAATTCCTGGAATCAGAAATAGGTAAGTCGTTGTTGAAAGACTGAATTCATTTCTTACTGGTCTGTGATAAATGCTGAAATTTGCATCCAGAAAATCTTGACTATCTTTTAAACTCTTACTTACGTCAGATTTTTTAGCGCCGGTTTCTTTTCCACCATTATTTGTATCTAACTTCATTATGCTTGATCTACGACGGAAAATATGATAATATCATAAAATATTTTATTCATTTTTCAGATCACCAATCTTAAAATAATGCAACTACCAATGAACCTCAACTGGCAGCACGGAATCGCATTTTTTCCTTTTCTGTTGCTCAGGACCGCGTGCTGTCGCATTCTCGCTGTCTTTCTCGCTCTAGCAAATGAAGTTCCTGAGCGACAGAAAAGGACGGAGCGTTAAAAAATGCGATTCCGTGCTGCCAGATGTGGCTTAACCCTATCACGCCTGTAAGCTATGTAATTCCGGTACACCGCGGTATCCAAAAATATTGGAATCCCATATTTAATGAAGGAGATTTCGATACTAAAAGGTTTCAATGTCAAGGGAAAAGACAATTAAGTAACCTTCCACAAACAACATTCGATAATCGTGTTTTAAATAAGGATAAGCTGCTATTTTACTACGGAAAGCTCACTGTCAAATGGTTACCACGCCAGAATGCCTGACCAGCCGTCTTGGGTTCGAATCCCGGTTCTTACATGTTTGTATCGTTGTTTTATGGTTTCCATAAAAAGCCTAGTAGCTTACGTTTGGGATCATACAATGCATGTGTCTGTGATCGTTATACAGCGTGTTACAAAACACTCTAGTAATTTTTGAAGGGGTGGTTCAGACCATCAAACTGAACATCTTTCACTATGGAGACAACATCGAAAAAAAACTGACCGACTCAAATGTATAGGATAGCCGTCTTTTTTCGTCGTTGTTTCCATAGTGAAAGTTGTTCAGGGTGGTTCAGACCATCAAACTGAGCATCTTACACAATGGAGACAACATCGAGAAAAAAAGGAACCAGAATCAAATGTATGGTAGAGCCGTTTTTTTCGTCGTTGTTTCCATAGTGAAAGTTGTTCAGTGTGGTAGTGTAAAACGACCCCTTGAAATATGATGTATACCTTTAATAGTAAAACCCCACAGGGATAGGATTTGTAGTCATATAACTAAACATTAATAAATATATCAAGAACTTACCTCTTACACATTTGACGTCAAAATGTCTACTGAATAATCTATTTGTTTACAATAATCAAGGCAATTTACTATTTTGGTAAACTTTGCATATCACTGCCACTTATAAAAAGTATATTATTTGGTGTCTAAATTGTACATAATGACCAACTAGTGTGGTTTTATTACAATTTGTTTACCCTTTAGATTGCATGTTGTGCCCATAATTTTAATAATGCACGTTTGTGATCGTAAACACGATCGGGTATGCTACTTTAGGTCTATTTTGAACGACATAACGTCTAAAATCGATTGAAATATAGAATGAATTCAATTTCGTAACTTAAAATGCTACACCTGCTAATTAATAAACAATTGTGAATACACATACAATAGTGATCACAATTCGGTATGTCAAGTTTTTTTTTTTGATGGCATCGAATCGTAAACCATTTCGAGATAATTGTCTCCATAATAATATTTTCTATGTCAGAGATTTTAAATTGAAAGGATTACAGATGTTTTTAATAAAATAACATCGTTTTTCGGCCACTATGAAAAAAAAATACATTCACAATGTCGTAATTTGACATTTGGTGTTGCCGTTTCTGTTTCCAGCATAAAGTTAGAAAGAGAAAGCAGATTTTTTTTTTCATAAAGCTGTAAGGAGTGCTGAGACGGCCGTTATACAGAAACAAATACACGGTTTTATTTTGCATCTAACCATGTCACTAATTAGCTCATTATTCGTCGCCAACAATGCCGCAAAGGGCAGAACTTCAAACGGTTAAAAATGAGTAAGCATACAAAAATGCTCCATTTATCGAGCTCTATGTCGTCACAAAAAGACGAAACTCTAAGGCCGAGATTCAGAGGCGATTCGTAAGTCATAGTTCGGACTTCCGTATGTCAAAATCCATACATTTTCGCCACGCTTAGTTCGAGCTAAGACCAAAAAAATCGTCTCTGAATCTCGGCCTAAGGCTAACAGAAAAGAAAATAGATTGACTGCATATCTCAATATACAACGTGTTAATGAATAAGCACAAAACCTCATACACCCCAACTGATTTATATGAAAATAAATAGATTGAAACAATAATTTCATTATTTTGATGATTAAAATTTAAAGTTATTCGCATTTTAAGTTTTCAGGCAAAAATGATTTGTTATCATTTCGGCAATGAATGAAAGCACTGGCGTGCTCGTGGATACATTTTAAGAATCTTGTTTTGGTAGTAGTAGGGTAAGTGTGCGCGTGCGGTAGGTTGAGATCGAGTTTAGTAAATTTAAAATTTTACTAACTAATTATTACATATTTTGAAAAAAATTACCGATGTTTATAACATGATAATTCGATTCTGCTCTCGATTCTAAACAAACTACTTTCTAGTTTTGCGTTAATTCATTAACACGTTGTATATATTCTTAATATGCTGACGGTTTTTTAAGAAGATGAGCAGACCATCAAACTGAACAATTTTCTCTATGGAACCAACACAAAATCAAGAAAAAATTACTTGTTTCATACTAAACTGCAATCCTACTCGACCCAAATGTTTGGGACAACAGTTTTTTTTTTTCCGAGATTTCGATTTTGGTCCCATATAGACAGTGTTCAGTTTTATGGTCTGATCATCCTCTTAAAAACCGTCAGCATATTAAGTTGAACACTGTATACAAGGTGTAACAAAAAATCATAATAATAAATATTTTAAAGGGTAGATTGACTGCATATCTCAATATACAACGTGTTAATGAATAAGCGCAAAACATCATACACCCCAACTGATTTATATCAAAATAAATAGATTGAAACAATAATTTCATTATTTTGATAGTTAAAATTTAAAGTTATTCGCATTTTAAGTTTTCAGGTAAAATGATTTGTTTTCATTTCAGCAATGAATGAAAGCGCTAACGTCCTCGTTGATACATTTTAAGAATCTTGTTTTGGTAGTAAGAAGGATGAGTGTAGATCGTGTTCTGTAAATTTTAAATCTTACAAACAAATTATTTAATATTTTGAAAAAATTACCTACGTTGAAAACATGATAATTCGATTCTGTTCTCGATTCTAAACAAGCTACTTTCTAGTTTTGCGTTAATTTATTAACACGTTGTATATTTTAACTGAAATCTGACAAATCACAGGCACAGATTAATATCTAGATCAATGTGTAAAAAATGTAAATGACTTTTATCTTATTTTCAATATTCTTACCAAAGTATATTGAAAATAAGATCTAACTTCGTATATATGCAAGGACTATCCTCTTAATCTCATGGAAAAATATGGGTCAGAGTATTGTATTGTATTGTGTGATGATGTGAAGGCCTATTATTAATATTTTTATTTATTGATAGACAGATTTAATCGCACTCTCGCACACACGCGTACAGAGCCAGTATGACATTTTGCGTAAAGATGGTTTTTTGCGAATACGACGTTTATTTCACGACTCTAACTCTGTCCAGTTGCTACGGCACTCTTCGTCAGGACCACGACGAATAGTTTAGTTAGACCACGGGCCATACCACTATGTGGCTTGGATTGGAGAAGGCAAGTTTATGTTCATATTTCTTGTAGATATTTTGTCGAAGGGAAAAATAAAAAACTCTGCAAATCGTGACTTAATTGTATAAATTTTATTTAGTAACATTAAGGCTTGCAATAGATGTATGATCAGCAAAGCCTTTTGTGTCGAACTGTATTAGTACAAGTTCGTAAGTAACTACTGCACCAGCAACCTGGAACACAATTTATATGGAAATATTAGTTAGTGTGACGGGCTCACTCCCCGTCACACTGCACTAGACAGAGTTTCGGTACTAGTGAACGTGGATGTTCTGAGGTTTCAGAATATCTCTGTCTACCCCCTCGGGGAATATAGTCGTGAGCATATGCATGCATATTAGTTACCATAACATGTAAACTACAGGGTATTCGGGTAAACAGTTGCGTTATATTAAGGGGTGATTGTACCCATGATACTGAACAACTTTCCCTGAGAAACCTATAGGAAATTCTAAAAAATTGTGTCATAAGCGTATCGAACATTTGAACATTTGTATGAACAGTTAAAATTTTTTTCTTTTTGAATTTGTCTTAGGTTTCTTAGGGAAAGTTGTTCAGTATCATGGGTGAAGTAATGCAACTGTTTACCCTAACACCCTGTATAATAATTATATGCAGGGTGCTAGGGTAAACAGTTGCAATACTTCACTGGGGGATTGTACCCATGATACTGGCCAACTTTCCCTAAGAAACCAACAAACAAAATTCACATATACAACGTGTTAATGAATAAGCGCAAAACCTCATACACCCCAACAGATTTATAACAAAATAATTAGATTGAAACAATAATTTCATTATTTTGATAGTTAAAATTTAAAGTTATTCGCATTTTAAGTTTTGAGGCAAAAATGATTTGTTATCATTACAGCACTGAATGAATGCGCTAACGTGCTCATGGATACATTTTAAGAATCTTGTTTTGGTAGTGAATAGGCTGAGTGTGCTTGTGCGGTGGGTTGACATCGAGTTCAGAAAATTTTAAATTTTGCAAACAAATTATTTAATATTTTGAAAAATGTAACCTATGTTGAAACCTTGATAATTCGATTCTGCTCTCGATTCTAAACAAACTACTTTCTAGTTTTGCGTTAATTCATTAACACGTTGTATAAAGTTCGAATTTTCATACAAACGTTTGATCAGCTGATTACATTTAGTATGAAAAATTCAAGTCTCTTCAATTTAGTGTGAGCCCGTTTGTATGAAGTGTCCAGGGTGTCTTATAATTATAAGTCTTCATTAAATCTTTTTCGAAAAAATCAAGGACATACCGTTTTTCTTCTTTTCGTGTGGGCTACAAGCCTTGGTGTCAGCGTTTTTTAGACCCCGACCATTTCTAAGGGACCAACATCGAAATCGCGAAAAAAATGCAGCTGTTCCATACAAAACAGTAAACATATTCATTCTGATTGAACAACATGGGACAACTTGCCAGATTTAATTTTTATTCCTGATTTCGATGTTGTTCGTATAGAAAAACTTGTTGATTTTTATGGTCTGATCATCCCCTTAAAATAGTTTCAGCTTTGTTAGACATTATACTATAAATGGGAATCCATGAACTTCCCTTATTTTTAAATAGGATTTAAATGTTATGTGTTTAACCCACCTGAAGTAAAATGTTTCTATCAAGATAGAAGAATCCCAAGCCACTGAGCGCCACATAGTCTTTAGCGAGCTGCTTTTGTAGTCTCTCCACCTGAACAAGAATATTTATACAATGGTGACATGAATAAATACCCCACAGAGACAAAGCTTTTAAGGCGGCAAAATGATTATGTATTACGCAGCGCGTGAAATGTCACGCATACGCCGCCTCTTTTTTTTTTTCAAAATTACAATTACGCTGCTACTGCTTATTCCTGAGGAATATATTCCTCCACACCAGTAAAAATAAAGCACCCTGGAAGGTCAACCGAACCAGTGACAGAACATATAAGCAACATGCCGAAGGGGTACGGACCATGACATTGGGCGTTTCTGGTATAGGGGATCGGTGAGTACACCGCCGCGCCTTGTAATAGTTGTAACTATCGTAACGCGATTGTATGAAACATGGTCTCTGTGGGATATTTACTCGAATCTTGTGCTATGGTTAATATGCCGTAGTTCCGAATTTTATAGCTTCTGCTGTCGGGATTTTTTACTCAGTGCCCACTCTCCATCAAAGTCAAAGCCATCCAGGGCTTACCTCAACATTGTAAGAACGAGTATTACACCCGTGGAGATATCGCAGTGCAGTTTTAGAATGGACGTGCACTTCAGCAGAGGATAGGACGACGAAGGAGAATCTGACGCAGATCCAGCCCAGGGAAATCATGTAATACAAGCGTTTGGTAAGAGCTCCAGATATTCCTTGTCTGAAAAAATAGAATTTTGAAACAGTTAGTTCACATGTCACAATGTATCAATCATAAACTTAGTATTAAGTTTATGGCCTCAATGAAGTGCCAAGGTGTTCTCATAAACTAGATGGAGTAGTTTTCTGGTTTATTTGTAGGAAACCTGGACCTCTAAATTTTGTATGGGAAGCCGTCCGCCGTCGTCGTCGCTTGCCATACTAAATGTCATTTTTGTATGGGCTAGCCGTCGGTGCCGACGGGTAGGTAATGTGTCTCAACCCTTATTCAGTTACATACTTTGGGAGTGCAAATGAACGACTTTCTGTATGGGAACAACATTGAATTCGCGAAAAAAGAGTCTAAGAATTAATGTCGATTATAACAATTTTTATTTTCTATTTTAAATGTATTCAAAATTTTATGATTTCAATGTTTTCTGTATAATTATTAATTATGTATTTATTTAACGTTCATTGTTAAACTATTGTTGATTATCTTGCATGCCTTTAATTTGCAATGCCCTAATCAACAGGGTTCATGTACTCATACCTAATCATATTATAAGACCTTTAATACTGTACATGAAAGCAATAAATGAATTGAATTGAATTGAATTGAAAAAATATTTCCTATCCCATGCAATTTACGTCAAGTAGCTCTAGACTTTTTCTACGGAACAAAATTTTTTTGTGTCTTAGGTTCTTTATTGTACACAAAAACAACATAATAGTGTAAAATAAAATAAAAAATATTTAATTTTTTCGCGTTTTCATTAGCCTCATAGCGAAAGTTGTTCAGTTTTAAGTTCTGAAGCACCATCTTAGTCGACACCCTGTACAGGGTGAAATTGATATCATTAGCATCCTTTTAAACTAAGAGTCTTCCCATCAAAGTCAACAATTTTTACTATAGGAGCAAATCGATCGGAGCAAAAAAAATCTGCTATTGCATACATTTGAGTCGAGTAGGCATTGCAGTTTAGTATGCAACAGCTGATTTTATTTTTTCTCCGATCGGTTCGCTCCAGTTTTTCAGTTTGATGGGTAGACTCTTAGTTTAAAAGGATGCTAATGATATCAATTTCACCCTGTATAACATTACTAACGTGATTCCCAAAAACAGTTGCAGACAGATGAAGTAGAAATTGCCGAAGCTCGTGAGCAATATCAGGTAGCCAAGCGATTGGTCCACTTTTCTTACTAGCATAGCTTGTTTCACGTAGGCCTCTCTTATTTTTCTCCATGTGTATACTTTTTGGATATCAGTATTCTGGAAAGAAATCAATTGAGAAACGTTGTTAGAATAAATTTATCGAATCAGCCGTTACTTTGTGGAATCCATGACTAATAGATAACAAGATAGTATGGCAACTTTCGCTTAGAAGACTTACTAACTGCCTTTTTAAGCGTGCAATTGTAGGTTTTGTACGAATTACGGTGTTTATTTATGTTTGTGCAGTACCTAATCTTTCATCGATAATAAATTGCATTGTACTCATGACAAAAATTAAGATTATTTAAAACCAGAAGTCAAGTCCCGATGCTGTGATTCTATCCCATAACCTGTTATGAGTAGTTTATTGAACTTTATCTACATTGATTTAAGATATAATTTCAGCCAACCTATTCTGTAAAGCACAAACTTAAGCATCTCACTTTCGATTTCACTGTCAAGTATCGAGTTTGTGCTTTATAGAATAGGTTAGCTGAAATAATATCTTAAATCAATGTAGATAAAGTTCAATATGCTACGTAAAATGTTTAGTGTGCTTCCAGTTTGATTTGACCCTAAGAGAGCTTGTGTACAAAGCTAAAAATCAGTGCTCTTCGTTGAATACCTCCTTTGATTTAAATATCTTTCTTCAAAATTACTCACTTTGCACCACTTGGTCTCATTCTTGTCAATAGCACTGACTCTTGCGACGCATTGGTTGAGCCTATGATATCGTGACGTCAGACCCATAGTTATTAACACTATAAGTAGATCCTTTATGTTCCATAGCACCGTAGCTACATTGCTGACGAAGAGAAGTATTATGCCAATCCAAAGAGAATAATCACCTGAGGAAATTGATACATATAGGATATTAGCTTTCGCTAGTGGATTAAACCTAAGCGTAACCACGTATGAGATAGTGATATGGAGTTGGAGATACAATTAACATACCTACAATTTGAGCTTCCTGATGTGACACAAACATGTCCATAGAACAAAAATATGGTTACGTCAATAAAGACAACAGTAAGATATCAATCACACACTTTAACTATGGCATAACCATACATGCATTTTGAATAAATCGGATAAAAACGTACTTAATTCCATCTTAGCCTACTCTTTATCTACGTCCACCACACATTCTAACCACAGTAATTCCTGTAAACCAAGATCAAAAGCGACGACTACTTACAACACCGGACAACATAGTCCAGCGAGTCCAGATGATGACTCCAATCTGTCTTTGAACCCGCAATAAATTTTATCAAAGATTTTATTTACTTTCTGTCTTTATAAAATGTAAAATATTGCTCGAGTCGGTACACTTCCTGTAAGAAATACTTTTGTCTGTTTGTTAACCGATCCGAAATTCAAACTCAAAAACATTTAAACCGTGATAATCATCACAGCAAACAGTCGCCTTCGAATATAATTCTTACAAACACTTCCATCCATCCATCCATCCATCCATCCATCCATCCATCACAGCCCTTAAACAGTCCGTCTTTGGACATATACCACTTCCATATTTTCATGGAGAAATATGCTATTTCCTATCCCTCTGCATCCAGTTGGGACCCGCGTGTCTCCTAATATTATTGACCCATCTTTCTGGTGGGTGGCCTCTACCCCGCGTGGTTTCTCTGGGTCTCCACTCCAATATTTTTCTACTCCAACGCTCAGTATCTATAATTCCATACGTGCAACGTGGCCCGCTCATCTCCACTTCCGGCGTTCTATAGTAGTACTATAGTAGTGGTTCTATAGGTATAGTACAAACACTTACTTGGTATTAAAATAAATGCATGAGAAGTAAGAATATATTGCTCCAGTAACAAGGACGATGGCAAATCGAACTCCACTTGAGATATCACGCTCATTGCGTGTTCCACTGTAAAATAAATAGACACTAAAGAAATTATGAAATGTTCATTTGTATCTCTAATGATTGGAATGTAATGCATCCATGCATCTAATAATTGGAATAGATTGGATTGGAAAATTCCCTTTTTAAAATAGATCGGGTTGCAACTGAACCTTTCGTTTATTGAGTATTCGTTATCAAACATTGAAAGCTCATTTTAAATTATATGGCTTAATTATGTTTTCTCCAGAACAAAGGTAATGGAAATTGAAAATTTTTATTTTGGAGATCGTTCGTTTGAAAAATTAAAGCTGTTTAGGTTTCTTTTTCGTTTTGTTATTGTGTGATAGGATAGATAAGTTGAAAGAAATATTCCATACAACAATTCTGGAATTTTTCGATAATCTTACCACTACCAAACTTCTTCCTTTTTCCGGAAATGGGAAATGTCTGATGACAACGAATACTTACATATGGAAAGTGTAACCATAATAATAGTTATAGTAATCATTCGCCTCTTCAAAGTATCATCTGATGGTACACTTATAGTTAATCTCTTTTCAACAGAAGCCCAAAAAGCTGATATTTTTCGCCAAGAACATGACAACTTCCAAGATAGTATGAGAGACATAAATGATGTTGTATAAAACATGGTCCCTGCAAGACGAGCTGTGACACTTCCTAAAAAAATAATATTAGGAATTAGAAGACATAGTCACGTAGGATTATTTACCTACTGCAGAGGTAAGTTGAATCTTGACTGAAAAGTGATATTCAGCCGGGACGAGAAAAGGGATCTTTTAAAAAACATATTATCTCAATGGCTCTAAACTTTAGGATTGGCAATCTGGAAAGGATTCTGCAAATTCTGAATAATAATAGTGATGTTAATATACATTGATGCTGCACTGCTCACAAATGATAATACAGGGACATAGGTTCAGACGAATATTTTCTATGAGAAAACGCGATTGCCCAGCCCTTCGAAAAGTGCGTGCGTGTGCCGTATTTTCGATTAAAAAGATTTTTTATTATTTCACTGGATAAACTAATGGTGAATATGTGAGTATAAATACCAAAAATCGGTAATTATATTAAGTTCTTCCAAAACGAGGAAAATCACATCATCTTTGTGACGATTTTCTATCTAGCAAAGTAATTCCAATTGTGTATTCAAGTTATGATTTCACTAGATAAACTATCCAAAAATACTGATATATGACTGTGGTTTCGGTAAATTGTATAAATCTAGTCGAACAATCAAAAATAAAACATGCCTCCAAGGTATTTCGTCCTACTATTGTGCCTTATTAGATTTTTTGATTCTACAACATTTAGGTTATCGTGTTTTGTCATTCGAGGGCAGTTCGGTTGTAAATATGTTTTGAGTCGCATTGCAAGTCTGTTGCAAGTGTGGACATAAAACTATCCTTAAGATTACGATACTCCCTGACATTAGCTAACTACTAGACATTAGCAGTATTGCTAAGCATACGCAACTGGTTAGAAATAAAAGAAATAAAGACCCCCAATCTGGGGCAGTCGGGAAAAAGTACAAGTAGATCCCATCTCATATTTTCCTCCCTAAAATATTCAACAAGATTTTTAAACCTGGAAACTGTGAAGCATGACAAAATGTAGAGGACGGAAAGAAAAGATGTTTGCTCTGCTTCATTATCATACATGTATGCACGAATTTAAGAGCCACGCTTTTGTGGGCACAAGGGGTAGAAGAGGTGACCTAATGGAACAAAGAATTCATAGTCTTTTGCAATTTACCTTTTTTCATTCCACACATCTGGTTAGGTGCAAGTAGGATCCTTAGGATACATACATACGTAACACAATTAGCTAGTAAACATGTATAGAGATGCTTGTACGAGAAAAAAGTTACTGGCTCTCTGGTCCTTACATAATTTCAAAAAATTCAAAGCTTGACTTACGATTTCCAACGGAATACACAGTTAACCCAGCCAGTGTTTTTATCAGCTTATAAACAGCACCGGCTTCCACAGACATAATTAAAAGGAACAAGAAAACAGCCCAAAACCTCCAAAAGTTTTTCTCAGGTCCCGCAACACCGAACAGGCGAGACCAGTAGAAGACTTTTCTCATTATTTCCAGAAAAATCTGCGGAATTTGTGAAACAAGTTTTAAAACCTGTAGCGGATGAGTTCAAAGCGTTGTTTTTCGTTAAGAGATGTTTAGTTTGGAACACCTGCACTCTTTTCTGCCTTTAGTACTTTGCAAAACCTGGCATTTTCCCGTTTCGACGAGAACTAACTGCGTTTTAGGAGGCTTTATTCTTAACATCAATTCACTAAAAATATTTTCAAGATCAAGTGATGAAACTAAACTATTTTAAATAGAAGAGCAACATAGAAATCGGAAAAAGAAAACCAGCTCTTTCAAAAGTTGTGTATCAACAAGTAAATTTTGCTCAATTTGATAACCTCAAGCGCTGAAAAATTACCCATTATATGGCAGTTCACATTGAGGCAGGGCGGGCCACATTGCTCGCAGAACTGATGGCCTATGGGGCCGAAAGGTTCTCGAGTGGCGACCACGTACCGGAAAGCGCAGCTTGGGTAGGCCCCCCCACAAGGCGGTCCGACGACCTGGTGAAGGCGGCAGGAACCTGTTGGATGAGGTCAGCGCAGGACCGGTCGTTATGGCGATCCTTGGGGGAGGCCTATGTCCAGCAGTGGACATCCATCGGCTGAGATGATGATGCTGATGATATGGCAGTTCAAAGTATTTCGATATACTGAGCCTACGTAGTCGCGCGTATTTGTGCGTATGATGAAAGCAATCATGCATAATGGTCTCCATCGCGTGACCTTAATGTGTTAATTAGTAGGTTAGATATGCAATAACTAGGTATTTCCATACCTACTTATTTGTATCATCTTTAATCGGTATACACTAGGGCTAGGTACATGGTCCAACTCAATATGCTGAGTTTGTTAAGGGGATCCACCTGCAAAGCGTGGCGGTTGAAACAAATTCGCTTATATTATGGAGATCCATGTCCAGCGTTTGCAAATATCTTCAATGTACATCGCTAAGTTTTAAGTTTTATGATCCTTTAGATTCAAATAGACTATTTGATATAACACACTTTTTTTTCGCGTCGTATTCGCACGGTTCACGTTTGAGCCTACCACGAGGCTATGCATTCCTTTTCAGCTGTTTATGTGCTTAAAAACAATTCTTAAGATTGGTTAAATACTCCCACAAACCACTCGACACTAGCGGGATTGCAGTGCTAACGCAAAAGCAAGAGTCCATTTCATTTATAAATAAAGAGAAACGAAATAAAAATCGGTCAAGTGCTATTCGGGCTACTCGCGCACCGAGGGTTCCGTACCACATCACCAAACAACATATTAACCTACAAACCAAAATGTTTTTCTACGGGCCCCTTAGCGCGAAACTGACTCACGCCTGGCCGGTTTTTATTATTTGTTGTTATACTGTAGAGTTTGCTCTATAAACACACCCTGACGCTTGTATGTATTACCGTTTTTCCGATAGAGCGAGAAGAAAAAACGTTGAAAAAAACGAGTTCCTTGTATGAGGATGAGGACTTCCCATAATTTTCAACTTTTTGACATTTTATTTTGTTTGTTAGCAACTTCGCCGCAATAATGCACATTCTTCAAAAGTTACAGCCCTAAGTTAGGTAGGACGGACGGACGGACAACGTAGGCTTAGTAATAGGGTCCCGTTTTCACCATTTGGGTACGGAACCCTAAAAAATAATAAGTGAGTGTTTGGTTGTTTTACTTACGTCATGGCATGGTTGATCAGGACAAATCAGTGGATTTATTTGAGGTATGCGCTGTGGTCTAAAATCTTCCATTTTACTGCAAAAAAGGTTAATTTTTATTACCTAGTTTTTAGCATAGCATAGCATAGCATATGCTCACGACTATATTCCCCGAGGGGGTAGTCAGAGATATTCTGAAACCTCAGAACATCCACGTTTCACCAGTAGTACCGAAACTCTGTCCAGTGTGACGGGGGGTGAGCCCGTCGCCACTTGTAATGAACAGTGGGTACAATACATGCCCCGAAATTGATGCATGCAGGTTTCCTCACGATTTTTTCCTTCACCGAAAAGCCAGTGGTGTTACAAATCGTACATAAATTCCGAAAAACTTATTGGTACGAGTCGGGGATCGAACCATCGCCTCCTGCACGGCAAGCAAGGTTACTCGCCACTGGACCACCACGGCTTTTTCTTTCGACCAAATCGTTACTTTTCCATTCATCGTTAGTTCGTAAAGAAAATTCAAAAAAAATATATTTGTTACAAAATGTAATATACAAGTAACTTACTTTAACCTTCGACCATCAATGGCAAAGTCTATTTTAGTATTTACTTAACGTAAAAACAAAATAATTATCAGAAAATTGCAAGTCATTAATTTTAATTAATTATCGGAAAGTATCTTTTGTTTACTTGGTTCGGCCAATCAATTGAGACCTCCAATCAAAAAACAAACAAGGTTTATTTTGTTTCATAATTTTATAAATCAATTTCCCTTCGTAAAAGCTTTTACGTTGTTTTTCATCCATAAATTTTCACCGGTCCATTCAAACTACTAAAATATTTTGAAATTATTTATTGAGGTCGCAACTATTAAACAACGCAATCCACGATCAGGTAATGTAATCAAAATCACGAATTTATGTGACTTTATAAATATAACCCCATTCAATTTATCTTGCCAAATATTTTTATCTTGTTTTTAAGAAAAAGCATTTCATTTTGTAGCGCTGTTATAAACGTCCAGGGGCTTTATAACAGTGCTTTAAAATTGTATGCATTTTTTTTTAAACAAGATGAAAAGGTTCGGCCAGACGAATTGGACGTTCAAACGCTCTTAAATATACACCTTACAAATTATGAAGTCAAACTAATCCGTCGCTTTGTAATCTGTCTTCTCATCGCCAATTTTAGTTGCAAAATTAATTTGACAAATGATTCAAGTCGACCAAGTCGATCACAAAGAAGCAGATATGTTACTAGGACGCGTAAAGTCCGCGTCAAACAATAAAGTCAAAGTCAAAGTCAAAATAATTTATTCAATATAGGAGCTTGAAGTACACTTATTAAACGTCAATTCTTTTTTTAAGCTACCACCGCATCGGAACGTGTTGTCGCTGTAGAGAAGATGCGGCCAGAAACTCTACATCATAACACGACTATCATTAAGTCGTGTTATGTTGTAGAGTTTCTGGATTATTACAATTAAATTCTTAAGCTAGGGTTATGTATACAGTAATACATAGTCTATTTAATTAAATAAATGATACTATACAGTAAACTATAAGTTAGTGACACTCAGACTCAAGCATTTTGATCATTTAAATAATCATCCAGTTTATAATATGCTTTTTTTCAGAGGACTTTTTTGATCTGAGTTTTAAACAATAATCGTACTACCTGTATGACGGCTGTGGCGCGGTACAATTTTACGCGCCATTTTCTATAAAGGTAACATAATCTTGTATTAAATATCATTGAGTTGACCGAACATCGTCGTAAGTGACCTTACGATGATCTTCGGCGACAATTAAGATTCACCTTGTAAAAATGGTTATGCCGTAAGTGAGATGATTAAAGCTCACATTTGCACGATTCAACTCAAGATAAGGGATGATGCAGCTTAGTATAAAGTAAGTCGAGTCTTCCTAATCAAGTGGCTGAGTTACAATAGACATTTTCAATCTACATTTAAAATAATAGAATTGCTAAATAATTGATACTGATTGATATTTTCTATAACACTGACATACGGGTCAAGTTAAACTGGTGCGTTCGTAATTTTAAAAGTAGATCACGCGATCCTATCGTTCAACCCTGTGTTTAAGTGTCATTTAAAAAACATTGTGTAAACAACTAAAAAGTTTTAAAATTGGTCGTTGAAACGATTCAATTGATATCAATCGTTCGGAAATTGTTATAAGTGTAACATACAACATTTTTGTGTCGTTATTGTAGATCGATCCAAAGTAATAGATCCATTTATATTGCATCACAGATTACTAGTTACTTATGGTTGTGTCAAAGTTGGTTTTAACGGATTTACGGAGAAAATTATAACGGATGCTGTAGCTCAACCAGTGAAAAAAACAGTAAAATAGATTTGTTCTCTAATGACTAACTAGATGGCGTTGCATGAAAATAAATTGCGCTATCATTGTGTTTAAAAAATTTGTCTTAGGTAAGATAAATAGGTTAAAAATATATTATTTTTCTACTTATATCATGGGCGAGTCCGACACGCTCTTGGCCGGTTTTGTTTCGAATTTATCTTATGTTCCTTTGGGTAAGTTGTAGTTGTTAGGAAATTATCATAAGGACAATTACCCATTCAAGTAATGCATTTGTCTACCTTAACACCCTGCATTTATATTTTAAAAACTCTCCCATTCAATAAAGTGGCGAGATAAGTCAAACTTGTTCTACAGGAAAATGTATACACAACCCAGTGTTACCAGGTACACGGTAACTACCGTAGATGCAAGGTATATTTGGCTAAAACACGGTCTACGGTAGAGATTCACTACCGTGTATTTTTCTACGGTATTTTCAAATAATAATTACCGTGTTAAACTGTGTCTGTACTTCAATTTATTATGAAGGAATTCGAGAAAAATATACGTAAAACGAAACGTTATTTCAGTTTTTTGACACCTGACAACACCACGCCAGTCCGTTTGTTGTCATTGGGAGTTCGGGAATGAATGCCACAATTTATGAACAAGAAGTTCTTATTTTAGATGATTAAATAAAATTGTCTGATCATCTAAAATAAGAACTTATACAAGAATTCTCATACAATTTTAATAAAAGTATTGAAATTTTATGGTGTTTTTTCTTGCATCACCTAGAGGTATACACGGTAATTTACACGGTACTTTTCAAACGTTTGCACGGTATGTTCAAATTGAAACACGGTATTTTTAACACATCAACACGGTAGTTTAAAATTTTTATCTGGTAACACTGACACAACCAACAACCACAGTTTTAATTTAAACTGCCATAAATTTGCTTAACGAGTTAAGTTTACGTGCTAAACTTAAGCAAGGCGGCTAGTAAACACAGCCATCTAAGTAGCTACTTATCTGGAAGATTTTAAGTTTGTTAAGTATCATACTCGTACCTATTCATTAATTCACACCGCCATAGCATTTATCTCATGTAAGACTTCTTCCATCCACTGGTTGTCTGGAAGAAATCACTTTTAGTGAAAAGGCCGCCTTCTTGTTCGCGTATATTGTTGTTGTTTTTTGTATATTTTTGTGTGCAAATAAAGAATCTTATCTAATCTTATCTTATCTTAATTCATAAATGAAATCTAGAGAATATTTGTCCAGTTTTTTAGACACCTAAAAGAAAGATTCTACAAAATTGAATTGTGATAAAAATTTAACCGGTTAAGTGCGATTCGGGCAACTCGCGCACCGAGTTGGTTAAAAACTAGTTTCTTGTATGAGGACCCCTTTAATTTTTAATTTTTTGATATGTTTATTTTATTTGTTAGTAAACCCACCGTCATAACGCATAATATTCTGTGATAATTTCAACTGTCTAGCTATTACGGTTCAAAAATTACAGCCCTAAATAGGTAGGATAGACGGACGGATGGACGGTCTTCGAAGGCTTAGTAATAAGGTCCCGTTTTCACCCTTTGGGTACGGAACCCTAAAAATTATTTACTAAAATTCTTTAAGGACATAGTAACCGCAGATTACTAAATAGTTACAAATATAAATACCTACTCGGCTAGAAATGTTTTGGATGAAAGAGTATGAAAAAATATATTGAATTGAGAACACAGCAAAAGTTGGTAGTTGTAGGAAGGTTTCTGAATACTCCAAAAGGAAATACAGTCATGTAGAGCAACTGAGTCGAGATCACAATTAAAATATGTATCAGAAAGTAGTGATTATGACAATACCTACACGACTCAAATATATGAGACAGTTTTTTTTTATTGTTCTGACATGTTTGCTCCCATAGTAAAAGTTGTTCAGTTTGATGGGTAGAGTATATGGTTTAAAGGTTAATGATACTTTGCCTTACACCCTGCATACAATGTGTTAATGAATAAACGCAAAACTAGAAAGATGTTTGTTTATAATCGAGAGCAGAATCGAATTATCATGTTTTCAAGGTAAGTAATTTTTTTCAAAAAAATAAATAATTTGTTGGTAAAATTTAAAATTTACTGGATTCGATCTCAAACCACCGCACGGGCACACCCACCCTACTTACTACCAAAACAAGATTCCTAAAATGTATCCATGAGCACGTTAGCGCTTTCATTAATTGCTGAAATGATAACAAATCATTTTTGCCGGAATACTTAAAATGTGAATAACTTAAAATTGTAACTATCAAAATAATGAAATTATTGTTTCTATCTAATTATTTTGTTATAAATCAGTTGGGGTGTATGAGGTTTTGCGCTTATTCATTAACACGTTGTATATGCACTTAATGATGCACGGTTATGTATTAATTCCAAAGAGTAATTGGTTGTATAACAAATTATTTTGCAATATCAACTTTCTACTGAATTCTTTCCAACGTACTTCTTTTTGTTATCGTGTGGGCAGCAAGCCCTGGTGTCAGAGTTTTTTCAGACCGCCTTACGGCCTCTGACGTGGTTTTTATGTAACGGCTACTGCCACGAGAGGTAGTAGCCAGGACCAACGACTTAACATGTCATCCGAAGCACAGAATCATCTTTCTTTTCAGACAACCAGGTGATTCGGCCTGCAATGTCCTAACCAGCTGGGGAAAAACGTACAAAGTGACATATCACTAGATGTCCCCCGTGGGAATCGAATCCACGACCTCCGTATCAAAAACCCAATGCTCTTAACCATTAGACCACGGAGACAGTACTGAAAACAAATATCACAATTGTTCATGCTACTCACATTCAAATCCTCGGGTTGTGTGCAAATTTTGTCAGTATTGGCAAAGTTTATAAACCCATTTTTGGTACGAAATACTGGCTGAAGCGGTAGTTAAATAACAATTAACAGCCGAAGAAGAGACTTCGATAAATTTTACGATGATACTATTGAAAGCATGCTATCTAATGTATCAACCTCGATCAAAAAACAAGGTATTAAATTTCCCTTCAAATAAGATAGAAAACAATTTTGTATAGTTTTCTAAAAGGTCTGATTTTCCCGGCCAAGTATAAGGCCAAAATCAGAGCTCAATTGGAAAAAAGAAGAAAGAATACAACAAAAGCACAAAAAGAAACATCCGAAAAGGTGCGATAAAATTCTGCCAATTTTATCGCAGTTATCTGTACCTTGATCCATTCATTTCTCTTCCCTCTTGAGGATTAAATTTGATTAAATTATTTCTTACTTGATTCTTAGGTCCTGAACAAAATTTATAAATTATAATTGTTATGTATTTTCAAGTCAAAAAGTTGAATAGTTGTAGCGGGAGAATATTTTTGAGGTGTTGATTAGTTGGTCAAGTAAAGTGTACTCCGACGATCACATTCAAGCTTTAACCGTCTTTGAACGACCTGTAAGTATAAAACCTTCAAGATTACCATACGTTACTATGATTAGAATGAGTCGTTTGATATGTTGATGATACGATAGAAAACTATGACTCGGACCGTCTGCAGTAGGCCGGTTAGTAATAATACGTGTTGCAAGAACATTGAAGAGGCGTGTAAGTCAACATTGACGATAAATACTGCGTTTATGAAAATAGAAATCAACTTGGTTTGCAGAAACGTTACAAACCAAATTATGAAGGCGGCGGCGGCGGCGGCTGTGAATTGCTTATGCGGTGGTGTCCAGCGTTAGCCGACCTTTTTTGGAGGAAATATAGAACTTATCTCATAAAAAATAGCTAAATCCCATACGTTGAAAAATCTGTATGAAATAGGCAACTTTTGGTAGTACGTTTTTTTCCCGATAGAATCGCTTGAAAACCGATTAAATTTCTTTTTTGATTTTTTGTTGTTTAAAGCTTTGTACTAAATTTGTTTTATTATGTCCATGTATTATGCCCAGCTAAACAAAAGTACTACTTCAGGAAAGGCAAATCTTCCTTAAACCTCCTGACAAAAAAATAGGAAGAAGATAGTTTTTTGTTTTATGACTTTTTGCGATATTATGAAAAAAACAAAAATTATTGTAACTTTTAAACCGTAGAGAATGGAACCATCATTCACTGGGGCTAAAAGTTTGGAAATGATCTCCTCCATGCGCCTGTTTGATTTGATCCACACTTCCAGGGACTCCCTGTACAATGTAGTATATTGGAAATTATTTCAATTGCAATGCGATCATTTCCTATACAGAATCCGCTGTGAACCTATGAATTGTACATCAAAGAAAGAGGCCAAAAAGCCAGATAATACAAGCTGTTTATGGGGTGCCACGCATAAAATGAGGTGTGGTAACTTTGTTTAACTCTGAAGGACGTTTAGGGGTATATTTTATACGATCCATGAGCTATGCTTTGTTTTGTTAGGAAGTTCTATTGACTTAGGTCTTTATTGGTTATATAGTGGGCTCTTCGTTATGATATATATTTATTTTGAAAGTTTTGCGGTTTTAAATTATTGGATCTGTTATCGGTGTTGCTGTAAAATGTGATTGGGCTATTTTTAGTTTATTTACGATTCCATTTAAAATTAGCACCATTTTTAAGATCTGATTCCAAGAGCCTCAGAGCTCAAATGGGCACCTGGATAATTATTTTATTCTTGTTTATCATTATGTACTGCCTCCGTGGTCTAATGGTTAAGAGCATTGGGCTCTTGAAACGGAGGTCGTGGGTTCCGTTCCCACGGGGAACACCTAGTGCTATGTCACTTTGTGCGTTTTTCCGCAGTTGGTTAGGACATTGCAGGCCGAATCACCTGTATGCCTCGCCACCCCCGAGAAAACGATAAAAATCGAGATGTGTATTATTTTACGTATGCCAAAAAGAGCGCGCATGACGTTTTTCTCGTTTAAACGCTTTGTCGTGGGTGGCATGCTAGCCGTGCTGATTGTCTGAAAAGTAAGATGATTCCGTGCTTCGGATGGCACGTTAAGCCGTTGGTCCCGGCTACTATCTCTCGTGGTATTAGTCGTTACATAAAAACCACGTCTGAGGCCGTAAGGCGGTCTGAAAAAACTCTGACACCAGGGCTTGCACACACGATAAGAAGAAGATTAAGTAATTTCTAACTTTTAATAAATACATGTATCAGTTACTTATACAGGGTGTAAGTGACAGCCTAGCAAATACTGAAACGGAACGGATTGATGGTCTGAATTCACCGTTTCAGTATTTGCTAGGCTGCCACTTACTTAGGTTACTTGCTAGGTTCTATACAGGGTGTAACAAAACACCGTAGTAATACTTAAAAGGTTCGTGGTTTAGACCATCAAAATTAGCAACTTTTACTATGAAGCCAACGAGATGAAACAAAAATCTGCGGTTTCATATAAAACTAGAGAACCGACTCGACTCCAATACATAGGACAGCTGATTTTTCAACGTTGTCTCCATAGTAAAAGTTGTTCAGTTTGATGGTCTTAACCACCCTTTTAAAGATTGCTAGGCTATTTTGCTTTAACCAAAAAATACATGCAGGCAAAATAAGTTGTTCATAACATTTTGTCGTCGTTAACGTACTAGTCAGGCTTTTCCTTAGTTCAGTAGGTATTATAGCAATGTCTCTCTCCACCCCGAATGGAAAATACGGTTGTGAGTATATGCATGCATGGGTGGTGTGTATGGGTGGGTGGGGTGCGTGTTAGGGTAAACAGTTGCATTAATTTAAGGGGTGATCGTACCCATTATACGGAACTACTTTCCCTAAGAAACAGGGTCCAACTTAATATGCTGACAGTTTTTTAAGAGAATTATCAGAAAATCAAACTGAAAACCTTTCTCTATGGGACCAATGTCGAAATCGCGAAAAAAAAACTGCCGTCCCTTACAATTGGGTCGAGTAAGATTTCAGTTTAGTATGGAACAGCTGATTTTTTTTTCGCGATTTCGACATTGGTCCCATAGAGAAAATTGTTCAGTTTGATGGTCTGATCATCCCCTTAAAAAAGTGTCAGCATATTAAGAAGGACCCTATATAGATACCTAATTCGATTTCTTATTATCCATTTTCATATACGTATATGCAATCGAAAGTTTGTATGAAAAGTCGATTTTTTAGTCAGTTTCCCTTATGTTACTTTGGAAAAGTTGTTTAGTGTCATGAGTAAAATTACCCATTACAGTAATACAACTGTCTACCCTAACACCCTGTATATTGTAAGGACAGTGCAAGCTCAATAATGCATTTTGCGACATCAAAACGCATTGCATTATCTCTATAGCAGCTCTCTAATGTTCTAAATAGGTTAAAGCTAACATCATTTCGTACTCACTATGGAGCAAAGTAAAACCGAATAGCTTTTATGCTAATGAAAAGAAAGTCCAAAATTTGATAAGCTGATTACATTAATGTTCATATTATTTTTGGATTGACTTCGGTGATAATGATAAGGGCCGAAATGTGTGACTAATACAGGGTGTAAGGAAAAGTATTAATAACCTTTAACTAAATATACAGGGTGATTCTTAATATGCTGACACTTTTTTAAGAGGTAGACCAGACCGTTAAACTGAACCACTTTCTCTATGGGACCAACATCGAAATCGCGAAAAAAAAATCAGCTGTCCTATGCATATTGCTCAAGTATATATGCAGTTTTGTATGGAACATCTGATTTTTTTTTCGTGATTTCGATGTTGGTGCCATAAAGTTGTTCAGTATGATGGTCTGATCATCCCCTTAAAAAGTGTCAGCATATTAAGGAGGACCCTGTATATGGTGCTTCTTAATATGCTGACACTTTTTATATGGGGATGATCAGACCGTCAAACTGAACAACTTTCTCTCTGGCACCAACATCGAAATCGCGAATAAAAAATCTGCTTTTCATTACAAAACTCCAAACCTATTCGAGCCAAAAGTATGGGAGAGCTGATTTCTTTTCGCGATTTTGGATTTGGTGCCATGGAGAAAGTTAAATTCAGTTAGACTGATCATCCTCTTAAAAATGTGTCAGCAAATTAAGAAGTACCCTATACCCTAACACCCTGTTAGGGAAACAGTTGCATTACTTTAAGGGGTAATTGTACCCATGATACTGAACAACTTTCCCATAGAAACGTATAGGAAATACGCAAAAAAAACGATTCAATTTTTCCTGTAGGTTTCTTAGGGAAAGTTGTTCAGTATCATGGGTAGAATCACCCCTTAAAGTAAACCCTAACAACCTATATAATAAAATTGTAAACTTAGTGATGACATTAAATATGTTTGTAAAATATTAATTATTAGTATAGAAGTAGACATAGAGGCTTAGATATTTATAGAAGTATAGATAGATTAGTATGGATATATGGATATTTCGATTTATGGTTTGGAGTGAAATTATTGGCAATCCCAAAGTACGCGGCATAGGTGTAGGTAAGGCATAAGTGTGTATCAAGCAACAATGTAGGTATTTTTTAAAAACCATTATCTGGATACAATTCCATTTGAATCGGTAATAACGGAAATTTCTTTCCAATCTGAAACCCTTTTTTCAGTAATGTTCATTCACAAACAAGTAACTCATTTATCCATGAAATACACTTAGACGATATAACGAGGGACCAGCCTCGCGTTAGCATTTCCCTCTGCCAAGTTACACGACGAATTGATCATGTGCATTTAAATACAATTTTATACCTTATCGCTAAACGAGACATATTATACAACGTGTTAATGAATAAGCGCAAAACCTCATACACCCCAACTGATTTATAACTAATTAATTATATTAAAACAATAATTTCATTATTTGGATGGTTAAAATTTAAAGTTATTCGCATTTTAAGTTTTGAGGCAAAAATGATTTGTTATCATTTCAGCAATGAATTAAGGCGCTAGCGTGCTCAAGTATACATTTTAAGAATCTTGTTTTGATAGTAAGTAGGGTGAGTGTGCCCGGGCGATGGGTTGAGAGCGAGTTCAGATCATTTTTTATTTACAAACAAATTATTTAATATTTTGAAACAAATTACCAATGTTGAAAACTTGATAATTGGATTCTGCTCTCGATTCTAAACAAACTACTTTCTAGTTTTGCGTTAATTCATTAACACGTTGTATATTTATAATTATCATAGTTTGAATGAGAGGCACGTATTGTACCGACTGTACATTAAAAATGGCGACACGGTCTCACTTCCCGTCACACTGCACTGGATAACAGCAGATTTTTTTCGCGGTTTTGATGTTGGCTCCATCGTTAAAGTTGTTCAGTTTGACGATCTGAAGCACCTTGTTCGATATGTCACGCATTTAATTTTGCATCTTGTATAACATTGTTATCCCCTCAGTTCTGGGGCAGAACTTATTAGAATTAAGTACGAAAAAAGTTTGCGGATAAACGTGTTATCTGTTACTTCTTGGACTTGGTTGGTGCAAGTTGAGAACTGACAGAGTTGAAACATCTATAAAGGTGACATTTGATGTAAAGCTTCAACTAAATCCATCATCATCCCTGATGGTCCATTCTTGACTTTTTAGAATATACCAACCCATTTCTTCTCATAAATGGTTACTAGACTATCTAAAGTCTAGTTCGGAATACGCGACTATATTTTTTTTCGAAAGAGTAACTAGATTAAAACATTCGCCAAACTACTTGACTAAATTTGTTGTGGTTCAAACCTATTTACCTAACTAATACTGACTTTCAGTAGGGAGTATGGAGCCAACCTAAGGAATCGCGAAAAAAAATCAACTGTTGCATCTGACTCGAAATGTATGATACTGACGATTTTTTTCTTTGCAATATAATATATTACTTGATCGAAATTGATAATGCATAAATTGTTTGCCTACAAAACAGGCCAAACTCTTTGTGCCTCAAAAAGCCACATAATAGACATATATAGACGAAAATAGTCACACGGGTAGTTTTTAAAAATTTTGTGTACAATTTCGCAAAATTCTGCTCGCTGATGCTCGTTACATGGGCGTTAAAATTCACATATAAGGTGAACAAATAAAATTCTCGGTCACATTTACCGCCGGTAACAGTTCAGAATATTGAATGGTGAAATACAAAGAAAAGCGATAGATTTTCTTTGTTACCTTATTTCCTAGAAATATCCTAGATTTATGTGTAAAAGAAAATGTCTGTTATTTGCCAAACAAATAGACTAGAGAGCTCTTCGGAAAATATGAAATGTTTCCGTGCAACACGTGCCTGGTGGCGAATAAACATAAGTACATAAACTACGCCCTTAATAGCTTTAAGGGTGGTCAGAAAGCTTGATACAACTACCAACCATATTTTTATGAGTGTAATAATAATGAAGCAAGGCTCACTATTATAATATTTTTGATATCAGGATAGAATAACGTTGAGATGTGGATATTTTTGCCAAAAAACCACAGCATAAAAAAGCCTTATTCCCAGTCGCCTCGTACAACATCTACTGGAAGAAATAGAGAGACCTTTATTAGTACCACGCGGCCAGAATAATATCACTCCAAATTATAAGACGATTAGTTTTTTTTCGTTTCTACGAGTTAGGTATCATCATCGTAAAACGGAGACATTTAGAATTGACGCGACGTTTGGATTTAAAACCAATCTAAACTATTATAAAACTGTATAACAGAAGTATGTTTGTACATTGAAGATACTTGCAAAAAAAGATTACGATACTAATGGTTTTTAGGTGTCCCTGACTCCGAATCAACATTATTTAGAAATTTGTTTATTTTTAAAAAAATGTTTTAATTTACTGAATGTCATTTATTTTATAAATTACTATACAGAACGGTTCAATATGTCGGCTATATTTCGGGATCAACATAACCGTTTAGAAATTGTGTCTGTCTGTTTGTTTGTGCGTGCATCACGTAAAATCTACTGAGCTCATTTTGATGAAACTGTTTTTGTTTGATAGCTTAAGTTTTGACTTAAAAACCCGAGCGCGGGTAAACTCTATTTTTTTATAAACAAATATCAACCAAACAATGTTCGTCAGACAATCAAAAATGAATCTTCAGAACGTTGCCATGAAGGTTATAAGTTCCTATGTTATATGAATTATGTTGTTAACCTAACCACCGTGAAAACAGAACGAGCGAAGTTTACAAGTTTGGACATATTCAACCAGATACGTACCCAGGCTTTTCGGTCCGATACATTAATTAACCTAGATTTTATGTTACCGCAACACAATTAGCTAAATAAAAGCAACCTTGCTTACTATTAGTCTACTACAACATTCGAATAGCAAGATTATAAGGTACGGTCAAACGAACAAATTACTTGATGCTTTGTGCTTTTCAAAATATGATAAATGAGGACCAATTTTAGAAGTCTCTTATGCTAAAGGTTGTGCTTACTTCTTTCACGAACTATGCTTTTACTGCATTGTTGTACTAGCATAGCATAAGCATATGCTCACGACTATATTCCCCGAGGGGGTATTCAGAGATACTCTGAAACCTCAGAACATCCACGTTTCACCAGTAGTACCGAAACTCTGTCCAGTGTGACGGGGGTGAGCCCGTCGCCACATAATTGACAGTGGGTACAATACATGCCTCGAAATTGAAGCATGCAGGTTTCCTCACGATGTTTTCCTTCACCGAAAAGCCAGTGGTGTTACAAATCGTACATAAATTCTGAAAAACTCATTGGCACGAGTCGGCCTGGACGGGGATCGAACCATCGCCTCCTGCACGGCAGGCAAGGTTACTCGCCACTGGACCACCACGGCTTGTACCATTGTTATACTAATTAATATTAATTCATTCATTCATTTGAGCATTTCTTATTGCATACGATTTAAGCGGTTGTTGTCCGCGGACTCAGCAACCGAACTGCACACCATTGGATGACGGCGGGATTGTGGCAGCATCATGCCCTTCGATCACGCTTCAGAAATGCGATCCAGGCTTCGTTATGTCTACACATAGCAGAGCATAAACCTGACTACATGACTGGAAAGGATATTAAAAACTGGAAGCCTTTCTAATATCAACATGCAGATCTTACCACCACTCAGATCGATATCGTCAATCCTTGAAGTTGCAGAACGACACAATCTTCTCTTTCAAAATTTTGACGTGAGAAGATTATGCTGCGAATACAGTATACCAATCGAGGGCGACAGTCGGGGCGTCGGCCGGTGGTTTAACTCGCATTGCTGTAAAGACCTAGGTTATTGAGGACATTCAAGAGCTGGAGTTGCTTAACTTTGAGATAGCAAAGATATGATTGGCATATTGTTTGAGGCCGAAACCCACTTTTGGTCCCAGATACAGCGCAGTTAGTGAAAAATTAAATTTTTGTGTTAAAGCCGTGGGTCCAGTGGCGAGGAACCTTGCCTGCCGTGCAGCAGGCGATGGTTCGATCCCCGTCCGGGCCGACTCGTACCAATGAGTTTTTCGGAATTTATGTACGATTTGTAACACCACTGGCTTTTCGGTGAAGGAAAACATAGTGAGGAAATCTGCGTGCTTAAATTTTGAGGTATGTGTTGTACCCACTGTCCATTACAAGTGGCGACGGGTTCACTCCCCGTTAAACTGGCCAGAGTTTCGGTACTAGTGAAACGTCGGATGTTCTGAATTTTCAGAATATCTCTGACGGTCCTCGGGGAATATAGTCGTGAGCATATGCTTAATGCTTATGCTATTTTTTTTTTGGTCACGCTAATTCTCGTACCTACTAAATCATCATGCTATTTCTACCGGTTCTCTTTTTTGTGGCTTTAACATTGGTTTTTAGCGATGTCTCTCATTACATGCCTGTCTAGAAATATGTTACAAACCATGAAACTCCTCAAGAACGACTAAACTTGGAACCTTTCAAGTAACGAGCAGTTGGTAAACTTCATTGAATGTGCAATTCCGTCTTGAATGAATGCAAAAAGTTTACTTCATTCTTATTCACTCTTGTTAGTTGTTATACGGATTTTAGAGGAAGAGAAATAGTTTTATTGCAATTTTTTATAGTTTCTCCTTTTGTTCTTTAAAGCGTAGGTGTGTAAAATCGACCAATTGAATTTTTCCTCTCTTCTCAGAATCAAACTATTTTATTGGTTGATTTTACTCATCTCCGCTTCACTCCGTTTCCGTTTCCGTGGTGGATTCCGTGGTTAAATTGTTCTAAACTTCGGGCCTTAACAGCTATCTTTCGCGATCTAATCAAAAACTGCACGATAATGTTGGATAAACACTGGACAGAGTTTCGGTACTACTGGTGAAACGTGGATGTTCTGACGTTTCAGAATATCTCTTACGGGGAATATAGTCGTGAGCAAATGCTTATGTTGGATAAAATGGTTTCAATTTCTTTTCAGACTAATATACTATACTGTTTTACAATTATACCTCATAGTATGCTTACTGCGTCATAATAGTGTAATGAAGCCAAACATTTTATTACGTGTAGCATGTGAAAACTTATCCACAGAAGTAAAATACTATAAACAAAATATTGATGCTACAAAATATTTTAATAACGGTTCGATTGGATAGAATAACGGCAGAACAACGGGGTGGGGTTACGGACCAAAAACGTAATTTTATATTCTTTTCAACACACTTGCTCGTAAAGTGGCTCTTATTGCTACTCTTTTAGGTTCATAATGCAGGTTATAAAACACGCGTACGTTTTACTTTATTATTAACCTACCTTTTTAGTTAAACTAACTTATATTACTTTATAGTACTAGTAAGTGCGGTAATACCTGCGCGCGCACAACAAACTCAACCACAAGCGAAAAGCGCGTGAAAAAATAAATCCGCGTGACGTTTCCCCTCGCATTCGTTTTGAAACACATGGTATCAAATGCGATATTATTGGTCATTACAGTCTCGGCTCGTTTAACACCCTCGCCTTAGGGTCGGGCCGAAATCCAGCCTTAACTTTAAATATCCACTTAGCTTACTTGTATTCATAATGTACTGTTATTGAATAGCGTACTCTGAAAACACCTAAATTAAATAATAACAGGATTGAACAGTTAAATCAAAGGCGATATTTTACGTGAAAAAGTCCGTGTTGTTGTTGTAAATGTGTGAGTTTAGCGACTCGGTTACTCACATAAACCACATTACGTCACTTCCTCTTCTGTTTTATATTCCTTGATCTTTATTGTCCTATAAAAAAAGTTGTTTTGATTCGCGAAATAATTCATTCAAGAGCTTTGTTTTGTGCGTTATATTTTTATGTCGATATTTATATCTATACCTACTTATAACATCGTTTCGTGACTGACTGGCTGACAGACAGGCTGATAGACAACGCCCAGCTGCGGTAGTAACTATTGAATAATCTGTGCTAAAACGTTGAAGATTTAACATGAAATTTGGAATACACAGGGTGTTAAACTTAAATGTGTTACCTACTTCAGCTACTTCCATCAAGCTGAAACTACGCGTTTTTATTCGCGGTTTTATTTTTGATCCCACAGTGAAAGTTGATCAGTTTGATAGTCTGAAGCACCCCCTTAACTTCAAATGCTTTCGTTTAGGACTAACAAACTACTTTAAGGCCTAACGTATACAGTATGTTTCAAAAGTAAAAATAAACATTTAAAACTTTTAAGGGGGCGGTTTAGACTATTAAACTTAACAACTTTGACTATGGGACCAACATCGAAATCGCGAAAAAAGATATCAGCTGCCGTATGGGGCATTTAGCTCGAATAGATTTGTAGTTTAGTATGGAACATCAGATTTTTATTTCGCGATTTCGATATTGGTCCCATAGTGAAAGTTGTTCTGTTTAATGGTCTAAACCACCCTTTAGCATTTAATAGTTTGCACCCTGTATATTGTACAGAGGATGTAGGGGTACACAAAAAAAAATTATTCTCGAAAACAACCTATACAGGTATGTGTAACAGGTTGTTGAAATTTACCGAAATAAACGCGGATAATATCAAGGGCAAGAGCTATAAATAAAACCAATAACAGATATTCGAAAATAGTTTATTCCTACAAACATTCACTTACATAAAATATTTATAATTGAACAGTTTGAAGAAATACATAAATTTAATATTTTTATTTTTTTACATTCTACTCCCTAATTAAACCTAATAAAATTCACAGAATTTATTTACAATTATTACTAAACTTTGTCCGTATTGGCACAATGTCATCATAAAATACTTGTTTTCATACTTAACGATTTCTAACTAAGATTGCTCTTCACATTTATAAATTAATATCCTTTGATTTTATAACTACAATCATCAGTATTTGTGTTTGGTGTAAATAAAGTACATTTCATTTCATTCATTAAAAAAATGATTTAAATTTTAAAATTTACCAAGAAACATTTAATCATAATCATAATTTACCTACACAAGTTGTTACACAAGTAAAAATAAACAATTAAAACGTTTAAGGGGGTTGTTTAGAACATCAAACTGAACAACTTTCACTATTGGACCAACATCGAAATCGCGAAAAATAAAATTAGTGGTCCCATACATTTAGCTCGAGTAGATTTGTATTTTCGTATTCGGAACATCGTTTTTTTTCGCGATTTCGATATTGGTCCCATTGTGAAAGTTGTTTAGTTTTATGGTCTAAACCACCCCCTTAAATGTTATTTGTATTTTTGTAACACCATACATAGATTTAAAACTTTTCGCTTACGCTGAAAGATGAAGAAAATAAATCGAGAGCGAGATAGCCAGTTATGAAACCTTATGTAAACAAAAAAGACAAAAAAAATTTTGTTTCGGTTACCGTGGCCGGTTTTTATGTTTGTAAAGATGTCAATCCTATAGAATAGTTGCCAAACAAATTGTATTTTAGTATGGAAAAGTCAAACTATTAATGTTCCATGTGCGCCACGTTATGGCTTAATCTAGTGGTAAATCATCTAAAATTCACCTATGTTCACTTTGGAATTACCTACCCGCTTCCTGGTAACGTTATAGTTATAGAATCTTAATCTCCTGATATTTGGTTGTCAGTTTTCAAAAAATAGGTAGCAGAGAGCCCAACCATTCCGTCGAAACCAAGACTATTCGTGATTCTTAGATCTGTAATTCTGAATGTCCTAACTATAACATAGTCAATAATAGACATAAGTGAGCTCATAATTTCATCATTTTATCTTTTAACTACTTGAAAAGCCAAAAAAATATATTTTACAATTTATTTCATCATGTACTTGATAAAATTTCTGATGCCATATTTCCTACCTCCTACCATTCTGTTTCTTTTCTACTATTTCAACTCAACAATTCTTTTTACTATAGGATTATTTTTTGTCAGTGCGGAAACATTAACCATACATTCTACACGTCAAACTGAACAACTTTCACTATGAGACCAACTTCAAAATCACGGATAACAACGGGCTTTCTTTCGAAATTTTGAAGTTGGCTCCATTCAGTTTTTCAGTTTGACGAGAAGAATACCTTCATGGATAATGTTTGCGCACTGACCAAAAATATATACCTACTTATAATCTAAAGATTGTACAAATCTTTGGAGCTACGCGACTACGTGACTACGGCAAGTGTCGTAGCATCCTGCGTAGCTCTACGAAGTACGGGTTTGGGTCTACGAAGGTTATAAGAATTTACTTCAAGGATATTGATTGAACTCTGTTATATAACCTATCTTTCGAGCAGAATTATTTGGCACTGTTCAATTTGGCGAGTGTTTCACGTTTAACACAATTATTCAGACAGAAATATATTTTTTACAGTACACTTGTCACACTCACAAAATTAAGTCATACAGAAAGAAAACATGCTTGAGATTAAGCTATGGGTTGGAGTAAGTAGATGGAAACAGGGGTCAATCGTGTTATAAAGCTCCAGTGGTTTTCTTTAAGGTATAGATGAACGAATAGACGCTGGTTGACTGGTATAAGTAAAATAAAACCGGTCAAGTGCGAGTCGGGCTACTCGCGCACCGAGGGTTCCGTACCACACCATCACACAACATGATAACGAAAAAAATGTGTTTGTCCTGGATCTTTAACACGAGACCGACTCACACATGGCCGGTTTTTATTATTTGTTGTCATACTGTAGAGTTTGCTCTATAACCACACCAAGTTTGACGCTTTTATGTTTTAGCGTTTTTACGATAGAGCGAGAAGAAAAAAACGTTGATAAATACTAGTTCCTTGTATGAGACCCCCCTTAAATTTTATTTGTTTGACATTTTTATTATTTGTTAACAAATCCGAATGCATATTCTGTTTCAACTGTCTAGCTATTAAGGTTAAAAAGTTACAGCCCTAAATAGGTAGGTAGTACAGACGGGCGGACAGACAAGGTAGGCTTAGTAATAGGGTCCCGTTTTCACCCTTTGGGTACGGAACCCTAATTAATATTTTGTATAGGTTAGAAGGGCGTCTGCCACAAAGAAAGCCACTAGAGAATTATAAAGGGCTTATCATCAAGACACAGAATGCAATTAATAAAATAACAACGAAGAAGAAAATATGAAGCTGTGTGAAAATAATTATTTTGTAACCTTAATTCTTTAAGGCTTAATCCACACTGAGCGACGTGTATGTCACAGGGAAAGCTATACTGTTTGATGGTCTGATCAGCCCCTTGAAAACCGTCCAGCATATTAAGAACCCTATGCAAGGTGTAAAAAGCACCTTAGAAACTATTATAAACTGTAACAGAAGTGTGTCTGTATATGGAAGATATTTACAAGAAAAAGATTACGATATGGTTTTTAGATGTCCCTGACTCCAAATCCACCTTTTTTAGAATATTTTTCTGTTTGTTTGTTAGAGCAAACACAAAAACTACTGAACCGATTTAGATGAAACTTTTTTGTTTGATAGCTTATAATTTGACTTAAAATCTGGTAAATCAAAAAGGTATTATTTGTGCGGACGAAGGCGCAGGCAAACTCTAGTATTTAATACATCTGTACACTGTACTGTAATTCAAATCCAGGCCTGATGCTGGTAGGTACTTTAAATGTGACTAAATAATTTATGTGACAGTTTGCAACATATTTATTTATTTAATTTATTTAAAGGGATGGTTTAGACCATCAAACTGAACAACTTTCGCTATGGAGTTCAAAATCGATAAAAATAAATAAAATCGGTTCTGTCATACAAAACTGCAGTACCTACTCAACTCAAATGTATGGGAAAGCAGATTTTCGACATTGTCTCCAAAATGAAAGTTGTTCAGTTTGACAGGCCTTGTAAATAATATATCTAAGTACCGTGTCACGTCACTCAGTGGAAATCTGGCCTTGGTGTATTTTTCAACCCAAAGAAGAAAGGACATTTTACAATCTTATTATTTCAATCTGAGAATAAAAATCCCTACTTAAATTCTAATACCGAACATTGTAGTCCCCAGGTCCTTCCATCAGCACGGTCTCTGTCGTCTCAGGAACAGTCTGCGCTGTGGTTGGCATGCCTGAAGGTCTGAGCGAGATGGCTAGAGGTAGCGCAGATCGTGCGCACAGTTGTGAAGCTCCTCGCGTGGAACCGACTGATCTATACCGCGTGCAGCGTCCTCGCCTGTGGACAAAAAGAGATGTCAGTAAAACGATAGTCGTCCATTCCTGGATGTAGGCCTCCCCCAAGGATCGCCACAACGGCCGGTCCTGAGCTGCCCTCATCCAACGAATTCCTGCCGCCTTCATCAGGCCATCGGTACACCTTGTGGTTGCCTTCCCACGATGCGCTACATACATACACATACATAAACTCACGCCTTTTTCCCAGAGGGGTAGGCAGAAACTATAGATCTCCACTTTGGGCGGTTCTGACACACCTCTCTTGCTTCCTCTAAGTCCATACATCTTTTCATACATTCCCATGGATTAAAACTTAAATGCGATACCTATATAAGGTCTAACAAAATTTGCTGAAACTATTTTAAGGGGATGATCTGACCATCAAACTGAACAACTTTCTCTATGGGAACAATATCGAAATCGTGAAAAAGAAATCAGCTGCCTCATACAAAACTGCAAACTTAATTCGACTCAAACGTCTGGAACAGCAGATTTTTTTTTTCGCGTTTTTGATTTTGGTCCCATAGAGAAAGTTGTTCAGTTTAATGATATGATCATACCCTTAAATAGTTTCAGCTAATTTTGTTAGACCTTATACAACGTGTTAATGAATAAGCCCAAAACCTCATTCACCCCAACTGATTTATAACAAAATAATTAGATTGAAACAATAATTAAATTATTTTGATACTTAAAATTTAAAGTTATTCGCATTTAAAGTTTTCAGGCAAAAATGATTTAGGCGAAATAGAAAATCAGCTGTCCCATACTTTTAGAACCAATATCAAAATGACGAAAAAAAAAACTGCTGTTCCATATAAAATGTAAACAGCTACCTACTCGGCCAAATGTATGAAATAGCTGAATTTTTGTTCGCAATTACAAAGTGGTCCAAAAATCTGGTCCATATGGGACAAAAAAAAACACTATTTTAATATGTAAGTAGTTCAGTTTAATGGTCTGAAGCACCCAGTTTGATATGTAAGTAACGCATTTAATTTTACACCCTGTATAATATTAGTGTGAATTTTTATTAATGTCATGGTTTTTTATGACAAGTCAATCTCGAGCATCGACTGATGATTGAAACTAACTTTCCAAGCGCTGTTATAAAGACAAATACCCAATAAAAATTTTCATAAATAAATCTTTTATTTTTTTACTTTATTATTCAGATCACCATACACTACGGTTTCTACATCTTATCAATTAGACCACAGATAAGGAAGCCTTATTTTGTGCTTTCTGTATATAGGGTCCTTCTTAATAAATGCTGACACTTTTTTAAGGGGATGATCAGGCCGACAAACTGAACAACTTTCTCTATGGCACCAACATCGAAATCGGGGAAAAAAACAGCTGTTCTATACAAAACTACAAACCTTCTCGAGCCATAAAATGTATGGGTGATTTTTTTTCGCGATTTACTATAGAGAAAGTTGTTCAGCATGATGGTCTGGTCATCCCCTTAAAAAAGTGTCTGCATATTAAGAAGGACCCTGTATTTGACTGTGTATCATGTTTTGGTGTAAAATAAAGTGTAACTGATTGATTGACTAAACGTTATTTAGATGCAATGTGTTAACAAAAACCGAATAAACATTTTACTTATCCCGAATGGAGGTTTCTGTCTAGAGTAAGAAAAGGCAGAAGTGAGTCAAATTCTACGCGATTAAGCCTAAGGGAAAAACGAATCGGACCAAGTCTAAGTCAACCAGAAAATATTACCTTTTGGTGTTATGTATTCAACTCTTAATTCAATTATTTAAATCCATTGAAACACGGTTAAATTTATACACAATCGTGCTCCAGTAATTAATTAAGTTTCAATTAGTGCAGAGAATCAAGGATAAGGCTTCTAGACTAATTATTAGAAAGCACTAATACGCGTATTCCGGGAACCCTTGTATGTACTAACTGTACCTGAAATAAATATCCAGTGCCAGATTGAGTTAGAAGGACAATAAAATCTCGAGGCTAGTTGTAGTCGATTTCTACACTTTCGGCTTAGTAGAGACATCACTTCTTTCATCATCATCATCGTCCACTGCTGAACATAGGCCTCTCCTAATGCGCACTACAAAGCTCTATCCTCGGCCTTCCTCATCCAGTCGCTCCCCGCTACCTTTTTTAGGTCATCTGTCCAGCGGGGCGGCGAGCATCCCACACTACGCCTGCCACTTTGTGGTCACTCTAGAACTCTGACTCTCCATAGCTTGTCAGTTCTTCGGCAGATATGACCAGCTCATTGCCACTTCAACTTGATAATTTTATGAGCTATGTCAAACACTTTAGTTGTCTGACGTATCACCTCATTCCTGGTGTGATCGCTCAGAGAAACACCGATCATAGCTCTATTCATAAAATTTCAGAGGCTGTGCATTTCGATCGACCCCAGCAAGATGAAAGGTTGTGAAAGGTAGTGAAATGTCCACTGTTTTCAGTCTTAAGGACAGCAGATGTCTATAAGACGCTATGCGAACAGAAATATCTAACGGACAGGCACCTGTTCGTAAATAGGACATGAGAGCTTATATTCGATCCATTTCTTTCATAATGGTTGTTCATTTATAATAATTCACATAATAACTAAAACAATTTTTAATTACTATAACAATTTTGAGGACGTATTCAGATAATGAAACGAAACCACTTTCATTAAGAAATATGGGTCGCAAATCGATAAAAATTGTTGGACTTTCCAAAACAAAACTGGCATACGCCGATAATAATATTGTTTGATAAAATAATTCTCTATGTGATGTTTTTTTGGTATAATTTTATATTTTTTACGGATAAAAGACATAATGTTAAGAAACCAATTAAATTTGTATGTCGATTCATCGAGTTTATCAATGTAAATTTAATTTTTAAATTACTTTGATCTGTAATCTCTAAATTCACAAATGTGGAGAGAAAATAATTCTAAGTTCGAGGAGAAAAACTACGGCTTTCTTTAAAAAAAACATCCTGCCTTCTCTTTCTAACTCTTTTGGAAACAGAAACTGCAACATCAAAATGTCAAATTCTGACATTGTGAACGTTTTTTTTTTAATGGCCAGTTATTTTACGTTTGCCAAGGAGTTCACAGGTTTGTCAGTGACGTCACTGGATGGACAGAGAAACGACGTAATTTTTATTTAAATTACTGTAATTCTTTCATTTTAAATCGTATACATAGAAAATATATTATTATTGAGACAATTATCTCGAAATGCTTTTCGATTCAGCCCTACAAAAAAAACTTGACACACCGAATTGCAATAGAGACAAATGTCGTTAATAAGATGATTAATTTGTTCCTCAATATCATAAAAAGTGAAAAAGTAATTATATTGTTGAGCACGTTCAGTGCATGTTCAATTTGTTGGTTTAAAATACGTTATAATATTCCCTTTTATTTAATTTGCCGTATTGCCTGTTTTTATTAGCGACTACCTAGTACAAAACACTTTAGTCAAAGCGAAGTGAATCAGAGTTGTTTTTAATCGTTTTCGCATTGTACTGTACAGTAGAGTATTGGAAAAGTTTTCCGTTACTTTTTACCCAATACTGGGAACTGTTGAGTTTTATTTGCATCGTTCAGTAATCGATTGAAACTGTAGTTTTTAATCAAGTAACGCGTATCATAAAATGTGTAATTTTTGATCCTTGTAAAGTTTTTTATGAAACTCTTATCATGGTGCCGTGGAGGTCTAGTGGGGAGTAAGCACAGAACATTATAAGAGGGGTTAGAAATGCAAAGTAGCGCTCTTGCTTCGGAGACGGCTGTGGCCACTTGTCTTCCCGCTCACGCTGCTACAATTACTCATACCCTCTCGCTCGCACCACGCCGCGCGCCTTATGGTGTTATGCAATGCATAACCTGTGGCGACACGTTCCACGCCTACTTTGCACTTCTAACCCCTCTTATAATGTTCTGTGGGAGTAACCATGCCAGCCGTGCAGGCTGACTCGTTCTTCTCGTTCTCGTTCGTTTTTCGGAATTTATGTACGATTTCTAACACAACCGGTTTTTCCGTGAAGGAAAACATCGTGAGGAAACCTGCGTGCTTCAATTTCGAGGCATGTATGTACGCACTGTCCATTATTAGTGGCGACTGGCTCACTCCTCGTCACACTGGACAAAGTCTCGTTACTACTAAAACGTGGATATTCTGACGTTTCATTACATCTCTTATTATCCCCTCTTGACATATAGTCGTGAGCATAATTATACATACACACATACTCTTATCACGAAAATATTTACTACAATGATTTACTGACGCTTATATCGTAGTGGACAGAATGTATCATAGTGCCTATAGTTATCAACATGTATTTAACTATAATAGGTACTACTTATCATCAGCATCATCACCATCATCCTGTCATCAACACGACACAAAACACTTTATACAATACAAGTATTAATAAAATATTATTTTCAGTTCTAATTACTCTTCGCGTATTTTCTATTTCAAAGTCAAAAGCGTATATCCTCAAATTCTCAGTTTTCAAGGTGAATTCTAACATCAAAGAAAGCTAGTGTTCTATTGATTTTTCAAATTGTTTGCCTTGGCCTTCGTCCAAAAGTGTGTGCTGCTATTTCCTAGTGCCAAACATGTGTAACCAAAAAACACTGGTTCAGCCTTTCTTTTTTCCAATTTTATGTGTGCGAAAAAGAAATTCTGATGCGTATGTGAAGTCTACCAATCCGCGTTAGGCACGCGAGGTGGACTAGTGCCCATACATCGTCCCTGAGAGTAGGTCTGGCCCTGCAGTAGGACCTACAGGGTGTTAGGTTGTTGCATTACATTAATGGGTGGTTGTACCCATGATACCGAACAACTTTCCCTGAGAAACCAATAGGATATTCGCAAAAAATATGTAGAAATTTCCATACTAAATACAATCAGCTGATCAAACGTTTGAATGAAAAGTCGAAATATTTTTTCATATTTCCCAAGTTTTGGGCAAGTTGTTCAGTCTTTATATGTGAACAATGAGTGCGAATATTATTTTCTGTATATTATGTGGTTAATAATAATGAAGATTTTCCAAACGAAACAATACGAGGTTACATAGCTCTACCACTGCACCATTTTGTTCGGTGTAGGTATTTCTGTCAACATAGCGACACAACACGGAAATCTTGCTTCCTTTCCAAGTTCCAACTTGACACTTTCCCGTTAGTCCGTATTTAGTAGCCACTTTTGTTTCCTGTCCAGCTTTTTGTTTCTTATTATGCAAACAGTATTGCTAATTTACGAACGGTTTGATTTTTAAACTTTATTCTTGCTTGGAGACGAGCTTTGCGAGCGATTGAGAAGAATTATACCCTAGATCTAGATTATACTTGTATTAAATAGTTCTTGGAAACTTGGTTTTTGTGATGTTACCACAGATTTTTCGGTGAAGGGATAAATTTGTTTTGTTCTTTAGTCACTGACCTTGAGCATATTCTTATGCTTATACAGGGCTTATGCTTGCTTATTCTTAATATGCTGACAGTTTTTTAAGGGGATGACGAGACTATCAAACTGAACAACATTCTCTATGGGACCAACATCGATATCGCAAAAAAAAATCTGCTGTCACATTTGGCTCGAGTAGGTTTGCTGTTTTGTGTGGAAGAGCTTTTTTTTCACGATTTCGATGTTGGTGCCATAGAGAAAGTTGTTCAGTTTGGTGGTCTGATCATCCACTTAAAAAAGTGTCAGAATATTACGAAGGATCCTGTATATGCCTTAAGAGGGTACCGATCCTCCAGTGCTACTATAAATTACGTATTTGTAGAATGTTACTGCAAACACAACCAACAACAACATAATAAAACAAGATAGCTCGTAATGTTTAGATAAATTGAGAACCAGCAATGACTACAATGTGACATTCTTTTTTTAAATGTTTTATAGTTGATAAGAAATAAAAAAATACGATTGAGGGCAGCTCTAGAAGCTCGGTACACCCTTAAGAGAAGTTTATTCCGAATGCGTAAATGTCACTGCATACAAACGAAGTCTGGTCATATTTTCAATACTAACCAAATTGAAGCCAATGAGATTTTTCAGAAACAATCTAGAAACTAATCTCTATGTTTCATCGACTTTAATTAGTATTGAAAATATCACCTGACTTCGTTTGTATGGAGCACGCTCCGAATTATATTCCCTTAATTGCGGTACCGATTTACAAATTGTTGTAAATTATCACAAACTTGCTAACTTACTTCTGACTGCCTAAACAACGTTCTTTCAAGTATTCCTCCCGAATTCAAGTAACTTTTACCTCTACACTATATTAATCTATTAAGAAGACAGTTTAAGTACCAAAATAAACGATTTAAAGAATACCTCTGCTTTATTATACAGTATAATAAAGGCTCTACAATAATGCAGGAGCAAAATTAATGAACATCATTAATTAACATTTTCATGAAGATTCTGCGATGAGCTGCGGTATTAGTTGCAGCGGAAAGCGATTTCATTTCGTGTTATATGCTTATTAATTATTGTCATAATAACTGTTGCCCACGACTTCATATGCATTGACATTAAAAAGTATCCTAAGTATCCAGAATCTGTGTGCCAAACATCCGTTCAGCCATTTATGCGTGATCGAGGGACAAAAATTTTCATTTCCTAAATTTCATATGAGTATAATTATAATGCCATTTTATAATTTAATAATCTACAGAGTATTTAAGCGTAGAGGTCTAAGCGTTAACAAAGGTTTTTTTTTTGCTCCGATCTCATAGTAAAAGTTGTACAGTTTTACGGGTAGACTCTTAGTTTAAAAGGATGCTAATTATATCAATATCTCATTGTATACATCCCACTCCATGGAACCGGCCTACCCTCAAGGGGTATAGGCGTTAATCCACTACGCGTGCCCAATACGGATTGGTACACTTCACATACGTATCAGAATTTCATCTTCAGCAGTCGCATTCTCGCGCTGTTTTTCTTCACCGTTTGAGAGCATACATAGCAGCCACAAACGAGGGCAAGCAGAACGAAGAGCGATTACATAAATACTCGCTATCAATCAGACCCTACCCTTCACCGCTTTTACGACGACGCCTTTTATTTACCGACCTAATACCGCGGTGTCTGTTTCACCATTCTATTGCTCAATTCGTCTTGACAGGACAGATTTAATTGACTGGCAGTAAACTCGATTTTTGGCAAACTTGTTATTGGATTCTTGGTTGATTGTTGTCTGAGAAGTTTGATAGATTACTCTAAATGAATAATGATATCTAGAGGTTTTTTTGTTATTGAAATTTGTTTTGACAGGGTTTCAGTATCAACGACTTGAAAAGCTGAAAATTATCGCGTATTAATTACTTCAGTATCGTAATAGGATTACATAAACTTATTTGAATCCGGGTATTTTGCGGTTCTTAGCTTTCATTAATTTGATAGTGAATTATAATGGGATCCCGATAGAGATTGTGATCGTGAGTTTATGTGTTGATAGTGAATTACTTCCTTCTTGTTACTTTCAGCTCTAAGCAGTTTATGTGAGTACACCTACATGCTTCATCTTTGAGGCTGTTGTCCATTTTTCCATTAAAAGTAACAACGGACTGACTACCTGTTTCACCAGACAGAGTTTGAGCACTGCGAGTTAGATGAGAATATTAAAATCAAAAATTTACAACAATCTTGTGTTTAAGGTTTCATCATCATACTATATACTACATACGTCTCACTGCAGGGCACAGGTCAGGGAGGGTGTATGGGCGTTAGTCCACCACGCTTGCCCAATGCGGATTGATAGACTTCACATACGCATCGGAATTTCTTCGTCAGCGTATGCAGGTTTTCTCATAATGTTTTCCTAAATCGTTTGAAAGTATTCGGGATTACGTACATAAGTTAAAAAAAGTCATTGATACAACCTTAAACCTCAACCAACTGAGATATCCTTTATAAAACCCATTCTAATTCTACCCCAGCATCCAATAACGTTGGCTGAGGACCCTAAAACTAATCTCGAAACATCGGACATCGATTTTATTCTCAAAAGCTTCGAATAATGGACTGTCCCAGCATCGAATCAAATTTGCATTTTTACGCTCACTGACGTCAGTCACTCTTGACTCCTACCGTTGTCACGACTACGGCTGACACATCTATTATGCACACTATTTAGGTATGTAGAACTATATACTATTCTGTGATTTAGGTAGCTATTTCTCTACTCTAAGCCTGCCCGTCTAGTATGGTTTTTCTACTCGCGCGGGACCAGCTTTTTTCTATACTACTTCTCGCGGCAAGTGTGACGTTCGCTCTCAAAAAAGCTTATCAATTTATCAATAAATTTACGTCGTCGAATCAATAAAAACGATAGAGTCGAGCAGCTATTAAAATCTATTAGAAATTCCCTGATAACCATATCATTTCTTGCAAACTATTTTGCTAGCATAACCATTTTCTAGTTAGACACGTAAAAGTTTTATAGTGCTGTAAATTTTCTCCACTAGTCAGCTCCAAGATGTCATATCGAGATGACACATTTCCAATTTTCACGAGGACACAAAGCTATGAAGTTTCATACGCTCGTTGGTTTGGTTTAACTTTGCTGTTACAAGCATCCATTTTGTGAAACAACTTATTACTGAACTAGCTTAAACATAGGCTCTAGAACAAATTTGTACCATGACTGGCTCTGTATAATATCACAACCTCAAAGTTAGTACCTACCAGGTTTTACATTTACACATCACAATAAATCAGGTGATTATTTTAGTAACATTCAGATTTCTTGCCTTATTACTATGAGTTGAGGGCCTTGACAGACTTGCGCCTGTGCCACTGCGACCATCGTGGGTCTTTTGTGAACGCCCTTTTTATAGTTCCCTACTGAACTGCGGTCAGGAACCGCAGTAGATTTCTAACAGGGAGGATTTGTGTCTCATTTGGTGCCAATACCTGTCATCCCAGATGGATACTTCGATTGTACATCAATGGGCCTTATTCACAAAGATGATTTAAAGGAGTTTTCATCACCTCTTTGCAAAATCAGCAGCTGGTGGAGTTATTTAATGTCAGCGTGTGCATGTGTTTTTCAATTTGCAGTGGCCTGTGAGTGATCTCACTATTATAAAAATTTTGTCGTTATTAAGGCTTCTTGCTCTACCTTCCATCCATCGTCTCCCCGCGTACATCATAAACTCGACTGTCAGTCCACTTTAGGCTTACCACCATCTGGGTGTCCATTAAAACTTGAAGACTTGAAAAGAATAAAGGGAAGTAACAAGAACTTACCTACTACAATGACAACGCAGCAGCCTGAGAAAAGCAGCTCTGAAGGTTCTATTAAATACAGTGTAGATGATCGGGTTGATGGTGGAAGACACGTAACCCAGCCACAGGCAGATGTCCACCACGTGTTCTGTGGACAAAAAATACTTTTATATAATCATCTTTTTTTCGTGCATGACAATCATTCATGTTAAAGTAAAAAGATTAGCCAGTGAGCCATGGTCGCAAACCATGCTGACTGCCCAGGGTGCGCTAGATGAACTCAGGTTTCGTCACTCGTCCTGTTAAAGTACACACAGGTAATTGCATTGTTCTGACCACAAATAACATGGTATCAGTGGCCAAGACGTCCAACAAAGCTGGTTTAGCCCTCATAATCATAATAATCTCTTAGTAATGCGAATTAGAAAGAGAGTCATACTTCACCACGTGGAAACAGTGTGGATTTCTTATCGCAAGCTAGTGGTCCATAATCAGAATATTTCTAAGTAATTGGGCCTCCAGCAACACTAATAGCTGTTAGTATTTGAGAAAAGGTATGAGGGTAATATAAAGATATTGGCTTACGTTTGACACACAGTCTTTCACAGGATGCCATTATTCAATGCCTTCAAGACCCCCAGGTTGCATTGCTGTATGATTTTGGATAGAGCTATTACTTACCTGGTACTATACAAGTAGGGCAGGCAGCGAAGAGTATGTTTAGCAGAAAAAATGGAGCCCAGCACAGCACGAAGGTGAAGAAAACCAGGCCAAGGACTTTAGTCGCTTTCTGTTCGTTGGCCACCGCGTTCGCTGACAGTGACCGGCCTTTCTTGCGATTTGCTAGAAACCTGGGAGAAAAATGCTTAATTAGTGTGGGCATAATAACCCATGACTTGGTATTTTGATGAGATCAAGCTGCATTTGCAACGAAAGATCTTTCAGTATCGAGCAATTCGAGTCTTTTATAATCAGCGTTGTCGAGACTTATTTCTATGACAACACATCTTTAATGCATTTAATGCTACTGTATTAGGATTTCGAATTACCTGTAAAAAAAAACTACTTGATGACTATAATGATTATTGACCATAATTAGAGACAATTATATAATTATAAAGTACAGGGTCCAACTTAATATTCTGACAGTTTTTTAAGAGGATGATCAGACCACCAAATTGAACAACTTTCTCTATGAGACCAACATCGAAATCGCGAAAATAAAATCAGCTGCCTCGACATTGGGCTCGAGTGGGTTTGCAGTTTTGCATGGGCCTGCTGTTTTTTTCGCGATTTCGATGTTGGTCCCATAGAGAAAGTTGTTCAGTTTGATGGTCTGATCATCTCCTTAAAAAAGTGTCAGCATATTAAGAAGAACCCTGTATATATCATTCATTCATTCAACTATGTTACATTATAAAGTCAATTTATTATTTGCTCATTATTTTGTGCTCTGTGTTTTAAAACATCTGCAGTTGTAGAGTTTCTGCAAGATACAATATAGGAAGCAAATAAATATTACGCTTGATTCACTACATTGTATTCCATTCACAAGTACACTTCTCTACAGAATGCCAAAGTAATAAAATAACGAATAATAAAATAAGTATGGCGATATATTTTGTTATCGAATTTTATTTCTTAACTTTTATTACATGGTTTCTCCCAAAGCAAGTCGTATAAATGAGGAAGAGCTTTCTATTTATAAGATAACTCAAATATTGATTAGAATTATATCTTAGTAAGCAAATTAATTTCTCAGTCTACACTAAAGTACTATACCAGAAGTGTGTTGGACATTGAAGAAATAGAAAAACAGTTACGATAATGGTGTTTAGATAGGATTTCGAAAGCGCTAATGCGCGCTGCATACAAACGAAGTATGTATATTTTCAATACTAACCAACTAAAGTCAGTGAAATTTTTCAGAAACAATCTAAAAACTAATCTCTTTGCTTGTATGAAGTTAGATTTTCGTGTGTGTAGAGCCGAAACCAACACATAGAGGCCAATTAGACAATTTTCTCTAAAAGGTTTAAAGGTGATGTGACACCAGCCGACGGCTATCCCTAAATATACTATAGAAGTGCATCTAACGAAATTATAATTCATTCATCATTTACAAGTCGAATGCTACAAAGCTAGCAGCTATTGTAGCAACAATTCTGACCACCCATAAAGGAAAATATGGTAGTGAAATCAGACATGTATGTGGATATCAAATTTCATAACAAATTACCAACACGTCTAGCATGATTTCTCTACTTTCGCGCGACTCGGCTTTTTCCCATACTACAAGTCGCGGCAAGCGCGGCTTTGGCTCTCCGAAAAGCGCGGATACAGGTTATTTTCTATGCAGCGAACGCGCGTCGCGCGCGTGTAGAGTAATCATACTGACTGTTATAAATTTCCAGGAGCTTTCTAATAACACTTTCTAAAATTCTATGCCTTTTCTTACAAACCATATGAAAATATTGGTCTGGATGAATTAGGGCGTTCAAAAGCTCAGGAAAAAAGATATTAAAGGGAAACAGTTTGCGGCTCTTTTGTGTTAAACAAAACAAGTTTATCACCGCAACATTTTTATTTCCTGACATACTGTAGCTTCATGAAAAGCATCAACGTTTCAAGCCTTTGTTTCCCGGATATGTTTTTACGTCGGCGATTCGCTAAACAATGGGCCGCTATATCCGGCATTATTATCTCAATGGAGCTATTTGGTTGGTGATTGTTTACCCTTTTTGCGGGACATCCAGCACATTTGGGACATCCGGGTTCGGGACTTCTGTTAGTGTCAAGATTGAACCTTCGTTCTGTGCCAACGTTGAAAAAGATACAATTTTATTAGCTGACGTTCTTTGGGAGGTTTCAAAATGAACTAGATAAGTATTATAAGTATTATACAGGGCTATTATATAATACATTATATTATATACATGATGACACTTTTCTAAGGGGAGGACCAACATCGAAATCGCGAAAAAAAACAGCTATCCCATACATTTGGCTCGAGTAGGTTCACAGTTTTGTATGGAAGACCTGATTTTTATTTCGCGATTTCGATGTTGGTGCCGTAGAGAAAGTTGTTCAGTTTGACGGTCTGATCATCCCCTTAAAAAGTGTTAGCATATAAAGTAGGACCCTGTATTATATATTATACTATTATATTATACAGGGTAGACAGCTGCATTACTTTAATGGGTGATTGTACTCATGATACTGAACAACTTTCCCAAAGGAAGAAAGAAAATCGAAAAAGAAAATTTCAACTTTTCATACAACGTTCGATCAGCGTAGTAATTTTCAGGATCAGCTGATTGCATTTAGTATGGAGAGTGTAAACATTTTTTTGCTAATTTTCTCTAGGTTTAATAGAGAAAGTTGTTCAGTATCTTGGGTACAATCACCCTTTAAAGTAATGCAACTGTTTACCCTAACACCCTGTATTCATCGGAAATTTTACAGACTGAAAGTGATCTATTAAGCGAATATCGTACTCTTATTGCATAAACCAAAATTTATCTGCACCAAAATTTAACCAAAATGTTTTTCGAGATTTAAGCACTTGCAAGTTTGACAACACAAAAATATATTATAACAACGTTTATTTTATATATTAATGGTTATTTATAAATAAGCAATTATTCTAGTTTCATTAAGTAGAATAATAATTGAAGAAAACTGACTAGATTTTGTAGAAAAATCAGGATAGTTGGTTGCAGATAGTTGGTTTTTGCAATAAGGGTATGACATCAGAATTAAATAAAATTAAAAATCATTAATTTGTTCAATTACTTATTCTTACAATCTAATAATAAAATAGGAGAACCTTTGACTAATTATTATAAGGACTAGCCTTGCGGTAGCATTTCCCCTCCGCCACGGAATAAGCACAATTGATCTTGTGCATTTACATCCAATTTTACACCTTATCACTAAACGAGACAGCCTATAATTGCGAAACAATAACTTCGAACTTAGAACGTTTGGGGTTCACACGAGACTACTTTTCATGATTTTTAACATTCAAAATTAGAATCTAAAGTTATGGGGAATAAAATCCAAAGTTGCAGATTTCATGTTACCTCGCCCCCCGCAAAAATTGGCAGAAATGTTTGTTAGTAGAATTACACGCGTAACCAGTCCACATATAAATAGTCAAAGAGGAGAACCTATGTGATACAAAAGGTCGAGCCTCAGTTGTGCTGGCTTGGGGACTAAAACCACGCAGCACTGATTTTCAGCCCCTTTCCTGTAGAGGGCGGTCTTGAATGTGAGATGAGGAAATGAGGGCAGATGAATTATACAGATGCTACAATACGAACATTTAAAAAAGGGCAATTACGGAACCCTACCCTACGGACTTAGAAGGGGGCTTTTTGTTTTATACTACGGTTTAACGGCTAATAAAGTCTAAAAAGTACATTTTGCAAGTTGGTCGACTGTTACTCGTTAACTTGTAAAGCCCACTTAGCCGTGATAGTTTTCCTTTTAACTTAGTTGTGTACACTACTGCCGTGATTTTTTCGCAACCGTTTAGCTCGGGGGGAGGACACTTGACTCAAACTAAAATTTGCATCGATTGCAATCGAAAAATGGTTTTCCCACACCCACAATATTTTTAAAAGACCTATCCATCGATACCCCACACCACAAAAATTTCATCCTCACTTTTCGTGTAGGGTGGTACCCTAAAAAATTTTTTTTTCAAGATTTTACTTTACCACTTTATCGACGTGATTACTATGTATACCCATGCCAAATTAAATCTTTCTAGTACTAATCGTCTCTGAGCTAAGCCGCGGACAGACGGACCGACGAACGGACATAGCGAAATTATAAGGGATCCTTGTTGACTACGGAACCCTAAAAATATCAATATCAATCAGCCAGAAAAACAACATAGCATCAAACAAATACGAACCACGACTAACTATTGAAAATTTTACAGCTTTGTCAGGATTAGGGAAACGAGATATCTGAACGATGATTGTAACTGTAATAACTTCCTCTTTGTAAACGAAAGGGAAGGGAAGAACTGGGACGGATACCCTATCCGCCCTAGTTCCAAAGGTTTACTCAAAATACGATACTCAAATGACTACGGAACCCTAAAAAACAAGGGTAGAGAAATTAAAACAAAAAGCAAACCATTCGGTAAAAGCGTACTTTGGAACGGTTGTTATGCAGCACTTATCAAGCAGAAAGGTACCAGTACTACATGTTACTTGTTCGATCGTGTAAATGCACTCAGTTGTTAGATGTTGTTGTTATTGTTGATGGTTTTTAGGCTTCCGTACCCAAAGGGTCAAAACAGGACCCTATTACTAAGCCTACGTTGTCTGTCCGTCCGTCCGAATTTAAGGGTCCTTATACAGGAAACTAGTTTTTATCAAAGTTGTGTTTTTTTCTTTTCGCTGCCTGTTCGCTCTTAACTGTCATACAAGCGTCAAACTTGGAATGATTATAGGGCAAACTCTACAGTATAACACAACCGATGAAGGTGAGTCGGTCTCGCGCTAAAGGTCCCAGAGAAAACCAAACTTTTTTGTAAGTTAATATTTTGTGTGGTGAGTAGCCCGACTCGCACTTGACCGGTTTTAATTTTATTTCAACCACTTGGGTATAAAGCGCAAGCAAATTTTCTTGTTTTGCGGCACGATGGATTGACGTTATTAAAGAGAGTCGCGGGAGCTAAGCACATGCGAGATGATAAGGACAGAGGAATGTGGCATAAACAAATGGAGGCCTATACCCAGCAGTGGGTAGGTTCAGGCTTTGTATGATGAACTTATCTTGATCACATTCATAGACTTAGGCCCGTACTAAAAAACAAAACTTCAATCCAACCATCCATCCATCCATCCGTCCATCTCTGATATTTAGGTTTATTCAAATTGTTTGTAAATTACTCGTACAGATTATATTGTATTACCATTGTTACTTCACTATGACATAACATTTTATTTTATTTTATTTTTGTGTATATGTCTGTATAGAGTATAATGAAACGAAATTAGTATGACTTCACATCCACAATGTACACAGGGCGATACATCAAGCTACACAAAACCAACATAAGCTTGCGGCGCGGATGTTGCATAACGTATAACGTCGCGCGGCCAGCTTATTTTGGTTTTGCGTAGCATGATGTGTATATTGTAAATACTAATGACTCAGTGTGCTCAATAAATAATTATTGAATTATCCTCCCGCGTATTTTTCCGATTGCCCCAGAAGTAGGGTTATGTTTTTCGAGTGTATGTACTCTTAATAAAACGCAAGCATAAAGAGTCTGCGAACGCATAGGATTTTTTAAGAGGAAAAGCGGTCGGCATGAAATGTGAAGAATAGGTTTTTAAAACATCTACTAAATTGCTGTCGCGCTACTCCCGATCAACCGAGCTACTAGTGCGAAAGTGACAATTACAGCTCGGACTGATTGTACCTACATAAAAAGATGAATACATAATCTCGTATTAACCTGTTTCCTCCTACAAAACTAGAACGATTATAATACTTTTTTCAAGAATAATATGAGAAAGAGTTTGGCTATCTGGCTTTCCTTTATTTCAATTCGTCAAATTTGTGTGCTGCATGGACTGAAAAAGGCGGGAAAATTCAGCAATTTTAGTCAATTGAGAAGGTTCCTAGTTCTTGTAACAATGAAATTGCTAGAAAAAAAACATAGGCAGAGGTAAAATAGACTGTGTGGTAAAATGTTTTTGTTCTAGGATAATTATCCAGGCAGGAAACAGGGGAATACGTTTGTATGAACTAAACAGCACCCGCGTTTCCTCTTAATACGGGCCTTAGATTTGATTAATGTATTCGGCCGCCCTCCAGAGGTCTTCAAACTTTTCCAAGACAATGCCCGGTCCTTCAAAACAGTTGCAAGCTCTTTAGATTTATTCTTAGTTTAAGGTTTGCTATTGTTTAGCCAGATTTAGTTCTCTTTGTTAAGCTGGAGCCTCTTCTAGACCTTCTTCTTTGCTTAATTAAGTCTATTTTACGTTTGAAAGTCACCTTTTTGTACTCTGTTAATACAGTGTCAATCTAAAACTAAAAATAAACTTATGAGAATATAAATAAGAATTTAATCTTAACATTTTTAGTAATTCCCTCTAGAAATCTTTAAGTGAAACAAAAAAAATAGACGAATAAATTGCAAAAACGAACTTTGTTTCGAAAAGGTGAATAAAGAATCTGATAAGGCCTGCTGCAAATATTCACTCTTCTGCAGAACATAATTGTGATACGCCATAATAAGCCAATAAAAATTTGTTGCCGTAACGAAGCCGTGGTGGTGCAGGAGGCGATGGTTCAATCACCGTCCAAGCCGACTCGTACCAATGAGTTTTTCGGAATTTATGTACGATTACGATAACACCACTGGCTTTTCGGTGAAGGAAAACATCGTGAGGAAACCTGCAAGCTTCAATTTCGAGGCATGTATGTATGTACCCACTCTCTATTGTAAGTGGCGACGGAAAACTCTGTCCAGTGTGACGGTGGGTGAGCCCCCCGTCACACTGGACAGAGTTTTGACACTACTGGTGAAACGTGGATATTCAGAGGTTTCAGAATATCTCTGACTACCCCCTCGGGGAATATAGTTGTGAGCATATGTATGTATATGTATAAAAATTTAAAAACAAAATTTATAAAAACCCAGATAAATTTTTTATCTATCTATCAAAACAGACCCAGTATTTGGTTGTTGATTGAGTTGAAAATATATTCGTATCAATAGAGAAATTACACGCGTCGTAACAATAAGGTAATCCTTGTAGCAAAATGGATCAGTTGCATAAACAAAAAATATCAATATCAATCAGCCAGAAAAACAACATAGCATCAAACAAACGAACCTCCTATAACTATTGAATATTTAACCGCTTTGTCAGGATTAGGGAAACGAGATATCTGAACGATGATTGTAACTGTAATAACTTCCTCTTTGTAAACGAAAGGGAAGGGAAGAACTGGGACGGATACCCTATCCGCCCTAGTTCTAAAGGTTAGCTCAAAATACCGTAACTTTAAGAGGATATAATTCGGAGCGCGCTCCATACTTTTGACAACTTGTTACAACATTTAAATTTCGTGTTCTTGCATTCACTGTTTATTTAAAAGTTCCTGTTTCGGTTAGCATTTAAGGGGATATAATTCGGAGCGCGCTCCATACTTTTGAAAACTTGTTACAACATTGAAATTTCGTGTTCTTGCATTCACTGTTTATTTAAAAGTTCCTGTTTCGGTTAGCATTTAAGGGAACATAATTCGGAGCGTGCTCCATACAAACGTACTATGGTGATATTTTCAATACAAACCAATGAAATTCAATGAAATTTTTCAGAATCAATCTAAAAACAAATTTCTATGCTTATATAGAGTCAGATTTTCGTTAAAATGTATATTTTTAAAGTTAGAGTGCCTCAAAGATTTCCATACAAATCTTAAATTAATCCTAGCATTGAAACTGTATATTTTAACGAAAATCTGACTACATAGAAGCATAGATATTTGTTTCAAGATTGTTTCAGCAAAATTTCATTGACTTTAATTGGTTAGTATTGAAAATATCACCATAGTACGTTTGTATGGAGCGCACTCCGAATTATATCCCCTTAAATGCTAACCGAAACAGGAACTTTTAAATAAACAGTGAATGCAAGAACACGAAATTTAAATGTTGTAACAAGTTCCTACCGCGTATGTAATTTTCCAGTTGAGTTCCTAATATTATAGCAGCATGATAACTGCAGAAAAGTTTTGAAGGACCGTCTAAATACTACCGTAAAACCACACGGTTTCCAATTGTGCATTTTAAGAAGAGCTGAAACATTTTTACAAATTCTACAATAGCTGCAAAAGATTCAAGAATCTTTTATAGAAAACGTCACCCGCTACTCGACTTGAACCAAATGGATGGAACAGCAGTTTTTATTTTACGCGATTTCGATGTTGGCTTGATTATACCTCTCCGTTTTTATAAGAGATGGTGGTTGGAAAGAGAATCGCGTAAAAACGCGATTTCGGTGTTAAATCTGCTGTAATGCTGTTCCATACATTTGGTTCGAGTCGAGTAGCGGTTGACGTTTTATATTAAACGTCAGATTTTTATCTTGCGCGATTTCTAGTACTTGGCCATATCTATTACTCGAAGAGAAGCCTCTATTAGGTTCTGCATGGTTTTAATAACCAAATGATAGGATGACTTACCTAAGTGTCAAAGCATTTGGAGCAGCTAGCGTAAGCTTCAAAGGTATCAGCCTTGCTCGCCTGGTCTCCGCAGCTATGCTCGGAGGTGTCTGCGTGGCGACATCTCTTCCCCGCTTCACACCTCCCGACCCTGGTCCACTTCCACATCCATTCATGTAGCTTAGCTGTGGGTGGGAGACGCTCATGCCGATTTTGTTGCGTTGTGTGCTGCTGATAAGAATTAAATGACTTTTAATTTCTTCAATTATGAAGCCGGGGGCGGGGGTGAAAATGATTTCCGTTGAGCACGGAGAGAAAAATTTAGTCGCTTTATTTGGAATGTACAGGGTATTAACTTAAATTATCCGTATGGTTCCGGCTTAGAATGGACCACCCCCATTTCTTCCCGTGGGTGTCGTACGAGGCGACTAAGGGATTAAAGAAAAAAAAAAGAAAAAAAAAATTTATTTTCTCACCACAAAAATAAAATTAATGAAAACAAATTACAAATATTAGATTAAGGACAAGAGTTTGTGGGTGGAGACTGGTGCTTAGTAAGTATGTGTACTTGCGTACACATACTTGTACTTCAAGTCACCAGGTCTTCTCCCGCCAGAAGTAAGAAGTAGGTACATTTCTTTCAAGAAGTAAAGGTTTCTTATGCAGTGTTTATGTGGGCGAAAGGCTATTCACCTCTCACCACTCGACACATCATTCCATACTTAAATTTACCTTCAACTTAAATTGCTAAATGTCAGCATTGCTACAACTACAGATAATTTGTAGTTGTAGCAATGTTCTGACCACCCCGAAAGAGCTAACGGTCGTGAGTTTATGTGGGGTGCTTCACACAGTCAAATTGAACAATTTTCATTACGGGACAAACATTGAAATCATCCATTCAAACTTGCATCCTGTATAATAGAACATGCTAGAAAATATGATGCAAAAAGTCATTATTTATTACTAAAATAAATGATTGTACCTACTTAGCCACGGTTTATACAGAAGAGACGTGTGGCGGTGGCGGATAATCTAAGTAACACAATATAAACCTTATAGTACGTAACATAGCGTCGTTTTTGTCGTAAAGGAGAATCGCGCCCTAAAATTGGTTTTCTTTAACTTGTTTCTAAATTACAACGTAAAGGTAACTGGTACAGTTTTCTGATGTTAGTTTTGTTTGTGAGTATAGTTAATCTCTTATGAAGAAATAGACCAATATCTTTCTTTCTTCGAACATTGTATTCATTGATTTTCAACCCTAGTATTCAACCTAGAATAACAGGTACTCTAATTCAGATGCTCTTCAAAATAGGTGCTTTTCGTGGAAAACCTCGCCATCTTTACAAAACAAAACAACCGGAAAATTACTCTTTTGTTTTTGTTTAGTAGATTCTTCAAACATTTCAAAGAATGTGCCTCTTTCGTGCGAAGGTAGGACGGAATTCCAAGGCGTGCAGAATTTTCAAAGAAAGAAAAGGTTTTCTTAAAATTGTATTTTTTTTACTTTAAATCCATTTCACCTTTAGCCTCCTTGCACCATTAAGCAATTTTATGTAAAGTTAGCAAAAAGTCATTGCGAAGTCATAAAATTTCCGATACGCAAAAAAATCCGGAAGAAACAGGACATTTTTCTCTAACCTAATTCGGGAAACCGTCGATCACAATGTCAACCCCGCCGTCAAACAATTTCCGAAAACGACTTGTCTTTGGTGAAGTTAAATTTTCACAAATGCAATCATTATTTTTTATTTTCGAAAAATTTTACATAGGCACATCATGGTGAATTACCGAATTATGTGGTTATTCTGTGTATTTTGTAACCCTTTTATTCTAAGCTTTTTTAGCTTGGTCCCACTCTAACTAGAAGAACGTGGCGGGACGAAGCGATAGCTTCATTAAGAACTAGTCTATTGAAGCACAAAACCGGGACGCATAGAGAGAACGGGGAAAAGTCTGCCTAACAGTAGGACAGAAATGGCTGATATTACCAATCATGTAGTTCCTGGACACACGGCAACACATTTTATAGCCATGTTGTGCTCTTTTAAGTCAAATTAAATATTCAAAAATTTTTGGCGGGACTTGAGTCCACAATCTTCCAAATAGGAGAATCGCTTTGTCTAATTTAGCCACCGAGCCCACTGCGTCAGAGAACGAAATTCTTCAACTTATTCCGTTTTAAGGCAAGTGGCGCCAGCTACTAGCGTTTTTACAAACTACCAACTCGCAAGTCCAATATTACAATTGGAATTCATGCGATATAGATGACGCAACCTGTTCCAATTTCAAATATTATCTTAACTATTATAAAACTGTTACAGAAGTGTGTCTGTACATTGAAGATATTTAAATTTTATATAAAGGAGGTGGCGCCAGCTACTGGCGTTTTTACGAACTACCAGACTTAATTTTTCAATCTTTAATTTGGTTTAAACTCACCGTGTCGTGGTAGTAACTCTCCACGTTAGCTGCCTAGCGACGGACGTGCTCGGGGAGAGGTCTGGTGAACTCCTGGCGCCCACTCGTCTCACGCCCTGCGTGGGCCCGGTGTCGAAGCCCCCGCATTGTCTGTCGAAACATATTACGTTATAAGTGACAAGTATTTTGCATCTTTTTATTAAAATTTTCACAAGGTCTAAGTGTTGTGGACCTGTCCGAGATGTCACGTTAAGGTCAAGTTAGAATTACGCTAATGATTGGTTTAAGTTTAACAATGTTATTATCTTAAAAATTACGATTTTTTTTTGTAGTATTGGATGCTTAGACCATATAACCAGGGACTAGCCTTGCAGTAGCATTTCATGTGTACTCGTATCAATAATAATTAATCACTTGACTTAAACAAAAAATTTCACTTTGATGCTTAATATTTCGCTAAATCGAAAGATGGTTCTCCCACACCTACAATATTTCTAAAGGCCTATCCGACGATATGACACACCATGGGATAGTATTTTTCAAGATATTATTTTATCACTTTGTCGGCGTGATTAATATGTATACCCATGACAAATTACAACTTTCTAGTACGTCTCTGAGCTAAGCTGCAGATAACAGATGGACAGACGGACGGACGGACATGGCGAAACTATAAGGGTTCCTTATTGACTACGTTACCATAAAAATTTTGATGAAGAACAAGGAGGTACCCCTAACATCGAACAACAAAAAAAAGATTTGTTATTGTTCTTTCTTTCGCCGACTTTTTTTTTTACAATTTAAACACATAGCCTCACTGCATCAACCTGGGTTAGGTAGTTCTTTCAGTTATTTTTGATACACAAAATCATGGGTTACCGACTTAACCTGGAGTTAATTGCTAATCCAGGTTGACACAAGTGGGGCTTTAAGGTGCTTGGTAATTGTAACTATGTTTCTTCCCACCCCGAAAGTTATGTACAGTCACCATCAGATATATCGTAGCATACAAGGCGTTCAAATATTTCTGAGCAGTGCTAATTTATTTTCAATAAATTCTTTACAGCAAACGTGATAAATTATATCTAAACGTGTATTTTGTCATAAATATCTGAACAGCTAATTTTCATTTTTTTTTAATGTTATTCAAAATTGAAATGTAAAACAACGGAGTAAAGTCTCTTTTCCTAACTGGTCAGATGTTTATGACTACCTACTGCTTAGATACATTTGATCTTCTCGACGTCTAGATGTTTTTGATCGGTTATGTGTAAGAATATTTGACTCCCTTTTTTGCTTTGATATATCTGACGGCGACTGTACCTATTTACACGGAGACATAATATAATAAGCACGATTTCCAAAATAGACCAGCGATCAAACAGGATGCGCCCGTAGTAAATCTATTTAGAACAATGGACGCTATCAAAGGATCCGTGGGGTACCACAAATCCAAAAAGGGTTGAATTAAATGGCTAGACATCAAGTCGACCGTTTCCAATGAAATTAAACTATATTAAAGGACCAGTTTGTCATCAGTGACATTCACATTTGAAATCATTGAATGTTTTAAAGCGAACAAAGCAGTATGGAAGCAATTGAAAATGAACTGGATGAATTTAATAAAATATAGTTTTTCCCAGTAATATTTTGAATACTGCAAATTTCTCAATGAGTGTTCATTTGGGACGCTGTGGTTGATAAATTAAATAATAATCATTGGTAACCAATACTTGGATAAACTTATACTATATCAGACCGTCAAACTGAACAACATTCTCTATGGGACCAACATCGAAATCACGAAAAAAGTCAGCAGTCCCATACATTTGACTCGAGTAGGTTTGCAGTTTTGTATGGAAGAGCAGATTTTTTTTGTGATTTCAATGTTGATGCCATAGAGAAAGTTGTTCAGTTTGACGGTCTGATCATGCCCTTAAAAAAGTGTCAGCATATTAAGAAGGACCCTGTACACCTTTCAGTTTTTCTTTTGAACAACACCGCCTACCTATTGTCGTTGCAAATTATTCTCAGTACTCCAACTAAGGTTGTCTGGAAGAAATAGCGAAGCAAAGAAAGGCTATATCCTACCTACCCTACCTATAGCCGACCTACTTGTAATTTTTCATCTTTATATTGTTATGTATGTTTTGTTTTGGCGTGCAAAAATGTATAAGTAATTGAATTGAATTGAAAAACATGCTAGCTTTATACATAGACATTAATCTTCTAGGTACAGCCTTTCATTACGATCAGACGTCATCTCAAAAAGTTATTATGAGCGTTCAAAAATACGCGAATTGATTCGAAAAATGGTACAGCAGAGCTCTCAGTTAGTTTTCTAAAATTTGTGCCGACAAGCAGACGAGACGCAATTACAAGGGTTCTGTTTTTAGCTGGGAACTATTGTGGTTTTAGTTTAGTATCTGCGGAATTAGGAATACCCTAAAAGCCAATTCGAATTCTAGTCTGACCCTAACCTAAAACGATTGGCCTGGATATTGCTCTGGATAGGTATTTTAGCGTCAAAGTAAACAACGGTAAGTTTATTTCTCTGGCCCTATACTAGGACCTTCGATTTTCGATTTGTTGTGACTGTTTCTGCCCGAACTTCATTGGAATAGAGTTCATATTGGAACGAAAACGTTCACGCAATTCTGAATATCTAGAACCTCTGGATTCCTTCTTCAGTATCCAAACAAAACAGTTTGAATGTTACAAAATTCAACGTGTCAAAGTGCCACTCAAAAATTGCAGAAACAATTTACAAACAAAAAATTACTTTTTGTTTAGCCAACCGCATTCATTCTGAATTCAATCTGATACCAATGTGTTTTTCTAACTTATGTACGTAATACCGACTGCTCTCAAACGGTGAAGGGAAAAATCGTGAGGAAACCTGCATACGCTGAAGAAGAAATTCCGATGCGTATTTGAAGTCTACCAATCCGCATTTGGCGCGAGTGGTGGACAAACGCCCATGCACCCTCCCTGAGGGTAGGTTTGTTAGGTAGGTAGGATAATGATAACCTTGTAAATTACATCACAAGAAAATCTTTTAGATATTATTTGGGTATCACATTAAAGCAAATCATGATTTCTCAATTACGAGAACATAACAACAATCACATAATCTGCATTGGGCACGCGTGGTGCACTAGCTCCCATACACCCTCCCTGAGGGTAGGCCTGTGCCCTAAAGTAGGATGTTTATAGGCCTAAAGTATGATGATTGTAATGAATTATTCAGAATGGGAAACAGTGACGAACAGAGTGTGAACCTTAGGGCTGAGGAATAAGTCAACATAGAAGATTAGTTGGTTGCGTCACTGTCGTCACCAAATGAACGAAAATAACTTTACGAAGTACTCTATAAACGGCTAAGTGTTAGATCGAGCTCTCTGATCGCCCATAAAATCCTAATGTAATTGTATGTTACACCAATGTTGTCGGGTAGACCAATTTATTGCCTTTTGTATCGACAATAAAACGAGACGTGTCTGGTTTGGAGAGCTGCTAAGTGTTTGCTATGATAATAGGAATGCTTGGTGGAACATTAATGCGAAATTTTAAGGTTTAAATGAACACAAGGCGTTTATTCTGCTAACTTTCATATCAAATAACATTATTTTGTAGAATGGTTCATTTGTAGAATCGGTAATTTTTAGAATCATTACAATTCGTCGCCAACGCATAAAGAGGCGAAACTCTAATCATAAAAAATTAGTTAAGAATACAAAAATGCTTCAATTGTCGAGCTCTATGTTGTCAAAAAAAGACGAAGCTCTAAGACCAATAGAAAAGAAATGACTGTATATCGCAAAATATGTTAGAAATAAGCGCGAAATCTGACGAATGGTTCATTCGTAGAATGAGTATATGTCAAGACTCTATAATTCTCTTTAGTTCAGTATCGATTTACTCGTATTTGATTAAATCGCGATTGCGAGATGCTTCTATAGCTGAGATCAGCTAAGACGACATAATCATAATTATTTGGATTTTTTCAATAGCTCGAGAAGCACATTAAACTCCATTCAACGCTACGTTAATTTCTCGAAAACCTTTCACCCTAAAGTGTCGAATAATTTAAAGACAAACTTTATTTTCCATTCCGATGCCACGTTATCTACTTCGTTCTGGCGTCGGGCCAAACGGCATAGTGTTATCTGTAACTGTCCCCTGCATCAATCACCGCAGTGCCGAGTGGACTATAAAGTACCTACCATGTTTTTGAACAACGAAAACATGTGGATTGGACTAACTATTTTGTAAACAGATTTTATTCTAGTCTATACCTAATGTATGACACAACACATTACAAAAATTCTACAAACAAACTTCCCTGTTTTTAAATCAAATTAAATCAATCAATCAATTTCCATATTTTTGTCACGATATCGCGATAGCACAGAATAATTACTAGAACTACCCGTACAGAAGAATCACTTCGAAAACAGATTTAAATAAATAGCGTCAAGTATCGCATTGACTACTCACAAAATGGCGGCAAGTCTAATAAGATTTGACCAAGAAGTTTACACGATATACCTAACCTATTGCCATTCACCCCTCGGTGGGGATCGGCCATCAAGCGTACCTGAGCTGTGGAGTGAGACAGACCTGACGATAGTTAGATCTCTCTATTTGCATAATTAACAAAGAAAATAAATCGAAAAATGTACCAAGTTATTGTGAACATGCTTTATTCGGAATATCTCTGACTATCCCTCCGGGAAACATATTCGTGCACATAAGTATGCTATGCTATTAGCAAAAAACATTTATTTATACGAATAGTAGTTTACTCTCATACAATACAATTATACAGGGTGTCAAATCTTTTGCGATACTTATCAAAGATCATCAAACTGATCTAGTAGAAATGATAGAAACAATATCAAAATCACGAAAAAAGAACAGCAGCTGCTCGCTACTCGACCAAAACTATAGATTTCTTTTTTCGCGATATCCATATTGGTCTGATAAAGTATGTAACGTATTAAAGTTTACACTCTATTTAAACAATAATTCAGAGGTACTAGATGCATAATTTAAAAGACAAAACAACAAACAGTAAAATCTTGCTGAAAACATAACATTTCGAGAAAGTAGAATTTGGAAAGCGATTCAGAAATGCCGTAAAATTTATTAAAGGAGAAATTAATTTGGACCCAAAACGTGCCAATAATTTATTGCGGATGTTCTACGCAATTAGCTTTTGTTTGTTTCTATTTTAATTTAAATTAGATTTTATTATTTTCTACTATAAGGTCTAATGTTCAATGACGTCGGATGGGAGCCATTTATTCTGGGGACGACAGAACCTTTTGTCGTTGATTTTAAGAATGTAGTTATTGAATTTACATGTATGGCTTGTATAGGAATTGTTCAGAGCCAAACTGCAGCAGTGTCATTTTTATTTTTATTAAAAACTGAAAAATAGAATATGAATATAATAGAATTGCCTTCAAAATAGCATAAAATGTTTATAACAAATATTGATAAATTTTTAACCAGTGCGGTAAATTTAACAATGCATTCATGCAAACATGTCTTTAAACTGATACAACATTCACAATGGAGCCAACTTCAAAATCGAAAAAACAAAGCTATTCCATACAAAACAAATAAATGTAGGTAGGTAAATTAAAAATTAAAAATATAGAGAACTTATAACTAACTTAACCTAAAAAATGGTGCAGGTCTGGGCCGCGCGGGAGGGTAGCCAAGATGCTGGCAGCGTTTCCTCGCTGAACGGCTAAGCTCCCCGGACCGGAAGGATCCCCGGTCGAGTCTACCAGGCGCTTTGACAGATCTTTAATCTTCCATACAAAACTGCATTACCTACTTGACTTAAATGTATTGAACAGGAGTTTTTTTACGATTACGATGTTGGCTCCAAATAAAAGGTGTTACAAAAATACAACTAAAAATTTAAGGGGTGGTTAAGACACACAACTTTCACTATAGGGACCGCTATCGAAATTCTGATGTTCCATACTAAACTACAAATCTCTCGAGCTAAATTTATGGGACAGCTGATTTTTTTTCGCGATTTTGATGTTGGTCCTGTATTGAAAGTTGTTCAATTTGATGATCTAAACAAAAGATAAAAATTTTAAAAGATAAAAATTTTCAGTTTGACTAGGGTGATGAGTGGTTAGTTTCCACGCTAACTAAAAAGGTATCCTGTATTTGAAAATTTACAGTGGTCCAGCAGGAATTCTATACAATCCCTAGGCATTGTATACATTACCTAGGTAAAGTGTGTAATGGGCAATTATTAACAATATTTGATACATGGCCTGGACGCCTCGGGCATTCTATACATTGCCTAGGTATTGTATAGAATACCTGATTATACAGATTGCCAGTAACATGTACACTTTTGACTAACTTGCCATACCTACTGGAACAGTTAACAATATTACTATAACTCGAAGTTCCTTAAGTTTTATAAACTTCTTCAAGCACCATAAACTACGAGATAAATCATTAAAAGCTGTTTGCAACACTGTCTTCTGTAATTAGCAGAATAACGAAGTTATGGAAACAATCAATTTTGTTTGGTGCCAAGATTGTGAGGTGCCAAAGTTTGCCTTTGACCGCATTTCCGTGCCAAAAAGTTACGCTGTGTTACCTTTTAATCCGAGGAAATTAATAATTTGGCAATTATTCGTCTTTGATTCAATTAATAAAAATGTAATTACGAAATTGTTTAGTGTCAAATTAAATCGTTTGTAAATTTAATCGGATTAAAATCTTGATTACAATAAACGGTATCGATTACTCAAAGCAGAAGGAAGTACCTATATTTGATTTGATTTGTCATTACCAAAGTCATTACCATACGTAAGAGCTGTGAGATGCAGAGACACGATAGCTTTTAAAAATAGATTTTACGTTATATGCTTCAAGTTCCTATATCATAAAGGAAATGCTAAATTCATTGACGTAGAATACTATGGACGCCGGGTCTAGTACAAAATACTCGAATAAAGTGTCCGAGACTAAAATACGCAAACCTAAGTAAGTATAGTAATATAAACCAACTAAAAACATTGAAAATGCTGAAATTCTTTTCCGTCTCACTCCCCCATCGGTCAAACGAAGACTGTTGCGTAATTCGTTCTCTTTTTTACGTTTTCGTTCTCTTTTTATTCGGACACTTTTGAGCGCGGACCCTCCGTCCAGTAGTGGTAAGTCAATGGCTAAATTGAATAAATTATTGACACACGCATACGTCACTCGTATCTCTAGCTCGCATTAAATACAAAAAGCTTGCTCTGCTTTTCCACCAAAACTAGGTAGGTTAACCTATAGACACTCAATCATGACGATCCGAGTTCGATTCCGCACCGTCTACATAGGTATGCCCTGCAGTGTGACCTATACATGGTGTTACAAAAGTAAAAATAGACATTTAAAACTTTGAAGGGGTTGTTTAAACCATCAAACTGAACAACTTTGGGACCAACGTAGTAATCGCGAAAAAGAAAATCAGCTGTCCCAATCATTCAGCTGGAGTAGATTTGTAGTTTAGTATGGAACATTAGATTTTTTTTCGCGATTTCGATATTGGTCATATAGTAAAAGTTGTTCAGTTTGATGGTCTGCTCATCTCCTTAAAAACCGTCGGCATATTAAGAATACATAAAACGTGTTAAAAAATTAACGCAAAACTAGAAAGTATTTTTTTTAGAATCGAGAGCAGAATTGAATTATCATGGATTCAACATAGGTAATTTTTTCAAACTATTAAATAATTTGTTTGTAAAATTTAAAATTTACTGAACTCGAACTCAACCCACCGCTCGGGCACTCTCACCCTACTTACTACCAAAACAAGGTTCTTAAAATGTATCCATGAGCACGTTAGCGCATTCATTCATTGCTGAAATGATAACAAATCATTTTTGCCTCAAAACTTAAAATGCGAATAACTTTAAATTTTAAGTATCAAAATAATGAAATTATTGTTTCAAAGTAATTATTTTATCGTAAGTCAGTTGGGGTGTGTGAGGTTTTGCGCTTATTCATTAACACGTTGTATATGTTATATAGCCTGATGATGATAAATGTTTTTTAATATAATTTACCTTCTCTGAATCCCTCCTGGAACAGGTGTGGCAGCCAACCTGGCCTGGCTTTTCAGCAACTGAACCGTCAAAGCGAACGACACGACCATCGTCAGCATAGGTATGTAGAACGCCACCAGGGACCCGAAGATCCAGAAGAACCTATTGTTGATCACGCAGACGTTTGGAGTCGGCATTATGTTTGTTTTGTTGATTAGGCCTGAGGGAAAAAGGGACAAAATAAATATGGGTGTTTTAGATTGGGTCAGTTATGTAAATAGTTTGAATAAATAAAAAACGGCCAAGTGCGTGTCGGGCCACGTGCAGCGTTCTATGGTTGCCGGTCACAATATACGGACTTAGCAGGGGGCTTTTTGTTTTATACTACGGTTTAACAGCTCATAAAATCTAAAAAGTACATTTTACAATTTGGTCGACTATTACTCGTTAACTTGAAAAGCCTACTTAGCAGTGATAGTTTTCCTTTTAAATTTGTTATATACACTACTGCCATTAATTTTTTCACGTATTATTACCACTTTGTCGGCGTGATTAATATGTATACACATATCGAATTACAGCTTTCTAGTACAAAGCGTTTCTGAGCTAAGCCGCGGACAGACGGACGGGCATGGCGAAACTATAAGGGTTTCTTGTTGATTATGCCTTAAATTATTAATTGAAAAGAGAAAAACAATCTTTTCAACATACTTTCTCGTAAAGTGGCTCTTATTTCACCGCTTTTAGGTACATAATCCAGCTTATAGAACACGCGTGTGAAAATGATTATATTATCGCACTAGTGCGGAAATGTAACTTTTTTTTCGTTAGTTTGTTTTTAAATCTCAGCAAAGAGTTATTACGTAAAAAATTGTTATTTGTTATACAAGAGTGCAAAGTTGCTTTTTAACCGCGTGCTCAATTTTGATGACTGAGCAAGCGAAGCATTCCAAAATTAGAATCCTGAGCGTTAGCGAGGGAATCAAAAGAGCACGACGTAAAAAATCTTTGCACTCGAGTGCAACACGTAACTTTTCATCCCACCTCAGCGAGAAAATGACTAAATGAAAAAAAAAAAGGTTGTATGATAAACCGGCGCCATGGAGGGAGAAGTAAATAGGTTTAAATGATGTTTTGAATTCACAAACTTAGTGCACAGGATGGTCTAAATTAAATTTACTTTATCCTCTAGCGGATAAAATGGGCTATTGCACTCAGATATCGAAGAGCAAAAATACTCTTTCCGAGATGGGGGGATGAAAAAAACTGTTGTCTGAATAAATCAATCTGTTTTACTCGTCTGCGACTCGTGCTGCAATCCCGCCTCGTCTGTAATGACCAACTTTGCTCACTTGTATCATAATGTACTATTATAGTCTAGGGACTTATAAATGTTTCAGCCAATATAACTTGAATAATATAATGAAGTATTTGCAGGTGAAACGAACCAATAGGTAACCGATTTTGTTAGAATTAAAAACTTGTATACATTTATACACTGGTATGCGTCAAATAAATTAATAAAATAAAGTTCAATAAATTCAATTCGTTGCATATTAAACAGGGTGCTTCACCGTCAAGCTGAAGAACTTTCCCAATGCGATCAACATTGACATCACAAAAAAAAAGTTTGTTGTTTCATAGAAAATATCAATGGCTACTTGACCCAACTGTATGGAACAGAAGATATTGTTTTCGCGATTTCAATGTGGTCCTCATAATAAAAGTTTTTCAGTTTGATGGTCTGAAGCGCCCCCTTCAGTATGTAACGCATTTAAGTGTACACCCTGTATTAATAACTGTATCTATTCCCATTATGAGCTGCGGGCGTGGCCAGGCGCGGTGAGTGCAATGTAAAATAATACCTATTTCAATACCTACGATAGAGTCGATAGAGAGAATGCCCATACGGGCCCCACAGGCGGTGCTTTCTCTGTGAACTCTATCAGTATTGGAATAGGTATTGTTTTACATTGCACATTCGTCCGCGCCTGCACGTGTCGTAATGTGAAAAGAGCTTATGTCACTACGATGAAGGACGAAATCGCGGGCAAAACCTAGTATTTTTATAAACTGTTCTGAATGCTCGCAAAATCAATGCCGAAATAAATCATTCTAAATGAAAAAGGAGAATTTATTGTAGGTATAATTTGAAAGGCAGACCAATTTCAAGGGATATTTTGTATTTCATTGTGGGCAGTATATTGAAAAGAAACAGTACAGCGAAAATATTTTTTTCCAATTCAAAAATTTCCAATCAGAAATCAGTGAACAAGATTTCATCGTTAACATGGTACGAAGTAGCAAATCAACGAATTGACGACGTCCCAAACTAAAGTGAAATTGTTTTGTAACTTGCAAATTGATGTTGGGTACAAGTTTTGAAACGGCCGTTACGATTAGGGATGCTATGAATTTGCGAATGCGGAACAGGAATATCCAATATCCATGTCCGAAAGCGAAACAGAAATTGCATTTTATTTTCTGTCGAATTTCTCTCACTGGGCTCATCTAAAGGGAGTAAGAAAAGAATCTGAAAGAAACATATTCTTATTTTGATCGGTTTATATCTAAAGAGAGAAGAATATTTTAATAAATAAGAAGAAATAAAAAGAAGCATAATTACAACAAAATTACAAAACTCAACATGTTATTACTGTTATTTTATTAGTTTGATCACAAGACCTAATCACCCTGTCAACATCTAGCGAATCTCAAGTCTTCAACTACCATTTATATTTTGACCTGAGGTATAACAGAATAGTGATGTGCTTAGAATTACAGTCCCCCATTCTAGCATGGCTAGTATGTCACCCACGACTAAGCGACAAAACGAGAAATCCGTCATGCGCGCTCTTTTTGGCGTACGTAAAGGATTGGAGGCACTTCTTGATTTTTATCGTTTTTTCGGGGGTAGTATGCGAGGCCTATATTGGTGAGCCCAAGTTTAATAGAAGTTTAAATCGCACTGCATCATATTTATATTGGATATCGTGACCTTATTGGTTCACAACTAATTTTAAAACGGCACCGATGACGGTCCGCAATTCTCCCTAAAAGATTTTAATGAATATCCGTAACCGAATTAAACATTTTCCAATATCCATGTGTATCCGCACCCAATGTTTAATATCCCAAACTTCACTAGTTTCGAGTCAATTCTCCGTAACTGATTAATGATGGAAGTTTTGAGTTATGAAAGTGGAAACCGATTTTATTGGGCGTAAATGGAGTCAATACTTTTAGATTGACCTTGCCTTAAAAAGGTTTTAGACAGGCGCCGGCAATAATTAATACATCATAAATAAAAACTTTATTCTATTAGCACAGTGCTGATGTAAATGAAATTTATTGAAAGACGAATATTATTCCCATTATACTGTTAAAAGTTTTCCATATTTTAGGAACAATTTTCTTTTCGTAATTTTATTTTGTTTTATTGCATGCATGCATGCATTTGCTCACGACTATATTCCCTGAGGGGGTAATCATATTATGAAACCTCAGAACATCCACGTTTCACTAGTACCAAAACTCTGTCCAGTGTGACGGGGAGTGATCCCGTAGCCACTTGTAATGAACAGTGGGTACAATACATGCCTCGAAATTGAAGCATGCCTGTTTCCTCACGATGTTTCCCTTCACCGAAAAGCCAGTGGTGATACGAATCGTACATAAATTCCGAAAAACTCATTGCTACGAGTCGGCCTGGACGGGGATCGAGCCATCGCCTCCTGCACGGCAGGCAAGGATACTCGCCACTGGACCACCACGACTGTATTTTGTTTGTTTTAATGATTTTGTCAATTAAAAATTGAGACTCACGCCATAGCCAAAAAACATTAAGGTAATAAGGCGGGAAAGCTTGTCAAAGTCGCGAGCGAAAGATCATTCGAGCGCGGTGCACTGAAAGAATTTTTTAGCTAAATGCTTAAAACTCTGGTTATAAATATAAAAACAGTTTTTACTACTTATAACCAAATTTTTGTTAGGTGTTACATATACAGGGTGTTAGGGTAAATAGTTGCGGTACTATAAGGGGTGATTGTACCCATGATACTGAACAACTTTCCCTAAGAAACCTATAGGAAATTCGCTAAAAAATGTTTGGACTTCCTATACTAAATGCAATCAGCTGATCGAATGTATCGATCTGTATGAAAAGTCGAAATTGTTATCCGCGAATTTCCTATAGGTTTCTTAGGGAATGTTGTTCAGTATCATGGGTACAATCACCCCTCAAAGTAATGCATCTGTTTACGCTAACACCCTATAGTTGGGCAGTCGCTAAAATTTTATTAAATTTAACAAAACATTATTTTTAACGGGCACCGGCAATTAATTCGCCTCATCTCGGTACCTTTTTATTAATGCCGGTAATTTTTTGGTATTATTGTATGGTGGTACGGAGCACTACGTGCGCGAGTGCAACTTGCACTTGGCTGGTTTTTTTTTCGATATGCTCATACTCAAAAGCCTTTGTCCCTGTTCAAGCACATAACATAACATAAAATATTCTTAATTTGCACACCAAAATTATTCAAAAACAGGATAATATGAACATAAGGATGGTTACAAATTGGTACAATCTTCCATTCAACCATGGGATGAAAAAACTCAAACAACATATCGCAAAGAAAGCTTTAAAATTGTCGCTTACGATTAGTTTTTTAAAATATGAACCTTAAAACTGATATCTATTGGCCACATGTGTTCATTGCTAATTCAAAGTTCTCCAAACTACGTTTCTTTTGAAAGAAAAATGATAAAAATCCTCGAAGCCAACGATATTGCTGTAATAATGTAAATTCGTGTCATCAACAAGCCGTCATCCCCCAAACGATGCGTCGTCTGATCGTCTAGACCCATTATCTCATAGAGAACTGATTTGTTTTTATACGCATCCTTCGTATACTATACCCACAGTCATAATATAACAAGATCCGACAGCAAAATTATGCACCTATTTGTTTGGTGAACGAAATGTGATTTAAGTAAAAGTTTATACAAGGGTTCATACTACGCCGCCGGGTTGCCTAGCAAAATCTTGCCGCAAGTACCTTTACCATTATGATTTATGGTACCATTTTTACCACCTATCTGTTTGGGAAGTAATTGAGGTGTCATCTTGAAGGAGACCGATGTAAAGAACTGGTAAAACTAGGGTTGCCACCTCTCACTCTGCCACAATCAGATTAGTGATTATATAGCATGTTTTTCTCCTTTCAGTTATTAGGTTTTTTAAGAAGTCTGGTTTTTTGTTTTTCTTAATAATTTAGTTTATTTCATACTTTTTAGTCTTGTATCGAAACGGTGACATAAAAGTACTACAATATTTATATATTTGGAATTCTCTGTTCTCTAGCTTTCATTTGATAATCATATTGTATTTTTTTGCAAAAAAAAAATTGTTTATTATCTCTTTTTAAATTTGCAGACGCCATCTTGAAATAATATACCCTATGTCACTCTCACAATTTTTACAAATCCAAAGACACCTTATACTTTAAAATCCATCAAGCCGTTTAGGCTGTAGGGCGTGTCAAAAAAATAGACATACAACCATACATACATAGGAGGGTTATGTTTTTTACCCTCCTTCTGGCGCAGTCGGGTAAAAAGGTACAATTTCACACCGAATCTCCTTCAATCTGAACTGACCCTGCTTTGTGAAGTATCGGACAAAATCTGTGTACGAGTCTGAAAATAAATCAAAGGAAACGAATACAGTTTCACCCTCACTGTATCCTCTTAAGTACAAGCTTCAATTCTCGATTACCTTCGACTGAGTGAATTCACAAAGACGAGAAAAGATGCGAAGGAATTTAAAAATGGATTTCTCTCGATATAGTGAATTTTTCATCGTTTAATTTGTTCCAGTTGAGTTGTAAAAAGAGTCGAATATGCTTAGTAAGTCAATAAATAATATGTATTTTACTGAGAGCTTATAACTATGGACGAGTTACGCTTGTAATTCTACTAACAAACTTTGGATGTTATTCCATTACTTTAGATTCGAATTTTGATTGTTAACACGTTGAACGCCATCGGGTCACAATAATAATAGATCTTCCATGCTTTGTTGGTCATTTGGCTTTTAAAAATAGTCTTCTGTGAACCCCGAACGTAACTAGAAGTTATTGTTCCGCAAGTATAGGTTGTCTCATTTTGTGATAAGCTATAAAATTTTATGTAAATGTACATTATCAATTGATCTTGTAACGTGGCAGAGGGGAAATGCTACAGCTAGGCTGGTCCCTATTTGTATGGTCTAAGGTATTTTAGTATGTATGAAATTATTCAAAACACACTAGTAATATTTAAGTAAAAAGGGGTGGAGCCCACATTGAGAAAATAAGCTGTTTCATACAAAACTGCGACTCACATATATGGGAAAACAGTTTTCGGCTTTTTCTCCATAGTGAAAGTTGTTAATTTAAATTTTCTAAACTACCCCTGAAAAATTGGAAAGTGATTATAAGACCCAGAATACTGTAATATATATGTATGATTATAGTGACAACTGCTCTGCCATTCGAAAATGTCTTTGTTCTGCATTATACGCTCCCCGAACTGTTCATATACCAGAGAACAATATGAACCTATCGAACTAAAAAACGGCTAAATATTTCCATGAACATTTATCATAATAATATTTCAACGAACTTGTGGTTTTATTCAGCGACTGATGCTGAAGCCGCGATTGGCTCCATGTAGGCGGTTTAGCGGTAGCTGATCAAAACCGCAGCGTAGAAAATGTGCAGTGCAATTGCAGCTTGTAGCTATTTCAAACCCGATACAATACAAAGTTGTGTATTATATTATTTTTCACATCACCTGCTCGAAAATGGCCAATTGTATGTCATGTAAATCGAACCTAAAGCAAGTCATTATAGTCCCGGGCAATAATATTGTACTGAACTAACCTGCTGGCATCCTGCTGGTCAATAAAGTGATTTGAATTTGGAACCGCTTCCACAAATATGCCACAGATTATTTATACAGCGTGTTAATGAATTAACGCAAAACTAGAAAGTAGTTTGTTTAGAATCGAGAGCAGAATCGAATTATCATGGTTATTATATTATAATATTTTGAAAAAAATTACCTATGTTGAATAGGTAATTTTTTTCAAAATATTATACATGTATAATTTGTTTATAATATTTAAAATTTACTGAACTCGATCTCAACCCACCGCTCGGGCACTCTCACCCTACTTACTACCAAAACAAGATTCTTAAAGTGTATACATGAGCATGTTAGCGCTTTCATTCATTGCTGAAATGATAACAAATCATTTTCGCCTCAAAAGTTAAAATGCGAATAACTTTAAACGTTAACTATGAAAATAATGAAATAATTGTTTCAATGTAATTATTTTGTTATAAATCAGTTGGGGTGTATGAGGTTTTGCGCTTATTCATTAACACGTTGTATGTTGATTGTAGGTGCCTACAAAAAAAATTCTTATCGTCTGACCAAATTGGTATCGTGGTTGAAAAGGGTCAGGTTAAGATGAACCCATAACATGGTATGAAAGGACTGATAAATTGTGGTGGAAACAAGATAACTCTAACAGGATCGTAGCAGGTGGCGTTTTGTCCTCTCCCCCGTGGGATACCTACGGGCGTGCGAATATGTAAGTAGTATTTATACAAGTCTGTCTATACAATAGAAGTAAAATTATTGTACTCACCTAAAACAGTAATGGAACTTGATACAAACATACTAAGCAGCCATACTAAAGCTATTTTGATGACCACCACCCTCTTTGTCGAGTGATGTCTACTCTTCAACGGATTCCGGATACCGAGGTACCTGTAAATAAAAGAAATATGTGAATTTAAAGTAACGAAATCTGATGATGATGATGATGCTTCATGGCCGTGTTGGACAACAGCGACTGTGTATGGCTAATGACATCTATAAATATAGGTGTTCATCGAAGTAAAGGCCTTTTATTGCCCAAAAACTTCAAAGGGTCATCACAAAATTTAAGATTCCTCAAACAAGAAAACCTGAAAAAAAAACCGGCCTAGTACCGTTGTACCGAGCTTCGACTCAAATTGCTATTAAATGATTAGCGCGATACCAAATGTACAAAAGTTTGTGATTGTTCAGAGACGCTTCAGTGGACATTTATTTAGCGCGATCGGCCCCATGGCTATTATTAAGACAACCCTGATGGTGTAATGGTTACCAAGCCCTACTGCCAAACTAGAGGTCCTGGGTTAGAATCCCGGTTCGATCAGGAAGTTACAGATTTGTGTCGTTGTTGTATGGTTTTCATAATGAAAAGCCTATGTTCCGTACCGAAACAAAGTTACATTGATTCAAATAAACCCATTTTCTAAAGTGGAAATAGATATTTTGAGACAATGAGACAACACTATTTTGAGGTATTAATTTACATTGTTTTAATAAGAATCGTATTTGGCCTGGTGATTTGCTTATGATCTAAGCTTGAAGCTAGCCCCCTTCCTATGAGCTACGACACTAGCGCCAATCACCGGCGTTTAAAAAAAAAATACTACTTCCGTTACACCGTTCGAAACGCATCGATACGTACTCCGCGCAGAAAATATCAAAATATTAAAAACTAAGTGAAATCATCGAAATATAAGACACTTAGAACCCCCGGGGGAAAGGAAAAGACATAACAACCAAGTGGATGATGTGCATGTGAGGATCGCAGTGCTGCTTCCCGATTTACTTGCATCCAGCTGAGCTCGCCAAGGCCCTTGTCTTTACGGTACAAGCTTACTTTTGGGATCATTACAATGTATAGTGCACGTGAGCTTTATTAATTTATTATACAGTATAAACATAGAATACAATAGTCTAGGCTATTACATAGTTAAAATATTGAGTTGTAGCAGAACTGCGTAGTCTGGCGTAGCACGGCGTAGCTTACCGTAGCACGTAGTAAATCGGATAGGTGTACACAATATGACCCTGCTACAGCAGCAGGCAAAGACAGATGGTAGTAACAAAGCTTCTGACCATGCCGAACGGGATTATGGCCCTGAATTTATGTTTTGTGTATACAGGGTGAAATTGATATCATTAGCATCTTTTTAAACCAAGAGTCTATATCAAACTGAACATCTTTTATGGGAACTCTGAACATCTCTATGGGAGCAAACCGATTGGAGCAACACAAAATTTTCTGTTCACTAGTACAGTACGGCGAGGAAAATAATTCACCTCGTCAATCTTCGTTTATGCAGAGTCCCCCGACAAAACCTGAAGTCGTTTAGTAATCAAAGGGTGCATAGTCGAATATCAGGAAAAAGGGCGCGATTACAATTAGCCAATCGTGGCAGGGGATTGAAGTTAGCACATCCTGATTGGTCAAAATAATTTCGCGTGCTATTAAAATTTGTCAACTGCGCAGATACTTCGGTGAGACTTATAAACGTTGTACTACTGTAGCACTTTTTGAATTTAGGCTTTCTTAATTGAGAAATCTTTAATATCGTGATGAGGGCGCCATTGAACGGTGATAGGAGCCTTAAGGCGTACGGCACTTTGAATACAAAATTCAAAGTTGTTTTTTAAATATTTCTAATCTGTTAGGTAAAAGCAAACCTTTTAGGTAGGAGCTTTAAAATGTTCTTGTTTGAACATCACTCGAAATCCTACAAACTTTTAATCCGGATAACGTCTACGTTACGTGCACCCTTAATGATGAAAAAAGATCTAGAAAAGGAAAATGGGGAAACAACTTTTTACCGTATCATGGATACTGGTTAGATGACAAATAATAAATGCGCGAAATATCGCAAATCGTCATAATATGGTCACCATCCACAAACAACCGGGATACAGGGGCTAAAATAAAAGTGATTAGAGTATGATTTTTTTTTGACACACTTCAAACTAAGGTGGTTGCAGAGTTGTCAATTTCATACAAAAGTTTGACGCATAACAATCGTAGACGGTATTAATAACAGTAATATTTTATATATGGAAAAATAGTTTAGAAAATCTGGATGCTGCGTATCAAATAACATTTGCAATTTATAATATAAATACGAAGATATAAAGCTTTGAAATTTTCTATGAATAAGTTCAACGCTTTATATCTTCATAATTATATTATAAATTGCAAATGTTATTTGATACGCGGCATCTAGACTTTCTCAACTATTTTTCTATTTATAAAAAATTACTTTTAATTGTACCGTCTACGCGTGTTATGCGTCAAACTTTTGTATGGAATTGAATACTCTGCAACCACCTTAAGCTCTAAGCTTTTGTAAAAACACCATCTATCGGATTGTGCACAAAAAACAAACAGAAAAAATTCTAAAACGCGGTCTTAATGTAATGTACCCAATAAATTTTTTGCAAATATTGTCAATCGTCCTTGAGCTGAGATGATGATTGTCAATGCACAGAAACAACTACCTCCGTGGTCTAATGATTAAGACCATTGGGGTCTTGACACGGAGGTTGTGGCTTCGATCCCCACGGGGGACACCTAGTGATATGCCACTTTGTGCGTTTTTCCCCAGTTGGTTAGGACATTGCAGGCTTATTCACCTATTTGTCTGAAAAGAACGATGATTCCGTCCTTCGGATGGCACGTTAAGCCGTTGGTTCCGGCCACTATATCTGGTGGTCGTAGTCATTACATAAAACCACCTCAGAGTCCGTAAGGAGGTCTAAAAAACTCTAGACACCAGGGCTTGCTCACACGATAAGAAATAAGATACCCAATTCAAATAATTTCCACTCGATTGATAGAAATGCTCTGTAAATTAAAGATGTAAAGTGCATTTTACGCATAGGGTCGTTCTTAATATGCTGACGGTTTTCACGACCATCAAACTGAACATATTTCTCTATGGACCAAGGTCGAAATCGCGAAATAAACAGCTGTTCCAAAACTACAATCCGTCTCGACCAAAATGTTTGGACAGCTGTTTTTTTTTTCGCGATTTCGATGTTGGTCCTATAGAGAAAGTTGTACAGTTCGATTGTCTGATCCTGTTAAAAACCGTCAGCAGCATGCTCACAACTATATTCCCCGAAGAGCGTAGTCTGAGATATTCAGAAACCACAGAACATCCACGTTTCACTGGTACTGAAACTCTGTCCAGTGTGACGGGGAGTGAACCCGTCGCCACCTGTACGGCAGGCAAGGTTACCCGCCACTGGACCACCACTGCATATTTTTATTTGTAAAGCAAATAGTAGAACAATCTGAAAAGGTTTGTCGGATTTTTCCATTTCATCCTGTTGAAATTCGTAGGCAAATGTTGCGTAAATATTAATCAATGACCATCAATATCAAAGTTAGATTTATTACAACTCTTCGACTAGGTACGTAAATAAAATATCATTTAATATTTCAAAAGAAAAAAGCAATTTGTAGAAAAGTGCTCGTAACTTCACACAATTCATCTTTTTTCAGAACATTTATCATGAGAACGAATTCTTGGGACGGTGAAAAACTTTGCTTAAAGGGCAATTAGTACAAACTCGTGTTTTTCTGTTTCTTATTAGCAAATTTTTAATTAAATGTGTTTTTGTGCAATCGTTTCAAAGTAATCGACGATTTCCATACAAACACTAAAATAATCCTAACATTAAAACTGTTAGCCCAGTAAAAATACGGTTCGAATCGAAATAATTTATAATCCGCAATGTTTTTTGCTAGACGTTTATACAAATGATATTAAGATACTTTAATAGCGAATCCAACTAAATTCCCTACTTTTTAGTACCAAAATGTAAATTTTTTAGTTATAGTGTCAGATTTCTTTCCATTTTTTATTTTTGTCCTAAAATTGAGTATTTCGTAATTTCTAGTTATTTAAAAACAAAGGTCCCGTGGTGATTTTTCTTTGGATTCACTTCTAATGAAAAAGAATAAAAATTTATTTTACAAATGAAATAAAATATTGTAGTATACTCGTACTATATTTTGCCAATTTTAAATGTTTTTTTTTTACTTTGTTTAATTATCCCTATAATGAATAAGACAATTTTTAGTTGGATTTCCAATCTAAATGATAACTAGAATTATAATCGCGGCTGTTTTAAATTAGGGTATTTTAAAACCTTTACTGTATTTTAGTTATGTTGGGGAACAGCAGATTTTTTATCGTGATTTCCATTTTGGTGCTATAGAGAAAAATTTTCAGTTTGACGATCTGATCATCGCCTTAAAAAGTATCAACATAGGACCCTATATACATACATATGCAAACCACTACACCACGACCATCTCAGTCATAGTATAGCTGTAAATCTAAGAAGTTAGCTTGCATTATGTTAAAGTCCAGTAACAAAAAGTTTAAACTTTACTTTAATATAAAACTTGTATCGTTTAGCAACAATTTTAACAACTTCGCCGTGTTCTTTTTATTCTTCAAGACACGAGTAAAATTTTTAAATTTATGCAGTTAACATCTGAAAACAGACGGGTAACTATTTCGTTTGCTATACTGTAATGATAGTTTACGAGTGGTAGAAGGAAAACATCGTGAGGAAACCTGCATACGCTGAAGAAGATATTCTGATGCGTATGTGAAATCTACCATTCTGTATTGTGCCCGCGCGGTGAACTGATGCCCAATATACTTCCTCCCTTAGTGTAGGCCTGTGCCCTGCAGTAAGACGTATATAGGCTGATGATGATAACGATGACTCGCCTATGCACAACAGTCTAGGAAAAATAAGGTTTGAGATTGCATTAAAGACACTTTAGTAAATTGTGTTTGAAATAATATTACTGTTGGTTCATAACATTTTTGTCCAGATTTCGTGGTTATATTGGCTTAGGAACCGGAGAAATACCTTAAAATCGATATTAATGTACAAAGGGCAAGCTTATTTCGAAAGATATTTCTTCCACCATACTAGCAAAAGAGACAGTTAATTATCACAAGGCAAATTTAATGTGTACAAACAAACAGTAAATAATTTAGTTTTGAGGTTATAATTTTTGAAGACTTACAAAATATTAAATATCTACTGAAATTTACGATATTAACCGAAGATTGTTATAAGTAAAACGTATTGAATGAAGCCATCCTGTACAAAATCACCAGTTTTCCATTTTTTGTTCATACCTAAATTTAATGTTTTGTTAATGGCTTAATAATTCAATAATACACAATAAAAATCGGGGATTATTGAGAATTTATGTTTTTCAGGCATTTATCTACTATATTTCAAATTATCACTAAAAGTGCAATTAATGCAACCTTCTCCATACAAAAATTCGTAGATTTCCCCGGCTACAAGGAAATAGCATTTGTCCAAGTTAACGTTATATTAGGAACTAGTCAGTTTTTTTTTAACTTGTACTTGACTTAATGGTAAACTTAGGACAGTGTTTTGAGAGTTACGCGGTTATTAATTAAGCTAAAGTTAATCATTTTAACGGGTTCTTACCGCGTTTTTATTAATCCTATCGTGTGATTCGATAGTGGTCGAAGAAACGAAGAAGAATGAGGGTAGACAGATTGGACTGCTCCTAAAAACATACCTACAGTTATACAGTTATCCCGTGATCATGGCAGTTGTAACACTGCCGAAATATTGGGAACTCCAAAATCAATAAAAACGCGGTAAGAACACATTAAAATGATTAACTTTAGCTAAAACTAGTAGGGTTAGTTTCGAATAGTATTAAGTTCGAGAACTATTGTGTGTAAACTGTAGGCTTACCATGAGTTTTCACAGTACTTTAGTTACGTCTTCAATTTCGTATGGCAGAAATTAGTTCTCGACGTAATCACTAGGAGCGCTGTACGAAATTCAATACAAAATTGGTGACGTTACTACAGTAGTAAAGCACAGTGAAAACTCATGGTAGACCTACTGAGCTGACCTTTTGTAGGAAGTTTTCGTCAAAGTATTCAATATTATTATTCTACTTTCACCAGAGAAGTAAGGAAAGAGATAAAGAAAATGGACTCCCAATAGTGAAATGTTGGCGGCTGAAATAATCGAATAAGATTTTGGAACTTGTCTCTTTCTATGTTAATACTTTAGGGACACCATTTGACGCTAGGCTAAAAGTTAAGAAACAAATAAACATATATTCAGTTATTCAAAAGATCTTACTCTTTCCTAAAACTTGTTTTGGTTCCAAAACACCGACCAAAGTAGAAGATTGCGTAACAGTTATTCATATTTTATATATAGGGCCCTTCTTAATATGCTGACACTTTTTTAAGGAGATAATCAGACCGCCAAACTGAAAAACTTTCTCTATGGCACCCACAACGAAATCGCGAAAAAAAAAATCTGCTATATACAACGTGTTAATGAATAAGCGCAAAACCTCATACACCCCAACTGATTTATAACAAAATAATTAGATTGACAAAATAATTTCATTATTTTGATAGTTTAAATTTAAAGTTATTAGCAATTTAAGTTTTCAGGAAAAAATGATTTGTTATCATTTCAGCAATGAAAGAAAGCGCTAGCGTGCTCATGGATACATTTTAAGAATCGTGTTTTGGTAGTAAGTAGGGTGAGTGTGCCCGTGCATTGGGTTGAGATCGAGTTCAGTAAATTTTAAATTTACAAACAAATTATTTCATATTTTGAAAAAAAATTACCTATGTTGAAAACATTATAATTCGATTCTGCTCTCGATTCTAAACAAACTACTTTCTAGTTTTGCGTTAATTCATTAACACGTTGTATATACAAAATTGCAATCTTACTGGAGCCAAATGTATGGGGCAGCTGATATTTTTTTCGCGAATTCGATGTTGGTCCCATAGAAAAAGTTGTTCAGTTTGACGGTCTGATCATCCCCTTAAAAAATGTCAGCATATTAAGAAGGTCCCTGTGTAAATATAACAGAACTAGGATCACAATCTACGCTCCAAAAATGACAGAATCAAAAGAGCTCCTAAGAGCTCGTTTTTGTTCTAACTGACACTAAACATACCAAATACGACTAATATTATGAATTAAATACCTACAACGTATTAGTGACACTAAACAGCATACATACTTGATTTGTGAGGGTTATTGTGTCAATTCGGGCAAAAATGACATCATCCACGATGAACGAGGAGTTCGGCCAAATTGTGATATGCATGTAATAGCTTTTATATACGCATTGTAATCTAATCGCTAGAAATAAACTCGTTTCGTGTTACAACATATTCAAAGTAATATTAGTTATAGCTCGAAGTAATTACAAATAGCGCAGTTAGCAATATAAAAAACGATCTTTCCACTAAGTAGGTGCCTTTAGACGGATACAATTTTCTCACATTTTGGAACAAAAATATCCATTATGAAATTCAAGAAATCTCGTTTGTGTTACAAAATATATCGCTGAAATAGAAAGTTTTAGTAATATGTTTATGCAAACTATTATTGATTATTGCCATATTTTTATGATGCCGTGCAATATTCGGTAGGTAGTATAAAAATGGCCCGATTTGGATGATATCATTTGCTAAGATTTTATGTGACACTATATGAGTCTATAGTTTTTAAGTCAATGGTAAATTAGTAACAGTAGAATAAAACCAGTTTTTTTTATTTAATAAAGATTTAAGAGGCAATGTCAAAGGTATAAAAAAAAGAATAACTGTAATACGCCGCAACCCTTTTAGTGTCTGTGGACAGAATTGACCCAAGTGTGTTTTATTAGCCAGATTAGACCAAGTTTATTCCATGCACGAAGGCGATTCCACTGCATTGGTAGCGTTAGCAAGAATAGCTTATGTTTTTTTGCTGGAAAATGTTTATGTAGGTTAATTGGGTTAAAGTCTAAGTTATTTATCTTAAGAGAAGTTTATTCCGAAAGCTTAAATGCGCGCTAGATACAAACGATGTCTGATGATATTTTCAATACTAACCAATGAAATTTTGCAGAAACAATCTAGAAACAAATCTTTATGCTTGTATCTTGTCCGATTTTCGTTAAAATATACAGTTTCAATGCTAGAATTAATTTAAGATTTGTATGGAAATCTTTGAGGCACTGTAACTTTAAAACTATACATTTTATCGAAAATCTGACAAGATACAAGCATAGAGATTACATTATAAATTGTTTCTGAAAAATTTCACTGACTCTAATTGGTTAGTATTGAAAACATAACCAGGCTTCGTTTGTATGGAGCGCGCCAACAGTAATATACCTTAACCATTATAAAACTGTAACAGAAGTGTGTCTGTACATTGAAGATTTTTTTTTTAATCTTTATTTAAAAAGCTTAGTCAATAAATGACTATGGCGCTCTACATTGAAGATATTTACATGAAAAAGATTACGATATGGTTTTTAGGTATCCCGGACTCCAAATCAACGTTTTTTTAAATACGTAATTTTTGTCTGTCTTTTTTTTTTGTTTGTTTGTTTGTTTGTATGTTTGTAACTGCATCACGCAAAAACTACTGAACCGATTTTGATGAAACTTTTTTATTTGATAGCTTATGATCTGGCTCAAAATCTGGTATATTATTTGTGCGGACGAAGTCTCGGGTTACTCTAGTTGCTTTTTAAAGTTATTAGGATATTAATGAAAACGCCGATATATGAACTTGATACACAAGTATACAGGGTGTGAACTTAAATGCGTGTCACATTATGCGGATTGGTAGGTACTACTGTCGGTGTTCGGGTTGCTCCGATCGATTTGTTCATATAGTAAAAGTTGTTCAGGTTGATGGGTAGGTTCTTAGTTTAAAAGGATGCTAATTATATCAATTTCTCCCTGTATATTCCCTGAGGTAGTCAGGGATATTCTAAAGGTAGCTTATTCAGACATTTCACTAAAAACACCCAAACTCGGCCCAGTTTGACGGAATTTTTAAAGTATACTATATTCCTTGGTGTCATGGATGGCAAAATCCTGGCAAATCCTGTATAACATGGAGATGGATATAGGCCCACATTGTCAATACCATCAGAACCAATCCGCATTTTCACCCTCCAATTTCACCCTGTATTCGAGAGTATTATAATACTACTATTAATTTAAATTCCCGGAGGCTATGTCTGGATGTATGTCAAGTAGTTTGTGTAATCTCAAGAATTGTTCAAAAACATACATACATATTCTGACGACTATTTTCCTCGAGGGGGTAGTCAGAGATATTCTGAAACCTCAGAACATCCACGTTTCACCAGTAGTACGAAACTCTGTCCAGTGTGACGGGGGGTGAGCCCGTCGCCACTTATAATGGACAGTGTGTACAATACATGACTCGAAATTGAAGCATGCAAGTTTTCTCACAATGTTTTCCAAGTTTAAAAACATTAAACATAAACAAAATGGCGGGGCCACAAATGGCCAGCCAAACCTCGCACGATTACGTCCGTCCATGAATCCACTAGCCATGCGACTCCAAAAAACTGCAACTTTGAAAAGATTTTTAGACGTATGTAACTGGCATCCTATTCAGTAAGTATCTCCGTACTAAATAGTCCCGTAGTCTACGATAGACTCTGACCATACCGCCTAGTTTAGTCTTCGTAATAAATCTCGACGTACTTACTGCCCAGCTTTAGTGGAATTGATGAGGTTTTTGGAACATTCACCGATAGAGTTCTACGAAACTAAATTGGACCTAGTTATGCCAAATAGAGCCAATTCAACATCGTAGTGATTTTGACTTATTTGAGTGTATTATGCCATTAGTAATGTGAGTTGATAAAATAAGCGTATATACAGGGTCCTTCTTAATATGCTGACAGTTTTTTAACGCGATGACCAGACCATCAAACTGAACAACTTTCTTTATGGGACCATCATCGAAATCGCGAAAAAAAATCTGCTGTCCCATACATTTGGATGGAGTAGGTTTGCAGTTTTGTATGATTACAACTGATTTTTTTCACGATTTCGATGTTGGGGCCATATAGAAAGTTGTTCAGTTTGATGATCTGATTATCCCCTTAAAAAAGTGTCAGCATATTAAGAAGGATCCTGTATTTTTCCCGTTGAGACAAATATAAATTTAAATCTTTAACATTATTGCAAGCAAGGGTATATTTTATTATGTTTAGCATTAAAGTTTCTCACCAAACGTGGGTTGGTTCTTTTTAGAATAACTAGATCGAAATGAGCTAAGTTTAACGAAGTTATGCACATGAACGAAAACATCGGTGGCGCGTTGCAGCAACACGTGGGCTTTCAATCCTTAGGGTCCGGGTTTGAATCCGCTTGCACGTTATGCCACGTACAGGACAGCGATACATCAAACTACGCAAAACCAACAGAAGCTGGCCGCGCGGCGTTATAAATTACTCTAATTACGCGCGGCTAGCTTATTTTGGTTTTGCGTAGTTTGATGTTACCAATGAGTTCTTTGTACACCCTATTTTTGACTTTGAGCGCAGATACCTCGAGACAGAAGCATTATATCGATTTATTTTTTATGGGAGTTCTGTTCCATTGGACAAGACATATCCAACGACATCTCACACGATTTAAAAAAACTAACTTTTTCCAACCCCTTATTCGTTTTATGGGTCGACAAAATTGTTTTTCTTCATAATGAGTACTACGTAAATATCTGTTTTTGGGTTACTGTTATCTGTCTTCATGCCTAATTTCGATTCAATAAGTGCAAAAATGAGCGAGTTATTGAGGCGGGGCATACAGACAGATAGACAGAATGGACGATAGTATAAGGGTTCCTTGTTTAACTACGGAACCCTAAAAATTACAGTAATACTAGTGTAGTATACTACACTGGTAACCTATGGTTGTCCTACTGAAAATGTACTCCTGCGAAAAATAGGATAATTATTCGTTTACTTCATTTGATCATAAAACTCTGAATAATCAAATGTAAATTAGGGGATTGTTTCTGACCTTGAAGGTAAATCAGTTGTGAGTTTAAGTGCGTATTTAATTTAGACTAAGACTAATCGCCCTAAACCAAGTCTAAAATTAAACCAGAAAACCGTTTATCTTTCCCTACCCTAGAGAGTTAAATGGTCGGCAATTTTTTAAAGGAGCAACGGAAATAAAATGCTGTTGGAATCGATTTTTTTTTTTTTTGAAAGTGTTCCTCTTTTAAAATGGTTAGCGTACAATTTAGCGTTATAGTTAAAAGGGTGGTTAGGACCATCAAACTGAACAACTTTCACTATGGAGCCAACAACGATTTTTTTTATCTGCTGTTCCATAGATTGGAGTAGAGAACACAAAGAAAAAAAAAGAAGAAACAGCGGATTGTTTTTAATTTTGCTTCGATGTTAGCTCCAAACCACCCCATTAAATATTACTAGGGTATTTTGTTACACCCTGTATACATTTGAAATACAATCATTTTTGTTGTTGTGATATCTGAACACTACACATAATAGCACTGTAGCCCCGGGACTTTTTAATTACCAAAAATATTACCGATTCCCGTTTACATTTATTTTGATCTGTAAGACTTAGGTTTTTATTACCCGACTGCGCCAGAAGGAGGTTATGTTTTTCAAGCGTATGTATGTATGTATGTAAGAATGTATGTCTGTATGTATGTATGTATGTTTGTATGTCTATTTCTTTGGCACGGCCTACAGCCTAAACGGCTTAATGGATTTTAACGTATGAGGTGTCTTTAGATTTGTAAAAATTGTGAGAGTGACATAGGCTATATTATTTTAATATGGCGTCTGAAAAATAAAAAAGAAAGGGGGAATACATTTTTTTTTTGGAAAAAATTACAATATGAGTATCAAATGATAGCTAGTAATCAGACGATTCCAAATATGTACATATTATAGCACTTTTATGTTACCGTTCCGACAAAAGACTAAAAAGTATGAAATAAACGAAATTATTAAGATAAACGAAAAACCCGACTGCATAAATAACCTATTAACTGACGAGAGAAAAACAAGCTCTATAATCACTAATCAGCTATAACAGCTTTATTTGAGCTAATATAATTTGCGTGTTACTTGGTAACTAGGTAGGTATTGCAGGCCGACACACCAATAACCAACCAAAAATCTTCTTTGTCCCCGTTTGCGATACCTACCTAATAACACGCAAATTATATAGCTCAAATAAAGCTGTTATAGCTGATTAGTGATTATAGAGCTTGTTTTTCTCTTTTCAGTTAATAGGTTTTTTATGCAGTCGGGTTTTTTACCTATATATTAGTAATTTCCTACCTTACAACAATATCTAAACGGCAATCGGTAATCTTTTTGGTAAGTCCCGGGGCTACAGTACTACCTTTTTTTTTTGTTTTTTTTTTGTTTTCACTAATTTCATCTGCAATCGGCCAACGTTGGCCATAATCAGATTGTTTCTTTGTTGCTTGTGAGTTTCATCTATGGGTGATTCTTCATCAAGCCTCAAGCCCATTTTTTCATTATCTCAATTCGAGATCCAGTACAGTACTACCTATATAACTATTTTCATTGGTAACATTTCTGCAGCAAACGTATTTTTATTTCACTTACAAAGTAGTAAAATGTTGCAAAGAAATGAAGACGGCAAAAAAGCACTAAACCTAATTCAGCTTTATGTACAACAACATTTTGATCAGGGTTGCGAACATGTTGCAACCAATATAAGTTATACATTGTTTTTCATTTATTAAAACTAAAATTAAAAAAGTACGGGTGAGGTGTGCGGGGGCGACGAGGGACGGGCGTACCCTAACTGAACTCGCTGTTAGGGTACGCGCGCAGGCAGCGGAGGCCGGGACGCGGTTCTCCCGGCCCCCGCACACCTCGCACAATTGGCCTGTCGTGACCGCTGAGCTTCACCACGCTATGTCACATTTTAGAATGGACGTTCTAGTCTATTGTGAGAAAATATTTCAAATATTATTACGAATAATCTAATATGAATAGTCTAATATGAATCTAATATGCAAAAGTAAAAGCACTTTTTTTCTCATTTTGCTAAACAACAACTTTTTTCATTTGCGTTTCAACCCTAGTTTGTACAACTCGACATGAAACTTTAACAATGAAATAAACGAAATACATAAATTCTTAGTAAAATTTTGAGCAGAGCAGCCTAGCTGTATTTTATCGCTGCTTCTCAGACAATAAAACCTAATAACATCGGGTAAGCGCCTTAACTGCTTGCCGTGGATATCACGGCCGGATAAACTTTATGTTCCAAGATGTTTTAGTGATGTAACGTAGTGTTGAAAGGTGGGCTATAGCCCCCTCAGAATATTAGTAAGTAAATAAAATAACGATTGAAGGTAAGGGACAATAAGCGCCACCGTGGCCTTTGCGTCCGATCCGTTTAGGGGAATTTCATGCGAGAGAATATCATTCTATTTTGAGATGACGTGCAGCAAAATAGTTTGCTATTTAGTTAGGTACTAGAGGCGACACCCAGACTGAATTGTTTGTAGCATTAGTACAGGCCAAATGGCATATGCTTACAGTGCGCGCCCCGCACTATTGATCGTGGTGCATAGATTTTGTTCGCGTTGTCAGTTCTATACATTTAAATCATAATTCAATGGCTATTTCTAACAAAATGTTTGATTAAGTGCTACAAAACAGTTTGAAAGTTATAAAAGTTTGGTTATATTTAAAAAAACATTTTTTTTCAGTGTGGTGGTACGGATAACACGGAATCCTCGGTGCGCGAGTCCGACTCGCACTTGGCCGGATTTTTTAGAAATAAATATTTCAGTCGCCGAATATCAAAAAAGTTAGGCTTGAACCTCATCTGGTAGCACGAAATCGCATTTTTTCACGCTCAATCCTTTTCTGTCGCTCAGGAACGTCATTTGCTAGAGCGAGAAAGATAGCGGAAATGCGACAGCACGCGGCAGCAACGGCAGTGCTGTGACCTTTCTCGCTCTAGCCAATGACGTACCTGAGCGACAGAAAAGGATTGAGCTTGAAAAAATGCGATTTCGTGCTACCAGACGAGGTTCAAGCCTAACTTTTTTGACAGGATGGAGCGTGAACAAATGCTATTCCATGCTACCAGATGAGGTTCAACCCTTAGCCCCCCTTCCAAACATCACTACAACGTCGTCGGTCTCATCAAGCGATCTTGCGTCATTAGCCAGCTTAATTCTGACGTAGAATAATTCTAAGCAAGCCACAGACGTGAATATGTCATGCATGCGTTATGTTTCTGCGTTTATGTTTGAGTGAATTCCGTGCGAGAGAATTTCGTCGTATTTTGAGAGGAAATGCAGCAATCTTAGTCAGAAATGACTACATTGTTGTCTTAGCTTGGTACATAAGCATGAAATACATAAATTCAAGATATTATTCTTTCACCCGTAAGACCCAATCGGAATGTATCTGTCATATACCACATTGTTTATGACTGTATTGTGTCTAGTATACAGGGTGTCAAATAAAATGTGTTTCAGTTTAAACAGCTCACTCCCCGTCACGGATGTTCTGAGGTTTCAGAATATCTCTGACTACCCCCTCGGGGAATATAGTCGTGAGCATATGCATGCATGTATATTAAACAGACCATCAAACTAAACAACTTTCACTATGGGGAACCAACATAAAGAAAAATATACGTGGAAGCTTGTAATTGGCCTATTACTGACAAAATTTTTGAACTATTTTTTTATAGCTGTAAGCTCCCTTGATAAAGTAAAATATAATAAAACTATTTAAATCTGCTGTTTCATACAAAACTGCACTACTTAGTTATGTAAGTCACAACTCAAACGACTCGACTCAAAAGTATGGGACAAAACGGAGTTATTTTTTCGACTTCGTCTCCACAGTGAAAGTTGTTCAATTTGATGGCCTCAACAACCCCTTTAACTACTACTACTACGGTGTTTAGTGACACCTTGTATAATCCCGCAGCAATAAAAAAACCAAGTAAATAAAATACCTATTTTTGACACATTTCGTAACACGAAATCTGTAGGCATAAAGCTTTTACTAAATTGTCACCTGACAAACTGGCGGAATTTCACGCAAAAAGCCACCCATTTACACATATCAAGAAATGTGACATGAACGGCAGAAAAAATTACACGCAATGGCGAAATGACAATAGACGTAAAGTTGTGGGATGGCTGGTCTTATGTAACTTGGTGTGTTTGGACTAATTATCATCAGTCTATATACTTCCGACTGCAGGGCACAGGCCTACCCTCAGGGAGGGTCTTCTTCTTATCGTGTGGGCAGCAAGCCCTGGTGTCAGATTTTTTTCAGACCGCCTTACGGACTCTGACGTGGTTTTTATGGAACGACTACTACTACCAGAGATAGTAGCCGGGACCAACGGCTTAACGTGCCATCCATCTTTCTTTTCAGACAATCAGGTGATTCAGCCTGCAATGCCCTAACCAATTGGTGAAAAACGCACAAAGTGACATATCACTAGGTGTCCCCCGTGGGAATCGAACCCACGACCTCTGTGTCAAGAGCCCAATGCTCTTAACTATTAGACCACGGAGGCTCAGGGATGGCGGATTAGTAGTCATCACATACTTATCGGAATTTCTTCTTCGGCGTATGCAGGTTTCCTTACGATGTTTGGGGACTTGCCACAAATGTCAACACCCACAAGCTATAGCAACGAAGCCAACAGATGGCGATTCCGTCGTCCTCGGAAATATGTTCCATACAAAGACAACGTTCACCATGAATGCTTAAGTCGTAACCTACTACAAATAAGGTTCACAATAGAATGCAAGACATAAATCGCGCAAGAGAAATTATCACATAGATTCGATATAATAAGGTTTCCGATGGGAAAGTAGATTTTTTTTTAGCAATTTTGATGTTGGTGCCATAGAGAAAATTTTTCAGATTGACAGGGTGTAAGTGAAAGCCTAGCAAATACTGAAGCGGTGAACTCAGACCATCAAACTGAACAACTTTCACTATGGAGCCTACCTCAGGAAACGCGAAAAAAAATCAGCTGTCCCATACATTTGAGTCGGGTAGGCATAGCAGTTTTGTATGAGACAGCTGATTTTTTTACACTTTCTTGGAAGACACGGTATACCTTTGCCTCACCCCTCGGTGAGGATCGGCCTGGACGGGGATCGAACCATTGCCTCCTGCATGGCAGGCAAGATTACTCGCCACTGGACGGCTAGTAAAGGCAGCACGGCCAACCTCTATACTCATCATCATCATCATCTCAGCCGATGGTCGTCCACTGCTGGACATAGGCCTCCCCCAAGGATCGCCATAACGACCGGTCCTGCGCTGCCCTCATCCAACAGGTTCCCGCCTCTTTCACCAGGTCGTCGGTCCACCTTGTGGGGGACGCTAACCACGCTGCGCTTTCCGGTACGCGATCGCCACTAGAGAACCTTTCGGCCTCATCAGCCACTGGTTCTGCGAGCACTGTGCCCCGCCCACTCAAACTGCACAAATCTCTATAATACTATAGTTATAATTTCGTAAGATCCGATATCTTTGTCCTTTGTCTCAAAATATCAACGGATTCCCTAACGAATTGAAGAAGATTCACACTCGATCGTGATATTTTTACAGAACATGGTCTCGTGAGGCGGGTACGACTACGACTTGATTTTTGTTTTCTCCTGGGACTTGATATTTTTACTTTGATACCAGAATACCTACAAGGTGGAAAGTTGAGATGGGGACACGAAGGGCAGCTACCAGAAGGAGCATTTTACTTCTGCAATCACAGATTTTGAAAAAATGTACAGTGATCGAGAAAAACTGCAGTTTTCACAAAAAGATGTTTCTACGCTGTTAACCCCATAGAGACTTATTTTCCTTATCAATAAGAGGACCGAATGGGATGAAAAAAAGTTGTGAAAATTTCAGTTTTTCTCAAAGACCGTAATTTTTTTTTGAAAATCTGTAGGTACCAAAAGTTAACGCTAGTGTCCTAAGAACGTTTTCTTGTAGCTATAATTCTTCTGGTAGCTGCCCTTTGTACCCCATCTCAACTTTCCACTCTGTACAGTCTGTAAGGGACAGCCCTCCGCAGACTGAAACGGTGAACTCAGACATGGGACTATCAGATATGGGACAGCTGATTTTTTTCGCGTTTCCTGAGGTAGGTTCCATAGTGAAAGTTGTTCAGTTTAATGGTCGAAGTTCACCGTTTCAGTTTGCGGAGGGCTGTCTCTCACACCCTGTTGAAATATGTAGTCCGATAGGAAATCAAATGTTCATTGCCGAACACATTGACTCGACTCGCACAACGCCAATTTCAAAAGCATTTAGACGACCACACACGAGCTATCGCAGAAGCAAAATACGTTCGTGGGAAGACGGCTTTATTATAAGTACCATGATTATCATTGGCTGTATCCATTTAAAAAAAATACGATTAGATGCAATGTGGAACAAAAAAGAAACGTTTTTTTTAAGACTTAATTTGTTGCCGTCGAAATAATATTGAAAAGTCAATAACTAGTGCGTCATCAAATTTTCAAAGTATTCTTCTATAGGGTGTTAGGGTATTCAGTTGCATCTCTGATCATCCCCTTAAAAAAGTGTCGGCATATTATTTTGGACCCTGGATACTTACATACATTTCAGTACACGGAATAAAAGTATATGCTTCTGTTTGAGGCTGACTTTGAATTATTCAATTCCAGCAGTTTGTTTATTTTAAAAAATATTATCCATTTCCAAAACAAATATACAGTAAGGTTTGTACACAATAGATTTGTAGGTAACAAAAACCACACTTTGATCCGTTCGCGAACCCGGAAAAAATATCATGAAATTTTCATCAAAAAATTTTTTTACGGTCGCGTGAATTTCACATTCAAAGCATTTTATTTAAAGCTCGCACATGTAAATGTAACCCGCGGGAAAGAGATAGCCACTTTTAGGGAAACATGTTTCCGACATAAACGCAGTACCCATTACCCATTAGGTCTCCGCAAAACTTTTTAATGTTGCTAACGAGTGTGATATTTTTGCGTCTTCAATTTGACAAAAAAAACTGTAAAAAAAATATAAACTGAAAAGAGAAAAACAAACTCTATGCTCATTAATCAGCTATACCAACTTTGTTTGAGCAAATATAATTTGAATGTTATTGGTAGGTATTGCAGGCGGGGACAAACCAATAACCAGCAAATAGGTATGTTTTGTAATTTTTCTTTGTCCCCGATTGCGATACTGATTAATGATCATAGATCAGTCGTGAGTCGGGTTTTTAGTTTTTCTTCATAATTTTGTTTATTTAATTCGTAGACGCCATCTTGAAATAATAATTATACCCTTTGTCACCTTAGTTTGACGAATCTAAAGACACCTAATACGTTAAAATCCATCAAACGGTTTATGCTGTAGGGTGCCAAGAATATACATACAAACATACATACATACATACTTGCATACATACAAACGCCGGAAAAACATAACCCTCCTTCTGTCGCAGTCGGGTAAAAAGTGCTGTTTCATATACAATTGGAGTACCGCTGATTTTTCTGTTTTATTTGCCGACTTTGTCTCCGTCACTGGTCTCCATAGTGAAAGTTGTGTTTTTTACCTGTACAAGGTGTAACAAAAATAAAAATAAACATTTAAAACTTTTAAGGGGGTTGTTTAGACCATCAAACTGAACAACTTTCACTTTGGGATTAACATCGAAATCGTGAAATAAAAAATCTGCTGTCCCATACAATTAACTCGAGTAGATTTGTAGTTTAGTATGGAACATCCGATTATTTTTACGATTTCGATATTGGTCCCATAGCGAACGTTGTACAGTTTGATGGTGTAAACCACCCCCTTAAGGGTATATTACTGTTGGCGCGCTCCATACAAACGAAGTCTGGTGATATTTTCAATACGAACCGATTAAACTCAATGAAATTTTGCAGAAGCAATCTAGATACAAATCTCTATGCTTGTATCGTGTCAGATTTTCCTTAAAATGTACAGTTTTAAAGTTACAGTACCTAAAAGATTTCCATACAAATCTTAAATTAATCCTAGCATTGAAACTGTATATTTTAACGAAAATCGGACACGATACAAGCATAGAGATTTGTTCCTAGATTGTTTCTGCAAAATTTCATTGAGTTTAATTGGTTAGTATTGAAAATATCACCAGACTACGTTTGTATGCAGCGCGCATTTACGCATTTGGAATAAACTTCTCTTAAATGTTTATTTGTATTTTTGTGGCACGTTGTATATTGCCAATTGACACTATACTCAATCCCAACTCAATTCTGAAATCATAAATACTATACTGAATGTGAGACTTTCTACAACTCGAACAATTCTTCCCATAGATGTAGGCGACTAAGGGATAAGGTTTATTATGTATGGGCGAAAGGTTAGCCATAATATTACCACTTAACATTCACACATCACGAAACCTTCAAAAACATAGGGTGTAACAAAGCACCCTAGTAATCTTAAGGTGGTGCTTCAGACCATCAAACTGAACAACGTTTACTATGAAGCAAACTTCGAAATCGCGAAAAAAAACAGCTGCCCCATACATTTCGAGTCGAGTCGGTACTGCAGTTTTGTATGAAACAGCAGATTTTTATTTCCTGCTTTCGATGTTGACTCCATAGTGGACGTTGTTCAGTTTGATGGTCTGAAGCACCCTCGTAAGTATTACTAGGGTCTTTTGTTACACCCTGTATAGTTGGTAGTTAAGAAAGCCTTTGTCCACCCCAAATAGAATTATGGTCTTGAGTTTATGTAGGTACGCTAACATAAAATAGTTAACTCGTTATTTCCCAATAGACTAATATAAATAGTTATTTTTCTAAACGTTTTTGAATACATTATACAGTCTAGTATACATAAAAAGCGAGTGTTTGTCAATATGTTATATCAGATAGCGTTATCAAGGGTCCCATAACGACGGTCCCGGGGTAAAGTCGGTCGTAAAGATAGACCAAGTGCTATTTTCTATTACACTATGATGAAAATGCTATAGACGTCTCGGCCCATGTCCACTTATTCTACACATTTGTCTTCTATACAAATATTATCGATCGAGATAAATATAAAACGCTCACAGGCGCGTGTATTGTTCTGACAATAAACTGAAGCGACTTCCTTTTATTATTGAAACAAGACAATAACACAAACGTATAAATTATAAACTAAACGACCGACAGAATTTAGTATGACTGACAATTTATGTTTTAATAAAACATTCTACATAACATTCACAAAGGTTTTTAGCTCTAGTATTTCTCATTATACTGGGTGTAAAATTAAATACGTTATGACAACAATTTTAATCGTATCTACTATCGATAGGTACAGAATATCCCTGTTTAATTTGTAACGTACTAAAACTTTACACCCATTATCTAGAAATATAATGTGCAATGGTCACGCTGATCTACTCGTAGTTTGATTTTGTTTTACTGTACCTGTGCTTTTGGTTTATGCGAGTATAGACAAATATACGATATGCATATGAAAAACAAAGCCTGAAAGCATCTGCCATTAAAATTGTTTCTTTATAACATAGTTGTTTGTATACTTTGTATACTACAAACGTAGATTTTAATTAAACTTGTGAAAGTAAATTACATAAATATAATGGGCATGACCGGATATACTACTTCACAAATTATTAGTATTATATGACCTAGTTTGTAGCCTTTTGGGGACAACGTAAACGAAATAATAATAATAATTTACGTAGATTTAACGATCGGTCACGGTCGGGGTCTGGATAGGTGACCATTTTACTAGCATTTTATCGTTAGTTCCTCTGTCTTGGTGGACCGTAAAGTAGTCGAGCCTGGCAATCTATTACAGGATGTACATTTAATTGCGCTATACAGGGTGGAGGTTTAGAGTTTAGACCATCAATACGAAATCATTTACCATGGAAACAACATCGAAAAAAAAAGTCTGCGGTCACCACACATTTGAGTCGAATAGGTAACTGCAGTTTTATATTAAAAAGCTGATTATTTTTCTTGATTTCGTTGTTGGTTCATTAGTAAAAGTTGTTTAGTTTGATGGTATGAACCGACACTTTAACTATTACTAACTTGCATTTGACTATTTCTCTTTACAATCTATTTCTAATTGGCATAGAGACTCTTAGGAGCGGTTTATAAAGACGAGACGCGTGGGGTGGCGGATAGTCAAAGTAACACAATTATAAACCTTATAGTACGTCGCATAGCGTCTTTTTTGTCATAAAAGAGAATCGCAACCGCGCCTCCAGGGGACGTCGCCTGAAGGTGCGGGCGTAATTGTCCAAACGGCGCTATGTTACGTACTATAAGGTTTATAATTGTGTTACTTTAACTATTCGCCACCACCACGCGTCTCTTCTGTATAAACCACGCCTTAGATAGGTATCTACAACTCTTGAGACATAGAAAAGCGACTGTTTCGTAAGATACACTTCACTGTCATCTATTTACTTTGTACACAAAGAGGTAGTTCAGTTGTTTAAAGGTCCAGTTGTCTAGAAACTAAGCCCTCTGTCTGGATTTAGATAGCTATCTCTTAGAGCAATTAAACTTCTGTATTACATAATGATTTTTGGATTAACTAACTTAGATTAGTCTTGGATAAGGTGGAAAAAAACAAGAATTATTTACTAGTATAGACATTTTGGAACAGTTCGGGTTTTGCTGTTTTTCGTTGATTTCTACAAAATTTGCTTTATTGTTGTGTCGGATTTTATAATGTGCATTGCAAAGATTGCAACCATGGTGATTGCGTCTAGCTGATATTAATATAAATTTACGTACAAGATACCCGAGCGCGCTGCATACAAACAAAGATTCGTCCAATATTAACCAAATAAAGAAAAAAAATTCTAGTATAGAGATTAGTTTCTAGATTATGTTAACAAATTCTTGTTCTAATTTAATTGCTAGGACGAAACTTCGTTTGAATTCATCGCGCTTGGGCACCCTAACGAGGGTATTCCCTTGGCGTGCTCCATACAATCGAAGTCTGGTTATATTTTCAATACTAACTAATTAAAGTCAATGAAATTTTTCAGAAACAATCAAGAGAAAAATTTTATATGCTTGTACATACGTTGTCCGATTTTAAAAATATACCGTTTTAATGCAAGTATTAATTTAAGATTTGTATAGAAATCTTTGAGGCGCTGTAACTTTAAAAATAAAAATTTTAACGAAATACAAACAACATACAAGCATAAAGATTTGTTTTTAAATTGTTTCTGCAAAATTTCAATGACTTAAATTGGTTAGTATTGAAAATATAACCAGACTTCGTTCGTATGGAGCGCGCCACTGGTTATACAGGGTGTAAGTGACAGCCTAGCAAATACTGAAAAGGTGAACGCGAAAATAATCAGCTGTCCTATACAGAACTGTTGCACCTACCGACTCAAATGTATGAGACAGCAGATTTTTTTCGCGTTTCCTGAGGTAGGCTCCATAGTGAACGTTGCTTAGTCTGATGGTCTGAGTCTTTGACTAATTATTATAAGGACTAGCCTTGCGGTAGCATTTCCCCTCTGCCACGGTATAAGCACAATTGATCTTGTGCATTTACATTCAATTTTACACCCTATCACTAAACGAGACAGCCTATAATTGCGAAATAATAACTTCGAACTTAGAACGTTTGGGGTTCACACGAGACTACTTTTCATGATTTTTGACTTTCAAAATTAGAATCTAAAGTTATGGGGAATAAAATCCAAAGTTGCGGATTTCATGTTACCTCGCCCCCCGCAAAAAGTGGCAGAAATGTTTGTTAGTAGAATTACACGCGTAACCAGTCCACATATAATTAGTCAAAGGTCTGAGTTCACCGCTTCAGTATTTGCTAGGCTGTCACTTACACCCTGTATACTCTTAACACGTATACTGAACTTACCGGCCAATGCTGATGAAGCACATATGCATGATGCTGGCCGAGCACGCCAGCACGTCGCACGTCACATACACGTTGCACCACACCACGCCCAGGGGCCAGTAACCTTCGGAAACATCAACACATTAGAGGCCATGATATTTTATTTACATTACATTATACAACGTGTTAATGAATAAGCGCAAAACCTCATACACCCCAACTGATTTATAACAACATAATTAGATTGAAACAATAATGTCATTATTTTGATAGTTAAAATTTAATGTTTTTCGCATTTTAAGTTTTGAGGCAAAAATGATTTGTTATCATTTCAGCAATGAATGAAAGCGCTAACGTGCTCATGGATACGTTTTAAGAATCTTGTTTTGGTAGTAAGTAGGGTGAGTGTGCTCTTGCGGTGGGTTGAGATCGAGTTCAGTAAATTTTAAATTTTACAAACAAATTATGTAATATTTTGAAAAAAAATTACCTATGTTTAAACCATGATAATTCGATTCTGCTCTCGAATCTAAACAAACTACTTTCTAGTTTTGCGTTAATTCATTAACACGTTGTATAATATGGTGTAACCATATTATCCTTAATTTCAACAACAAAAGCATGAGATCCATCCTACGCATCTACTGGCTGAACACGATCAGCAACGAAGAGCTGTGGGCCCGATGCCAACAAAGGGTAAATTAAGGGTAAATTACTGTTCGCGCGCTCCATATAATCGAAGTCTGGTGATATTTTCAATACTAACCAATTAATCTCAATGAAATTTTGCAGAAACAATCTAGAAACAAATCTCTATACTTGTATCGTGTCAGATTTTCCATAAAATGTACAGTTTTAAAGTGACAGTGCCTAAAAGATTTCCACACAAATCTTAAATTAATCCTAGCATTGAAACTGTATATTTTAACGAAAATCGGACACGATACAAGCATAGAAATTTGTTCCTAGATTATTTCTGCAAAATTTCATTGAGTTTAATTGGTTAGTATTAAAAATATCACCAGATTTCGTTTGTATGCAGCGCGCATTTACGCATTCGGAATAAACTTCTCTTAAGCAAGAAATCGCTCAACGCAAATGGAAGTGGATCGGGCACACGCTTCAGAGAGAAGAGGACAACTCCGCCAGAATCGCCTTCATGTGGGAGCCTGGTGGGAGCAGGCGACCGGGGCGACCCGCACACACGTGATGGCGCATCGTTGACGCTGAGCTATGAGCAGCCTGAGTTGGCGCGATGTAGAAAATCAGGCGCAGGACAGGGAGAGATGGCGGCATCTCACGAGGACCCTTTGTACCATCGGGATACCATAGGATAACAACAATTTATCCTAGTTAAATAATCCACCACGCGTGCCCAATGCGGTTTGGTAGACTTCACATACGCATCAGAATTTCTCCTTCAGCGTATGCAGGTTTCCTTACGATGTTTTCCTTCACCGCTTGAGAGCAGTCGGTAAGTTGGAAAAACTCATTTTTACATGGCATGTCACACTGAGAAAAAAATTTTACTTGTACGTGTACGTTGCAACTTAAGTACAACAACTTAAATACTGATGCAACACTCGTAATCAGTATCGCGTCGTAAGCTACGTGGTACGTAAGGCGGCTACAGGCAGTTCAAGATTGAGTTTCCATACCTCTCCGCTACGCGCCACCGACGCTCTGCACCAGGCATGTCAAACTCATTTGATTGCGCCCCAATCCAATTTGTAGAACAGCTTCTCGATGCAGTACTGTACTAAGAAATACGGCAATTTGCTATTGCAATACAAGTGCGTGCGATTTTTTTCCCAATGGAAAGACACAAAATCGCGATCAAGACCGACACACACTTGGATGCAGTGTCGATGTTGATTTCCGCAGAAAAAAATACCTCCAAAAGAGAAAACTTACATTTCGGATTTCTGTGTTTTTTTTTAGATTTTATTTGGGTCGCACTGATTCTGTGATCTTGACCACCACCACCAATGACTGAGTTTGACATGCCTGCTCTACACCCATACACCCTCCTTGAGGGTGTTCTGTGCCTTACAGGGGGACGTATATAGGCTGATGATGATAATGATGATCCTACCGCCCATATTGTCGGTTCAGATACAAAGGTGCCCATAACTCTCGCGTTCTTTTGCTAATATATTGCGCATGCGTATCAGAATATTTTTTCAACATCAGTTGTACAGATATCCTCGCGATATTCTTCTAATAGCCAGTGGTATTTAAAATACTTATTAATAACTTCCAAAAAACTAATTGATATGAGTAAGATCCAGGTTGAGATCAAACCGCACTCAAAATTAAATTAATTCCCATTTTTTAGAATAATAAGGAAATAAAATAAAAGTAAAAGGCTAAGGCGTCTTCTATCGAGTCAATGGTATGTTAAAAATGGTATGGTATATTAAAAATTTAATGGTATTTTAAAATGTTTTCCAGCCCAGCATACTTTCCCCCACACCTTTTAATACGGGTCAAAGAAATTGAAAAGAAAAAGTGTCTATTCTTATCTTTTCATGGATATAAAACAGCTATAAAGCCTCTCGCAAAAAAAATATCGTTACTTATTCGATAACAATAACTAAAGCTAAATCATCTCGATACTATCTTACTTTATCCCCTAGTGATAGCAATCTACCGAAAGGAAAAACTATATAGAAATTTATTACACTTATTTGGTACACCAACATTTGCGAAAGAAACTCTTTCATCATAATGAAATACCTTGTAGGAAAGTTTCATTTCGCGTCCCTCACGTAGGCACAATATTGTCGCAAAAGAAACATCAAAGGTTGTCAGTTTACGCAACTATACCAAATTGGCTCCTAGAAAACATCCTGAATTTTTAAAGATGAAAATAAATATGAGATAAGCAATGTTGGAATTTAAATTCATGGAAATGGATAAATTTTTGGAAGTTCATTCTTTTTAATATTTTTGTGGGAATTTTCGGATAAGCCTGTCGCGGTCAGACTTTAAAGCCACCTGACTATACAGGGTATAACAGAACACCTTAGTTATAAAAGGGATGGTTCAGACCATCAAACTGAACAATTTTCACTATAGAGGATACAATTGGAAATCGCGAAAAAAAATCAGCTGTTTTATACAAAACTGCAGTGCCTACTCGACTCAATTGTACGTTGTCTCCATAGTGGAATTTGTTCAGTTGGATAGTCTAAACATCTTTAAATATTACTAGGGTGTTTTGTTACACCCTGTATAGAAAATATGTCAGTGCACCGGTTTGTTCCAGGACAGAGACCAAGGGGACGTCCGAAAACAAGATGGATGAACACAGTTCGCAGTGATATGACCGAGTGCAATGTGTCCGAAGACGACGCGATGTCAGAAATAGAGCAAGGTGGACAGAACAGACGCAGGCTGACCCCATCACCATAATATGACTAACAAGCCAGGAAAAAAGAGAACAAGACAGTTAATTTGAAGAGTCGTTTGGTCCTGACTTAAGTCTCTGATACACAATGCTTGCAAAAAAGCATGAAGGTCCTGGTAAAAACGGGCTGGCATGTGTATCGACATTCTGCCCCGACAGTATCTAGTACAAATCATACGAGCGCCCGCGGCACGGCGCCATACCACGGGTGCAGGGGAACGTACGCCGTTCGATTTTGTCCCTATGCTGGGAAGTGAGAAAGCCTGGCAAGCCAGTTACAGGCACTGAGACACGACTCGCAGCCCTCCGTCAAGATCAAGATCTGTAGTTATTGCCTGAACAAAAAAAATTATGGCTCGCTGGGACAACGAAAAAACATTAGTATTCATTACATTACATGTATAAATCTGTGGCTTGGTACAATAAGTACGTAAGTCTGTACTATAACCATATGGACATACGTACTTCTTGTTCCAAGCCACAGAAATATTAACGCGAGTTGTATTGTTAATAAATATTTATTTTGTGAACTTCAATTCGCACGCCACTGACACGTTACGAAACTTCCCTAGAAACTGGCATACCAGACACAGGCATAATATGTATCATTTCGACACAGAATTTCAGTATCCGGCATGCCAACTTACCAGCACCGAGCATACCACCCATAGGCATGTGTATAATGGCATGCCAGGCTTTAGAATGAATGTATGTTGTTCTTCAATGGATGATGAGAAATTAAAAATGACTACATATTCAAAATTTTAATTCTTGCCTTGTAAGACGTATTATCATAGTCTGGTCATCGATACTATTATACTGAGTAAATAATAATTATACTGTACATACTAAGAATATAGTACAGTCGGCAACGAAAGTGAATGAACATCACAAGAATAAGGTTTACAAGTGTCCACTTTCGTTGCCGTTCATAACACTTCTTTTAGCAAGTTGTTTTTATGTCAAGTGGTAAGTAAATTAAAAATAAAGATAAATGACTAAACATGCTTTGTACTTACCTAAAAATCCAGGAATCGCTCCCATGGGCATCACAAACAAACTAACTAGCAGATCAGCTATCGCCAGCGACAGCAGAAAATAATTGGTCACATTCTGCAACCTCTTATCCAAACAAACAGCCAAACACACGAGTATATTCCCCACACCACCGGCAATTATAAACAATATCACAAATAGAAAACTCCAATCGTACCCTACTTTATCCCCGACAAAATCGTCTGAACTATTCCTAAAATTTAAACTACACTGAAATGTTTCTAACACACTAATATTAGATTCAAACGTCCGATTATAATCGTTGAAACACAATATAGAATCAAAATTACAGATATCTAGAAGCGGTATTCTCAACCAGAGGTTTTTTAACGCACTTTCGAACACCACTGTCACCATACTCAGCTTGAACTGAGAATTGCACATAGAATAGTTGCTAGCACTGTCCAAAGTTTGATTGTAACACGTATAACAACTGTATGAGGTTTCATTTTGAATGTCAATGTTTAGATCGCAATTGAAATCGATAGTTTGGCCATCATTTTGGCAGTCGAGTCCTGGTTGTAGAGTGGTGTTGCAGGAATACCCTGAAGTGAGGCGACAGGTCACGTCTTGTAGGATTGTGTCTAAGAACGTATAATTAGACATATCCAGGGTCATTCCATGTGGGTGGCGTCAAGTCACCCCTGGTAGCATCTTGGGATGTCATCACTGCACGTTCATTATGTGCTGGATATCTGGAACAAAGAGAATTTGGTTTTAATTGTAGGCATAGTGGAGGTAAAGAGGTTTTAGCAACCCAAGTGTGAAACGCAGATAGTCTAGATTTAGGTAGGTCACAAATCTAGGCTTATCTGATCAACCTTAAAATTTTTCTTATACAACGTGTTAATGAATTAACGCAAAACTAGAAAGTAGTTTGTTTAGAATCGAGAGCAGAATCGAATTATCATGGTTTCAAAAAAGGTTTTTTTTTTCAAAATATTAAATAATTTGTTTGTAAAATTAAGAATTTACTGAACTCGATCTCAACCCACCGCACGGGCACACTCACCCTAATAACTACCAAAACAAGATTCTTAAAATGTATCCATGAGCATGTTAGCGCTTTCATTCATTGCTGAAATGATAACAAATCATTTTTGCCTGAAAACTTAAAATGCGAATAACTTTAAATTTTAACTTTCAAAATAATTAAATTATTGTTCAATAATTATTTTGTTATAAATCGGTTGGGGTGTATGAGGTTTTGCGCTTATTCATTAACACGTTGTATATTTTGCGCTGTGTGGTTCGAGCTTAAATTTGCGATCCCATTTCTTCTCATGGTATTGTACTAGGCGATTAAGAGATATGATTTCTGGTGAAGTGTTTTACAGGCGTAAGCTATATTATAGCTTACGAGCCATGAGAAGAAATGGGGTAGGAACTGGTGAGAAATTACCACCACTTGACACGCAATTTCCTTCTGAAACCATAAATATGCAAATGCCTTGCTATAGTTCGACGGCCCGATAGTGAACCTGCCTGCTGTGCCGAGGGTCTCGGGTTTAAATCCCCCAAGAGGCTAATTTGTATGGTGAATACGAATTACTTGTTCCCAAGTCATGAATGTTTGTATCTAAATATGATTATTATTGTATATCATTGTCTGGACTTGATTTTGATACTTTAAGCACACAAAGAAGATATTTCATAATATGTAGAAATGTTTTTGAACACCCCAAAGAGACTGTTGATTTTGTATTAGCTATTCGGTGTGGTGAGAAAATCAACAGTTCCAAAACAACATTGCAGCATCTTTTATAAATAAATAAACAAAAACTTTTATTAAGGAAAACAAAGATCCAATAATGTTGATTGATTGGTTGGTTGGGCTATTGCAAGCAAGGGTTTATCCTTACAAATAATCTGACATATTAAAAAAAAAGTTCGTACAAAGTAGCTAGGGATTAAAACCTTCCTTGGTCCACATTAATATGCTAAGACGAGTGTTCTTAACTCTCGCCTTGGCTTTGAGTGTGAACTTGGAAGCGAATAATGGACTTCTTACATAAGGTACGGGCTACTATTTAATTTGCCGTATGCCATGGGTGTCGTAAGAGGGGAGAAATAAGGCTTCTTTTACTGAGCGAAAGGCTAGCCACTAATTTACCACGACATACACACATGAACTCACAACCGTAATCCCGGAGTGGACAGAAACATCGCAAACTCTAACTCAAAACTCAAAACTCAAAATGTTTTATTCAAAATAATATCACATGGATAGCTTTCTGACGCAAAGTTACAGTGCCTCAAACATTTCCATACAAATTTTTAATTAATCTGCAGGCCTACCATGAGTTTACACTGTACTTTACTACTTTAGTTACATCACCTATTTTGTATTGAATTTTGTACAGCGCTCCTAGTGATTACGTTGAGAACTAATTTCTGCCATACGAAATTGGCGACGTAACTACAGTAGTAAAGTACAGTGAAAACTCATGTTAGGCCTACTGAGCACTAAACCTGTATATTTTAACGAAAATCTGACTCCATACAAGCATAGAGATTCGTTTCTAGATTGTTCCTGAAAATGTTTTGAAAATATCACCAGACTTCGTTTGTATGCAGCGCGCATTTACGCATTTGGAATAAACTTCTCTTAATTATAAAAGCTGATTCAATCCCCAGGTATGCCGTCCCGTAACTAAGTAAGCTAACATCCTTTTACAGTACAATTAGCAAAGTAAACATCGTTGCGGTAGGTAAGTAATAACAACTATGTTTAACTTGAATACACTGTTGTTTTAAGTACTTACCTAACTAGTAATAGCTATAAAAGGGTTCCTTACCTAATCAAATAATAAACATTTACTTTATACAACGTGTTAATGAATAAACGCAAAACTAGAAAGTAGTTTGTTTAGAATCGAGAGCAGAATCGAATTATCAAGGTTTCAATATAGGCTACATTTTTTTCAAAATATTAAATTTACTGAACTCTATGTCAACCCACCACACATATACACTCACCCTACTTAACTGTGTGTTCTGTGTGTACAGGGGTGCACTAAGAAACGATTTTTCTAATATCACCCCTTAAAGGACGCAACGGGGAGCTTTTAGCTTACGTTATAATGTGTGTGTGTCAGTGTAAAATTTACATAAATTATCACAATGCACCCGAAATCGATGACGATGCATAAAATGTTTTAAAAAGTGGCAAGAAAGATGTATTAACCAAGATCGTAGCAATCAACTGTCTCTACTTACCCCATAGGTGAGAGCATACAAGGTAAATAAGAATAAAACCTGAACGATTCTCAAGAAGCCTTTTTTAAAATTATATGGTTTTTACATGATTCATATAAATCTTTCCAAAAAGAACATCGTTTGAAACATAAAAGCAATAATCTACGGAAACGTGAATAATTATAATACCTACTACTTTAGAAAAGTCAACAGTAGAAACAATAAACTTTGCAAATTACGTTTAACTATGTTAATATCTTCAAGATTACTCAACAACAGAAGAGCAACAGAACAACGTCATTCATTGCACATTCTTACAGCATCCTTTCAAATAGGGTTGCCACTTGCCAGATATACCAACCAGCTTACCAACGTGAGTTAATCTTAGTTACTCGGAAAAGGATCTAAGGATTTGGATGTTTTTTTTTAGAATAATGTTTAACTTTCTAAGTTAATCTAAGTTTAATTACTGAGAAAATCCGTTTTCAAACACAAAAAATTTTTTTCTTCCAATTTTGATTTTCTCAGTGATGAATCTTATCTAGATTAACTTGGAAAACGCCGTGCAAAGCTTGATCCAACCAGGTACGCATTCTTAATTCAGCATCATTTTCATCGACCCAAATCCTCCCAGTGCAGTGTATAAGCCCATTATTCCAGCCTTAGGCGCGGTTTATACAGAAGAGACGTTTGGCGGTGGCGGGTAGTCAAAGTAACACAATTATAAACCTTTTGGTACGTAGGATAGCGTCGTTTGGAGAATTACGCCCGCGCCTACAGGCGACGTCACCTGGAGCGCGATTCACCTTTACGACAAAAACGACGCTATGCTACGTACTATAAGGTTTATATTGTGTGACTTAGATTATCCGCAACTGCCACACGTCTCTTCTGTATAAACCGTGGATTAGGTTTAAAAAATTGTATTCGAATTAAAAACATCCAGCCACTTACATGAGAACAGTTTTAAGAATAAGAAAATCGATCGATATACAATCATTCTAAAATACTAAACAATATATCTTACACCATGGTTAAGAAGGTACGTAACGTAATTCTTGTAGGTAATTGTTGTAACACGCTTTCTTTCCTTCGTGGTTTTCAATTTTTACTAAATTAATAATGATAATTATTAAAGCCTTTCGGATTACCAATCGCATACGTTGATTTTAATTCAGTTCTCTTTGACCTAATTACCTCGCCACTTGCACAAATAGGGTTGCCGGATAGGTAATATTTCGAATTCCTGATATTAATCAAATCTTTGGATCATCATGGCCATCATCCTTTTTATTTCGCAGACGCCATAAAAAAAATATAGCCTATGTCACTCTCACAATTTTTACGAATCTAATGACATCTCATACGTCAAAATCCAAAATGCCGTTTAGGCTGTAGGCATACGCTCGAAAAACATAACCCTCCTTCTGGCGCAGTCGGGTAAAAACATCATTTGTATTCCATTCAAATTGTACCAACAACATTTTTGCAATTAGCTCCGTTCCTGTTTCCATCGGGAATCAGATCCAATTCCGTGACAAATATTACGTACGACCATAAGGGTATTCTTTTGTGATGATTTGGGTTTAAAAATGCATCAATATTTAAAAAACACAATTCCATATTTAATTAAAAATATGGAATAAGTATGTATGTTTGAGTTATATTAATAAGCATTATGGTAATGCAGTATAAATAAATAAGCATTAAAGATGTTTGTGTTAAGGCACGAAAAGTAAAAATAAGAAAAAAGGAAAAAAAAACTCTTTACGTGAAGATCACAATCAAACGATCGTTTTATTTTATTATATCGTTTTAGTTTAATTTATATAACATAAATTTTATAAAAATTTTAAGAATCTTGTTTTGGTAGTAAGTAGGGTGAGTGTACCTGTGCGGTGGTTTGAGATCGAGTTCAGTAAATTTTACATTTTACAAACAAATTATATAATATTTTGAAAAAAATTACCTATGTTGAAAACATGATAATTCGATTCTGCTCTCGATTCTAAATAAACTACTTTCTAGTTGCGTTAATTCATTAATACGTTGTATATTCAAAATGGGCTTGCGCTTGGCTTCAGCTCACCACGGTATGGAAAGTGTAGATGAAGCCGAGGATGTAGCGTGCTCACCCAGAAAAAGCCTTTTAACTCTTATTTTCATAATCCCTTTTTAGGGTTCCGTACCCAAAGGGTGAAAATGGGACCCTATTACTAAGCCTACGTTGTCCATCCGTCCGTCCGTCCTACCTATTTAGGGCAGTAACTTTTGAACCGTAATAGCTAAACAGTTGAAATTTTCACAGAATATGCGTTATTACGGCGGATTTGTTAACAAATAATAAAAATGACCAAAAGTTAAATTTAAGGGGGGTCCTCATACAAGAAACTAGTTTTTATCAAAAGTTTTTTCTTCTCGTTCTATCGTAAAAACGGTAATACATACAAGCATCAAACTTGGTGTAATTATAGAGCAAACTCTACAGTATAACAACAAATAATAAAACCAAAAATTTGTGACTTATTATGTTGTGTGGTGGCGTGGTACGGAACCCTCGGTGCGCAAGTAGCCCGACTCGCACTTGACCGGTTTTTTTTTACTATCAATTTGATAGCTTTTTTCTATTTTTATTTTTAATATTGACATCTACAGATTTTAGTTTTACTAGTCTCAGAAAACGCCTCATTACACGTTCATATTCAAGTGGTAACCCTACATGCAACGAAAGACAAGTGGATTGATATGGAAATGACAGCCAACCGTTGTGCATGAGATAATATGAGTACTCTACGTCAGCACTTTGTGAAATGGCCTTTGAAGTTTTCAAAGGAACCTCTATGGAGATACACGCTTATGTGTTATTTAGAGATTTGCAAGAAAGCGTATGTCTCAGACAAGCTTCGTTTTAGTTTGACGAACTGTGTTCACCCGTATCACCCGTTCACCCTATATCAAGCTGTTTTTTTTTAAGTTTTTATTTATTTAGACGTTTTGGACTAGGTTTTATTTTATGTTATATTTTTTTTATTATAATGAGAAATCTGCCGACACTGTGGTAAATCAAAAAATAAGTCAGAAAGCTATTTGTGTGATATTTATTATTTAAAAACTTTCTTTTTACCCGACTGCGCCAGAAGGAGGGTTATGTTTTTCGAGCGTATGTATGTATGTCTATTTCTTTGGCACGGCCTACAATCTAAACAGCTTGATGGATTTTAACGTATGAGGCGTCATAAGATTCGTAAAAATTGTGAGAGTGACATAAGCTACATTATTTTAATATAGCGTCTGCGAAATAAAAAAGAGAGGGGGGATAAACAATTTTTTTTGTTAAAAATTACAATATGGGTATCAAATGAAAGCTAATAATCAGATATGTATATATTATAGTACTTTTATGTTACCGTTTCGACACAAGGCTAAAAAGTATGAAATAAACGAAATTATTAAGATAAACAAAAAACCCGACTGTTGAAAACTTGCTAGCAGAATATGTAATTGGACAGAATCTTAACAGTAGAAGAGCGCGTTTTCAAAGTATGTCTGCCGATTTACCAGAGCTTCAAGATTTTCCTCGTTTGACCGAGAACGATTTAATTATGTTCTCATTGGGAACATATCAAATAAAACTAGCCAGAAGTTATTACGCAGAACACGATAGAAATGGTGTTTACACAATCGAAATATTCAGAAGTGCCGATGATTTAAACAATGATTTGATCAATTATAATATAATTGGTAATAACTTCTGGTTACTAAGAGGAAGAATACAATCAAGACACACAAGAAGTCGCATATATTATACATACATTTTAATAAACTTGGACCAACGAGGACTGGAAGCTCTGGAACACTATTACTGTTCATGCAAAAGCGGCAGACGTACCTTGGGTTCATGCGCCCATATAATGTCTATTGTATGGTTTCTGGGATGGGCACGATATGACACCTTTAGTCACCCTGCAGCATTTTTAGACTCTGTTATTGTAGATGATGAAAATATATAATAACTGAAATAAACATTATATAAAAAAGACTGCGTTTTAATGTACTTACCTACCAACTTCGTAAAACGTGTAAATAATTCTTTATTTTTATTTTTATTTAACTTTCGGATTATTTTTTATTTTATTTATTATTTCCTTTTCTGTAGGTTGGATTTTTACGATTCCATATAAAGAAATGGTCCGTATATAAAACTCTTTTAAATACACTACGTGCCAACCCTGGGGGCAGACTTTTGTATCTTTGGGCCAATTTGCCCATTCTCCTTTGTTCACCCGTGATTTCAAGAGTGTTTTTTTAAATTTAGAGTTTTTTTTTTCATTTGGACTTATTGGACTAATTTTTTTTAAAATGTTATACGTGTTTACAAATGCAAATATTATTTATTGGACAATTACAGGTATACATTAGAATATCAGATAGGTTTCACTGTAACTTGCCAGTGTCAGCATGCAATAATTATTATATTTTCAATATCTTATTCCGTTCAAAATTTTTATGATTTATACTGAATGAATATTACATTTTATAGTTTTAACGAATGTTGTAGAGTTTCTGGCCGCCTCTTCTCAACAACAGCACACTTTACGACGCGGTGGTAGAGTCAATGACGAATGGCGTCAAAAAGGTATCTGTGTGATATTATTTTAAAAAAATTTTTTCTTGTTGTCTCGCCTCTTTTGAAGGGAGTGAAAGTTCCACCCCAACCCAGATGAACCTCAACAGTAATTTTTTAGGATCTATTATTTTCCTATTTCGGCACGACAAACGAATCAACGTTTCGACAAGGAATGTTCCTTCGTCGTTTGTAAATTTCTCAAACAAGGTAAACAATGGTAAAGTGTTTCAGGCAAAAAATTATATTTGACGGATTTGATTCTATTTTTACAAACAAATTATTCAATATTTTGAATAAAATTACCTATGTTGAGACCATGATAATTCGATTCTGCTCTCAATTCTAAACAAACGACCGTCTAGTTTTGCGTTAATTCATTAACACGTTGTATAAACTCACGACCATAATCCCTTTCGGGATGGTCAATATCATTAATACTAGCAAAACTTGTTAAGCATGAAGTTGTAGCAAAAAGCTTACTTTTAGCACATTGACGGAACGGAACGACGTTTCAGGTGGTGACTAGCTTTTCCCTCACAGAAACACTGCACAAGAAACCGTATCCCTTAGTCGCATCGTACGACACCCACGGGCAGAAATGGGGTGGTATACTCTAAACCACACGTGTGGGGACTTGCCACAGACGTCAACACCCACAAGTTATAGCAACGAAGCTAACAGATGGCGCTACGGTTACACTCGCAAAAATGTGTACGTAAGAAAACTTGCGACGTCACATTAGTAACCCGTTAGCCGCTACACATAAGGTTCACAATCGTATACAAGACACGAATCGCGTAAGAGAAATAATCACAGAGATTCGATATAAATACAAGGTCCAACTAAGATCTTCACACCTAGCCTGGCGGAAGATCTTCCCTTTTCACCGGAGGAACCTTCCGCAGTAGTTCCTCCACACACGGCTAAATAGAATTGAAATTGAAGAAAAGATGAAAGTTATTGCTAGACACAGGACACATTTGGCTGGTAGCCGTACATTCGGCATCTTTATATGTCCTAGCCGGATATTCAGTTTGTAGTATCCGGAAAAATCACTATCCGTTTCATCTCTAGTAAACATCAGGCACGTAAACGGATTAATGAAAAATATGTCAACCGTAGGAAAATCAATTATTAAATTAATTATGTTACGTGTCATCTCGATGCGAATTTATCCAGGTTTTCCAGCTTGATTTTTACTAATACTGTTATATGTTTATTATTTATATTATGTCGTTATTGCTGTTCCTACACTTTATTCGAATTACCAATACAGCGCTGTTCAGGGAGCAGCTACTGCTTATAGTACTGTAGCCCCGGGACTTTTTAATTATCACAAAGGTTACCGATTGCCTTTTAGATATTGTTATAAGGTACGAAATTACTAATATAAAAACCTAAGTCTAACAGATCACAACCCGCCGTAAGAAAAAAAAACAATTGTCTTAAATTTAGAAATTTAGAAATAATAGTAAGACTGTCTGTTGTCTGTAACTGAAAGTTGCCGTACAAAGCTATAAGACCAATCAAAATTGACTTTTTCATCTGGTCTCATAGCTTTGTATGGCAACTTTAGACGGTCTTACTATTACGTATGGGTATTGAACTAAGGCGAAGAACATGACAGTATAGAAAAAAACAGTAACCTTTAAATTAAAAAATTTATAACATTTTTTTTCTTACGGCGGGTTGTGATCTGTAAGACTTGGGTTTTTTAAATTTCGTACCTTACAACAATATCTAAACGGTAATCGGTAATCTTTTTGGTTATTAAAAAGTCCCGGGGCTACAGTGCTATTATTACTGCAGTCAATGGAACAGAAATAGAATGCCAAATGAAGTTCAGAATTTCAAAATCTACATCAAAGCGTCAGGCATCAAGTGAACCCGTTAGAGAAGAATAAAAATGCCGTCAGAGTCAACCAAAAATAATTGCAACGGGTCGCATCTGGTCGGGCTGCAGCGCAAAAAATCCACCCAAATCGCTTCAATACAATTTGTATGTCGAAATCGTTCGATGTTGGTCCCATAAAGAAAGTTGTCATCCTCTTAAAAAACCATCAGCATAAAGCATATTTCATTTCGTTTCATTTCAGCATATTAAGTTGGACTGTATGTTTTCAATATAAGTTACATCGCTGTTTGCTGAATGCGAAAAATGCTTCAATGTCGAGGCGAGACGGGCGCCCTAGCTTAGAGATTTAGACACTGCTTAATGGAATCATGGAATGTGGATACATTTAGAGCATCTCTGACAACTCTCTGGGGAAATACAGTCGTGAAAATACGCTAAAATTCCCGGGTATAAACTTAAATCCATTACATATTTATGTGGGTGCTTCAGACCATCAAATTGAAAATCTTTCACTATAGGACAAACATCGAAATCGCGAAAGAAATATCTGCAGTCCCATAAATTTGGGTCGAGTCAGCTTGCAGTTTTGTACGGAAGAGCTGGTTTTTTTTTCGCGATTTCAACGTTAGTCCCATAAAGCAAGTTATTTAGTTTGATAGTCTGATACAAAACTGTCAGCGTATTAAGACGGACCCTGTATCCTTAAACTCTACCGTTAAATCGTAAACAGCTTTTTCGAATGGTCAGAATCGTTACTAGAAACCTTGAATTATACACTCTCGTTATTTTAACCGAAGACACCTAAACTTCTGCTATTCAAGTCATTTTCTCCAAGCATTATTACGATACGTTGAAGGAATTTAATACAAACTCCACATGTTTGATTCATGAACGGTTTACGATAGGTCTTGAAGATGAAGGACTTTTATAAACTATGATGCTGGAGCCAGGGTCATGTGCGGAACGTGGACCTACTTAAAGAGACGCATCTACATAAATTAAAAATAGATGTGACATGACCTAACACTATCTTAAGCACGAGAAGAGCAAATTGTCTTACGCAAGCTTGTAATAGCTGCTATAAAGTGATAAAGACTGAAATCAGTTAGCTTGCTTTGTATAGTAAACTCTTAGACTTTATATTATGGACGAGTTACGCGTGTAATTCTACTAAGAAACATTTCTGCCACATTTTGAAGGGGGGAGGTAACATGAAATCCGCAACTTTGGAATTTATATTTAGAACTTTTCTAAAAGATTCTAAATTCGATTGTTATAAATCATGAAAGTAGTCTCGTGTGAACCCCAAACGTGATAAGTTCGAAGTAATTGTTCCGTAATTATAGACTGTCTCATTTAGCGATAAGCTATAAAATTTTATGGAAATGCACATGATTAATTGGTCTTATAACGTGGCAGAGGGAAATTCTACCGCGAGACTAGTCCCTATATAAGTAGTCTCAGAGTAAACTTTATATTGAAATGTAGACCACCATAGAACCTTGTCACAATCACCTGTACAGACGTCATCAAGATTCGGTGATTCATAACTACAAATAGGGAGTCGCTAGTAGTAGTCTGTGAATCCACTAGCTCGTAGCATATGAATAGATCGTAGCTAGTAGATTGTGCGTACTTAGCTGGCCACGTGACTTTGCCATTTTGTGAACCTCTGATATGTTTTTTTGTTATTAAAACAATACTTGAGATAACATTAAAGTAAATCAATTGACATTGGCAGAATTGCAGTGCTAAACTATATGATATGAATAGATAATAATAGTAAACTATAGAAACGAAACTATGGTTTAACCAACACGAGATTGGTAGGCGTATCTTGACTTTTAACGCGGGAGTTTCGTTTCTATGGTGTACTATTATTATCTATTCATATAGATACACTTGTCAGGGCGCCCGAGCGCAATGCAAACAAACGAAGTTTCATCCTATTTCCAATAATAACCAATTATATTAAATACAATCTAGAAAACAATATCTGTGTTTATACCTTGTCAGATTTCTGTTTAAATATTTAGTTCCAATGCTAGGATTAATTTAAGATTTGTATGGACATTTTTGAGCCACGGAACTAATAATTTTAACGGAAATGGTCACTAGTCAATATTGGTTTCTAGATGGAGTTAACAACATACATTTTTTTGTTACTTTATTTATTAAATTTCCAAACAAGGATGTAACTTCGTTTTGTATAGAGCGCTTTTTTCGGAAAACTACAAATAGCTTGTTCTATTTATAGTTTCTGACCTTGACCTTCAATTTAAATTGAGTTACACAGGCCGGTGCTCCTGTAGTAGTAATTAACTAGGTAACTAAATCGGTTCGCTTGTATGAAGTGGGTGTGCTTTTAGGTTTAAAGTCAGGTTAAAGTTCAAAATTATTTTCTGAAAGGTCGCTTTATTCAACTTCCGCAACCATAGTCCATATACAGGGTGTTACAAAAGTAAAAATAAAAATTTTTAATTTTTTAGGGGATTGTTTAGACCATCAAACTGAACAACTTTCACTATGGGACCAACATCGAAATCGCAAAAAAAGAAATCACCTGTCCCATACATTTAGCTCGAGTAGATTTGTAGTTTAGTATGGAACATCAGATTTTTTTTTCGCGATTTCGATGTTGGTCCCATAGTGAAAGTTGTTCAGTTTGATGGTCTAAACCACCCCCTTAAATGTTTATTTGTATTTTTGTAACACCTTGTATAAATATGGACTGACCCTTAGTCTAAAAGTAGAGCTTCCCACTAAAAAGTGTGACCTTTGAAGAGGAACCACGGAGTATAAATAAAATAGGAGACGACGGGACAAGTCTCAAATCGTTACGTAACCACAGATTAATAATATGACGTAACTCTGCAGTCACTAATTTTCTTATCATAATTTAAACTCAATGACATTCTTATACACAAGGACTTCGCATCACGCATTAACGGGACCGCTGAAATGTGCTTAATTGTTTTACATTACTGCTTTGTGACAGAGGGCATTTGAAAGGACTAGAATGTTAACGGCAATGTATGACAGCCGAGCATGACTGAGTCATACTAAGATTACATTAGAAAGTATTGTAAAAGACTACCGATTGCCGTTTAGATATTATTGTAAGGTACGAAATTAATTAAGTGATTGCCGTTTATTTCCATACTGTCATGTTTATTGCCTAAGTTCAATACCCATACGTAATAATGAGACTGTCTAAAGTTACCATACAAAGCTATAAGACCGATAAAAATTAACCTTTTTTATTCTGGTCTATAGCTTTGTATGACAACTTAAGACAGTCTTACTATTACGTAATGGTATTGAACTAAGGTGAAGAACATGACAGTATAGAAAAAAAAGAGTAACATTGAAAATTGTATGAGTTTCAAGACCGTGTTTCAAAATTTTCATTAATATCCAGCAAATCCAATAAAATAATTTAAATTCGTTTGCATTGAGCGCGCTAGATGGTGTATAGTATACTCTTAAAAACAAGAATGGAACTGAAAGATAGTGACAGCTGAAAAACTGATGATTTTCATAACTTCTTTTTCAAGACTTCGAGAGTTCAATACCAAAGTATATTATAACATTGCGCATAAAAATTGTTAAGATTCAAATAGATAAGTTTTTTATAAAAAATTTATAGGCAAGTAATAAAAGATGATTGATCGCAAATGCAGGAAACATTTATCGTCTGTAGTAAACATAAATAAACACAGTGGGTATAGTGTTGACGTAGGTATATTTATTCAGCAGTAACAAAACAACACTAGATTTAAATACAGTCGTAGGTATATCGTCCCCTTAGACGCGGTTCATACAGAAGAGACGTGTGGCGATGACGGATAGTCAAAGTAATACAATTATAAACCTTATAGTATGTAGCATAGCGTTGTTTGGAGAATTGCGCCCGCGCCTCCAGGTGACGTCACTTGGAGGCGCGGGCGCGACTCTCATTTAGGACAAAAACGACGCTGTGCTACGTTCTATAAGGTTTATATTGTGTTACTTAGATTATCTGCCACCGCCACACGTCTCTTCTATGTAAACCGTGGCTTAAAGGGAAAAATCAATAACCGATGTTTGGCGAAAAATAGTTATTAACACCACTTATATCTGAATAACTTCCTGTATATTTCTGGTGCATTTACGTTTCAATATCTGCTATCATACTTTCCGTGATACGATGGTGGAAAAGTCAGTAAGTACAACTCTTTATTTGAATTCAAATATTAAAAATAACTAACTCGAGCTTTATTTCCATCCAATAATAACTAATGGCAGTTAGTGTCTTAGTTAGTGACCTATAAAAAATCTATAAAAGTATTGTAGCACTTTTTAATTTAGGATTATTGAGAAATCTTTACTATTGTGATGAGCCACTAAACAGTAAAAACATGGTAAACGGTCCATCTATCCATACAGGAGACCGATTGCTAATTTAAAACATCGAAGTTCTATTCTTATCCAATTTAAGTTCTAATCACATTGCAATCCAATTACTATTCAACTGTGCTGAATTCCGCATCGTGCTAAACTCTATGTAACTGTAACTGTAAACGGCTCTGTGGCTGTCATGAGCTGCACCGCGATTAGCGCAATACCAAATGTATCAAAAGTTATGGTTCGTACGTAGTCCAGTCACAGTTCAATCACCGAATATTTACCGCGATTGCAGCCCAGATACGTGTACATACAGGCTAAACATTTTAGGTAAGCATGGAGATTAATATACTCGCTTTAATTTTTTCTTCTTCAACGAGTGCTTAACAAATGGCGTCTCATTTATTTCAAGGTCCGTTTTATTACAGCTAGCAGTGCAGGCTGTAACTCACTTCACTTTTTGGAATGTCTTCTTTTCTTTTTATATGATCCTCGCACTCTTCGCCCGATTTTCACGATGAAAGTAACTGTTAAATGACTATTCAGTAGGAAAGAGAAGTGTACGTTTTAGATACCTAATGATATTTGTCAAAATCATAGAAAAAGCGACCTAGACGCTGTTTAAATAGTCTTAAAAATACATTAAAGGCCTAAGAGGAGAGGGTTAAGACTTCGCTGGTAAACAGTTCAAAGTTCGCGCCCTAATGAAATTCTTGTTATTTCTTGACAAAGGCATGGACATTACAGGGACAGCCTGCATAGTTGGGTTTGGTTTTTGGCGTGTAACTTAGGTGCTGTTACGTTCGCAGATGTTTGTTTTACAGAGTAGGTCAGAACTATAGCTAATTTTGTTACCTCTTCATAAACCTCTTTACCTTAGCTGCGTGCTCTTCCAATCCCATAGTAAAGGTTTATTGCCATTGTAACCCGAGCGCATACAAACGAATTTTCACCATATTTTCAATACTAACCAAATAAAGTAAATGTAATTTTTGAACATGATCTAGAAACGAATTTCTGTGTCTGTATTTTGTCAGATTTCCTTTAAAAATATAGTTTCAATGCTAGTATTAATCTGACAATACATGCACTCAGAGATTCGTTTATAAAATTGTGTTTAAAAAATGTCGTTCGTAAAAGATTCGTTTATAAAATTGTGTTTGATGAATATATAAAATAGGACGAAACTTCGTTTCCATACGGATTAGTTTACTTACATTTCTTCTATCAGCATAATATTTCTTCTACAGTGTAGGTAGTAGCCTTATTCCTCCCAGTATTATTATTCAGTAGATAGTACATAAGCTACCTTTTGTATTTAAAATAGTACATATTAATTTCGTAACATTATTAAATAGGGTATTTGATAGCCTGTAAAATATAGGATCTATTGATGGCATCCGTATTGAATATGAATTTTGGAAACCAACTATTTAATCAGTTAAGAAAAATACTGGATATTTCAAGAGAAAATCGACAAAGAAAAAAATTTTTTTGTCTACTTTAGTCACGTGATGATTGTAAACGACTGTGATTGGCCGAATGGTTGATGACGTCAACTGCTTGTAAACAGTAGCGTGTAGAGTGTGAGTGTCGTACAAAGTTTACGTCATCGTGACGTCACCTGGTTGTTGTCAGGAAAAGCGTTTTTGCGGGTTATTTAAATGTCATTTTTTTGTTTTCGTTTTTTCTTGCACTATAAGTAATGGAACGTAAAATATACATTTTCTATAGAGTCCCTAGACATCAGTGATTAATGTAGAACAGTTTTTAAAATCCTGTCAATTACCCTATTATAGGGCTTCCCAAAAGACACACCCGGGGCAATGTGCAAGCACCAAAATGCTAATTAGAAAATCTCATTATCACGATGCATGGCAAGTCGAACTCAATACCTACGATGCCATCGAATCGAAAGAAGAAGATAATTAAATTCTAACAGTTGCACCTAAACGCATAAGCATAAGCATATGCTCACGTCTATATTCCCCGAGGGGGTAGTCAGAGATGTTCTGAAACCTCAGAACATCCACGTTTCACCAGTAGTACCGAAACTCTGTCCAGTGTGACGGGGGGTGAGCCGGTCGCCACATAATGGACAGTGGGTACAATACATGCCTCGAAATTGAAGCATGCAGGTTTCCTCACGATGTTTTCCTTCACCGAAAAGCCAGTGGTGTTACAAATCGTACATAAATTCCGAAAAACTCATTGGTACGAGTCGGTTTGGACGGGGATCGAACCATCGCCTCCTGCACGGAAGGCAACTTTACTCGCCACTGGACCACCACGGCTTCACCAAAAAAAGGAGCTAAATACTAATTGAATGTTGCAACGTAGTTGTGTATTGTTTCAAGCTCGAATTTGCGATTTAAATGTCTTTCATAAAATATAATCTATGCGGCTGACAGAATGCGCCAAAAATTTTAAAGTTCTCGTGTCCGCAATAGACTATAATTTATGTATTTTATTCCAACATTCATTAAGTACTGCTCTACATAAGAGTATTTGCATTAAACATTTGAAATTGAAAACTGTTGGCGACCCATTACTCTCATTATATTTCATTAGATGGAGAAATCTTTATTCTCTCAATTTCTTTATTTAGTCTTAAATAGTATATGCTCAGGACTACATTCTTCGATGAGATATTGTAAATACCATATTAAACAGGATCCTTCTAAATTATACTGACGGTTTTTAAGCGGATGAACAGAACTGAACAACTTTCTCTATGGGACCAACATCGAAGTTGCGTCAGTTGTTCCATACAAAACCGCAATCCTACTCAACCCAAATGTATGAGAGAACAAATAATTTTTTTTATAATTGGATGTTGGTTCCATTGAAAAATTTATAGAAATGGAATGAGACCAATGGATCGCCCACAGTTTTTTCACTCTTAGTCCTTCATTATGTTGTTCAGTTTGATGGTCTGAAACACCCCCTAAAGTATGGAACGCATTTAAGTTTACACCCTGTATATCTGCATTACACTAGCAGTGCCCAAACTCTGTCAAGTGTGACAGGTAGCGAGCCTATCGCCTCTTTAATAAATGGTAAATGGACACAATACACAAACATGTAGGTTTCCTTCACGGAAAAGCCAGTGGTGTTACCGAATTGCATATAAGTTGCTAAAACTAATTGGTACGAGTCGACCTAGATGGAGATCGATATCCGAATATGCAGGGCGTTATTGTTAACAGCTGTATTACTTTACAAGTTGATTGTACTCGTACTAACGATACTGAACAACTTTCCCAAAGGAACCTAAGGGAAGTTCGCAGAAAATGTCCCTTTACCTGCACTGAGAAAAAATGCTACGTATACGTAGCCCGTCGCAGCTTATACGTAGCCCGTCGCAGCTTACGTACCACGTAACTTACGACGCGATACTGATTACGAGGGTTGTATCAGTATTTAAGTTGTCTCGTACTTCACAATGAAGCTTCATTATAAAGTACGAGACAACTTAAATACTGATTACGACGCGAAACTGATGCAACACTCGTAATCAGTATCGCGTCGTAAGATACGTGGTACGTAAGCTGCGACGGGCTACGTATACGTAGCATTTTTTTCTCAGTGTGGATTTGTGTAAATCCATATTCTATCTGTGTGTCAAACATCAAAATTCGATTAACCATTTATGCGTGATAGTCAATCCAAATAACATCCAAGCATAGTCACGAAAATTCAGATTCAAAATATTTTGTAGGATGACATTCAAAATACACATTTCACTAGCGCCCACGCGCTGTCCAGTTAATAAAACATGTATTGGAAAAAGTCGATCTTTCTATCCATTAAAATATGGATGACAGGACTTGAAAAACTCGCTATAACACGTTAGGTTCAATTAGTTTTGAAATAACTGCATCGAGGTCAACGTTGTAACGATACTGTATTTTCAGTTTTTCAGGCATACGATATCGGTTTAATCGAATCTTTGCAAGTTTATTCGTCACTAGTCCTCGATAGTATCTTTTACGTCGGAATATTGTAACGATTTGGTCATAGTGTATGATGATGATGGACTAACAAAAAAATTATTGATAAAATACAAACAAATTGCTATAAATAAAAGTGGTCATCTCACGATGACGATGTGACTAAAAGAAAAAGTTTCCATAGTTTTATTTGTGAGCGAATATTTTATTAAAAATATTCTTCTTCTGAACTATATTTCAGATGGAGTCACGTTGCAGGTACTGACCCGAGCACTTGTCTCGCGTGGGTTTCGAACGTCGCGATTTTGCCTGCCACGAGGCTCTGCAATCCTCAATCTCTTCTTGTTCTTAATCAAAAACTATCCCCGAGATTGGGATAGATAGTCTCATAAACTACTCGACACTGGCGGAAATGCAGTGCTAGCGCACAAGTAAGAGTCCATTAAGTATAAATAAAAAATTTCCAGCTTTAGGATTATTATTATAAATCTGTCATCATATCGCAATATGTCCAAAAATTTAGGAGGTAATTGAGGTGGGGTATACTCGTACATACAGAATGGAATTTATTTAATATTAAAATTACATTTAAACTTACAGAACAATTTCCAAAATTAGACTATAAGGGTTTGTTCGTTTTTTTAATTGTTCCTTGTTTGACCACAGACCCCTTAAAAAGATAGTAGTTGTAATAGAGTTGCAAATCACCCTGAAAGGTCGGTACGGTATTTGTAAAAATATATAATAAAAATTCTGTCCTGTTTGCTACCGTAATACTCCTTACGAAGCAATTTATATTTCCACTTTAGTCAGGGTACCTACCTACCTAACAATCAGAGAGGAAATGTCAAAAGCAGATGTCAATTTACTTAGAGCACATCTTTAAACATGCACATATTTCCTTTGTTAACTCTAGACCTTTGAAACTCGAGTCTCCCGAAACGTACAGGATAATGCATTCAAAATTCCGTGCCGACATATCGATAATATTACACTAAATGTCATCGAGCATCCATTTCTCGCTAGTCCGCGCTTGATGCGTGATTGCCCTAGCTGTCCGAGCAAATTGAATTCTGTAAGCAAATGTCTTCTAGTGATGTGGAATTTATCGACTGTTGCTGATGGAAGTCTTTTGTCAGACTAAAATTATATTAAATATAAACTCGTCCCGAGTTTATATTTAATATAAAGGCACAGGCGGTTCGAGGTAGCCTCAAAAACTTTACAAGGTGCAAAAACGAACTATATTTATTGACTGTTATAGCAAAGGCTGTAGCATATTAAACTTCTCAGAAAAAAACGGGTGATATTGAAGACCACTTTATTAGCTTATGTCAAAAGCCTATTTTTTAAAGTTTATTTGTTAGATATAGCAACTCTACAGTTAGATACATTGAAAATTATTTCTTCCTATATTATTTAAGTCCTTGATAATCCGGCTAGAAAAGTCATTAATCTATGTAAGTGTGTGTAAATTCATTAATATTTTTTTCACAAATGCAAATGACGAATCATAAAACTTTATACTCTTATTTATTATTACTATTCTATTATTATTCTTATCTCAATAATCTTCCATCCTTATTCGTGAGAAAAAGCCTTTCCCCACTCACTGCAAATTAAGTAAACAAGTATTTAATGACACACTTTATTTTTTCCGATAAGTACAGCATATCGATATCAGTAGGTACATCACTAACGCACTCAACAGTAAAGCTGTCGACACGGGCCCTCGAGAGCGAGTGCAATATGATTTGACACGATATGCACATGACTAAATACATTATGTTCTGTAAATAGGTCGGCTACGATTTTTTACATAGCACATTTCGTAGATAAATATCAACCTATATGATACTATAAGTACCTACTGTAGCCCCGCTTGGTTTATAGGGTTCGAACGGAGCAAAAAGAAAATCAGCTGTTCCATACTAAACTGCAATGCCTACTTGACTTTTTCGCTCCGATCTGTTTGCTCCCATAGTAAAAGTTGTTCAGATTGATGAGTAGACTCTAAGTTTAAAAGGATGCTTATGGCCTCAATTTCACCCTATTTGTTCAATGGTCATAGTGCTGAATTTATTGTGTTGTCTTTCTTTGGTACACACGGCGACACATCAAGCTTTACAAAACCAAAATAAGCTGACCGCGCGTTGTTCGTGTAACGTATAACGCCGCGCGGCCAGCTTATGTTGGTTTTGTATAGCTTGATTTGTCGCCGTGTGTACATGTCAACCGCTCGAGATGACATTTAATTCCAGCTTCCTGCACTTCTCTAATTGATTTTCCATTCCTGTTTCGTTTAGGATTAGTTCGAAATAATTACCTACCTATGTTGTTTTTTGTGCAAAGCAAACAATTGTTGTTAAACTTTTGTACCTACTTTTTTGGTGGTTTTATATCAATTAACATAATTTTATCGAAATAAAGGTTTGATGCCAGTTCCCTAAGCTTAAATACTTCTTTCTTGATCGAGGTGATCGACTCAAGGGATTGAAGACGTGCCAACAATTCTAAACTTTATGAATAGTCACTTAATTATATCGCATCCCGAAAGGGATTGGATGATTTATGATTTTTCTTATGCATTGGCAAAAGCCTGGCCACCTATCACCACATAAAACGAAATTCGATCCTGAAACCTTCAATAAAAGCCTTGCTACATACTACTTAGCATAGCATATGCTCACGACTATATTTCTCGAGAGGGTAGTCAGAAATATTCTGAAACCACAGAACATCCACGTTTCACTAATACGGAAACTCTGTCCAGTTTGACGGGGAGTGAGCCCGTCGCCACTTGTAATAGACAGCGGGTACAATACATGCCTCGAAATTGAATCATGATGTTTTCCTTCACCGAAAAGTCAGTGGTGTTACAAATTACAAATCGTACATTTATTCCGAAAAACTCATTGGTACGAGTCGGCTTGGACGGGGATCGAACCAACGCCTTCTGCACGGCGAGCAGGGTTACTCGGCACTGGACCACCACGGCTTTGACACGCTTAAAAACGATAAAATAATTGCGAGTTGTTATAAAGTTTCAAACTACTCCGACCATAGAATAAATAATAGCCCCCTACCCCTTCTCTTATGATCGACTCACCTCTGACTAACTAAACTCAAAATAAATCGCACTTTCGACCATATTCTCAGCGCTTTATTAGGCATGTTTTACAACGTAACGGCCGGTTTTCAGGAGTCCAATTTTTATTTACACACCGCGCTTCTTCACATACCTACTTATCTTTATAAGTTTAAATACATTGTATTGCATCCACCCAAACTGCATTACAATAATTCTCAAACACAAACTTAATAAAATTAAGTCAACAATTTATAGTACCTATAGTGATGTATATTGAAATAGAAATCATTTATTATGTCACTTTATAGCAAAATATTATTTATTGTGGAAATCCGGTACACCTGCGATCCGACTAATAGGGAATGTAAAGTGTTAAGCTGATTCCTAGCTTTTAGTTCGATTACCTAGTACAGGCCACGTGTGCCTCCAAGCTAGGCATGGTGCGTAGGTAAATTTTTGCGTTGTGTGTTATTTTTGTTTGTGGTTGTTTAACGTGGATATTCTTTGTTTCAGAATATCTCTGAATACGTTGTGAGCATATGCTTTATGCTTTTTTCAGTGTCAATTCCACCGACAAGAAGAAAGTTCTTAAATAAGATGATGATAATGACTCTGGCTTTAGGAGGTAAAACCCTTTACCAAATTCCAACAAAACATCACGTGTCGAAGTTTAGCAACGCAACACGCTGTCAAGTCTTAACCAAGCGTAAGTAGAACAGGCCTACTCAAACATTCCTGCCCACCAACATACCTGCCTGTCTACTTAACTTAGCCACGGTCACATAGTTCCTGACTCTAACTAACTTAGTCTAACTTTACGGCTAGTTCCGTAGTTGTTTAGAGTTATTAATACATGGTGAGAGATTCCTTTGAGAGTTAGAAGTGAAATATGGGCTGGAGAGTGAGCTTTGGTGTGAATATTCCTTTTTTCACAAAAAAGTTACCTCTGAAGAATTTGTTTAGCATTTGTTTAAATATTAAATTAATCAACACCATACGGATCCTTCTTAATATGCTGCAGGTTTTTATGAAGATGATCAGATCATCAAAATGAACAACTCTCTCCGTGGAACCAACATCGAAATCGCGAGAAAAAAATCTGCCTTCGCATATGAGTGGGTACAGTAGGTTTACTGTTTTGTATGGAACAACCGTTTTTTTTTCGAGATTTTCTTTGTTGTTCAATAGAGAAAGTTGTTCAGTTCAATGTTTTGATCATCCTCTTAAATAACCGTCAACATAAGTATTAAGAAAGACCGTAATATATATTAACTTAAAACTAACTTTTACCCACAGCTTGTGCCGCTTAAGAGCATCGGTGGCGCGTTGCGGAGAGGTATGAACACTCAATCATGAGGCCCGGGTTTGAATCTGCATGGACAAAATGCCATGGACCAATGAGTTTTTCTAACTCTCAAACGGTGAAGGATAACATCGCGTGGAAATCTGCATACGCTGAAGAAGAAATTTTGATGTGAATGTGAAGTTTAGCAATCAGCATTGGGCACGCGTAGTGGACTAACGCCCAAACACCCTCCATGACGGTAGACCTGTGCCCTGCAGTACGACGTATATGTATAGGCTGAAAATGTTATGTGCTGCGTCCTATGAAATACATAGCTGGGGCAAGTCAGATGTGATAACGTAATACCTACTGATGAACACATTTTTTTCAGTGCAATCAGAAATAAATATCTTGGACATTTTCACACAAATTATCTAGTCATATTTAAAGTACCAGAATCTAGCCTGGACTTGTGTTATGATGACTAGACAACGATATAGAATACATATATAGATACAAACATCCATGACTCGGGTACAAATATTCATATTCATCATACAAATATTTGTCCCTTACGGGATTCGAACCCGCGCCCCTCGGCACAGCAGGCAGGTTCACTACAGACTGTGCTATCGGGCCGTCTAAATAATATTATAGTATTTTTCATATTGTTTTCTTAATTTTTTTCTTGCAACTGGGACCCGTCGTAGATATAGAGTCATATTTATCTTTAATCTTTAAGTATAAGAAACTGTATTAGAAGCAGAGAAGTGTGTCATTAAATTAAAGATATTTAAAAAAAGATACGATATTATGGTTTTTAGGTGTCCCTGATTCCAAATCACAATTTTTTTTATTTTTTGTAGGTATGTCTCTTTGTTTGTGTATTTGTATGTTTTTTCGAGCATCACGAAAAAACTACGGAACGGATTTAGATGAAACTTTATTTTTTGCTGAAAGCTCATAATTTTATTAAAATCTGGTATATGATTTAAACTTTTTAGTAAAAGCTAGTTGTTGATGGAGTTAACAACTTACCTCTGTAAAGTAAATTGGCAGAAAAGAAACCAAGTAAAGGCTTCTTTTTTTCGAAAATATAAATCTTTGTTTTCATGAATATGTAACTAACAAATTAAGAATTCGTTTTATGTTAGGTTCTCAAAAATTGTGTGTAATTTTCGATCAACTATACAATAGTTAGTACTTAAAGAGTTACTATGTAAGACGTCTTTATAAAAATAAATTTTTTGAAAATAATTGTTAACTTTTCATAGAAATTGGCCGCGAATCAGTTTTAACGTTTTGATGAAGAGTCAGTTTGTTTTCTTTGATTCATAAGTTAAAGCACGTTCAAAAATTTCACCAAATTTCACTTTACTGTTAAAAACATTGGAGTCTAAAAATAAAAGAAACGTAAAGAGATATTACTTTCATGACAAATGACGTCATAAATCAAAATGTTCCGGCGCGGTCTCTGGGACCCTCTTGGGACTTAATGATACTGTTTTTTTCTGAAAATGACATTTGCGATAACATTCTTAATTAGGGCTACAAACACTAGATGGCACTGGCACCACAAACATGATAGGTATCTCATATAACAAGAATTCAACGTTATAAATGATGTCGCAACGAAACCAACATAAAACTACATACCTACATAATTCTGACGCCAATTTTCCATGGGAGCAGGCAGAGACTATAACTTGCCTAACAAATCCTATATTAATTTCCTATCATGGATTTGTGGATATGGAATGTTTAGTATCGTATGTGAATCAGGCCTTCATATCACTACAACAAACAAACGAAATGATGTATGTATGTATATGCTCACGACTATATTCCCCGAGGGTAGTCAGAGATGTTCTGAAATCTCAGAGCATCCACTTTTCACCAGTAGTACCGAAACTCTGTCCAGTGTGACGGGGGGTGAGCCCGTCGCCACTTATAATGGACAGTGGGTACAATACATGCCTTGAAATTAAAGCATGCAGGTTTCCTCACGATGTTTTCCTTCACCGAAAAGCCAGTGGTGTTACAAATCGTACATAAATTCCGAAAAACTCATTGGTACGAGTCGGCCTGGACGGGGATCGAACCATCGCCTCCTGCACGGCAGGCAAGGTTACTCGCCAATGGACCACCACGGCTTATTAAACGAAATGATTAGGTGAATCAATTCTACCTAATGTTATGTATTTGCATAAGCATATGCTCACGACTATATTCCCCGAGGGGGTAGTCAGAGATATTCTGAAACCTCAGAACATCTACGTTATGTATTTGAAGCATATAAATTTGTTAGGCAGCATATAGGTAGATATCTGCTCGAATCTGCGGTACCAACCAACTGAACTAAAGCAACGCTGCTGTTAAAAAAAATACTATTGTGTATCAAGATATATAAGATATACAACGCGTTAATGAGTAAGCGCAAAAATGCATACACCTCAACCGATTTATAACAAAATAATTAGATTGAAACAATAATTTCGTTAGTAAAAATTTAAAGTTATTCGCATTTTAAGTTTTCAGGCAAAAATTATTTGTTATCATTTCAGTAATGAATGAAAGCGCTAACGTGCTCATGGATACATTTTAAGAATCTTGTTTTGGTAGTAAGTAGGGTGAGTGTGCCTGTGCAGTGGGTTGAGATCGAATTCAGTATACAGAGTCCTTCTTAATATGCGGACACTTTTTTAAGGGGGTGACCAGACCATCAAACTGAACAACTTTCACTATGGGACCAACATTGAAATCGCGAAAAAAAAATCAGCTGTCCCATACATTTGGCTCGAGTAGGTTTTCAGTTTTGTATGGGACAGCTGATTCGCGATTTCCATGTTGGTCCCATAGAGAAAGTTTGATGGTCTGATCATCCTCTCGAAAAAGTGTCAGCATATTAAGTTGGACCCTATATTTGAAATTCAACAAACAAATTATTTAATATTTTGAAAATAAAAATCCTAAGTTGGTTTCAACTTATGATAATTCGATTCTGCTCTCGATTCTAAACAAACTACTTTCTAGTTTTGCGTTTATTTATTAACACGTTGTATATAACCTGACAAATGATCGTAGCTGAGATATTTGACTCTAAAGGTTCATGAAAAAGTAACGAAAACTTTTAAGAATCAACTCAATTTCAATCAATCAATCGATACATATTTAGTCAGCAAAATCTACCGTAAAGAAATACATAAGATACAAAACAAGACGGTCTTAGCGCTAAAAAGCGATTTCTCCCATACAGCCTTAGAAGTTATTTGTACCTTAATAGCACAGCTCCGATGCAGCCTAGCAATGAATGTGATATTTTTTAATGTATTTTGAAAGGTCCTCTAAAAACCTAGGTAAGTTTTATTACTGGCCGATCAACAACAAAAATGAAAATGTTTCTCCATACAACCTTACTCATACCCATTTATATGATTTTTATGAGCTGGATAGAGGAGACTAATACCTTTCTGTTATAAGACAATACTTTACTCTATTCTCTACAAATCAATATCATTTCAATTAATTTATATACGCGACTCGCCTTTACGCTACGATTTTAACAGAGGTTCTTCTTTCGCCTCATCCACAATAACAAACTATCGAATAATGCACATTTGTAGCAAGCTTTGACTATTTATATGTGGTTACGCGTGTAATTCTACTAACAAACATTTCTGACACTTTTTGCGGGGGGCGAGGTAACATGAAAATCCGCAACTTTGAATTTTATTCCCCATAACTTTAGATTCTAATTTTGAATGTTAAAAATCATGAAAAGTAGTCTCGTGGGAACCCCAAACGCTCTAAGTTCGAAGTTATTATTTCGCAATTATAGGCTGTCTCATTTAGTGATAAGGTGTAAAATTGAATGTAAATGCACAAGATCAATTGTGCTTATACCGTGGCAGAGGGGAAATGCTACCGCAAGGCAAGTCCTTATAATAATTAGTCAAAGGTAGCAAGGCATAATTTGTGTATTTAGCGTTCCAAGATAGAAATATCAAGTGGTTATACAAGCCTCTAAAATCGTCAACAGCATCTCAACCTCAAATCAAATTTAAAGTAAATCTTTATAATCATCTTGGTAATGACCCTCCATTCCCTGCCTCATTCCCTAGCAAATTTACCCACCGTCCACAGCCTCTGGCTTCTCATTTGCTTAGGTGGAAACAGGCCCGGACTAGCTTTACGGGCAACCCGCTGCTTTGTTGGACCGCTGGAGCAGTAGTACCAGGTTTATAACTCTTACAGGTGTCCTGCACAGTTGACGAAATTATGTTGACCAATCAGGATGTGCCACCGCGATTATTGGCTGATTGTTTAGCGCCCTTTTCACTGCTATCCGCCTTTGCGCCCTGTGATTACTAAATGATTTCGGGTTTTGACGGGGAGATTAACGAGCGGATTTATTTTCCTGGTAGCACTCTACGGCCCTATTGAACTTTCCAAATCATGCCGATTTTGGCATTAGCTCCACAATCGAGTTATAATGTAGCAAAATCTCGGGCTCGTTTCGCTTGCTCCTGGTTTCAGATCGTATTCCTGCTATCTACCTCGCCATATCGGGAGGCCGACTGTCTCTATAATGCCCGGGCCGGTATCATGTCCAAGTCCGGCCCTGGGTGGAAACAGTAATGAACACTTGAGCATCTCTCAGGCTACGATACAATTTGGTAGGTATAAGCACGTATAAGCAACTGAATAGGCAGCTTTTCAAACCTTTTTGAATTATGATCTCAAAATTAATTTAAAAACTCTGCTAAGCTTTCAACTCCGTTGTAATTGATGAATTTCATTTTGTTACATAAACTCGCGACCGGAATCCATTTTGGAGTAGTCAGAATATTACCTACAACTAATAATTGCCTTTATATTTAATTACACAAACAATCTAGAAACAAATTTCTATGCTTGTATGTTATCCGATTTTAGTTAAAATTAACAGTTTCAATACTAGGATTAATTTAAGATTTGTATGAAAATTTTCGAGGCACTGTAACTTTAAAACTATACATTTTAACGATATATGATGATAGAGCAACCTTTACCATATTATAGAAACTGGCCAAATGTGAGTCGTCTCCCGTTAAAAGCCCCGGAGAAAAAAAATTTGTCGTAAGTTAATATTTTGTGTGGTGATATGGTACGGAACCCTCAGTGCGCGAGTAGCCCGACTCGCAATTGATCGGTTTTTTAAAGAAGTGATGTATCGTTTCGAAGTAATTAGTAATCTTTGACATTAAGTGTCTAAGTTAGAAAAACTAATTGGTACGTAGGTTTGGGCATTTGAGCCCGGTCACTCGTGATTGAGTGCCCATACGTCTCCGGGACTCGCTAACGATATGAACACCTCGTGTTTACGTTTAAAGGAAGTACATGGAAATAAAATAAATAAGGGAACACGTGTTTCGTTAAGAGGGTGCCGAGCCTCCAGTGCTGCCTACAATCGTATTTTTTAAATTTCTTAACTTATAAAATTATTGGCGTAGTGTAGCTTCGGTGTTGGAAACGATCACCGAAGTTAGCAACGTCAGGTCCGGTCAGTTTTTGGATGGGTGACTGCAGTGGTATTTCATCTCGAGTGTTTCCGTGCTTCGGAAGGCCCGTTAAGTAGTTGGTCTCGGATAGTTCCGTCAGATAGCGTTGTCACTATTAGTTAAGCCAGGTCAGAGGCCAATTAAGACGGCTTGACAATTCTCTAACAGCACGTTGACCATTAACTTGCCTCCACCAACACGCACTGGGACCGCGTGGTGGAGTATGTCCCACTCCCTCTCATTCGTGAGAGGAGGCCTTTGCCTTGCAATGGGATTCTAGAGGCTATTGCTTACTTTTTAACAATTATATAAAATTACCGATAAATAAGTATGTCACGTAGTAGTTACTGATGGTTCTCAATTTATGGAAACATTATGGGCTAATATGGTTTATGTTTGTAGTTGCTATCTTTAAAACCACCTTAAGTGACCGCTTTAAACACTATTTATAGTAACTACAAAACACTTAAAAAACAAATCCGTAATGTTCCGATAAATTGGGAGCCTAAAATAACTACAAAATTAAGTACAAAATGTTGTATAACAAAAAAATTCTCAAAGACTGAAGAAAAACTTCGCTGTCAGATCGAAAGTGTTCCGTTTTATTCTCGATTCCCTAATTTTAGGGAGCCATTTTGTTGATTCATTAATAGAGATCATGTTGGTATGAATATTAAAGACGTTTTGATATTTTGAATTCGTAGTTGCGTATTTATTGGTACTGAACTTTATCCAGCAAACATAATGCAAACCATAGACAAACATACATTTTCAAGTCAATGTGACATGTTTTGCTAAACTTTTAATATTTCCATCTACAGATTTGGGATTCAAGTTGCAGGGTTTGCCCCGAACACTTGTCTTTCGCGTGGTGTTCGCGCGGTTCGCGTTGCAGCCGTCCACGAGGCTCCGCAATCCTTCTCAGTTGTGTTCTTACCCAAAAACAATTCTCGAGATTGGATAGATACTCCCTCAAACCACTTGACACTGGCGGAAATGCGATGCTAAAGCACAAACAAGAAGTCCATTAATTATAAAAAAAAAAAAACTACAGATTTTTTGATGTACCTACTAGTCGTGGAAAACGACTCATGCGATTGAAAGCAGCACTGTAGGCTCGGTGCCTCCTTAAGTATAAAACGAAAACACCTCGCTTAATCGTGATTTCATAGGTTTCAGGAAATATACCGTTTTACGGTCAGGTTTACGGATTAAAATAACTTCGGTATCGTGGGATATTTATAAAACGAAGTATTAATGTTATACGAGAAATATTGAGCTCCTGAATCCAATAAATATAATTCTCTGCATGAACTATTCTATTTCGGGATAATTAAAGTCCTTAAAGTCTAAATCTAACTTGTAAACGTTGTGAATTCACGCGAATTCACATAGGCATAAAATATACAGTTTTTTAAGGTGCGTCCACATCTGGCGAACGCGCGGCGAATGCGCAGCTCGCGAGCCGCTCGCGATCTGCGCGGATGCATTTTATGCTCTTGCGTTTCTACAGCTCAGCTCGGGCGCCGTTCGCGAGCTGCGCATTCGTGGCGCACTCGCCAGATGTGGACGCACCCTTAGAGTGACGCGGTTGGCAAAAAATATGCTCACGACTATGTTCCCTGAGGATAATAATAGGTAGGTATTTTGAATATAGCATATTGACAATATCCACATTTCAGTTTTCACTACGAGCACTAATGTAGAGAGCCCATCGCCACTTTTATTCGAAAATCATCATTAGCCTGTAAACTTCCCACTGCAGGGCACAGGCATACCCTCAAGGAGGGTGTGGCGTCAGTCCACCACGCGTGCCCAACGCGGATTTGTAGACCTTACATACGTATCAGAATTTCTTCTTCTGTTATATCCATGTTTCCTCACGCTATTATTCTTCACCGTTTGGGGGCAGCCGGTACTACGTACATAAGTTAGAAAAACTCATTGGTACTCTTGTTGTCGGTGCGAATTCGAACCCGGACCCTCATGATTGAGTATATCCATACCTCTCTTCGACGATCATTCGAAAATACACGCTTCGGAATCACAACTTTATGACCAATATCAACTTTCCTACAACTACGTCAAACAGATTAGAGGAAATTTCGACACACGAACAGGTGGATATATGATTCCATGTGATAGATTTTTCTTTTTTGGTTTCGTTCAGAATATAGTAACGATACTAAAGCAATAATCACTCATCTTCATAACATAACATAACATAAATATTCTTTATTTGCACACCAAAAACATACAGTAACAAAACAGAACTTCATCTGATGTTGATGAAGACATCGATTTATCAGTGGACATCAGTCTATACTGATGTCCATAGCTAAACATAGTCTCTTCCAAAGCGCGCCACAAAACTCTGACCTCGGCCTTCCTCATCCAGTCACTACCAGCTACCTATCTTAGGTAGGTAAACTAGCAAGTAATGTTTAAAACCTTGTACATATACCAATCAGTACTTCAGTTCAGGTAAGGTACACACGGCGACACATCAAGCTAGAAAATAAGCTGGTCACGCTTAGGAAGTCGCATCGCGTGGCCAGATTATGTTCGTTTCGTATAGTTTGATGTGTCGCCGTGCGTACACACGGCGACACATCAACCTACCCATAGTTGGACCTTATGTCCATGCACATAGAGTTCAACTATGGGTAGGTTGATCTGTCGCCGTGTGTACATCAGGCAGTTGATTACGATGGTACGTTTGAATCTAAAATGGGCAGTTAATTACAAACTCGTCACCATGTTGTGGTATCGGAAATGCACACATGCGGGAACAAAATTGAGCTGTAGGGTTATTCATCGAACAATGTTTCATGGAATCAATATCGAAATCAACAATAGGTATTTTACCCTGATTAAGACAGTGGGGTTGCATATGCTATGTGGGCTAGCTTATTTTGGACTAAATCTGTCTTGAAAAAAATACTAACGAACTCTAAGATCTACTAACCGAATAGTACACTAAGTCACAATTGTTACTAAGATCAATATTTTCTGGAAATAATTAATTTTTGAATTTGAATATACCTACTATATTGAAAATATAACCAGTCTTCATTTGTATGGAGCGCGCCAACGGTAATATATAATTTCCTTAGGGCTAAACAAGTCAGTTTATTTCACAATATTTTGAAATGAAACCCGTAAGCGTAATCTTGCTTTGAACTACTACACATTTTGTTAAATCTTTACTAGTTCAGTAGGTAAGGTACAGTCGCCATCAGATATATCGTAGCACACAAGGTAGTCAAAAATATTTCTGAGCAGTGCTAATTTTCAATAAATTCTTTACGGCAAATGTCACCAATTCTATCTAAACATGTATTGTATCATAAATATCTGAACAGCTAATTTTCAATAATTTCTATACAATTTTATTATTTTTTTTTTTTTTGGCGACGGGCTCACCCCCCGTCACACTGGACTGAGTTTCGGTACTACTGGTGAAACGTGGATGTTCTGAGCCTTCAGAATATCTCTGACTACCCCCTCGGGGAATATAGTCGTGAGCTTATGCTTTATTTAAAATTGAAATATATTAGTAACGGAATAAGGACTTTTTTCCTAAACTGCTCAGATTTTTATGATCACCCTGACTGCGTTGATATATTTGATGTGCTAGGCGTTCAGATATTTTGATTGATTATGGATAAAGAAATTATTGAAAATGTTTGCTATGATATATCTGATGGCGACTGTACGACATTGAATACCACATTTTTACCTCTATTGATAATTGAAATGCAGCCAAAAATACTAGAGGAAATACGTTGAATGCCAAATATAAACAAACACAATCGACCTGTATAAAAACAGGGCAGGACTGACTGGTGCATACATTTGGGAGCAAGAAAAGGCAAATTGCAAACAGGATTTAAAAATACATTACAAATCGAAAACTTAAACTAAACGGGTATTTTTGGACCATTCTAAACCAAGAATTTTTAACAAAAATTCTGACAAACCACAAATAGAAAGCGTAGTTAGTTTTTTTTCTCTGAATACTGCAATAAAATTAAAATCATAAAAAATATCGAATTTGTTTCCTGGCTCAAGAATTTTTTTTAATGGCGTTATTAGCCCAGCCATACGATAGTAGCATGTGTGTATTATTCGCCATACATGCATTAATTAAAACAATGAAACTCAATACCATCTGGGATGGTCAGAGACTTTCTTACAGAGCAGTTAGTTAGAGCAGTACAGAGCCCAGTAATTTTACTAAGTTTTGTTAGTAGGGGTGGGGAGTAATTATGAATGGTACTTTTAAACTGCAGCCAGTACCATTTAGAGACAAAAAGACAATCTATAAACATATTTAAAATATATATATATAAATCCAAATTGTACCTTCCAGAAGGCTGAAAAATGTGAAAAAAAGGATTTTTAAAACGAGATAGATGCACAATTTTTTATTTGGGGCTGTTGCTGACGTGATTTTTTTAAATTTTGAAATACATTAGACCCGGCTCAAATCGTATAATGACAGAGCTATAACTTTTAAAATATTCCCTAAAGAATCCAGTAGTTTTAATTATTGTATAAACTATCTAATCTATGTTATAATAACTGATACGCATGTTTGATGCTGTACAGTATCTTTCTTTCTTCTTAGTTTGGTGTATATTAGCGAGGACCTTTAATTGGCCTTCTATCACTTATGATAATACTGGTTGGTCTCCCAAAATCAATATACAAAGTGTTAATGAAGTAACGCAAAACTAGAAAGTAGTTTGTTTAGAATCGACAGCTGAATCGAATTATCATAGTTTCAGCGTAGGTAATTTTTTTCAAAATATTTTTTTTTTTTTGTAAAAGTTAAAATTTACTGAAGTCGATCTCAACCCACCGCAAGGGCACAATCACCCTACTTACTACCAAAACAAGATTCTTAAAATGTATCCATAAACACGATAGCGCTTTCATTCATTGCCGAAATGATAGCAAATCATTTTTGTCTCAAAACTTAAAGTGCGAATAACTTTAAATTTTAACTATCAAAATAATGAAATTATTGTTTCAATCTAATTATTTTGTTGTAAATCAGTTGGGGTTTTGCGCTTATTCATTAACACGTTGTATAAAAACAATGTAGATGTTATGGCCCCATCGGTCATTTCTCAGTCCGGCCCCGCCCAGCATCAAACACACTGGGTGTATTGGCAATAAATTTACGCCATACGGAGCCACTGACATCGTAAATTTTACCAGTTACCATTCATTTCGTGTTCTCATACATTTTTTGTGAAGGAATTTCATTAAGTTCCTTGTTTTTGTAAGGGATTCTGATCGAGTTTTACGGCTTGTATGTCCTTTATGTTTCTGTGGTTAACAAATTTTGTAATTACAGGAAATTTTGAAGCTTTCAGGGATTTTTCTTTTAAAATGTGTGTTAGGTAATTTTTTGTTTGTTCATACAACCTGTATAGATTCCTTTTAAATAATACTGACGGGTTGATCATACCATCAAACTGAACAACTTTCTCTAAGGGACGAACATCGAAATCGCGAAAAAATATATGTGGAATTTGGGTCCAGTCAGTTTAGTTTTGTATGGTACCTACAAAAGATTTTTTTTTGCGATATCAATTTTGTTCTCGTAGAAAATGTTGTTCAGTTTGATGATACCATCATCAGCATACTAAGAATGAACCTGTATAGAGTCTTTTCCACGTGACACTGTATGCTCGTAAATCATCACAAATGAGAAATTTTTTGAGCGATTTCATACAATTAGAAATCGAAAGGCAATAAACCTGCGTGGCGAGACGCTGAAAGCGACACGTGGGAAAAATAATACTTACAGAGTCCTTCTTAATATGCTGACACTTATTTAAGGGGATCATCAGACCATCAAACGGAACCACTTTCTCTATGGGACCAACATCGATATCGCGAAATAAAAATCTGTTGTCCCATACATTTGGCCCAAGTAGGTTTGTACTTTTATATGGAACAGCTGATGTTTTTTTCGCGATTTCGATGTTGGTGTCATAGAGAAAGGTTTTCAGTTTGACGGTCTGATCATCCCCTTAAAAAAGTGTCAGCATATTAAGAAGGACCCTGTATTAATATGTATATTGGCTTAAAAAGGCTTATTTGCGAAAGACTATAATCAAATATACGGAGCCGTTTTAAAAGACTCAAAGGTCGTTGTAGTTTCATTTATTAATACGGACAGTGAAATTAAATGTGTGTGTGTGTTCTTCGAACTTTGTGAAATTGTATTGATATAAATCAGATAGGTACATCACGTAGGTACACCGACTTATTCGTAACCCACAACATGAATGAGAAAATAAAACCGGTCAAGTGCGAGACGGGCTACTCGCGCACCGTACCACGGTACCAACATTATTAATTTTTTGCACTATAATCGTACCAATTATGACGCTTGTATGTTACCGTTTTTACGACCGAGTGAGAAGAAAAAAAATTTAATAATTAACATATTTTTTTTATAATTCTGTGAAAATAACGATTCAGAAGACACAGCCCGCTGAAGCTAGAACTTATGAATAGGGTCCCGTTTTCACCCTTTGGGTACGGAGCCCTAAAAAACGAACTGATAACCTCCTATTTCGTAAGTCTGTTAAAAATTATAGGTCGACCAGAATCTGATGGCAAATAAGGTAATAAAATTTTAGAGTAAAGAACACTGGGGTAATTGTATTAGGGCGCTTTACACTCTGCGACTTTTTGCAGCGCTTCTGCATCAATTCAGTCGCTATGCAGCATCGATGCAAACGCGATACAGCAATCTGCATCGGTGCAAACGTGCGAGTGCATTGATACAATCACGCGTTAGAATCGATACAAACGCCTAGAGTAGAGATGCATTCACGCGATTGACAAACGCGCGTTTTTTAGCTGCAAAAAGTCTCAGTTTGTAAATGGCCTACTTTAACTAGACAGATGATAATATTACAGTACCATGTAAAAATCTCTATATATTTTTACTTTTTCTATTTCATGAGATTCTGGTCGATATACTCGTATCACAAGTTTTGACACAAATTTCTATAAATTTCTTAACACAAATCAAAGACAAAAGCAGATTTAAGTCTTGTAAACAACATTTACAAAAAAAAGCACAAAATTCACGCTCCAAGGGTACAAAATTGATTCTTATAAAATAAACTCTTCTCCTTTCATACTGCCTGCGGGACGGAAGTGCTTTCGCATACAATTTCCTACAAAGCGATTTAGGTCGAGAAGGTCGGAATTTAGCCGACTGTGGAAAAGAAATAACTGTTTACGTGCAGCCTTAATTATATTCTTTATACCTACCGACTCGTACTACTACTCTTCTACTATTCGGTCACTTTGACGCGACGCGACGTCCATTCACAAGCCTGTAATTATGCTGAAGGTGGATCTTGCCTTAAATTCACACTTAAAAAGATAATGGGGAACTTGCACAGTTTTATATTTTAAGTTGACTTTTCAAATATCGCGCCAAAACGCTCACTGACATGTCGTGACGTCACTTCTTTTCTGTCCTTTCCTCAAATGTCGTTACGGGTCAAATTTTCGTAGTATGAAATGTATCTGATAACGCCCCCCTGTGGACGGGGCTCCTATCTGGGACTTCTCAAATACTTTTTCGGTAATCTCTCATGACCTCCTAGCCGCTTAGGCTGTTGGGAAGAAATCGCTGTTTAGCGCTAAGACCGCCTTGTTTTGTATCTTCTGTATTTCTTTATGGTATATTTTGCTGAATAGGTAATATGTTTCGATTGATTGATAGAAAATGAGTTGATTCTTGAAGGTTTTGGTTACTTTTTCATGAACTTCGAAGTCAAATATCTCAGCTCCGATGCGACCTAGGCCATATGTTTTACAACAAAATTTGATTGTTTTTATAGTACCTACTATAATTATACAATACTTTCATTAGTGGCTACGACTGTAAAATAATGACAATTCTTTTACTCATACCCATTTATTTTGTATTTTTTCAATCATATTTATACAGGGTGTACTACTTTAACAGTGGTTATTTTACCCATTATACTGAACAACTTTACATAATAAACCTATAGCCTTTCATTTTGGCCTTTGCATACTAAATGCAATCTGCTGATCGAACGTTTGTACGAAAAACCAAAAAAAAAATTGGGAATTTCCTATAGGTTTCTTAGGGAAAGTTGTTCACTATCATGGGTACAATAACCCCTTAAAGTAATGCAACTGTTTACCCTAACAACCTATACAGGGTCCTTTCTTAATATGCTGACACTTTTTTAAGGAGATGATCAGACCGCCAAACTGAACAACTTTCTCTATGGGACCAACATCGAAATCGCGAAAAAAAAACAGCTGTTCTATACAAAACTGCAAACGTACTCGAACCAAATGTATGGGACATCTGTTTTTTTTTCGCTATTTCGTTGTTGGTCCTATAGAGAAAGTTGTTCAGTTTGATGGTCTGATCATCCCCTTAACAAAGTGTCAGCATATTAAGAAGGACCCTGTATATTTCTCTTCATGTAGTTTGTTAATGTATGTATGCAATTTCCAAAAGTAACCCGACCCTTGTCATGCTCTATTAAAAAATCCTCCAAGACAGGTCTGTATTGCGCAGAAATGCATGCTCTAACGCATTCGAGGGCACACTACTGTTCACACACATGCATGTGTATACTTATGCATGTCGCAGATACGTGTTAAACACTCGAATATTATTAACACTAGAATTAACCCGCGACTTCATCCACAAAAATTATACACCACATTTTAAGTCAGATCATAAGTTATGAAACTAAAAAAGTTTCATCAAAATCGGTTCAGTAGTTTTCCATTCCATTCTTTGTGTCTGTATGCCCCGCCTCAAAAACTCGCTCATTTTTGCAGCTATTGAATCGAAATTTGGCATGAAGACTGATGACTGTAACTACAGAAATACAGGATCCTTCTTATTATGCTGACACTTTTTTAAGGGTATGATCAGACCATCAAACTGAACCACTTTCACTATTGGACCAACATCGAAATCGCGAAAAAATAAATCTGCTGTCCAATTTGGCTAAAGTAGGTTTGCACTTTTGTTTGGAGCAGTTGATTTTTTTTTCGCGATTTCGATATTGGTCCCATAGAGAAAGTTGTTCCGTTTGATGGTCTGATCATACCCTTAAAAGTGTCAGCATATTAAGAAGGACCCTGTTTAGTAGTTATGAAGAAAACAAATTTCTAAATCAGATTAATGTAAAGCATAGATATTGGTTTCTAGATCCTAGATATCTATCTAGGATCTAGGAACCATACATACATACATTTATAGATATATCTATATTCGAGTTTTCATTCAAACGATTGCATTTACTTTTCAAAGTCTAAATTTTTTTTACGAATTTCCTATTGGTATTTTTGGGAAAGATGTTCAGTATCATGGGTACAATCACCCCTGAAAGTAATGCGACTATTTACCCTAAGACACTGCATACAGTTATAACAGCTAAGAACGTCGTCTGTGGCGCGTTGCCGAGAGATATGGATATTTAACTTGACTAACGCCCTTACCACAGTCTAAGAAAGAGTACCTATCTAGTATATCTTGATAATTGCTGTAATGACTCCAAAAGTTTATCTCTATATTTAGCTTAATTTTGCTTTGACAGCAGCTAAATTTTATACACTTTAGGCATTTTAAATTTCGGCAGCTGTATTCTAGTTCTACAAGAAAATAATGAAAACGCATATGGAAGTAATAAATTTCATATCTGGGGCACGAAAGCAGCGCACTACCTTTTCTCGAAGAGATTCGGCGTATTTTTGAGCGCTTATAACTTCGGTCTGGATAGTGACCTGTGAGCTCAAATTTTCAGGATAGCATTGTGGTCGTTACTTAAATGAAATGTACCCAATTTCATATTTATAACCCTGCTACTTTAGATTTTATTAATACGCAAACTTCGCTGAAATTTGGCATGATGTCTGGGTTTAGCGTATAACCACAGTATAAGAAAAAGTAATCTAGTACCCTTACCGTGCCCTGCAGTGTGACTTTTATAGGCTGATGATGTTCTCTTTCCTTTGTAATAAGCCGCCAAGGTAAATCATTTTCCTAGAATTAATACAATCGTACGGTTTCTGAACTTTCCTGCTACATGTCATAAAGTTGTGTTTACTTTTGGTGTTGAGATGCAAACCTCATGCGAAGTGTGAAGTGTACCAAGAATAGTATTAATCAATACAGACTGTTTGCTGATATATGATACTCGCAATCACAAGTAGTGTTTTACGCATGCATAGTGTGCTCACGACTATATTCTCCGAGAGGGTTATCAGGGATATTCTAGCATAAGCATATGCTCACGACTATATTCCCCGAGGGGGAAGTCAGAGATATTCTGAAACCACAGAATATCCACGTTTCACTAATACCGAAACTTCTGTCCAGTGTGACGGGGAGTGAGCCCGTCGCCACTCGTAATGGACAATGGGTACAATACATGCCTCGAAATTGAAGCATGCAGGTTTTCTCACGATGTTGTCCTTCACCGAAAAGCCAGAGGTATTGCAAATCGTCAGCCTGGACAGGGATCGAACCATCGCCTCCTGCACGGAAGGCAAGGTTACTCGCCACTGGATCACCACGGCTTACGGGACCACGGGACCACAGGATATTCTAAATACAACATAACTAGTGTACGTAAAAATAGAGACATTACACTAAGGGAGTTGAAACTCACGTCGCGCGTCGTCATCTCACTTTTATTTATGTAGTTTTTTTGCAACTGGCAAGAGGATGCGCAGTATCGGTCTCTCATTTCGGAAGCCAAAACACACTTTGGGTCCAATGTATTTAAAGTAACTACTTTGACACAGATTGTCTCGAAGTCAATAAGCGTCTAGAAATTTACATTTCTCTCTGAGTGGCCAAACTCTGAAATAAGTATATCCCGTCGTCACTTTGCCACAGAAAAACAACTGTGACTATGCCTTCGCTATTTTAAATGGAGAGAAAATTCAATAAGCTCGTAACGGACCGCCGCTATATGTTGTTGTACTCTTCTTACGCACGCAAAATTACATAAGCACGTCTCGTTCCTGCGTGTGAGTGAGAGGAAGCAATTAGTCACTTGCGTGCGTTAGAAGAGTAGAATAACTTATTATAGCTGCCGTGCGTTGTGACCGTTACATTGATGCAGTAGATATAAGGTTACGACACATTGATCGGAGGCATCGATCAATGTGTCGTAACCATAGATAAATTACACGCACCACTAGGGTCGTACCGTTTAGGCCACTAGGACCCCCTAGCCCGATCCCCAGGGGATCTTGGTAAACCGCATCAGTTCACCAGGTTTAGGTAAAAGTGAGTAAAGTCGCTATCATAAAGGCGAACTAAAAACCTGTCAAATACAACGTGTTAATGAATAAACACAAAACTAGAAAGTAGTTTGTTTAGAATCGAGAGCAGAATCGAATTATCATGTTTTCAACATAGGTAATTTTTTTCAAAATATTAAATAATTTGTTTGTAAAATTTTATATTTACTGAACTCGATCTCAACCCACCGTACAGGCACACTCACCCTACTTACTACCAAAACAAGATTCTTAAAATGTATACATGAGCACGTTAGCGTTTTCATTAATTACTGAAATGACAACAAATCATTTTTGCCTCAAAACTTAAGATGCGAATAACTTTAAATTTTAACTATCAAAATAATGAAATTATTGTTTCAATCTAATTATTTTGTTGTAAATCAGTTGGGGTGTATGAGGTTTAGTGCTTATTCATTAACACGTTGTAAATTCAAAATATAGGGTCCTTCTTAATAATCTGAAACTTTTTAAGGGCATGATCAGATCGTCAAACTAAACAACTTTCTCTATGGCACCAACATCGAAATCACGAAAAAAAATCTGCTCTTCCCTAAAAACTGAATCGGAATTTCATCTTCAGCATAAATTATGCAGCTTTCGTCACGATGTTTTTCTTCACCGTTTGAGAGCAGTCGTTATTACGTACATAAGTTAGAAAAACTCATTGGTACATGGCATCTAGATTGAGTTTCCATAGCTCTCCGCAACGCGCCACTGACGCACTATTTGCTTCTGACCATCAAATTGAACAACTTTTACTACGGTACCAACCAATATTCTTCTCATCATGTGGGCAGCAAGCCCGCTGGTGACAGAGTTTTTTCAGACCGCCTTACGGCCTGGACGTGGTTTATTATGTAACGACTACTAGCGCCAGAGATAGGAGCCGGGACCAACGGTTTAACGTGCCATTCGAAGTACGGAATCATCTTTCTTTTCACACAATCAGGTGATTCAGCCTGCAACAGGGAAAAACGCACAAAGTGTCATAGTCCTAAGTGGCGTCGTTTGAATCAAACCCACGACCACCATGTCAACGGAGGTAGTACCAACCAATATTGAAAACGCGAAAGAAAAATTGTTTGTTCCGTAGAAAATGTCAACAGCTACTCAACCCAAATGTATGGAGTAGCTGATTTCTTTTTTCGGTATTTAAATGTTGATCCCGCTCGCAATGAAAGTTTGGTAGTTTGAAGCAGCCCTTAAGCATGTAACTCATTTTAGTTTCAATTCTGTGTAATAAATAATAAACTTGCGTAATTTTTTTAATACTTTGTATTAATGAATAAGAAGTTATTTCTAAAAACACTCAATTCGTTTTATTAAACGTTAAATAAGCTAGTAATTAATCAAACTTGTAACCTGTCGTGTTCTAGTAAACAAACATTATTTTTGGCATGACACCTTTATTGTATGAGACTTACATTGTTTGGGAAATTGATGAGGTCGGCACAGAAGCTCCATGGATTTGTCAACGCAAACAGTTCACCTTTGTTATTATAAGCTCTTATTTTTAACCCCCGACGCAAAAAGAGGGGTGTTTTAAATTTGACACCAATGTCTGTGTGTCTGTCTGTCTGGACCGATTTCGATGCAGTTTTTCGAAATAGAAAGCTAATTTTTTCGAGAGTGTTCCTAGCTTTGTTTCATGAAAATCGGTTCAGTAGTTTTCATGTAACTTTAAAAATTATGAAATAACATTAAATTACAAATGTAAAAAACTCCCAACGCCAAAAACAAACATTTAAAAGGAAAAAATAATTCGGTCACCTATTATTTTTGATATAAGCAAATATATGTTTTACTTAACTCTCTTTAAGATATTTTAGGTCAATTAATGTGTCGGGGACCGCAAGTTATCGTAAAAAATCAATGGTCATTTCATAACAGTCCCCTACGCATTAATTGACCTAAAATATCTTAAAGAGAGTTAAGAAGTAAAACATACATTTGCTTACATCAAAAATAATAGGTGATCGAAATATTTTTTCTTTTTAAAATGTTTATTTTTGGCGTTGGGGTTTTTTTTTTAATTTGTTATTGCAACAAAACATTTTCGTCCACATTATTTAGGTGTTTGGTAGTGCCTAAAAGTTTGTTCAGATCGTTCAATCCAGTCGTGCTTGGTTGTAATATACAGGGTGTAAAAAACACCCTAGTAATACTTAAGGGGGTGCTTCAGACCACCAAACTCGTAAACGTTATACCCTGTAGTTTACAGTGCAAGTTTAATGGGTTCTTTAGGCGTTTCACACCACGAGTGGTACGGTCAATGGTGTGTATCGTCCAAGTGATCTCTTTTAATGGCGGGAAATTGATCATAAGAAAATAAATCTAAGGCATGTTTTTTTTAATTTGCATTTAAGTACCTACTTTTTGTTCGGGGATTTTATCGTTTTTGACATACCAACCCCATAGTATACCACATGGACACACACCAAACACTTATGTATAAGTGTACCTACAGGTATATCTATTAATTGAAACATAAACAAAGCATCTAACCACCTTAGAGTGTTTCTAAATCAAAAATCTATTTTTAGTTTTCAACACTGGCACAATATTCCATTTCTTGCACTGAAAGCTGACAGTTGGTCGGGAAAATATCAGTGACAATAAAAGTTTGGCTTGGCTCCACATCAAGTCTCTATACAGGGTCCAACTTAATATGCTGACAGTTTTTTAAGAGGATGTTCAGACCATCAAACTGAACAATTTTCTCTATGGGACCAGCATCGAGATCGCGATAAAAAACAGCTGTCCCATAGAATTGGGTCGAGTAAGATTTCAGTTTAGTATGGAACAGCAGATTTTTTTTCGCGATTTCGACATTGGTCCCATAGAGAAAGCTGTTCAGTTTGATGGTCTGATTATCATCTTAAAGAAGTGTCAGCATATTAAGAAAGGCCCTAAATAATAAAAATTTTAAATTTTGTGGTTTGGTGTGGATCCACTGGTCCAGAGGTCCATTGGAGATATTTGCAAAAAAAAATCATCGGGGGTGTTTAGAATATCTTTCTTTTATCTTCTGTCTTTTTTTTTCTGTCTCTGATTCTCGGTTTGTTTGTGCACGCATAACCTTAAAACTACTGAACCGATTTGGATAGGGTTTTCACAGAAGTATAGTGCTTAGTTTGGATTAACATTTAGGCTTTGTTTTAAGTATTTAAAGTCAGTGGTCCGCGCGTACGGAGTCGCAGTCGCCGCTTGTACAACATAAATATTGTATAATTACACATTGGGTACCACGAACTACCTATATCTATCTTATCTATGTTGCAAATTAACAAATTATAGCAATGCATTAGGCAAACATTTTTTTTTTGTAAATGGAAATTCATTCAATAAATCTTCTCTGCGTTATACAGGTTGTTCCTTAACTTAAACGCGTTACATACTTTAGGGGGTGTATTAGACCGTGAAACTGAACAACTTTTACTGTTCCTAAGAAAAGATCAATGGCCACTCGACCAAAATATATGAAATAACTTTTTGTCGTTGTTCAACGTTGTTCAGTATCACGATACAATCACCCATTAAAGTAATGCAACTGTCTACCCTAACATCCTGTAGATTTGTAGAAAAGCAAAAGATATAAAGAGATTCCTCCGATACGGAAATCAATTTTAGCAGTTATTTTTAAGATCTATAAATTCCTTCCAAATTATTTTCGTAAATTCCAACGGTTAATATAATCTATTAATATAATCTTTCTTTGACATTCAGATAAGTTCCCCAAAAGATAACGTTACAAGTTTTATTTTTTCTTAAATTGGAATGTCAATCGAAGTTCTTGAGCGTTTATCTCAAGTCCAATTTCGCCGAAGATAGATCTCAGGACATGGCTAAAACGATCTGCTTCTTTAAATTAAATTTGTGATTTGGGTTTAAAAGTTTGTAGTGAAATTATTTAGTTAATAAGAAAAAAAATATATTTTCTCTAAAATTTTTGACTTTAACAAAATATCCTACTTATACAGGGTGTTAAGGTAAACTTACTTTAAGCCTTACTTTAAGGGTTGATTGTACTAATTATACTGAACTACTTTTCAAAAGGAACATAAGGGAAATTCGCAAAAAAAAATTCAACTTTTCATACAAATGTTCGATCAGCTTTGCATTTAGTGTAAAAAGTCAAAACAATTTTCGAATTTCCTAAAGGTTTCTCAGGGAAAGTTGTTCGGTATCATGGGAACAATCACTCCTTAAAGTATTGCAACTGTTTACCCTAACACCTCGAGGTATGGACACTCAATCATGGATATGATCGGTCCAGGTTCGAATCCGCATGGACGACATGCCATTTACCATTGAGTTTTTCTAACTTTTGTACAGTAATACCGACTGATCTCAAACGGTGTGTATGATTTGTAAAGTGAAAATTGATTGAAGACGAATGATTTTCACCTGAGATTTCTTTTGTACAACAATAAACAATGTTCTTTTGTACAACAATACAAAAATAAACAAACAACAATAAAAATACAATAATAAATAATTAGTTACGTAAGTAAAGAGTATTGTGTAATAAAAGCCAGGCCCCCTGCATTAATATGAAATTAAATTAAATACTCATTTATTTCATACAAAAATTCATAATTTTGTTAATAGGTTGATTAGTAACAATGTTTACTTAAAATTATGTTAGTGTATGTTAATTAGGTATCAATATAATATGTATTGTAGTGTTTAATATAGTTTATTTGACTGTCCCAATCACCAGCAACAGTGTTTTTGTATGGGACAGTCAAATCTGGCAGCAATGCATTTCAGGATGCTGTTATCTGTCACCGGTACGCAGGCGCTGCAGTAGCGAGGCCACTTTCTTGCAAATGATCGCGCCTCCGCGAACATGCCGGATGAAATGCAGCGCCTCGACTGTCCCAGCAGCATCCTGAAAGCATTGTTGTACTGGATGCGCAGCACTCGTCGCGTATATGACACCCGCATATTGCCTTTCCCTAACAGGGCGTCACAATTGCTATATTATATTAGATCTAGTTTTACTCATGAGGATGCACTTTATTATTTGTGATAGGTACTGCAATAAAATACTGAATACAATGACTGAAAACAAACCTTGTTTAGTGGTTTGATACAATGCAAATATCAAGCAAGTTTTAGTTGCATTTTACAGATTTTTATACCTATAAATTACAAGCCGTGGTGGTCCAGTGGCGAGTAACCCTCCCAGCCGTGCAGGAGGCGATGGTTCGATCCCCGTCCAGGCCGACTTGTACAAATGTGTTTTTCGGAATTTATGTAAGATTTCTAACACCACTGGCTTTTCGGTGAATAAAAATTGTAAGGAAACCTGCATGCTTCAATTTCGAGGCATGTATTGTACCCACTGTCCATTTAAAGTGGCGACGGGCTCACTCCCCGTCACACTGGACAGAGATTCGGTACTACTAGTGAAACGTGGATGTTCTGAGTTTTCAGAATATCTCTGACTACCCCCTCGGGGAATATAGTCGTGAGCATATGCTAAATTACAAGATGATTATTATCACTAAAAGCCGAAGAAACCTAGTGTAATAAATTACTTCAATAAACCTTATATTACATAGAAAAGTCAGTGTGAATAATGCAAAACTGTCAAGAAAACTGTTCTCTCTCTGGAAATCTTTTTCATTTCGTGGAATAATCATTTATTAAAAATATTCACAACTTTACACTACTGCTATAATAAAAGTTAGTTAAAAAGGCAAATGTCACCATATTTAACGGAAAATGTTTCGAATTTAGTAAGGGATTGAGGCGAAATTTTTAATTAAATTTTATATTACGTGTTAAGACGGATATACCGATAAAATTCTCTCAAATGAATAACATTTTCACTACCCACGTGTATTGCCTTTTATGCTATCTGTACTATGAGAAAATATTTGGCTCAAAAATACAAAATAAACCTTAGTAACTGTGAAACCACCGAAATAAAAAGTGCTTAAAACTTTGATGAAAACAGAGAAGCGGAATTAAAAGATTATTAAAATTTTCTATACGGTCTAACAAAATAAGCTGAAACTATTTTAAGGGAACGATCAGACCATCAAACTGAACAACTTTCTCTATTGGACCAATATAGAAAATTGCAAAAAAAAAAATCTGCTGTCCCATGCATTTAAGTCGAGTTTTGTTTGCAGTTGTGTATGGAACTGTTTAAGCAAATTTTGTTAGACCTTTCATAAATAATACTTAATCTTTAAGTTTTTTTGATAACTATTGACAACGCGGTTCTCCTCAATTGATAACCAAATACAAGTGATAATAAATACAAAAAAAATCTCAATGTAATTATTAGACTTTACATAAAGTCGAGAAAAAACTCAATCTTTTTTTCGCCTTTCAAAAAGTTTCGTATTAAAATGTTAATCAGTAAATTACTCGATTGTATTAGGTGTGTACTTATCAGAGTTTATCTTCAAACTATTAATCTTAGCTGAATCTAAAGCTCAATTATTATTCGAAATAGGCTTGCTCTTGACTTGATTTTCACTAACATTTAAGTATTGAGAATAAGAACCAATAAACCAAAAATAAGTATAAAATAATAAGTAAGAATTTCAATCAATCTATATTCGGTAATATTTTTCATATTAACATCAAGAGGTACAATCATTTGAAACTTTATGGCTTTCCTTTATTGGAAGAAATAACAAAGAAAGAGATAATCTCATATTAATATCATCGAAAAAGAAATACAACATTACTATTTTCTAATATTAATACCGATAGTAATAAGATGGCGATTCCTTTCATCGTGTTGGTTCGGTGTGGCTTCCGTGGACTAATACCTAATATTCATTCCATTTCTATTTGCAATAGAATAGAACAAATCTAGCTCTGTCAAAGTCAGGGATCATATTTCTCATAGCAAACATTGTAATGTTTTAGGGTTGGGAGGTGGGAGGTTGTAGTTTATCGATTTCAAAGATATCGATATTTTTGCCCTACTGTTATACGGGAGATATTTTATTAGGTACCTGCTTCGTCCCACTGCTGGGCACAGGTCTCCCCTAAACTCTTCCACATATCTCTATCCATTGCGGTATCTCTCCATTCGCTGCAATTGGCAGCCAACTCATCGCGCCACCTTTTCCGGGGTCTGCCTCGACCTCTACTACCATCATTAGGCACCCATTGCGTGGCGATTGATGACTGAACTCCGTAAAATGACTGGGCTAAATGCTTTGCCATTCTTTACGGTTCCTTTTTCAATGCAGCAGGTTTGTTCCACCTTAATCAACTGGGTGATAATCGACCTAGTTGATTATAAGCAACTTATTGGTGTTCTACGATATCAGATATCACTTGACGAGTTTACCTAGGACCATTGAGGTACTAGAGGCGACACCCAGACTGAATTTTTTGTAACACTCGTATAAGCTAATTGGTTCAACCTTAGCCTGTGCCAGGCGCTCGCCGCGCACCGCGACGCTCCCAGTACGCGCCCGGCACTGCAGGTTATGTTCGCGTTGTCTGCTCTATACATAATTATTCAATGCCTAGGACCTGGGTTTTACCTGGGTCCCAGTAGATTAAAGTCAAATCGATTTCAAAACAGTTTTTGGTATCCCTAAATCACTTATCATTCCAAGTTCTTGACTTTTGCTACAACTGCACGCTTAAAAAGAAACTTGGTAGCTGAAGCAAGTACCCGAGTTGTTATGTGTGCGTGTATGTACTCGTACAAATACACGGTGACGGATCAACCTACCCATAGTTGAACTCTGTGTCCATGAACATAGAGTTCAACTATAGTTAGGTTGATCTGTCGCCGTGTGTACCTATAGATATATACGAGTAAAACTTCAAAGACTTTATTGCAACACAGGTAATATAAAGGTGGTTAACAGTATTTTACATAGATCTCTGTGATCTGCCCATGAGCATGCAATATATAATTCGAGAGAGGGCATGCAGAACATTTACTGCAATTCTTTAAATATAAGTATTACATTACAATTTCTTTTTTCCAATACTAAATTGATATTTTGTCAGTATTTTTATCTATAATTAGGAAGTATGGACGTTTCTTTCACCCATGCGGAAACCCGCGAGCGTTTTCCGAACAGGAGGGCGATCGCGCTAATTTCAAACATCCAAGTTCAATCCTAATCCAATTTCAGTTCAGTTACTATTCAACTGTGCTTAATTCCGTATCGCGCTAAACTTGACTTATTTACTATAGGGCTGACAGCCTTTAACGTCTGAGCGATCTGGCAAACCGGCTCTAACGGCTGTCAAATGAATAGCGCAATACTGAATATGTCAAAGATTGTGATTCGCGGTACAATCATGATTCAGTTGCGATTTATTTAAGGTAATTGCCCTCCAGGCTTAGAGCACTTCTATTATTTCATTTTCTGTGGTTATGTCAGTCAGTAAAGAAAAGCTATAACTTCATCTCTTGGTCCTAGAATCGTTTTCTACTCTATGTACTCTATTACTCCAGGAGCCCGATTGCGCTAAGTTAAAAATCAAAGTTCTATTCTTATCCAATTTCAGTTCTAAGCACATTGCAATCCAATTACTAATCAATTGTGTTGAATTCCGCATCGCACTAAACTCTATGTAACTGACAGCCTCTAACGTCTGTGCCATCTGTCAAAACGGCTCTAACGGCTGTCAAGAACTGTACCGCGATTAGCGCTATACCAAATGTGTCAAAAGTTATGGTTCGTGACTCATCGTCCAATCACGGTTCAATCACCGAATATTTACCGCGATTGCAACCCAGGAATGATTGTAATATGTTACGCTCATAAACAGAACGATCTAATGTAATCACTCAACGGCATGATGCCAATATGCCGTAAAAGATATTTGTATCTATCACAATGTTGCTTGCTCTGTTTTCAATCAAACCGTTTTTTATTGTTACCTATTAATCTGACTGGTACCTACTTTAATAAAAACCACTATCTATAGTCTCTGAATGAGTTTCATTAGTTATGATTATGAAGCGTATTTTGGGTACGTTTGAACGGTTCAGGTCGCTTAAGAGGATATGTGAAAAAAATAGGATTCTTCAAAGCATCATATATCACGAAGTACTAACAGTAGGAGTATGATTTGAGGATATGTGTAAATTGAACATATAATTGAAGTTTTGATTAGAGCCAAAACACGATTAAGACACATTTTCTCGATATAAAAATAAGCCAAATTAGCCTCTGTCTTTATCGATAAACGCTTGGAACTGCTAAACGGTGAATAATATAAACACGAGACTTGATTTAAAAAAAGATATTGATATTTTATAAAGTTTGATTAGAGCAGATATGAACTTATATAAATAGTACAATCACAATTAAATAAAGTTTGTTTTACGATTGCGTCGTTTCAGTCGCGCGCGCCGCCACATCTCTTTCTCTCGCATCAGGAAGTAATATAAGCTATCACACGCCCATTTCGCTTCAATTATTTTTCGACATAGGCCCTTAAGTCCTTTTCCCCGAACTTCCATCGTAGACCCGAACGTCCATTTCTCAGAACGGCGATACCCCGAACGCTTATTTCCCCACACGGACATTTCTCCGAACGGAGATTTCCAAATTGTCCATTTCTTTAACGGCCATTTCCTCGAATGTATATTTCCTTGTACGGACATTCTTGACATTTATGTTTACGTATTTGCCTAATCTTACGTAAGTAACCATTTATTTGATAATGATTAAACCATCAAAAACTCTTGTAATTAAACTCACTTTTATCACATTTAAGGTTACGGAATGTTCTGATATGAAACAAAAACACTGTATAACCAACATTACCCTTAGTCGCCTTATACAAAAATGTTAGAGGAGCCGAGCAAGAAGCGCTTAAGAGAAGTTTATTTCGAATGTGTTAAATGCGCGTTGCATACAAACGAAGTCAGGTAATATTATCAATACTAACCAATTAAAATCAATGAAATTTTGCAGAAACAATCTAAAAACAAATCTCTATGCTTGTATCTTGTCCGATTTTCGTTTTCGATTTGTATGGAAGACTTTAAGGCACTGTAACTGTTAGTTTCTACCTATAGATTGTTTCTGAAAAATTTCATTGACTTTAATTGGTTAGTATTGAAAATATCACCAGACTTCGTTTATATGGAGCGCGCTCCGCATTATATTCCCTTAATACACCAGACGAGTGTATCTACGCGATCTTGTTTCTGTAGCAGTACTATTAAAGTACCGTAATATCACTGAGTACTATAATTACGTAATATCGTCCTATAGAGTGTCCGGGTACTCCCATGGGAAGAGATAGGGTTCTGAGGTGTTACCAAACTTACAAAGAAAATATTGTAAGAAATTCCGTACGCGGGGTAATTTTGTTCTTTAAGCTCTAATTCAGCAGCGACGACTATTCATCTAAATGGCCATATCTTTTGATTACGTTGTCTTAGAAGTTAGCATCTTTAGGGTTCCGTATCCAAAGGGTGAAAACGGGACCCTATTACTAAGCCTACGTTGTCCATCCATCCGTCCGTCCTACCTATTTAGGGCTGTATCTTTGAACCGTAATAGCAAGACAGTTGAAATTTTCACAGAATATGTTTTATTACGGCGGATTTGTACACAAATAATAAAAATATCAAAAATTTAACATTTGAGGGGGTCCTCATATAAGAAACTAGTTTTTATCATCGGCTTTTCTTCTAGCTCTATCGTAAAAACGGTAATACATACAAGCGTCAAACTTGGTGTGATTATAGAGCAAACTCTACAATATAACAACAAATAATAAAAACCGGCCAAGTTAAGTGTAAGTGTAAGTCGGTCCCGTGTTAAAAAGCCAGGACAACATTTTTTTTAGTTATTATGTTGTGTGGTGGTGTGGTACGGAACCCTCGGTGCGCGAGTAGCCCGACTCGCACTTGACTGGTTTTTAATTTTCACCTCCAAGGGACCGTAGACCTTAGTCAACTTAATACCTCTACCCGTTCCTGATAAAAAGGGTCTCAGACAGACAGACGGACACATTAGATAGATAAAGATGCTATAGTCAATATCTTATTTTTGCTCTAAGTCTACAAACATATCCCTTTTCGTTTCCGTAAACACACACGTCCGCTCCACGAAGCGTGTGCTCAAAACACGCACCCAGCCTTATGTTTACTTATTCCCTTTTTACTCATACAAATAATTCCAGTACGTTAGCGGTAGGGTTACCATTACCATGCGTCCCGTCGATATGAGGAAAATTTTCCAATAAAATGTTCTACTTTAATATTTAAGGGAATATAATTCAGAGCGCGCTCAATTGTATTTTTCACAAAAACGCTAGAAACGAATCTCTATGCTTGTATGAAGTCAGATTTTCGTTAAATGTATAGTTTTAAAGTTACAGTGCCTCAAAGGTTTCCACACAAATCTTAATTTAATCCTAGCATTAAAACGGTATATTTTAACGAAAATCTGACTTCATACAAGCATAGAGATTAGTCTCTAGATTGTTTCTGAAAAATGTCATTGACTTTAATTGGTTAGTATTGAAAATATCACTTCGTTTGTATGCAGCGCGCATTTAGACATTCGGAATAAACTTCTCTTAAATGACATAAGTCAAAGATTAAGGGTACACTGAGAAAAACATGCTACGTATACGTAGCCCGTCGCAGCTTACGTACCACGTAGCTTACGACTCGATACTGATTACGAGTGTTGCATCAGTATTTAAGTTGTCTCTTACTTCATAATGAAGCTTCATTGTGATGCTTTGAAGCTTCATTATGAAGTACGAGACAACTTAAACGCTTATGAAGTACGAGACAACTTAAATACTGATGCAACACTCGTAATCAGTATCGCGTCGTAAGCTACGTGGTACGTAAGCTGCAACGGATTACGAATAAGCTGCGACGGGCTGTTTTTTTCTCAGTGTAGCTTGCACCAAAAAGTATTTAGACTAAAACATGTTTAAATATGGTGAAGTTACTTGGTATGAGTAGTATGAGAGACAGAGTTATCACCTAAATACGTTAAAGCTAAATACTTGTTGGTGAATATTTTTATGAATGACCAAAATGTCTGGTCTTGCCAATGTTACATTATGTAATTTAATATTGTATTTTGTAATTATACTCTGCATAGTTTGCTTTGTTTAAAAGATGTGTGTTGTAGAGTTTCTGGCCGCGTATTCTCTACAACGGAACACCTTCCGACGCGGTGGTAGATTAAAAAAATGACGTCGGAAAGTCCCTGTGATAGGTTTTATTTTGAACAAAAATGTTTAGTTTTGAGTTGAGTTTTGTGACAAAAACTTAGTTTTTCATTAGTGCTTCATTAGCTCAAATAAAATAGAAACTAAAAGCGTTACGATTTCATACTAAAAGATGCAATATTTCTAAATCATGTTTCATTTTAGTACTTACATAATAGTTGATGGCATTACTTTTAAGGCATAGATTCTACACAGCCAGCACGCTTAATATCGGTTTGGCTGCGGAAAAAGTTAAACATACTCTAAAGTGATTTAATTCATGGATCTGCGAAGACACACTCTGCTCTAGACATGTCCTGAATCAATCGATAAACTTACGCACTTGACACTGTGCCATAATTCCTCGAACTTGATGTTATCTGTCCCATAAATATGTACTTTATGGCGACCCTATCCATTATCCTCATCGAATTGATACGATTCAGTGATCGTGAGGCTCTGATGGGTTTTCTTCTTTCTGATAAACCCTATTTTACTTTGTTCACCTTTTCTCGTACAAGCGAATTTCAATCGAAACTCTTTTCATTACGTTTGATGAAATTTCGTCAAATTTCTATTGAGCGCGCGTTTACTCGTAAAAGCTAAGGGATTAGGGATGTGTTGGGAAATAGGAGTTTCATTTATTGAAGTACAGAACATCCACGTTTCACCAGTAGTACCGAAACTCTATCCAGTGTGACGGGGGGTGAGCCCGTCACACTGGACAGAGCTTCGGAACGTCTGGGTCTGGTGAAACGTGGATGTTCTGTGGTTTCAGAATATCTCTGACTGGGGTAGTCAGAGTTATGCTATGCTATGCTATTTATTGAAGTAAGTACGTCAATTTTTGTAATAATGACTGTTCGAATGGATTGTTCGTAAATGGAACTAACAATTTTCATACAATTTTCATAGTGAGAAAGAAATTAAGCTTTTAGCCCAGTAATTTTACGGAGTTTTGTTAGGAGGGGTGGGGATTATAAATGGGACTTTTAAACTGAAACCGCCACCATTTAGTGACAAAAGACTATCTGAAAACTTACTTAAATAATTCGCTACGCAACAGAAATGAAAATTGTGTCTCCCAGAAGGTTTTTATTTAATAATATTAATACCAATGCACTAATTTTAATTATATTATACAATATAAATTACTTTTGAGCAATAAAATAAGAAAATGAGTTATTTACTAGAAATACTTAAGTATTTTTCAAAGCTTTCTAAATAGACAAAAATATTTGGCCCTTATTTGAGGTGTGTATAATGGAAAAGCCGTAAAAATGTGGAAAAAAATTTACATTCAGATTTTTTAGTACAAGATAAATGCTAAATATCAAATTTGAGCCTGTGGCTGAAGTGCTTTTTTTACTTTTTCAGGCTCAAACTGGCACTTAAATGAAATAGCGAAGAAAAAATTTAATTAGTCCCGGGTCAAACCGTAAAATGACTGGGCTATTTTACCCGCGACTTCGTCCACGTGAAATTAGAATATCGAAAAATCCTTACTTAGTGCACCCTACATCATCATCTTCAGTGGTTTAGGCTATGTGTTGTCTGTCAGTCAGTCAGTCTCGGAACAGTTTTCTAAGTAGGTACACAGGGTGCAAACTTAAATGTGTTACATACTTAAGAGGGTGCTTCAGACCATCAAACTGAACAACTTTGACTAGGGGACCAAATTACAAATCACGAAAAAAAATCTGCTGTTTCATAGAAAACTTTAACGGATACTCGGCGCAAATGTATGGTACAACTGATATTTTTTCGCGATTTCGAGGTTGGCTCCGTAAAGGTTGTTCAGTTTTATGGTCTGAAACACCTCGTTCAATACGTAACGCATTTAATTTGACACTTAGTAGATAATCAACCAGGAACAGTCTACTTATTCGTATTTATCACTTGAATGCTATACCAATCTTTATTTTTTCATTCTACGAACCTTTATAGAGCATTATATTATACGACATGTTAATAAATTAACGCAAAACTAGAAAGTAGTTTGATTAGAATCGAGAGCAGAATCGAATTTTCATGTTTTCAACTTAGATTTTTTTTTCAAAATATTAAATAATTTGTTTGTAATATTTAAAATTTACTGAACTCGATCTCAACCCACCGCACAGGCACACTCACCTTACCCTACTTAGTACCAAAACAAGATTCTTAAAATGTATACACGAGCACGCTAGCGCTTTCATTCATTTCTGAAATGATAACAAATCATTTTTACATGAAAACTTAAAATGTGAATAACTTTAAATTTTAAGTATCAAAATAATGAAATTATTGTTTTAATCTAATTACTTTGTTATAAATCAGTTACTCAAAATGATTTATAACAAAACGTATGAGGTTTTGCGCTTATTCATTAACACGTTGTATGTTTCCTAGCATTGTTTTCCTTCCTCGCCACAAAAGTAGAAAAAATAATGCAATGTGCAAGATCGTCGCTATGACCTCACGATTGCGATTCAAAACAAATTAACTATACAAGTAATAGTAATCTACTAGGTAGGTACATAGCCTTGACTCTAAAATATAGAATTACCTATGTTACCTTTAGGTATGCACATTATGTTTTTATCCGACTGCGCCAGAAGGAGGGTTATGTTTTTCGAGCGTATGTATGTATGTTTGTATGTCTATTTCTTTGGCACGGCCTACAGCCTAAACGGCTTGATGGATTTTAATGTGTGAGGTGTCATTGGATTCGTAAAAATCGTGAGAGTGACATAGGGTATATTATTTCAAGATGGCGTCTACGAATTAAAAAAGAGAGGGGGAATCAAAATTTTTTTTTGTTAAAATTACAATATGGGTATCAAATGAAAGCTAGTAATCAGATGATTCCAAATATATAGGTATTATAGTACTTTTATGTTACCGTTTCGACACAAGACTAAAACGTATGAAATAAACTAAATTATTAATATATACAAAAAACCCGACAGCTTAAAAAACCTATAAACTGAAAAGATAAAAACAAGCTCTATAATCACAAATCAGCTATAACAACTTTATTTGAGCAAATATAATTTGATTCTTATTGGGTAGGTATTGCAGGCGGGGACAAACCAATCAATAACCAACCAAAAATTGTCTTTGGCTCTGTTTGCAATACCTACCCAATAAGAATTAAATCATATTTGCTCAAACAAAGTTTTTATAGCTGATTAGTGATTATAGAGCTTGTTTTTCTCTTTTCAGTTAATTGCGTTTATGTTTATTTGTATGAGTCATAAAGTAACGTAATTTTCGTAGAGTTGATTTCTTTTTGATTGAAAATATTAGGGAGAACCCAAACGGACGTAATTTTGTGAGTTGTGAGTCGCGTATTTTAAGTCCATTTCATATGTTTGGCCTCAGCCAAATAGACAATTCCCGGATTTTATATGAAACGGACTCAAAATACGAGACTCACAACTCACAAAATTACGCTCGTTTGGCTTCACCCTTATAGTTACGTAAATATTTTCAATTTGCACTTCAAGACTTTAAAACTGTTCTTAAAAAAATATGACGGCTTATAACTTTGTAGGTATTATAAAACACTTGATATCGTATACCTATAAAAGATTCTTCTCGCAGTTTTTAACACAATAAGCTTTGTAAAATTTTTTCACAACAGAATAAAAATGTAATTCGAGAAATATAAGACAGAATAACCTAAAGAATTACTTTAAAACCTACACCTTACTTTACTTATGAAATAGGACCATGTACCTTTATTTTTAACTAGAGTTAACCCGCGACTTCGTCCGCACAAATAATATACCAGATTTTAAGTCAGATCATAAGCTATCAAACAAAAAAGTTTCATCAAAATCGGTTCAGTAGTTTTTGCGTGATGCTGTTACAAACATACAAACAAACAAACAAACAGACAGACAAAACTTCTAAAAAGTTTGATTTGGAGTCCAGGTTATCTAAAAACCATCTCTTAATCTTTTTCATGTAAATATCTTAAATGTACAGACACACTTCTGTTACAGTTTTATAATAGTTAAGAAGATAATAATTTTCGAATCTTATAAACAACAAGGAACGTAACTATTTTTCAAATGGACGAAATTAATAAAAATAGATTTTGAAACAAAATACAAGATACGAGTTGAGTCCACGTTCGAAATACGTTGGCTGACAGCGATGGCTCCAGGCCTTGAAATGTTGAAGTTCACACGTTCTATTTCGAATTCGAAATACAGAAATTATCGAGGAAATAGAATACGAAATGTTTCTGTTTTTTCAAGTGTTTTTCAAACAGTTTGCTGTAATAGAGATGATGAAACAAAATTGTTTTTATTTTTTTATTAACTCTTTGATATCTCAAACACTAAAGTGGAATTAATTTTTGAATATATTTAAAAATTACTGAAATATAAGTCTTCAAAATTTATGATGAGAGCCAGAAGCCTATATTATAATAGAAGTGACTTCATAACAACGTATTTTCATACAAATCAACGTGTCATAAAAACACCAACATAAGACAAACACCTGTTTTGTATGAAAGAGATAGAAAAAACGTTTTTCAATCGCTTATAACTTTTTAGGGTTCCGTAGTCAACATGAACCCTTATAGTTTCGCCATGTCCGTCCGTCTGTTCGTCCGTCTGTCCGCGGCTTAGCTCGGAAACGCTTAGTACTAGAAAGCTGTAATTTGACATAATTTGTATACATATTAATCACGCCGACAAAGTGGTAAAATAAAATCTTGATTTTTTTTTAGGGTTCTCCCCTACTTACTTAGGGTTTTCGTAACCCTCTGCCCTGCGCGTGGCCCGACACGCACTTGGCCGGTGTTTTGTATTCTATTCGATAGCAATTTCGAAATTTAGCCTTATTTTTAAATTAGTTATAAGATATGAATTTCCAGGATCTGTCACCATCCCTCTTCTTCATTTTCTTTCCCTTTATCGTTATTAAATACCTATCTGAATTTCACTGCGTTTTCTGATGTTGGCTCTATAGTGAAAGTAATTCGCTTACAGTTCCGTTTGCTTTCCTCGCCTCGCGAGGCGCGCGCGCACGGCGCGTAGCATGCGTGCTAATAGCGAGAGCGGCGCGGGAGCGACACACGAGCATAAAATTCAAGCGCGCAGCTCGCGACCGGCTCGCGAGCTGCGCATTTGAGGCGCATTCGCCAGATGTGGACGCAATCTTACACCTTGTAACCTATAGTACTATAAATAGAAAGAACCTAGAGCCGCCTGACCTCTTTAGACTAGTGAATAGCGCTGTGGGGCTGAAGAAGTAGTATAAATGTGACGCCACGCTGAATGAACTCTACAGCCATTCATACATGCTCAGGTTAAAATAGAATTTTACTAGTAGCTAGCGGGTAAAGAGTTCCATATGGCGATAGTTTCTATACCTGTTGACAAGTGTACGCATTTCTCTATGTAATAGGTACTTATAAGTTCTACACTTATTCATTACAATACATACAGGGTGTAAGTGACAGCCTAGCAAATACCGAAACGGTGAAATCAGACCTTCAAACTGAACAACTTTCACTATGGAGCCTACCTCAGGAAAAAATCAGCTGCCCCATACAAAACTGCTGTATTTGATTCGCGTTTCCTGAGGTAGGCTCCATAGTGAAAGTTGTGCAACCAAAGGTTTTAGGGTGGAATGACCAACCTTTTGCCCGTTAAAACAATTTATAAGAAACCTTATCTCTTAGTCGCCTCTTACGACACCTACGGAAAGAAATGGGATGGTCATTTTGCATGGTTTAATTAAACTTGAGAAAAAACATAACCCTCTTTCTGGCGCAGTCGGGTAAAAATACTATTGTAACACAGGCGACCGGGAATTCTCCAACCGAAATACCTTGTAGGCATTTATACAATTTACCGAAACCAAAGTCATACCTCAGTATTCTTAGATGACGGATTTTCATGTATTTTTAATCAATTTTCTCGTTTTAGAAGAACTTAAAATATTTTTCAATTTTTGCTATCTATACTCACATATTCGCTATTAGTTTATCTAGTGAAATCATAAAAAAAAACTGTAAAATTACTTTTCTTAATTCTTTTTAATCGAAAATACGGGACACGCACGCTCTTTTCGGAGGGCTGGGCAATCGTGTTTCTCATAGAAAATATTCGTCTGAACCTATAGCCCCTTAAAGCTAGTAGACTGTTGGTGTTGTGATAAAGCAAACTTATTAATAACCTTAACAAAGGATCGTAAAATGCATTATTCAATAACACAACTAACTATGGAGATTACTCTGGCTGCATAAATGCTTCGATACGAACATTTTGTTTGATGTAACGCATTATCGCGTCCCACGCATGCAATATCCATCAAAGTGGATCAGTGGTATATCCCTTGCATCGATTTATGTTCTTTATTAAGTCCACTATGAAGGTAAAGCAAATACTTTAGGATATTGTCGCTGGGTGAATACAACAACGGTACAAGTCAAAAACTAAATTATTAAGATAAACAAAAAACCCGACTGCATAAAAAACCTATTAACTGAAAAGAGAAAAACAAGCTCTATAATCACTAATCAGCTATAACAACTTTGTGTGTGCAAATATAATTTGATTGTTATTACGTAGGTATCGCAAACGGGGACAAAGAAAATGTTTGGTTGGTTATTGATTGGTTTGTCCCCGCCTGCAATACCTACCTAATAACAATAAAATTATATTTGCTCACACAAAGTTGTTATAGCTGATTAGTTATTATAGAGCTTGTTTTTCTCTTTTCAGTTAATAGGTTTTTAATGCAGTCGGGTTTTTTGTTTATCTTAATAATTTAGTTTATTTCATACTTTTCAGTCTTATGTCGAAACGGTAACTTAAAAGTACTATAATATTTATATATTTGGAATCGTCTGATCACTAGCTTTCATTTGATACCCATAATTTAATTTTTAACAAAAAAAAATTGTTTCTTCCCCCTCTCTTTTTTAATTCGTAGACGCCATCTTGAAATAATATACCCTATGTCACTCTCACGATTTTTACGAATCCAATGACACCTTATACATTAAAATCTATCAAGCCGTTTAGGTTGTAGGCCGTGCCAAAGAAATAGACATACAAACATATATACATACATACATACATATATACATACATACATACGCTCGAAAAACATAACCCTCCTTCTGGCGCAGTCGGGTAAAAACGTTGATTTTGAGAAAAATTACATTAATGTTGGCGCGAGAGAGTGCGCGCGAACAAATTCGTCTGTAGTTACTACACAGCAAGGGTTAGATTCAGTGAAATATCGAGTTAGATCTACAACGTGTTAATGAATTAACGCAAAACTAGAAAGTAGTTTGTTTAGAATCGGGAGCAGAATCGAATTATCATGTTTTCAACATAGGTAATTTTTTTCAAAATATTAAATATATGTTTTGTAAAATTTAAAATTTACCGAACTCGATCTCAACCCACCGCACAGACACACTCACCCTACTTACTACCAAAACAAGATTCTTAAAATGTATCCATGAGCACGTTAGCGCTTTCATTCATTGCTGAAATGATAACAAATCATTTTTGCCTGAAAACTTAAAATGTGAATAACTTTAAATTGTAACTATCAAAATAATGAAATTATTGTTTCAATCTAATTATTTTGTTATAAATCCGTTGGGGTGTATGAGGTTTTGCGCTTATTCATTAACACGTTGTATATTGCACAAGATAAAGTATGCGATGTAGAACCAGAATGCGGTGCTAACTCAAATTTGCCAAATTTTGAGTTGTGCCGTTGTTGTATTCACCCAGCGTTGTGTAACAGATTTTCCAAAAACTAAATATGTAGCTGGCAATCGGCATGCAGCCGAGCCATATTTTGCTGGTTTTTAGAGTTCCTTAGTCAACAAGGAATCCTTACAGTTTCGCCATGTCCGTCCGTCTGTCCGTCTGTCCGCGGCTTAGCTCAGAGACGCTTAGTACTAGAAAGCTGTAATTTGACTTGGGTATACATCACGCCGACAAAGTGGTAAAATAAAATCTTGAATAATTATTTTTTTAGGGTACCTCCCTAGGCCTAGCTTGGGGTATCATTGGATAGGTCTTTTAAAAATATTGTGGTTATGGGAAAACCATTAATATTAAGCTTTAAAGTGAACATTTTTGTTAGAGTCAAATTTCTTCTTTTCGAAGTCATAGGTGGTAGTCATCCATGCCATTACTTTTCATTTTGAATATTTGTCATTCTACGAATGCTTTTCAGAAAGTTTTTATTATTGAGAGTACAATTTTAGTACATTTGTTTGGAAATTAGATCGTATCAATTAAACTTCTTGATAAGCAGTATTCGACGTGTAAACATTGCTTATTTTCTCGTGAACCTGATGAGTACATTTTTTTTATGGTAGTACAAAAAAAGTATTTTTTTTTGAGTTAACTGAAATCCGAGTTTGATTCTGTGGCGCGGCCAGGAAGTATCACACACCTTGAATCCCTTTGTCACCTCGTACGACACCCACGGGAAGAATTGGGGTGGTACATTCTAAGCCGAAACCACATGGTTTTTATTGTTCATCAATAGGAAATATTATATTGTTTCTTGTTTGATTGAGACGAAGATAGCCAAACGGCATAAGATGTAGGTATTGTAGGTACCATAAACTAAGGTTGATTGTAATGGTTGCCGTGGTGGTCCAGTGGCGAGTATGCCTGCCGTGCAGGAGGCGATGGTTCGATCCCCGTCCAGGCCGTATTTATGTACAATTTGTAACACCACTGTCTTTTCGGTGACGGAAAACATCGTTTGGAACCCTGCGTGCTTCAATTTCGAGGCATGTATTCTACCCACTGTCCATTACAAGTAGCGACGGGTTCGCTCCCCGTCACACTGGACAGAGTTTCGGTACTAGTGAAACGTGGATGTTCTAAGGTTTCTGAATATCTCTAACTACCCCCTCGGGGAATATAGTCGTGAGCATATGTTTATGATTGTAACGGTACCTAATGATACAACATTAAGTAAAAGCAGTATGTACGTACATCAGTTACATTTGATACAGGTAAACTACTACACACATTGACTTACCACTACTGGACGGAGGGTCCACGCTCAAAAGTGTCCAAATAAAAAGAGAACGAAAACGCAAAAAAGAGAACGAAAAGACTGTTGCATACAGTCTTCGTTTGATGGGCCGACTACGAGCACGCGTGGGTGCGCGGCGTGCGCCCTGCCCCAATTGGGGGAGTGGGACTGAAAATAATTTCAGTCCCAAATAGTTTCGGTTTATATTACTATACGTACTTAGGTTTGTGTATTTTAGTCTCGGACACTTTATTCGAGTATTTTGTACTAGACCCGGCGTCCATAGTATTCTACGTCAATGACTACACAATAATCTAGAGAAAAATACAAATGACTACAATTCGTACTATGTTAGAATGGATACCCACAAAAGAATGTGAAAACAAAAGAGAGGCCGTTAATTTACGGGAACGTAGGTTATTTTATAGTCTAAGAGCCGACTGCGCAAAACGCTTGAACAAGCGAATTTACATATTTTTGTACGATATGCTTATTTGATTGTAATTCGTGAGAACATTTAAATTAAAACAGTTGCGTTTGTTCTGTTGATTGGTCTCATCTTCTGTAATAACAACATAATAGTGTTCTCGTTTGACGGTGCGGTTGTAAGTCATAATATCAACAATTTGTAGGTTGGAATTTCCCGACCCTTTGTTCCAGCTTTCGTTGAATAAGGCATTATCGGTTAGTAGTCAATTTATCTCTTCTTTGATAAACGTTACGAACAAAGCTTAAAGAAGCTAGTCAATATCATCAAATCGGTGTTAATTGTGAGTAAGAAGACTGCTAGAGACAATATAGGGTCTAACAAAATTAGCTGAAACTATTTTAAGGGGATGATCAGACCATCAAACTAAACAACATTCTCTAAGGGACTAATATAGAAATCGCGAAAAAAAAATCAGCTATCCCATACAAAACTGCAAACATGACTAGACTCAAATGTATGGGACAGCTGCATTTTTTCGCGATTTCGTTGTTGGTCCTATAGAGAAAGTTGTTCAGTTTGATAGTCTGATCATCCCCTTAAAAAGTTACAGCTAATTTTGTTAGACCTCATATGAAATATTAAATCAAATCACAAACAAACACCTTAAAGACCTTGAAGCATTGATAAATCCAATGTCGGGTTAGAATATATCTGACTGACTATATCTCCTCGCTGAATACAGCCGTGAGCTATTACTATGGTTATGTTAACAAAACTATTTTCGTTTAAGTTCACGAGTTGAAGTGCGACACGCTACCAATCATTATTTTGTTGTTTCTACATGATCCACGAAATCAAACATATGAGAAAAAACAAATACTTACATTAGGAAGAAACTAAGTTTTTACAAAGATACGTTTTAAGCTGTGAGCTCTTCTACTATTGAAGGTACTCGGGTCATTCATATGATTTGTACGCAGTCTCGTACTTGAAAAAATTTATGGCCGAGAAAAATTGGTGCGTAATCTACAACCCACTTTAGTGAAAGGGACTGGCAGTACTAACTTAGGTCTGACGCTTAGATAGGATCTAGTTTTTGCAGATTTAACCGAATCAGGTATCAAAATTTGCATTCAAACAAATTGACTCGCTGAGAGCTAATGAGCGTCACATGATCTTAAATTTAATGTCATTTATGAAATTCAATCATGGTGCTCCGGGTTAGAGTCCGCACGTATGGCATGCCAATGAGTTTTTCTATATTATGTGCGTAATACCGACTGCTCTTAAACGGTGAAGGAAAACATAGTAAGGAAACCTGCATACGCTGCGAAGAAATTCTGATCCGTATGTGAAGTTTACCGATCCGCATTGGGCACGCGTGGTGGACTAACGCCCATACATCCTGAGGGTAGGCCTTTGCTCTGCAGTGGGACGTCTACTTGGGTGTTACAAAAGTCAAACATTTAAAACTTTTAAGGGGGTTGTCTAGACCATCAAACTGAACAACTTTTACTATGGGTCCAACATCGAAATCGAACAAAAAAAAAATCTGCTGTCTCTTACATTTAGCTCGAGTAGATTTGTAGTTTAGTATGGAACATCAGATTAGTTTTTCGCGAATTCGATGTTGGTCCCATAGTGAAAGTTTTTCAGTTTTATAGTCTAAACCACCCCCTTAATTGTTTATTTGTATTTTTGTAACACCTTGTATAGGCTGAGGCTGATGATGATTTATGAAATAAACAGCTAAATTGAAAAAACGATGAACTGCTAAAATTGTGTTTTATTAGAAGTTTTTTTTTTCATAAATATTGTTAAGATATTGTTATTGAAAATACAAATAAACAATTAAGGGGGTGGCCCCTTAATTGCTTGCTCAATTGCATGTCCAGTCAAATGTTGCTGGTGATAGAATCCAAACGTCCTCAAAATTACTTTAACATTATGTTTCTTTTGAAGTAATTTTAGTCGTTTTAGTAGTTTTTTTAACCTTAGTCGCCTCATACGACACCTACGGGATAAAACATGGTGCGTAAGTACCTACCTACACCGCGAGAAACGAATGCTGGCGCAGAGATGGTTTTAAAACAAAGACCGGAAAATGACGAGAAACTCATATATATTTCAATGCCAGCTTTTGAGGCTCGCCATATAAATTCTAAAATGAAGACAACAATAAATTTGTTCCTTAAGAATTTCCCAAATGAATAGCGGAAACGGAAGAACGTAGCACATCAAAAATGTATGATAACTGTGATGTAGCTCTTAGTTTTGGAGATTTATTACATGTGTTTCAAGTCAAGCACTTGAGACAGTGCTGTGCATCAAGTTTTGGAAGTTTTCTGCTTTTGAATGAAAGAAGAATGTTGAAAACGACGTGTGGGCTGACCATAAACTTAATATTACTTGAGTATATAATGTTTATGGGGCTGACATTCCCCGTTATAAATAAAGAACATGTAAGTAACTAAGGGCCTATGTCGAAAAATAATTGAAGCGAAATGGAGATGCGAGAGAATGAGATGGGGTGGCGCGCGCGTCTGAAACGACGCAAGCGTAAAACAAACTTTACTAAATTGTGATTGTACTATTTATGGAAGTTCATTTCTGCTCTAATCAAACTTTATTAAATATAAATCCCTTTTTTAAAATCAAGTCTCGTGTTTCTATAATTCACCGTTTAGCCGTTCCAAGCGTTTATCGATAAAGACGGAGGCTACTTTGGCTTATTTTTCTATCGAGAAAATGTGTCTTAATCGTGTTTTGGCGCTAATCAAAACTTCAATTATATGTTCAATTTACTCATATCCGCAAATCATACTCCTACTGTTAGTACTTCATGATATATTATGCTTTGAAGAATCCTATTTTTTTCACATATCATTTTTTTAAAAACTGTCGTGCCGAGTCACAGAATGTTCTGTCAAAAATTTCCTCATCGGTCGGATTCAAAATGATTTTTTTAACTAATCTCTGTGCCTGTGGTTTGTCAGATTTTCTTTAAAATACCTATACATACAGGCTCCTTCTTAATATGCTGACAGCTTTTTAAGAGGATGATCATACAATCAAACTGAACAACTTTCTCTATAGGATCAACATTGAAATCACAAAAACAACAGCAGTTCTATACAAAACTGCAAACCTACTCGAGCCAAATGAATGGGACAGCAGATTTTTATTCGCGATTTCAATATTGGTCCCATAGAGAAAGTTGTTCAGTATGATGGTCTGGTCATCCCCTTAAAAAAGTGTCAACATATTAAGAAGGACCTCGTATAGTTTCAATGCTAGTCTTACACAGAGATTAGTATCTAGACCGTGTTTAAAAATGTTATTGACTTTAATTAGTTAGTATGAAAATAGGATCAAATTTTGTTTGTGTGCAGCGTGCTAGGGCGTTCTGCATGGACTATCCTCTTAGTTATTTTTTGGTCGTAAAGAAACATTTGGTTTGTTTGAACTGACTTCGAGATTTACCCTTAAATTATTCATGACGTTATTGAATTTTTCAAATATTCTTTTATGGTAAAAAAGCTATTGACGTGTTTTCTCTAGTATCGTCCTGCTCTGTGGAATACGGATAACATCTATATCATTCAACTTCATGAAAGCACTGGAAAAGGTTCAAGGTTCGAAGACGTTCATTTGAATATTTCGATCACGTATACACTTTGTAAACCTTACAAGACATTCAAATAAAAAATTGTCTGAGTTCCTGTCAAAATGGAGTAGGAACATTGACAGCTTGTCCAATATACAGGATATTAGAGTAGACAATAGCATTACTTTAATGGGTGATTGTACTCATGATACTAACTGAACAACTTAAGCTGTGGTGAAGCCGTGGTGGTCTAGTGGCGAGTAACCTTGCCTGCCATGCAGGAGGCGATGGTTCGATCCTCGTCCAAACCGACTTGTACCAATGAGTTTTTCGGAATGTATGTACGATTTGTAACACCACTGGCTTTTCGGTGAAGGAAAACATCGTGATTTGTGAGGAAACCTGCATGCTTCAATTTCGAGGCATGGATTGTACCCACTGTCCATTACAAGTGGCGACGTGGTCACTCCCCGTCACACTGGACAGAGTTTCGGTACTACTAGTGAAACGTGGATGTTCTGAGGTGTCAGAAATTTCATTTTATATTTTGCAACTTTCCTATAAGTTTCTTAGAGTAACTTGTTCAATATCATGGGTACAATCGCCCCTAAAGTAAAGCCCCCTAAAGCAACTGTTTACCCTAACACTCTGAAGTACTGTTAAACACAGTGACAGCAGCTAACTGAATATTTTAGTACAAAATCTTGGATGGTCTTACCCAAATGACGTCTGATTTTGACGTTCTTACAAATAAAGTGGCGCCCTCAATTTTTTCAACTCTTTATAATCAAGGTTAGGTAAGTAAATCTTTCCATCTAGCTTCAATTCCAACATCGACAACACACACACATTGTAACATTTTTACATCGTGAGGAAACCTGCATGCTTCAATTTCGAGGCATGTATTGTACCCACTGTCCATTATAAGTGGCGACGGGCTCACCCCCCGTCACACTGGACAGAGTTTCGGTACTACTGGTGAAACGTGGATGTTCTGAGGTTTCAGAATATCTCTGACTACCCCCTCGGGGAATATAGTCGTGAGCATATGCTGATGCTTATGCTGTAGCTTCAATTCCTTCTCCAGTTTACTTTAAATTCCAAATACATTTCTTCAAACGCAAACAAACCAGTTTATGTTCCTAATGGGACTATTTCCCAGGTGTAAGATTTAACAATGACGGATCCGGTATTACATTTTTCTTCAGTCGTTTTCCGAAAGGCTCTTTCCACCATGACTAATGGGATGGAACATCATCAATCATTCCACGACCATGCACCATCAACAACATTTTTAAAAATCTGGCACAAAAGCAGAATAGCATCAATCAAAATGTTTGATGATTCGTTGAATTTTTTGTCCTTTTGGATTGCATGCAAAACTTTAACCAGTAGTGAGATAGTTATAGCATATCACTACGGATAACTTCAGAATGTATTCTACTCACCAAACTGAACAACTTTCACTATTGAGCCAACTTCGAAATCACGAAATAAAACAGCTGTCCCATACAAAACTGCAGTACTGCAATCTCTGACATTATCATAATAATAATATGCAAGCCGTAAGGTAAGACATGTAGGACCTAATAATTATTGTAACACCTGCTTGTAAAACTACGCATGTCATACAAATAAATGCATCTTTATCTTTATCGTCTGTTCTTTTTTTTTCGCGATTTCGATGTTGCCCCCGTAGTAAAAGTTGTTCAGTTTGATGAGTAGAATACATGCTGATGCTATCCACAGTGATATAAAATGTACCCTGTAGAAACCTGCTTCATTAAGCAGCGATTACATTACCCTACATGCATGGGCACAATTTGGTATACATTGCTTGCTTTGATTTGCACTTTGAAATAAAGAGTATAAATCAGGCAATGTAGGCAGAAATCGGGCCAGACCAAATCTTCTGACAGCTAGTATAATAAGCTAAAAAATAAATATAGTTCAACATAATACAAACCCCAATTTATTTATGACACATGATTATTTTTCGCTAGCATGATTATAATCAACAAAGAAAAGACTGATAACGATAACTGAACAACGGTATCAGGACATTTGAGCGAATCCCTTTGCGCGAAAGACATTTGAGCGAAGGACATTTGCGCGAAAAAAATTTGAGCGCAAAGACTTTTGCGCGAAAGGACACTTGCGCGAAAAAAAATTGAGCGAAGGACACTTGAGCGAATGGACATTAGCGCGAATGGACATTTGCGCGAACGGGACATTAGCGCGAATGGACATTTGCGCGAACGGGACATTAGCGCGAATGGACATTTGCGCGAACGGGACATTTGCGCGAAAAACGCCCTAGAGCCTAAACGGCTTGATGGATTTTGACGTGTGAGGTGTCGTTGGATTCGTAAAAATTGTGGGAATAACATAGGGTATATTATTTTAATATGGCGTCTACGAATCTAAAAAGAGAGTGAGAATAAACAATTTTCTTTGTAAAAATTACAAAATGGGTATTATACGAAAAGTAGTGACGAGCAGATTTCAAATACATATACAATGTGTTAATGAATAAGCGCAAAACCTCATACACCCCAACTGATTTATAACAAAATAATTAGATTGAAACAATAATTTTATAAATTTGATACTTAAAATTTAATGTTATTCGCATTCTAAGTTTTCAGGCAAAAATGAGTTGTTATCATTTCAGCTAAGAATGAAAGCTCTAGCGTGCTTGTGGATACATTTTAAGAATCTTGTTTTGTTAGTAAGTAAGGTGAGTTAAAGTGAACTAGTTTTCGTATAATAGCCATTTTGTAATTTTTTACAAAGAAAATTGTTTATTCTCATCCTCTTTTTAATTTCGTAGACACCATAATAAAATAATATACCCTATGTCATTCTCACAATTTTTACGAATCCAACGACACCTCACACGTCAAAATCCATCAAGCCGTTTAGGCTCTAGGGCGTTTTTCGCGCAAATGTCCCATTCGCGCAAATGTCCCGTTCGCGCAAATGTCCCGTTCGCGCAAATGTCCCATTCGCGCAAATGTCCCGTTCGCTCAAGTGTCCATTCGCGCTAATGTCCCGTTCGCGCAAATGTCCATTCGCGCAAATGTCCATTCGCGCTAATTTTCCTTCGCGCTAATGTCCATTCGCGCAAAAGTCTTTCGCTCAAATGTCCATACGCGCAAAAGTTTTTCGCTCAGTTGTCTTTCGCGCAAATGTCCTTCGCGCAAGTGTCTTTCGCTCAAATGTCCCAGATCCCTGAACAACATTTAATAAAAAATTTGTAACATTTTGAAAGTCGTAATTTAGTTTTTCCTTTCCACATAAATTGTTTCCGTCTCGGTTTTTAGTGTTCTGTACCAAAACGTTTTCTTATGGAATCAGCTCTGTATCTGTCCGTCCGTCTGTCACATGATTTTTTCTCAAAGACCGTAAGACATAGGAAGCTGAAACTTTGCAGAGATATAAATGGTCCAATATCATAAATGAAGTCAAAAAAGCTTAATTTTAATATTGGGGGAAATATTAGAAGGTAGAAAGGGTAAACAAAAAAAATTTTTCCTACATTATCGTGTGGGATAGAAAATACGAATCGAAAAATACATTCTTCATTAAAACTTTGTTGAACCAATATATCATTAAACTCAGAAAAACTACGGTCCCCACCTCTATTTAAAAACTACCCTTGGATAGTTTTATTTCTATGTCCAAAAACTGCAACCAGTGTAAAATGATCTTCAGTTACTATGTGACTAAATACTTAATAACTGTTTATTTATAGTGGTTGACATCAACGACCCATGTTAAACAAGGCAGTACGGAACACTAACTGCCCGAGTCCCGACTCGCACTTGGCCGGTTTTTAATTTACGTAACAGATCGACACGCCTACCGATTTTTTTACCTTCTTCACTCTAACTTGTTTTTTGAGTCTCCCGTGTAATTTATTAGAATTGTTAGTAGACCAATTTTATTCTGCTCAAAGAGAATATAATCACTCAAAATATAAGCTAAACTAATAATGAAAATAAATTTACAAAATAATAAAATACTTTTTTTCATGAGCTTAATAGTGGCCTTTTAATTAAAATATTTTAATTAGAACATGTTTTTCTTGCAGTCAAAGTCAAAATTGTTTATTCAAAATAATATCACATTTAACTAAAGATAACTTTTTGACGTCATGTTTTTGAATCTACCAACGCGTCGGAAGGTGTTCCGTTGTAGAGAAGATGCGGCCAGAAACTCAACAACACACTTCTTTTAAACAAAACAAAATATACAAAGTACAATTACATAAATCCAATATTAAATTACATAGTGATATCATTCAAATAATCATCGAGTTTTACATAAAAAGATTAAAGTAACCTTTTTACAGAGGACTTGTTTAACATGGGACTTAAACTTTTGGTCTGTCAAGTTTAGAATATTCTCTGGTATCTTATTATAATAACGTATACAGTGCCCCATGAAAGATATGTTAACCTTACTAAGCCAAAAATGTGGGAATACTAATTTATTTTTATTACTTGTATTGTAATTATGAACGTCACTGTTTTTGGGAAAGAAGTAGGTATTCTGGTGTATTAATATTTTCCTGTAAACAAAATAGCATCAAAGAGTAAGTATACAATATTAACCTCGTAATGCCCGAACTAAATTTAGGCGTTTATTTATCTCTACATTTAAGATTTTTTGTTTAAAAAAGTACGTAAGTACCATTAAAGATTTTGTTTTTTCTTAGCTTTTGTGTAGGCTAAAATAACCATTTACTAAATAGCTTAGCTATGTGCTTAAAATAGGTCTTTGGGCCTTAAAAGGTTTAAATCAAAACTACATATTTAACAACAATTTAACATAATTTACTAACTTACCAACATTCATGTCACTGTTATCCAAAACTATCGCCACTGCACGCTGCCCATGAATATTTAAACTGAAAAGTTAACCAAACTTTCCTAACAGTATATTAAACCAAACTCTGAACCACAATTTCAACTTTACAACACAAATTGTAAAACTTTCAGTAACATATATAATACTTTTATTGTTTTATTATATCATTATTCAACGAAACAAAGTTTTAATTATTAAATACGAGAGATATTTGCTATGTTATTAGCACACGTGCGCTGCATTCGGCATCTCGTGGGAAACTGGCGGGAAATCTGTGAGAATGGCGGGAAAAATCTCTGCGGCTCTGGCTCTCTCTGGGTAGAACTGGGGTTTTACTACGAGTTTTCAGTGTTTATCCTCTGATGAATGAGTTTCGTCGAGCCTATTACGAATATCAATGATAATGTTAAATATAAACCACTAGTTTTTAATTACTTACATTATTAAGGGAGTATTCAGACCATGAATCTAGACAACTTTCCCCATGGGTGGAAAAATGTGATTTTTTTTGACCTCTCATAGATAAGTGTGGATCAGACGATCGATCTTCTATGGGAGTTCCAAACATTTTTACCAAAACAAATACCATAATATGGTACCATCGAGCTAATCTGATGATGGAGTCATGAGATGGATAGTGGAATTCCTCAATGGCTATTGGTAAACCACTTGCTTGGGTCCGAGGTCACTAGCTTATAATTTATTTACTTTACTGTATAGTATCATTTATTTTATTAAATAGACTATGTATTATTGTATACATAACTTTAGCTTAAGAATTTATATTGTAATAGTTATTAAGTCGTGTTATGTTGTAGAGTTTCTGGCCGCATCTTCTCTACAGCGACAACACGTTCCGACGCGGTGGTAGCTTTAAAAAAGATTTGACGTTTGATAAGTGTGCTGTAAGCTCCTATATTGAATAAATTATATTGACTTTGACTTTGACTCGAGTTTGGACTCGTTTCGTTTTGGGCCTTTGAGTGTGCGTTAGTCTTTTTGTTGACGTAGCGTGTAGCAGATTTAGAGATTTAAGTTTTGACGAAGCATGTTGCTGATTAGGATCCTGTTTATTTTTATTTTTTGTGTTTTTTTTATGTTAAACTTTTGACGAAGCATGCTGCAGATACGGATATGTCGGCATTTTTGACGAAGCGTGTTGCAGATTTAAAGTTTGTATTTTCTTATATCTAATTAATATTAAGAGAAGTTTATTCCGAATGCGTAAATGCGCGCTGCATACAAACGAAGTCTGGTGCTATTTTCAATACTAACCAATTAAACTCAATGAAATTTTGCAGAAACAATCTAGGCACAAATATCTATGCTTGTATCGTGTCCGATTTTAGTTAAAATTTACAGTTTCAATGCTAGGATTAATTTAAGATTTGTATGGAAATCTTTTAGGCCCAGTAACTTTAAAACTATACATTTTAACGAAAATCGGACTCGATACAAGCATAGATATTTGTTTCAAGATTGTTTCAGCAAAATTTCATTGACTTTATTTGGTTAGTATTGAAAATATCACCATAGTACGTTTGTATGGAGCGCGCTCCGAATTATATCCCCTTAAACTGCTGATATTGGACAATTAAAGCGCTAACTTAATTTCAGTGCAATACCTACTCGAGTACCCATGGTGGTCCAGTGGCGAGTAACCTTGCCTGCCGTGCAGGAGGCGATGGTTCGATCCCCGTCCAAGCCGACTCGTACCAATGAGTTTTTCGGAATTTATGTACGATTTGTAACACCACTGGCTTTTCGGTGAAACCTGCGTGCTTCAATTTCGAGACATGTATTGTACCCACTGTCCATTATGTGGCGACGGGCTCACCCCCCGTCACACAGACACTGGACAGAGTTTCGGTACTACTGGTGAAACGTGGATGTTCTGAGGTTTCAGAATATCTCTGACTACCCCCTCGGGGAATATAGTCGTGAGCATATGCTATGCTATGCTACCTACTCGACTAAAATGTATGAGACGGCTGATATTTTCTTCGCTCTGACAGATTTGCTCCTATAGTAAAATCTGTTCAGTTTGATGGGTAGAGTACTTAGACTACTTATATGAGGACAAGTTACGCGTGTAATTCTAGTCACAAACTTTTCTGCCACTTTTTGCAACTTTGGGCGAGGTAGCACGAGATACGCCACTTTGAATTTTATTCCATTAGTTTAGATTCTAATTTTGAATATTAAAAATCATGAAAAACAGTGTCGTGTGAACCCCAAACGTCATAAGTTCGAAATTATTGTTCTACAATTATAGGCTGTCGCATTTAGTAATAAGGTATAAAATTGTATGCAAATGCGTAAGATCTTTTGATCTTGCTCGTTGGCAGAAGGGAAATGCCAAGGCGAGGCGGGTCCGTATACAACGTGTTAATGAATAAGCGCAAAACCTCATACACCCCATCTGATTTATAACAATTTAATTAGATTGAAACAATAATTTCATTATTTTGATAGTTACAATTTTAAGTTATTTGAATTTAAGTTTTGAGGCAAAAATGATTTGTTATCATTTCAGCAATGAATGAAAGCGCTAGCGCACTCATGGATACATTTTAAGAATCTTGTTTTGGTAGTAAGTAGGGTGAGAGTGCCCGAGCGGTGGGTTGAGATCGAGTTCAGTAAATTTTAAATTTATAAATAAATTACTTAATATTTTAAAAAAATTAACTATATTGAAACCATGATAATTCGATTCTGCTCTCGATTCAAAACAAACTACTTTCTAGTTTTGCGTTAATTCATTAACACGTTGTATAATTTGTCTAAGGTATAGTATGTGGTTAATGATACTTTTCCTTATACTCTGTATAAGTAGCGTGGTATTACTTGATATCGATTGTTGCTTAAGACTTACAACGATTTTCGGCGCCTGAATCGCCTGATATATGGCGTCGAAAGTGAACAAAGACATTATCCCAGATTACGTCACTTAGTTATAAAACCATGAACATTTTTGTAGACTGCACGTAATAAAACCAAATGGTAAAAGGTTGCAAAACTCAGCGCTGATTGAGAAAAGTTTTTTCAATGCCACGCCATCTTCATTGATGGCCATTTAGTTTCGCAGAGATTTTCTCGTTTTCAACCACTTTTCAACAGATCTCATTAGTCAAGCTCGTAATGCTATTTACGAAAAAAAAAAACATTTTTAACTCCATTTAATTAAAAGCTGGCAATTTAAAAAGAAAATGAGTTTGAATTTAGAACATAACATATAACTTGAAAAACTAAGGGCCTGTTTCACCACTTTTGGATATGTTCTTATTAGCTTATGAGTCTAGCCATCAAACTGAACAACTTTTACTATGGGAGCAAAACAGCTTTTTTTGCTCCGATCGGTTTGCTCCTATAGTAAAAGTCGTTCAGTTTGGTGGGTAGACTCTTAGTTTAAAAGGATGCTAATGATATCAATTTCAGCCTGTTGTGAAAGTTGGCATCATGTAACGCATTTAAGTTTACACTTTATGCTAATTATACAACGTGTTAATGAATAAGCGCCTCAAACCTCATACACCCCAACTGATTTATAAACAAAATAATTAGATTGAGGCAATAATTGCATTATTTTGACAGTTTAAATTTAAAGTTATTCGCATTTTATGTTTTGAGGCAAAAATGATTTGTTATCTAATCAGGAGCAAATAAATATTTACTTTACTTTATCATTAAGGCAATGAATGAAATCGCTAAAGTGCTCATGGACACATTTTATTAATCCTGTTTTGGTAGTAAGTATGGTGAGTGTACCTGTGCGATGGGGTCCAAACAAACTACTTTCTAGTTTGGCGTTTATTCTTTAACACATTGTATAGGGGGTAAGTAACACCCTATATAATTAGCATTTAATCTTTTAAGCATAATTTTCAGGGTTCCTATTAACAAGTTGATAAGCATGTGCGTGTGAAACTTAGGGCATTACTACACTAATCGTTTTAAATGGAGAATACGAAATGGTTAGTAGTTGAAGGAGTTCGAAATAGTGTGATATAGACAAAAATGAATTAGTATTGTGAAAAGAATAATACCCGCCAGGGCGCCCAAGCGCGCTGCATACAAAGCTCATTCTATTGTCAGTAGTAACAAACTCAAGTCAATTATCAAAATTTTTTGATGTACAATTTCTGTATCTGTGGTTTAACTGATTTCCGGTTTCGATTCTAGGATTAATTTAAGATTTGTGTGGAAATCTTTGAGCCACTGTAACTTTGAAACTACAAATTTTAACTAAAATCTGCCTACGTGGTCTAATGGTTAAGAGCATTGGGCTCTTGACACGACTCGTGGGTTCGATTCCCACGGGGGACACCTAGTGATATGTCACGTTGTGATTTTTCCCCAGTTGGCTATGACATTGCAGGCTGACTCACCTGATTGTCTGAAAAGAAGGATGATTCCGTGCTTCGGATGGCACAATAAGCCGTTGGTTTCGGCTACTATCTCTGGTGGTAGTCGTCGTTACATAAAAACCACGTCAGAGGCGGTAAGGCAGTCTGAAAAAACGCTGACACCAGGGCTTACTGCCCACACGATAACAAGAAGAACGAATATCTGACAAACCACAGGAACAGAGATATTACCTATATATCTAGAGAGTGTCTAAAAAATTTAATTAAATTGCTTATTATTATAAATAGAATTAAACTTCGCTTGTATGGAGGTGGTTTGCACGAGTATTGGAAAAAGAAGAGTGATTAAGTGTAGATTTATGTGCGAGATATTCATGGCAAGTATGAAAAGGATAGTTCAATAAAGGTAGGCTCTCGACATACTTACATAGTATACGTAGGTGTGCTGATTGAGTAAGGGTGGATAGAAATAATTTACAACCAAAAGGCTTTTAGGCGGTCGCGATTGTGGTGCTTAGATGGTGGAGTCAGACCTTTGTGGCGCGCCTTGGGAGATGCCTTATGATAAATAATAAATCGGTCAGTGATTTTTGTTCAATAAGGGCCTATTTTGAAAAATAATTGAAGCGAAATGGGCGTGTGATAGCTAATATTACTGCCTGATGCGCGAGAAAGAGATGGGGCGGCGCGCGCGCCTGAAACGACGCAAGCGTAAAACAAACTTTTTTAATTGTGATTGTACTATTTATGTAAGTTCATTTCTGATCTAATTAAACTTTAGAAAAAATCAATCTCTTTTTTTTAATCAAGTCTCGTGTTTCTATTATTCACCGTTTAGCAGTTCCAAGCGTTTATCGATAAAGGCGGAGGCTACTTTGGCTTATTTTTCTATCGAGAAAATGTCTCTAATTCGTGTTTTGGCTCTAATCAAATCTTCAATTATATGTTCAATTCACACATATCCGCAAATCATACTCCTACTGTTAGTACTTCATGATATATGATGCTTTGAAGAATCCAATTTTTGTCACAAATCCTCTTAATTAGAAAGTATTACAAACGTTCCTACGTAAACATAACATCATTCTATATGAACCTATTCATGTCCCACCACAGGGCTATTTTTAAACGTTTTTTTACTAAGATCCACTCGCATTCCTATCAAATCAAGTCTGCCATGTGCAAGCACCCTAAAGTTAAGTAAATTTGGCAAAACTTAATTAACTTTTGAGCACGTGTGTTCCAGACTAAATTACTTATTAAAGTTATACCCGTGCTAATTAGTCCCTTCCGAATTCTAAAGTAACATTACGGTATTCGTTTAGAAACTTGTTTTCTATTAAAGGTTATTAAAGTAATGATTAAATTATGATTTGTATAGAAAGTAGAAATCTTTTAGCCAGTGTAACTTTGAAACTACCCAGGGGCGGATTGAGCACCTAAAAAAGGTTCTTGTCACGGCCACCAGAAAGTCAGCCAAGTGCGAGTCGGACTGCGGACTCGCTCACGATCGCTACAATGCATTTCTTAAAAGGAGATGTATACAAAATGTGTGACGCCCCGGCCAAGACCTTGTACAGTGTATAGGCCCACGCGGGCAGACCCGCAGGGCGAACACTAGTAAATTAATAAACCTGTAAAATGTTAGTCCGTTTTCTCACGAATATTACAAAAGTAAATGTGTGTTGGTTTGCATATCACAATATCACATCTAGACTCTAATCTACCGAACCGATTTTGATGAAACTTTTACAGAGTGAAAGCCTATCGACCTCAATTAGGGTTGTGGGCATACCCATCGTGCCCACTACGGTGGCTCCGCGCCTGAAACTACGTTTTAACGAAAATCTAACAAACCACTGACATGGATAGGTTAAGTATACTAGTTTCTAGATCGTGTTTAAAGATATTTATCTTTCTGCTGCTTATTTGACTTTCAAAAATCATACTTCAGGAGTGCGATGTTTGAAAGTCAAATCAGCAGTAGAAAGATGCATATCTCCTTAGTAATTTTGACATTTTCAACTGCTGAGTTCAACGTAAGAGTTTCAAAAATCGCTCTCCAGATCCTAGTGTAGAAATTATGATGACTAGACAACAATAATAGTATACACACACACAGGGTGTAGGTAAACTTAAACACGTCACATATTTTAGACCCAAAAGTATGAAACAGCAGTTTTTAACCCACTCACATATGAAACGCATTTATTTTTGCAACCTGTGGGTGAGATACAAACATCAATGAATTGAGTACAAAAATATTCGTTTATTTGCACCAAACAAAATAGAATAGTTAGACTCGGAGAAATCCTTTACATCAGCCAGGAAAAACTCAAATAATTACAAATGCTGTAAAATCCCTAATTGGTATAACATTTAGCACCTCTCTTGTCATATCGACCTTAGGTACAATAGTATTGTATTGTTGTATGTAAGTACTTTATATTTCTCTACTTTGTTGTATTAATCGATCGTATTTTGTATAGGTACCTACACAGGGTCCGACTTAATATGCTGACGGTTTTTTAAGAGGATGATAAGAACATCAACTTAAAAAACTTAAAACTCAACAACTTTTTCTAGGGGACCATCATCAAAATCGCAAAAAAAAACAGTGACGTACTTCTTGTTAACATCAACCGCGAGGCTCATTCATTAGATGAAGAGCATCTCTGTGATGGGGATGGACCAGGTCCGCCTGCACAACTCCAGTCGCTTTAGGAGTTACAGCCGTTCAAAGGTCAGGTATGGTTGCAAAAGGTCCTTTGAACGGCTGTGTCTCCTAAACCGACTGACAGACCATGTCAGTTTTTGTACTGCTCGCATAGCTACCTGCATATGAATTTTACACAACAGACTTAGATGCTCTAAACCCTATGAATACTGAATCAGCCTTGCAGCTGATGATAACAAAATGTACGTCTATCTCTTATACCATACTTATGGTAGTCGTATGGCGTTAACAATCGTTTGGTGATGGGGAGCGTGACATTTCGAATTTACGAACTCTTGAATGGCTTGGATTTGACAACTCATAAGCCCGCAATGGGTCTGGCGATGGTGAAAGGACACGAGATGATGAATTAACAGTGAGAAAATGGACCCCGTTCCTTGTTAATGTACCCATTTCGCCTTCAAAAAGTACATCGTTTATAATTTTTTCTGCGTACCGCCTTTGATCGGGTGCTAATCTGTTTAATTTTGTAGCCCAGTATTTTAATATGACGTCGCTTTCGTGTTGGGTCGATTCTTGTGTTTTGAAATCGGATGCTGTCGCTGTACCGAACTCTTCAGTTGGTGTAGTCTTTTTCCTCTTTCGAGGTATCTCCTCGCTTTGTTGTGATTGTGAAGCTTTCTCGGTTGTTTGCTGCAACAAAGTACGAGTGAATAGGATTCTTAACATAACATAACATAAATATTCTTTATTTGCACACCAAAAACATACAGTAACAAAACAGAATACTAGAACGTAAGGGTACAAATAGCGGTCTTATCACTAAAAGCGATATCTTCCAGACAACCATAGGATGGAAGAACGCTTCTTCTGGGTTAGCTCGCTACATCTTCGACCCCATCTTTGTTCTAAGGACTGGATTGAGGTCAAGCCCATGAGCAAACCCATTTTTAAATAAAAAAAAAAAAACATTGTAAGATTAGCAACATTTCCTTGACGAAACGTGTTGTGGATTTTTGACTGTACATTCTTATGACGAAGCTTGTCGTGGATTTTTGACTGTACAATACATTGTAAGTGGTATCATCATCATCATCCTTATGAGCCGCCAATACTGTCTCTATTCCGCCACTGCCTTGAGTTCTTGATATAACGACGCGACATCAACTACATCGTTATTGATATACAGGGTGTAAAATTCAATGTATTTGATAATTGTTTGCGTGCTTACTATCAAACTGAACGTCTTTCACTCTATGGAGCCAAAGACGAAATCTCGAATAAAAATTATTGTTCCATAGAGAACGTCAATAGCTATTCGACCCAAAATTAAAGAACATCTTAGCGAAAAAGAGTTGTTGTTTCATAGAAAACGTGAATAGCTACCTACTCAACCCAAATGTAAGTTATAACATTTTATTTTACCGCGATTTGATGTGGACTGCGTTGAAGTTGTTCAGTTTGAAGGTATGAAGCACCCCGTAAAATAATGTTACACATTTAAGTCTACACCCTGTATTACTCTACCTACAAGAGCAGTAAGCAACCGGTTCGTTCAAAACGTGTTGGTATAGTGCATGTGCCGACCGCGCCGAGCGAGTGTCAGAGTTGCCAGAAATGGTTTCATAAATATTCCGTTTTATTTTTTTCCGACATGTTACTGCAATATGATTAGCTCGTCGCAATTTATGATTTAAAACCTTAGAGCGGCTTGCAATGCAAATAATGGTCGTAATACAATAAAAATTAGGATTGAGCGATATATTATGAAGTCATGGCAAACCGGAAATAAATCCAATGCTTCTCTCGTCTCGGCGTTTGCGATACAATCGTAACTAGGACCGAGCTCGAGATTTTACAGCAATTTACTTAATTAAATTACTGCAATACAGGTCATAAAATCAGAACCAAAAGAAGCGAGCTCGAGATTTTCTTGCTATATTATCGAGTTATTAAGCTTTAGTGAAACATTTTTTTTTTCAAACACATGATTTTGGAGCCCCCTCAACCTGCCGCCCTCAGATTCAGGGCTGCATAATCCATAAGTATAAAGTACCTACACACAGTACGTGATTATCACAGGATTATACCAATAGTTGCAGTTTGCCCTAAACGGCGTGCAACATGTAGAAGATAATAATACGGAGTCTTGAGAGTCCATATCCCAAATATTACACACTTTAACGACACGGTTTTAAATATACGCTATTAAAATGATAATCACAAACTCACAATATACTATATATAGTTGGGTACTAAGGTATAAAGAAACCAACATTATTTGACAAAGTTACCCCCAAACACCATCCTCAAATTTCCCACTTTAATTATTTTATTCCCCAACGATAACATTTTCCCCAATTCTAAATTTTTACCCAAAATCTCGAGAAAATTCCTAATCTGGCCACCCTGTCAAGTGGCCCCTAGCGAGACGCATCGAGGAGCTGGCAACGTCGCGTCGCACTTTCTCAACCGCGCGATGTGTTTCGGTAACCGGAATTCTATTATGAGTATTATTATTATTAAAATATTAATAATGTTGTACCTACCTATTAATTATTCTTATGTTTGACTAAAAGTACGACCACACCTCTTTAAAAATACGCTACCATTATTTTATACCGGTAGCTTAACCTTATTCCTACCTTATCTATTTTCAGTCCCTGGATTACACCATTTTCATCATTTAACACCTCACTACTATTTAATTGGTTGAGACTTTTTACTGTATTGTATTCATCTTGGTGTTTGCACGACAAGTGGTAGAGTAGATTGGTTCCGTGCTCGCCCTGAATGAATAAAAAAAATAGACATAAGTATATAAGTAACTACTTAATATTGTATGCAATATAAATGTCTACTACTCAGGTGTAGGTTTAACAAAAAAATTTTTGGAACCATCAATACAGGTATCTATACGAACTTACTCGTAATAAGTAGGACAGAACCCTAAGTTTATGTCAATGTTTTTGAAATATTACGTTATGGGTAGGTTAAATACCTATTGCTTTTTAACTTTAACTTACATTTTTGCTTTAAGTTTTGCACTTTTCAAAATATCTAACAAGAACACAATCGTATTCATTGTAATGTATATGTTATCAATATCAACGAATAAGATGAAAAAAAGACTTCTTACCTTAATAGTAGAAGAACAGACTAAACAAGTGGAAATATTTGCTTCTTTATCATAAGAAAAGAAAGAATACACTGTGTTCTTGCGTTTTCTTCCCATTATGATTGTGATTAAAAACACCACGTGATATAACGCGTACACAACCGGTTGATTCAATGTATGTAATGCGAATGGGTATGCCGGCAACCGCGCCAAGCGGCCAGCCCCCGTCACGGAGCAACGACGAGCTGGCAACGTCGCACTATAAAGGTTAAATAAGGGTATGGTCATACCTCTTCAAAAATGCGCTAACCATTTAATTTTTACCGTTAGCTTAACCTCATAATTATTAGGTATTTAGCCTAAACTGTTTTTAGTCCTCGAGTGTAAATTCCATAAAATGTGTCCTGGTAGTCATGCAAATGTCATGCATGAGATGAAGACACTATATTTTTTGTTCCTTGGAAAAAAATTAAGAAAAAAACTTTTATCTGCGCTTGCGATTTGACGCATCATGGCTAGTCATGGGGCGGTATAATATGGGAAGTGGGGAGTTCGTATAGTAGTGCGGCGCGAGGGGAAGGGACGCGGCGTGTGCGTGTACGGAGCCGTAGCATTGTGCAAAGAGAATGGAATCACTACGTGCATTGTGCGCGCGATAAGGCTAAATCACGCCTTTTATCTCATGCTGTCATACTTCGGCCGCAGGCCCTAAACCCGAACTTTCGATATAGGTATCGAGGCCGTTTTTCTCGGAATTTCATTGGAATAGAGTTGACATAAGAGCGAAAGTCCGAGTAGATCCCCATAATGCACGACGGAATGATATTCGCGTTATAATTTTAACATCGTCTTACATCAATAAATACTTAAACAATGAAGTCAAAACAAATCAAATCAATTTAATAAAATACATCAATCGAACTTAAGTAATTTACCTACTAAAAATTGTTTACCAACTTAAAGAAGTAACTACCAACTTACAAAAATACAAATAAACATTTAAGGGGGTGGGGTGGGGGGTTTAGACCATCAAACTGAACAATATTCACTATGGGACCAACATCTAAATCGCAAAAAAAAAATCTGATGTTCCATACTAAACTACAAATCTACTCGAGCTAAATGTATGGGACAGTTGATTTTTTTTTCGCGATTTCGATGTTGGTCCCATAGTGAAAGTTGTTCAGTTTGTAGGTATTTACGTCTACCATTTTGCTTTCATTCTTAATTTTGCTGTTTTGGTCACACAGGAACAGGAACAACATTTCGTTGCATTGTAATACCACAGTTTTGGTTTAGGATCATCGTCAACACCATACTGTATTGCCAAGAGCATCTTGTTCTTCTCCTTGTTAAAATTTGCCCTTAAAGTGTTAATATTCTTTTTGAGATCTTCTTCAGAAAACTTTGGCTTATAAATCCGTAATGTATTAGTAATTTTTTGTAAAGCCATTGCTCGTTTATATTTGTTTAAGCTGATTTTTTTCGCGTTTCCTGAGGTAGGCTCTATAGTGAAAGTTGTTCGGTTTGATGGTCTGTATAGGCAGGTAAACAAATAATTTACTTAGGTAGGTACCTATATAATAATAAGTAGGGGAATTTGTATAGGTATGATTCTAAATACATTCAGATTCCTAATGGAATGTCTACAGCTCCAGGCAGTTCCAATTTGTTCTAGATTCCAGACAGACTGAGCTAACAATGTTTGTGATCTGGGTCTTAACAAATACGCTATTCAATTGTTGCTTGCTTGTTGATTTGATAAGACTATACAGGGTGTAAGGAAAAGTATCATTAACCTTTAAACCACATACTCTACCCATCAAACTGACAACTTTTACTATGGGAGCAAACCTGTCAGAACAAAAAAAATATCAGCTGTCCCATACTAAACTACAATACTTACTCGATTCAAACGTATGGGACAGCTGATAATTTTTTTGTTCTGTCAGGTTCGCTCCCATAGTAAAAGTTGTTCAGTTTGATGGGTAGAGTATTTGTTTTAAAGGTTAATGATACTTTTCCTCACACGCTGTACACAGTGTGTAACAATTACCCTAGACATTATTAAAGGGGTTCTTCAGACCATCAAACTGAACAACTTTCACTATGGAGCCTTTCAAATAATCTGCTGTTTCATTCAAAACTGCAGTACCGACTGTATTCCTGTTTTAAGGTTAGGTACCTAGAGCAAAAAACAAAAAACCGTTTCTACGTTTAATTTTAGGTACTTACTTGTTAGAAAATCCATAATATTTAATTTAACACTTATTACCACAGAATAAATACTAGTACTACCCGTACCGAAGAATCACTTCAAAAACAGATTTAAATAAATAACGACTCTCTCTATTACACACAAACTGGAGGCAAGTGTAATAAGATTTGACCAAGAAGTTTACACGGTATACCTAACCTATTGCCATTCACCCCGCGGTGGGGATAACCCTTCAAGCGAACCTGAGCTATGGAGTGAGACAGACCTGCTATTACGGTTCAAAAAAATACAGCCCTTTAGAATTTCGACGGCCCGATAGCACAGTCTGTAGTGAAACTGCCTGCTGTGCCGAGGGTCGCGGGTTCGAATCCCATAAGAGACAAATATTTGTATGATAAATATGAATATTTGTACCCGAGTCATGGGTGTTTGTATCTATACAACGTGTTAATGAATTAACGCAAAACTAGAAAGTAGTTTGTTTAGAATCGAGAGCACAATCGAATTATCATGGTTTCAACATATAGGTATTTTTTTTTTTAAATAATAAATAATTTGTATGTAAAATTAAAAATTTACTGAACACGATCTCAACCCACCGCTCGGGCACTCTCACCCTACTTACTACCAATACAAGATTCTTAAAATATATCCATGAGCACGTTAGCGCTTTCATTCATTGCTGAAATGATCAAATCATTTGTCTCAAAACTTAAAATGTGAATAACTTTAAATTTTAACTATCAAAATAATGAAATTATTGTTTCAATCTAATTATTATGTTATAAATCAGTGGGGGTGTATGAGGTTTTGCGCTTATTCATGAACACGTTGTATATGTACTCTATATCGTTGTCTAGTCATCATACACAAGTCCAGGCTAGATTCTGGTACTTTAAATGTGACTAGATAATTTGTGTCACGATATCCAAGATATTTATTTATTTAGAATTAGGAAAGTCGTAGACGAAGACTGCTTAGGCTTGGATTTTCTTCAATGATTTTTATAATTAATTGGTCTTTAGATTCTTCAAAGCAAGATATCTCGTCTCGCAAATCCTAGCCAGTGTTTTATAAATATTAAATTCACCTATTTTAAACTTTGACTAATTATTATAAGGACTAGCCTTGAGGTAGCATTTCCACTCTGCCACGGTACAAGCACAATTGATCTTGTGCATTTACATTCAATTTTACACCTTATCACTAAACGAGACAGAATTTAATTGCGAAATAATAACTTCGAACTTAGAACGTTTGGGGTTCACACAAGACTACTTTTCATGATTTTTGACATTCAAAATTAGAATCTAAAGTAATGGGGAATAAAATCCAAATTTGCGGATTTCATGTTACCTCGCCCCCCGCAAAAAGTGGCAGTAATGTTTGTTAGTAGAATTACACGCAACCAGTCCACATATAAGTAGTCAAAGATTTTAAACCATATGTGTACACCTGGCCGCCACGTCATGGCTGTTTCAGTTTAGATAATCCTATAATTGGACATGTGTAATTGATCATGGACTATCTATGCATTCAGTTTCCATTGCAACAGTAATCAAATTACGTTCAGCTGTTAAACAACGCGTGTCGCATCTTCAATTATACTGCTTAATTGTGTACGTAATATGTAGGTACACAGTACACAAGATTAAGCTTACATAATCGATTGATTTAGTTTGGTACGGGCAGTGCCGTAGCTTTCAGCAAGGGAAGGAAATGGTTCGAGCTTATTTATATGGTGCTTCTACAGAATCTGCAAGGAGGATGTGGGCTATGGCGGTCGCTGGGGTGGGAGAAATAAGAATGCAGAATGATTTTTGATAGAATGAGGTTGAGAGCCGATTGCGCGTGCTTGCGCTCTGAAGGTGAATTTGGGACTGGCCTGGAGGGGCGCGATGCGTTCGTGCCGGCTCCAGCGCATCATAGATGCATAGTTAGGTACTCTTATATTGCAAGCTTAGGTAATGCACGCGGGCTCACCTGCCAACCTCATTAGGTATTTATTTTCAAAATAGGACACCAAAAGCAGATACATGTTAGGTAATCTATGAAGCAGAGTGACCATCGCTAACAGAGGAGATGGAAACTCCCTTACATCTGCTATGCGAATGTGGCCCACTCATGTACAAACGAAGTATTCATCTATGTAGACAGGTTTTGACACCAGATGAGATACAAACTCTCCCTGTTAGAAACCTGCTGCCGTTCTTGACTGCAGTAGGGATCAGTAGGGAACCATAAAAAGGCACATGTATATTAAGGCCCTCAAGCAAACAATACGAATAATAATGTATTGTATTTCCAGGAATTAGGGAAAGCTTTGACCCAGTCGCGCTAGTGAACAATGTATGGAACACATTGAGCGAGCGCATCACGTGATCATCATTTGTTGTAGAGCGCCTGAGCGCACTGCATACAAACGTAGTAGAGCCATTTTTAGCCGAAATTTTAAGGCTATTTTGCATTACAGAAACAGAGATTTGAAACACTTCCTCTCACTTATTCTTAGAAAAGCTTTAGTAGCATCCAAGATATGTCGGATAGTATAATTATGTATCCAATAAATTAATTATTACATTTGGTAATCAGAATTAGCCAGAAAGCTAAATAGGAATCGGAAAATCTCGTCGTCCTTATTTGGAATGTATTATAGAAACTAATCACTAAGCCTGTGCTTTGACAAATTTTCGTAAAAATATAGCGTACTTGAGCCAAATGTATAGGACAGCTGATATTTTTTTCGCGATTTCGATGTTGGTCCCATAGAGAAAGTTCAGTTTGTTGGTCTGATCATCTTCTTAAAAAGTGTCAGCATATTAAGTTGGACCGTATATAGGAATCGGTAAATCTTTTCGTCCTTATTTGAAATAAATTATAGCTAAAGTCAATCATTTTAACGGGCTCTTACCGCGTTCCACGTCTCTCAAAAACAGTTTTATTCATACTTATTTCATTCATTCAGAGTTCGTTCACTTCAACAAAATCTTTCCTACACTAGACGTTAAGCCACATTTATCTGAACTTTTCCTTCCACAAGACCTAAAGTCCTAAAGCCAAGGATTAAGCTGCTAAGTCGAAGTTCAGCAAACTCTCAGCGAATTGCAAAGTTTACTTGGAAATTTATTCTTTCCACTATAATTCGCATCTCAGCTACAACACTATCGTAACTTGAAACTATTACTTTTCGAGCAAATCGCGAAACAATAATTCTGTTCAGCTAGCGCGACTTCATACGCGCCAACCGAGTAGGTACTTTAAATACTGATAACTTTTGATTGAATGAAGCGTTTGCGATGAAATAAAGTCTTAATGTTAATCCAAACTAAGCTCTATGCCTTTGTGAAAACCCCATCCAAATCAGTTCAGTAGTTTTTAAGTGATGCGTGCATAAACAAACAAACAGACAGACAAACAGATAAACAGACAAACATTTTCAAAATGGTCTGAATGCATTATATTACGTATCCTAAGCGCCCCAGATTAATATTTTTGCAATTATCTTCAAACATTATAAACAAACTTACATCCATCCAGTCAAGTTTACAAGTTTATTATTGACGAGCGCTTTTAAGACGTTAAAATACGTAAAGAAATAAACAACCTTTCACTAATTATTATAAGGACTAGCCTTGCGGTAGCATTTCCCCTCTGCCGCGGTATAAGCACAATTGATCTTGTGCATTTACATTCAATTTTACACCTTATCACTAAACGAGACAGCCTATAATTGCGAAATAATAACTTCGAACTTAGAACGTTTGGGGTTCACACGAGACTACTTTTCATGATTTTTAACATTCAAAATTAGAATCTAAAGTTATGGGGAATAAAATCCAAAGTTGCGGATTTCATGTTACCTCGCAAAAAGTGGCAGAAATGTTTGTTAGTAGAATTACACTCGTAACCAGTCCACATATAAATAGTCAAAGTAAACAACTTATACAATAAGTAAATCTTACCTTTTGTCTCCGCTAATTCTCATTCATTATTTACCAAATAAAACTCCCAGGCGGGTGTTTTAAATTCCCGTCTAATCTCGGATTAATGGGAACACTTTTTCCTTCCCGCGGGATAAGGATTAAAGAAGACGTTTCCAAACAACTTTGTAACCAAACAAGAGATTTGCTTTTGCATACTTTAGTCCGCCGCGTTGCCGCAAAGATTTGGATTTTTAATTCTATGTAACAAATTCATTTTAGTTACATATTGTGTCAGAGGACTGAAATGAATCGAAAAATTGATGATGCTTGGATTCGTTAAAAGGCTTAGAATAAACAACAAACCAGACGCAGGCCTGTCACAGTCCACAGCTCAGGTACGCTTGACGGCCGATCCCCACCGAGGGGTGAATGGAAATAGGTTAGGTATACCGTTTAAACTTCTTGGTCAAATCTAATTAGACTTGCCGCCATTTTGTGAGTAGTCAATGCGAGACTTGAAAACCCTAGCGATGTCACGCTGCCAGCACGTGAAATAATGAAAGAGGAAGACTGTACTGAAGATTGTACGATAGGACGGGTGCGAATAATATAAGAGAGTTGATATTTATTTCAATCGTTTCGAAGTGATTCTTCTATACGGGTAGTACTAGTATTTATTCTGTGCGAGAAGGAACATTCAATCGTCATCACTTTATTATACCTATGTACGCCGCGCATCGTGTCCCGAAACCACACCGTGAGGAAAGCTACTTACATAGATTTTGAGGTCTGTGTTGTGTCTACAGTACAATTAAAAATGACGAAGAGCTTACTACCTGTCTAAAGCAGAGTTTGGGCACTACTAGTAAAATGTAGATATCCTCTAACCCCTACACTCCATAAAACAATTTCGGGGACAGGAATAAGACGACGCTGGTTTGTACGCGTGCGCCGGCTTTATGTGCTTCTTGCTCGGCTCCCCTAAACTTACCCTTGAAGTGCGGTATCTCAAGTTAGTGCGGGGCAGGGAGTAGCCATTCTGTACGTAGTACCCAATTCTGTGCAGGAAATATAATCGTGAGGATATGCTTATGCTTAAACGATCCACCATCATGGCTATTTAAAGCTCCACGAACCCCGAAATATCTATGAAATTAAATCCAAATTTCAAGATCAATGTCATTTTATGTCAGTCTAGTAACAAAATAACAATGACCTTAACAATGTCGTAAGTCGTTAACCTATTCATACGACATTCTTATTTAGCATAAACACTCTATTGTTGTTACTTGGGCTCCTGCCAAACCATTATAAGCAGGAAACGACGAAATATTAAAAACGACACTTTGGGTTTTTGCCATTCTAATATTGTTATGACACCCATCATCATCAGCTTAAACATTCAATTTTATTTGACTGTACTGTGTCATGTGTAATTTTGAAATTGTGAAAAAATCCTACGTACATAGGATGCCACTACTGGACACGGGCACACCCTGGACACTACATACAAACGGAGTTACAACCCTGACCACAGATTATTTAATAGTACTGTAAAAGATTCTGCACTCACCCGATTTCGCGTGTTTTTTCGAATTTCTAACTTTGCGCTTCAGGACCGAATGCCAATACGCGACAGCCTGTGTCTCATGAGAAACTCGGCGCCGTAGGTATTTAACGCTGGTTTGAAACGCGAGTGACGGAGCACTGCCCTGACTCCCCAAAAATGTGTAATGAAGTTCAAGTTCAGTCCATTGCTTACTGTCGTTTTCTACGAAGGGGTGAGGTAAAAATGTAGGGGTGAGCAGGGAGGGTCCATTCTGTATTTAGCACTATAAACTCTTTCTTGTAGGTTCTATGGCACGAGTCTACCCTCCACGCGTGCCCAATGCCTATTCGTAGTCTTCACAAACACATCAAAATGTCTTCTTCAGCGTATGCAGGTTTCCTCACGATATTTTCCTTCACCGTTTGAGAGCTGTTGGTGTTACGTACATAAGTTAGAAAAACTCATTGGTACATGGCATGTCGTCAGTGCGGATTCGAACCAGACCCTCGTGATTGAGTGTCCACACCTCCCCGCAACGGGCCACAGACGCTCATTAGGCGCGGTTTATACAGAAGACACGTGTGTCGGTGGCGGATAGTCAAAGTAACACAATTATAAACCTTTTAGTACGTAGCATAGCTTCGTTAGGAGAATTACGCCCGCGCCTCCAGGCGACATCGCCTGGAGGTGCGGGCGCGATTCTACTTTACGACAAAAACGACGCTATGCTACGTACTATAAGGTTTCTATTGTGTTACTTAGATTATCCGCCGCCGCCACACGTCTCTTCTGTATAAACCGTGGCTAAGTGTTTAGTTATTCTTATTTATAGGTGGATAAAGTATTTATGGCTGTTCTAGACAATTAGTAATATTATGTTTCTCCTGTCATCATATCTATTATCTGGATTTGATTAAATAACTAAATATTAGGGAGCAGATTTACCAAGAACTGTCAAAAAACATCATGTCGATTTGATACCGATCGAATTAGGTAGTCACACAATAGGACCCCAGGTTCTGAAGACAAATAATACACTGGCTTAAAATTATATTTTCAGTACAAAAACATTTCTTACAACCTACGTAACATACTTCCGTAATATTCAGTCCAATTAGAATTCCAACAAACATCACTGTAATTCACCACAATTACTTATAACAACTTTGGCTGACACTGTACCGGACTTGCTGCCGTACCGTTCCATTTTCTTCATCACATCTGTCCCTGATATGACGTGGCCGAAAACTACGTGTTTACCATCCAACCAGTCGGTCCTGAAAGAGAACATTATTTTTAGCTCATTGCATGGTTCCCTGACAATATAAGTTAATAGAGCTGTGACTTAAAGTGGGATGTGAACAATTCATTAAGTTAATAGCCTGTAGTGGGACCCCCACTGCAGGGCAATGGCTCCTCACACGTATAAAGGTGAGAGGGAGTGGGCCATATTGGAGTACTGGAGTATGACCTATTCCCTACAATATAATCTAAACTATTATTAAACTGTAACAGAAGTGTGTCTGTATATTGAAGATATTAGAAGAAAAAGGCGATGGTTCGATCCCCGTCCAGACCGACTCGTACCAATGAGTTTTTCGGAATTTATGTACGATTTGTAACACCACTGGCTTTTCGGTGAAGGAAAACATCGTGAGGAAACCTGCATGCTTTAATTTCGAGGCATGTATTGCACCCACTGTCCATTATAAGTGGCGACGGGCTCACCCCCCGTCACACTGGACAGAGTTTCGGTACTACTGGTGAAATGTGGATGTTCTGAGGTTTCAGAATATCTCTGACTATCCCTTGAGGAATATATTCGTGAGCATATGTATGTATGTATGTATGTATGTATGTATGTAGAAGAAAAAGATTACGATATGGTTTTTAGGTGTCCCGGCTCCAAATCAATCTTTTAGACTTTGTGTCTTTTCGTTTATTTGTTTGTTCGAGCATCACTCAAAAACTACTGAACCAATTTTGATGAAACTTGTTTGTTTGATAGCTTATGGTTTGACTCAAAATCTGGTATTAAATTTGTGCGGACGAAACCGCGGGTAAACTCTAATACAGTATAAAATGAAAACGCCAGTAGATGGCACTCGCGTCCACTGGCGTTCGTTAAATCCTCATTGGATGAAAGCATAGCTGCAGATAGGCTGGTTGCCGGTTTAATACTGAATTTTTAACCCCCACACAAAAAAAGAGGGGTGTTATAAGCTTGACGCCCATGTCTGTCTATCTGTGGCATCATAGCTCCCTAACGGGTGGTCCGATTTGATGAGGTTTTTTGTAATAGAAAGCTAATTTTTGCGAGTGTTCATAGCTTTGTTTCATGAAAATTAAAATTAAACAATAAATTTAAAAAACCCCAACGGCAAAAAACAAATATGTAGTTAAAAAAATAACAGAAACATATCAAAAATAATATGTGTCCGATTTTTTTTTAACTTTTAAATGTTTGTCTTTTCACTTGGGGGTTGTTTAATTTGTAATTTAATGTTATTTAATATCTAATTTATAGCAGTGGAAGTCCATCGGCTGAGATGATGATTAATATCTAATTTGATTTAAAACAGCCTCAACAGGTATAAAACAAAACAAAATGTTACTTACTTAGCGGTACAGAGGAAGAACTGTGACCCATTGGTGTTAGGTCCAGAATTAGCCATGCTCAACACGCCAGGCCCCGTGTGTCGAAGCGTGAAGTTCTCGTCCTCGAACTTACGCCCGTATATTGATTTACCGCCCGTTCCATTGTTGTTTGTAAAGTCACCACCTTGACACATCTGAGAAACTTACTTGTCAAGGATGACATTTCTATGGATTTGCGGGATACAATTAGGGAACATTAATATTAGTAAAATCCCTAAACGCTTGTTTCAAAGACTTTGAATTAGAATGTGATAAATGTGTAACTTTTTGCACACCCAAATGTCCTTTATTTCGACCGCGCTTTTTCATTCGACAGTCATTTACGGTCGACCTAATATCTTAAATTAATAATCAATAATCGTAAAATCATCGTCACGTAATTTAATTTAAATTAATCTAAAACTTGATTTGCTGACAAACTACCAATGTGTAGCTTGTGTATGGGACTTTGTTTCCTAAAAATAAAATTTTTTTTTTATTTTTTTTAATAAAAAGAAAAATAAAACAAACAAGCAGTTCCATGACTGACTGACAGACAGTTCACAGCCTAAACCACTGAAGATAGAAACATCAAATTTGGTATATACATAATATAATATTCTACGAAGGATGTAGAAAGGATTTTTCGAGAATCTGGATGCTGAAGCTTTCAGAAATCCATGCGGACTAAGGCTGAGATTCAGAGACGATTTTTTTAGTCTTAGCTCGAGCTAAGCGTGGCAAAAATGTATGGATTTTGACATACGGGAGTTCGAAGAACTATGACTTAAAAAACGTCACTGAATCTCGGCCTAAGTCACAAAGGTGTCTCACTATTTTTTACTTTATACATGTTTTTTAGCATTGTATTGTTTATATATTCGCCCCTTGTGGACCGCAACCCTCGGATCAACAGGCAGGTTGACTACCAACTGAGCTTAAGTCACAACCATGTTCCTGCAATTTAGAGCTGGTAAGAATACAACTACCAACCAACTTTATAAGCTGGCAGTTGTAGCAAAGTTGATAAAAAGGATACAAAATCTGGTATAATCCTATGGAAGCTGCAGCCCTGATAGCCGAATCCTTTCTCGTGAGTGCACAGAGCTCTGAAGTTCTCCGCAGTCTTTGGAACAATATCTGCCCGTAGCATCATGATGATCCTGCCGATCTCCTGCTTGCCCACGCTGATGTCGAAGTACACTTGAGGGTTACGCTTTTCTGCCGGTTTTGCTGGTATCTGGAATTTAAAAAAAGTAAGTTGTAGTCTGAACGATCTCACTGCAAGGCAAGGTCTCCTCTCACGGATAATGGTGAGAGGTCATACTCCACGCGGGCCTAGTGCGGAATGGTGGAGGCAAGTTAGTGGTCAACTTGCTGTCAGAGAATTGTCAAGCCACCTAAAAATGCCTGTGACGTGGCTTAATGAATAGTTACTTACATCGCCATCTGACGAAAATATCTGGAACTAACTGCGTAACGTGCCTTCTGGAGCATTTTAACTGTCACCCATCCAAAGACTGACCTGACCTTATGTTGCTTAACCCTGTTGATTTTTTCCACTGAACTGAAGCTCACCAAAGCTCTTCTTCCACTACGCTAACGAGCACCTCCATTGGCTAATAACCTCACTGCCAATGAACAATTTTTTTTTAAATTTTTAGTTACTAATATTGAAGGCTGTTTTGAGGTGACAAAAAACTTACATGAAAAATGGTTTGTAGCCAAAAACTGTGTAATTTTTTAAACTTTACTTTAATTTTACATGTTAGACATGACATGAAGACATTGGACATGAAGGTAGGTATGCTCAACAAGAATATGCTTTTTTACATATCCTATCAACGACGAACATTACCCAAAAGAGCATTCAGAGATATTCTAAATAATTATACCACTTACAGAATCCACACTTCACTAGCGTCCCTAATTCTGTCCAGTGTGAACGGTAGTGAGCCCGCTGTCACTAAATATAAGAGTGACAAATGTTAATCAGCTTTCATTGCTGACTGTACAAAAACATACCCACAAGCTTTTCCTTGTTTTCACTATTAACTTTAAATGAAATCACTTACTTCTGTCCTTTTGTTAAAGACATATACATTGTTATTTCTTCCTTATTATTTATACTCATCTCTGCAATGATGCTTCTTTTTCGAAAGAGCCTAGCACTCATCACCCAGGAATACCTAGGTATTCAGGTACTTTAGTCTAGACTGAGGGCTAGAGTGCTATAACTATGTAAGTACAATATGTTTATTGCAAATTATTTGTTTTCTTTTCATTTTCTTTTATTTCCCTGTACTCTGATGGGAAAATTGATGCAGGGATTAATATAGTAGTGTGAATAAGGATAGACAAATTATACGTACACTGACAGCATCACTCTTTTCTTTAGTTCCGCTACCGTCCTTATCTGCGTCTCCATCCTTGCTCACAGATAGTGTCTCTCCGGCATGCTTCTGAAGCCAGGTGTCCTCCGACCATACCGGACGAGTGGAACCTTCCTTGATGCGCTGCGGAGCTGCTATATTCACACGTATTGTACGACCAAACAGTTCTGCATCATTCTGAAATATTTTGCACACATACGTTAACATCCCAGTACAAGAAAGAATACTTACTTACATACAGTATGTACCTCAGACACTATAATTGCCTACTACCAATTTGACATCACCCCTTCTTGGTGTTACAGGAGATGGACGGCAGAAAGCAGTGGTGTATTCCTCTCTCACTTGTACCCAGTCGGCATACATGTGCTGGCTTCTTCTTGTCAAAGCGAGTCTGTTTGTATGAAGTGGCCAGTGTGTGTAAACATGCTACAATATACTCTCTGTTTCTATAGTTTGCTATAACTAGCATCTGCAATACTGTTTATGCAGTAAATTTTATATCACTGCGGATAACTTTACCATCTCACTCATCAAACTGAACAACTTTCACTATGGTTTCATACAAACCTGCATTACCTATTCGACTCAAATGTATGGGACAGCTGATTTTTTTGAGCGATTTCGAATTTGGCTCCATAATAAAAGTTGTTCAGTTTGATGAGTAGAATACATGGTAAAGTTATCCGCAGTGATATAAAATTTACCCTGTATACATACATGTTGTAATCGGGGTCCTTTTGAAGCCAAAACAGGGTGTTTCAGACCATTGAACTGAAAATTGGATCACAATGACATCTTAGCGTTCACTACGGAGCCAGAATAGAAATCTGCATTTCCAAAGAAAATGTCAATAGCTTCTCGACAAAATTGTGTGAAACAGCAGATTTTTATTTCTACTATTTCAATGTTGGTCCCATATACTAAAAGTTCGATGGATTCGAATTGGACACTTACCATGTTGTCTATGGCCGCCGCCGCATCCTCCGCGTTTTCAAACTCGACAAATGCGAAGCCCCGATGCTTCTCAGTCTCATAATCCAACGGTATCTGAACATCCACCAGATCTCCGAACGGAACGAACGCCGCATTCAACACTTTTTCGTCGACTTCTTCGGCCAGACCGCCTACGTAAATTGTACGCTTTGAATTAGGTTTACTGGTCATTTTGGAATGTTATAACTGTGATGTTAACTATTTATTGGAAATAGTTACAAGATTTTGTTGGAAAATTTGTTTATTTTGGTTTCGAGAATTATAACCTAAAAATTCCGCCGGCGGGCACTGATTGACAGATGAATTTGACACTGACAGTGACATAAATGACATTCACTTAGTCGTTCAGAAATATTCAAAAGGGAGTCGCGCTGCCAGTCGCGTTGCAATTCTGGCGGAGTACGGACGCTTGCGTATCGACGCGTCGGGATTGCACGTGGCTCCACCATTTTGTGAACTCTTTTGTGTTTTAACCTTAAAACAATCACTTGAGATTATAACCTACTTACATTGGCAAAACTGCCACTCTAGACTTAATAAATACCACTGATCATTTTCCTTCATATAATATCCACATAACGAGACATTGGCTGAATTGTGATAACGCATCGGATGCCACTAAACAAAAAATTGAATTGAGTCGCGCTGCAATTCTGGCGGAGTACGGACGCTTGCTTATCGGCGCGTTAGGATTGCACATGGCTCCACCATTTTGTGAACTCTTTTGTGTTTTAACCTTAAAACAATCACTTGAGATTATAAACTACTTACATTGGCAAAACTGCCACTCTAGACTTAATAAATACTACTGATCATTTTCCTTCATATACTATCCACATAACGAGACATTGGCTGAATTGTGATAACACATCGGATGCCACTAAACAAAAATTGAATTGAATTAATTAAATATTCAAAAGTAGTTTAAGCTTTTTGATCGCAGTAAAGTAAACAAACAGAACAAGCAGTAACAATCTATTCGTTTTATTATATTTCAACTGTCTAAAAACAAGTTCGGTATATACTAACAAAATACCTAGAGGTCATTGTAGTTAAATATTGATACATGCAAACGACAGAACCTAAGAATATAAGGCTTTTATTGACTTTAAAATTGCGGATAGGAATAGACTGACATTATTATTTGACACAAGCAGTCACAGACAAGTATATAGAACATATCATTCACCCCCTCCAAATTGTTAACAGTAGTCTTCCAGGTACTGGGGGCGTCGACGCTCTCGATTTGATGTTCGCGGAGCTTCAGGAGTCGTTTGCTGGTCAGACGCATCCGGCTGATCTACAGACGCGTCTGGCTCATCAGATGTGCTGGTTCCTTCTTCAAAGTCATCAACTCGCGGCAACGGCGCCAGTTGCCTATTCGAAACTGTCGCTTCACGACCATCTTGCAATCTAACGAAAGAGTAGGAGGGATTGCTTTGAAGGAGTTCTGCTTCTTCTACGTAGGGATCGGTTTTATTTCGAACGTTCTTCTTTACTAAAACTGGGCCTGGTATCAGCCACGTCGGTAAAGACTCTCCGTTTGCAGTTCGTCTTGGATGCTGAAATAATCTCTCATGTGGAGTGGCATTTATCGACGTACAGAGAAGAGAACGAACCGCATGTAGAGACACCGGCAGGACTTGCTCCCAATTTTCGACTAATAGTCCTTTAGAGCGCAAATTTAGCTGGACAGTTCTCCACAATGTACCATTCAGGCGCTCCACTTGCCCGTTACCTTGAGGGTTATATGGTGTCGTGCGGCTACATGCTATGCCTAAAGATGCCAAAAATTTCTTTATTTCTTCTGACATAAACGATGTTCCTCTATCACTATGTATATATAGTGGTGTACCGAAGGTATAAAATAATTCTTTCAAACAGCTAATCACCGTGGAAGAAGTCATATCCTTGCATGGGAATGCAAAAGGGAAACGGCTGTATTCGTCAATAATTGTAAGAATATACTTATTCTGAAAATTCGATGGTAAGGGGCCTTTAAAATCGATGTTTAATCTCTCAAAGGGAGATGTAGCCTTAATAAGGTGGCCTTTAGTATTCATAAATCGTGGTTTTATCTCGGCGCATACTCGGCATGTTGCGGTCATTGCTTTGATATCATTTACAGAGTAGGGTAAATTTTTCATTCTTACCCAGTGAGCCATTCTAACGACTCCCGGGTGACACAGAGATTCATGTAGCTCTCTTAGTTTATCGTGATTAAGATAAGAGCACACTCGAGAAAGAGCGTCAGCAACAGTGTTCTCTTTGCCGGGTCGGTAAACAATATCGTATTTATAGCAGGACATTTCTAAGCGCCAACGTTCAATTTTTTCATTTTTGATCTTGCTGGTGTGATGCTGATTGTACATAAATCCTACCGATTGTTGATCGGTTATTAGTATAAAGTGTTTACCAATAAGATAATGTCGCCACTTGCGCAAACATTCGACAATTGCACAAGCTTCTTTTTCGATTGATGAATGCTTACGTTCAGATTCTGATAAAGTCCTTGAGAAAAAAGCGACAGGTCGTCCATTTTGCGAGAGAGTGGCGGCTAACGCGTATTCGGAAGCATCAGTTTCGACCGTGAAGGTTTCATTAGGGTCAATAGCTATTAGAAATGATCTACCGATATCAGACTTCAGTTGCTCGAAAGATGTTTTTACTATATCATCCATAGGAAATGTCGTGACACCGATCAAGGGCTGTATTTTCTCTGAGAACTTATCTACCCATTTGGCATAGTGGGCGAACATACCCAAAGCTCTTTTTAGTTCACTTGCATTAGTCGGTGCCGGCAGATCGATTAAAGGTTTAAGTCTATCATGATCTGGGACTATAGTGTTGTCTTTGATCGTGTAACCCAAAAGACTGATTGAATTGACCCCGAAAGTGCATTTCTTTTCGTTCAAAGTAAGTTTATATTTCTTGACAGCGGTCATGAATCTGTCTAAGTTTTTGTCATGCTCTTCTTTGCTCTTCCCGCACACTGTCACGTCATCTAAATAAGCATAAGTACCTTGTAGTTTCTCAGCTTTTATGATAAAGTCTAGTGTTCTTTGAAAAGCCGCTACTCCGTTCGTCACGCCGAAGGGAATTCTAGTAAATTGATAAAGATTGCCAGCTGCTTCAAATGCGGTGTAGATTTTCTCTCTCTCCAATATAGGGACTTGATGATAGGCGCTTTTAAGATCGATTTGACTGAAGTGATTAAAGCGAGCTACCTTGGAAACAACATTTTCAATATTTGGCAAAGGATAAGCGTCAAGCAATGTGTATTTATTTACAGTTTGAGAATAATCAATAACGAGTCGTTTGCGATGTATTCCACCACCTGCGACCAACACCTGTGCGCGCCACGGAGACACGCTCGGCTCGATCACCCCATCGTTTAAAAGTTTCGAAACTTCTTGTTCAATAAAAAGTTTGTCTTCTTCTGAATATCGTCTAGATTTGACAGCAATAGGTTTTATATCAGAGGAAAGGTTAGTAAACACTGATGCAGGTGGAACGGAAGCTTCCATAACGTTGCAAATCTTTAGGGGTTCTTTGCTTCCGCCAAATTGTAATTCTAAGCTTGAATGATCCTTGAGAATATCGTGACCAACTATTATATCTGCACATAAATTATTAACGATCAAGAGAGGTCTTTGTTTGTAGGTATGTTGTTCCAGCTTGATTGTTGCGAAGCACATCCCTTCTACGTAGGATACGTGACTAAGAGAAGCTAGCGTAATTGTTTGCTTACAAGGTCTTTGTCTGAGTTTCATAGTGTGAACAAGGTTTTTATCGATAAAACTGACAGAACTGCCCGTATCTATTAGAGCATCTGCGCGCACGTCATTAATAAAGATAGGGACAGTAGCCTTAAGAAGGCTTGATGGAGATGCGGCGGAGATAGCGGAGATGCTTTCTTCAGTAGAATTCTGGTTGATGTTTCCGGCCGTCATTGCGTTAACCACTTTTCCACTTCTGCACACATTGGCAAAATGACCTTTTTTACCACAAAGTTGACATTGAGCGTGGAACGCGGGACACTTTACTCTCTGATGTATCTCTCCACCGCAGAAAAAACATTTCTTCCGTTTTTGCGAGCTTGTTGCAGCTGCATTTGGACCTTGTATTTCGTTAAGATTTGTTTGTTCGATTTCAGGTAATGCGTTTAGTTGAGTAGTATTAGGATCGCTTGAAATTATTTTCGAGTTTTGCTCGGCCGTCTCGAGTGAAATAGCTTGGTTAAGCGCTTGCTCCAAAGTTAAGTTCAAGTTCTCTAGGAGACGTTCTCGTATCTTTTGTGAAGAAATTCCTGCTATGAATGCACCTCTTATAGTCTGGCTCTCATGTTCTTGAGCAGTTACCGCATCAAATTTACATTCGTGAGCTAAAAGTTTCAGCGCTCGAGCATAGTCGGAAACGGATTCGTCACAGCGTTGCCTTCTAGTTGTGAGCATATGACGGGCTAGAATCACGTTTTTGGGTTTGTTATAAACATTTTCGAGCCGTTTCATTGCTTCATCGTATGAGGTACTATCTCGTATAAACGCGTAGACGGTCGGCGTAAGATGATTGATAAGGATTTTAAACTTCATCGTATCTTCCGTTGCATTTTCCTCTTGGAGGAAATTAGTGAAAGTAGCATACCAATGAATCCATTTTGTGTCGGCGGCCATTGTGTTGGGCTCAACATCGAATCTGTCCGGGCGTAAGTACCGAGACATGGTGCCCACCGGTATTTTATTTTCATCGGACATTTAATTAATTAAAGTTAATAAAATTGATACATGCAAACGACAGAACCTAAGAATATAAGGCTTTTATTAACTTTAAAATTGCGGATAGGAATAGACTGACATTATTATTTGACACAAGCAGTCACAGACAAGTATATAGAACATATCAAATATCAAAATAGTATTTTAAAGAACATGGCCACTATATCATGAAAAAAATGTGTGCTAGCCTTTAAGGTAGGAAAGAAAAAACCGTTTTTCTTTTTTATTTAAAGTATAAGGTGATGAAGAACATTTTTCCATTAAAAATAAACCAGTGTTAGTTAAGTTTTGATATACAATCTCTTCAGACTTAACACGAAAGTAGAGATAATATTACCTTTTACAATATTCTTGGTACATGGCGTTTTTTTTGTAGCCCAGGAAGGAAGGTATAGGATGTTTTCGTTTTTATTTTCAGCTTGGCTAGGATGATTGATATACTTAAATAAATATTCAATAAGTTTCCTTATTTGTAGTAAAATAACTTCTACTGATCACTAATCAACATGTTTTTTCCCTATTTCATCCTGTTTTCATATTACAAATTAAACGTTAATTAAAAATATTACTAAGTAGGTTACCTACCTTTAATAACTAGCTTTTTGGCTGCAACTTCGTCCGCACACCGGCTCGACGGTCATCGACGTGAAATAAATTCACAAAAAGTTTTATTAAATCGGTCCAGTAATTTTTGTGTGATGCTCAAACAAACTTCTGACTTTTAATAGAAGTGTGTCTGTACATTGAAGATATTTACATGAAAAAGATTACGATATGGTTTTTAGGTATCCCTGACTCCAAATCAACCTTTTTTAGAATTCTGTCTGTTTGTATGTTTGTAGCAGCATCATGCAAAAACTACTGAACCGATTTTGATGACATTATTTTTGTTAATAGCTTATGATCTTACTTAAAATCTGGTATATAATGTGTGCGGACGAAGTCGCGGGTAAACGCTCGTATTGTAATAAATTATGTAGGTATTCGTATTTTACTTCATTTATAGGTCCATTTCTATAGGTTAATTTGCTTCAAACAAGACGTTAACATCTGTTTCAGATGGTAAGCCATTCATTTACGAATTGTCGATACGAAACAAAGATAAACTTCAAAGTGATAGGAAACTTGTAGGAGCGGAAGGTCGATTACGTCTCGCCAGTTGCCGATCCGTTGACAGCATTTACTTCAATTAACCGTATTAAATGGGCTGGAGTACAGTCAGGAACATTTGAGTTTCATAATAATACTTAGGTAGGTATAAGCCTGACCTGAAAAATAAAAAATCGCTAGGTTGCGGAAAATTATTACAACCAATTTTATACCGGGACCTTTTTAATATGCTGACAGTTTTTAAGGGGATGATCAGACCATCAAACTGAACAACTTTCTCTATGGGACCAACATCGAATCATTCACTGATCATTACCTTAAAAAAGTGACATTTTATTTTTTATTTTATTTTATTAGGCTCATCAACAGTTGTTACACTAATACATGGCGTACTTAAATACTAGGGAAAAAACATAGCTAAATGCACAACTAATTACAGATGAACACAGCATGCACAAAGTGACATGCCGTATATACTTAAAACAGTGTCATTAAAGGCTATACAGGGTGTAAGGAAAAGTATCATTAACCTTTAAACCACATACTCTACCCATAAAACTGAACAACTTTTACTATGGGAGCAAACCTGTCAGAGCAACAAAAAAACAGCTGTTCACTGCAATTCCTAAACTGCAGATATATTTTTTTTGTTCTGATTGGTTTGCTCCCATAGTAAAAGTTGGTCAGGTTGATGGGTAGAGTAGGTGGTTTAAAGGATTGCCTTTAGTTATTTTACATACTGTATTACCACACAGGAGCGGTCCGAAGGGGAGGGTCACAGGCGACATGACAGCCCCCCCTAAATCGTACGCTTCAAATTGAAAAATCTTCTAATGTGCAATAAACTATAATTTACTCGATATATTTTATTATTAGTGACCCCCTACTAAATTTCAGGCTGCGACCGCGCAAGTTAGCACAGTGGTCTAGAGGCTTGCCAGTTCGCTTCGTCACTAGCCTGGCCTGTGAAGTGAAGGCGACACGGTTCGATCCCCGCCCACTTGAACCAATGAGTTTTTAGGAATATTATTTGTAACATCACTGAATGTTCGGTAAAAGAAAACGTCACGTGGAAACGAATTCGATGAAAAAGAGATTGGGCAATGGACACGGGTAGTAGATTTACGCCCATACATTCTCCTTGGTCTCGGTAGACCTGTACCACATCTGATGCATATAGGGTCCAACTTAATATGCTGACAGTTTTTTAAGGGGATGATCAGACCATCAAACTGAACAATTGTCGATATGGCACCAACATAGAAATCGCGAAAAAAACATCAGCTGTTCCATACAAAACTGCAAACCTACTTGAACCAAATGTATAGGACAGTAGATTTTTTCAAGATTTTGATGTCAGTCCGATAGAGAAAATCTTTCAGTTTGATGGTATGATCATCCCCTTAAAAAGTGTCATGTATATCAATACAGTGGGACCTTGGACGAATGGGACTTATACATATAGGGTCCTTCTTATACAAACATCAAACTAAATAAGTTTCTGTATGGGGCCACCACGGCTATTGAGTAAGTTTTCGAATATATCGTTTATAAGATCTATGTCTAGGTAAACTAAACAGATTTTAGCAATATTTTGTTTCTCTGATTATCATTTCCATTGTATGCAATTAATTATCTAAATTTAAGAAGCAGAATTCCTAAGAAATTCCAAAAAAACACCATGTTGATTTTATACCGATTGAATCTCGTAGTTATATAATAAGACCCAAACCGAAATCGTTAAAAAATATGAACTATTCCATACTAAATTGCAAACCTACTTGAACGAAATGTATGGGACAGCTGCCTAGCTGATTTGTTTTTTGCAGTTTTGACGTTGTTCCCATAGATAAAGTTGTTTAATTTGATGGTATGATCCTCTTAAAACCTTCGGTTGGACGCTCGCTGTATAACAAGGTTTATTAAATAGTATTTAAGGTTTGTTTGAGAAGGAGCATGCGAGGTGTGATCGCATGGCTTACTGAAACTGTTGACAGCATTATAACTGTGTCCCTACACATACAAACCATAAGCAAAGAAACAGTCCTAAACCATGCCTGGCAACATGCTGGCAACCACAGAACATTATAAGAGGGGTCAGAAGTGCAAAGTAGGCGTGGAACGTGTCGCCACAGGTTATGCAATGATTTGCATAACACGATAAGGCGCTCGGCGTGGTGCGAGCGAGAGGGCATGAGTAATTGTAGCAGCGTGAGCGGGAAGACAAGTGGCGACAACCGTCTCCGAAGCAAAAGCGCTACTTTGCATTTCTAACCACTCTTATAATGTTCTGTGCTGGCAACAACTCTTTCTTGATATTCTCAAAAGCAGTTGAACTCGGCAGTACAAACCTACCTTCTTAAGGTAACCGGTGGCTCTCCGTTAACAAAAATACATTATGCATTAACTCGTTATCTAACATAATCAAATCAATTACGTTAGCTAGGAAGTACCTACACTTACACTATCTGATGATCTACAAAAAGGTCATACCATTTTAGGATAAACTGTAATGAGCTTGTTCCTTTGTAAGCTTTCTATGGCAAGTCGACCGTTTAGTACCTACTGCTACAACACTGACGTTTATATTTCGTCTATTTAGATACGAAATGGAAGCGTTTAGAATCTAGCTGAGTATATGGTAATGGATACAATATTAGAAGATATAAAAGTTACCTACAAACCCCTTTTTTTTAAATTCCCATACTAAAGTCAAGATCAGCCAATCGATTATTAGGGACTTGGAGGTCCAAAAAGATATTTCTTTTTTCAATCCATGTTCTTTATGGAAAGTTGTTTAGTTTCATTGTCTGAATATACCCTTAAAATTAGTGGCAGGGCAGAGGCGTATCGTGGGATTCTGCCGCCCGGGGCACAGACCGATTTTGCCGCTCCCTTATCTGACCAACATAAAAAATATTTAAGCGAGCGTAGCGTGCTCGAAATTATTTCGCACGTCGGTTCGGGTTGTGATCAAACATCTTTTGATTACCATGCAAAAATAGAAAAATAAAGCGAGCTAATCGAGCTCGACTTTTCTCCTCAATACGAATCTGTTAGAGCCAAAGCTTTTTACGTACAAAACATGTGCAACTAAGTAACTAAAACAGAAACTTAGAGCGAAGCGAAGCGAAGCGAAGCGAAGCGAAGCGAGCTCGACTTTTCTCGGCTCTACGAATTGGTAAGCTCTATCAATCTATATTTTTCTTCCCCTCGCTACCTCGCTACGCTACTGCTTCAGGGGGTGGTTCAGACCATCAAACTTAAGAACTTATTCACTACCTAACATTGAAATCGCGAAAAAAATTCAGCTGCCCCAAACATTTGGGTCGAGAAGCCGTTGACTTTTCCTAAATTATGTTATGGCTAACAAAATAACATAATTTAGACAACAATATTTTTCATCAACTTTAAAAAGCGAGACAGCTCTACCTTTCTTTTATCCTCGTCTAACTTGCATTAGCATTTTACTAACGACCATTCATACGTAATAACAGGTTGTAAAATACAAAGCTATTAAACTTATAGTATTATAATCTTAATGTTAATGAATCTAGGATAGTAACAGTCTAGCAACATTCCGTTATTCTGTACAAATAATTACATCGATCGCCAGGGGTACTTTACTGCTAAAACGTACGCAGATTAGAGTGATTTGCAACTTTGTATGGAAACTAACTGTTCGAAAACGTAAGTGAGCCGTAAAGTTTGTTCAACTTTAATCTGAGAGCAGTTAAAATTGATTTTAATGTACATAGAGTAACTTCTACTTACGACTTTACTATACAACGTGTTAATGAAAAAGCGCAAAACCTCATACTCCCCAACTGATTTATAACAAAATAATTAGATTGAAACAATAATTTCGTAATTTTGATAGTTACAATTTAAATCGCATTTTAAGTTTTCGGGCAAAAATGATTTGTGATCATTTCAGCAATAAATGTAAGCGCTAACATGCTCAAGGACACATTATAAGAATCTTGTTTTGGTAGCAAGTAGGATGAGTGTGCCCATACGGTGGGTTGAGATCGAGTTCAGAAAATTTTAAATTTTACAATCAAATTATTTAATATTTTGAAAATAAATACCTATGTTGAAAACATGATAATTCGATTCTGCTCTGGATTCTAAACCAACTACTTTCTAGTTTGCGTTAATTCATTAACACGTTGTAGAACAGTGTTGGGCCAAATGTAATTTAATTACATTTTGTAATTATTAAGTGCAACTACTCAATAACTTTTTGGTTTTGATTATAAATGTAGTGTTTTATAATATTATAAAATATAGCTAATGCATTGTAATCATTCTTTACTTTGGAAAACCATACTTACCTACGTTTATAATCAATCAATCAATCAAATCAGCCCACATCAACCCACTGCTGGGCATAGGCCTCCTTTTTATTACGCCACTCCTCACGGTCCTGTGCCAACCTGATCCATGTACGACCCACAATCCTTACAATGTCGTCTGACCATCGCATCGGTGGTCTACCCACGGACCTCCTTCCTTTATAATAGTAACCAAAAAAGTAATTCATTAATTGCAGTTATAAATTACAAAATGTAATTAGTAATTAGGTATATTTTGCTAAATACTGCTATAGATAGGGTAATAATTATAATACGAGTTTTCTACTGAATTGACATCGTGTCGAAACGTAGCATGTCTTCTATTGAATCGAGTTTCATCGAGGTTTTTTTTTATTCGAATGAGGCTTGCACGTGGCTTCAGCTCACCACTGGAAAGTGTAGAGGAAGCCGAGGATGTAGCGCGCTCACCCAGAAAAAGCCGATTAACTCTTCTTAATTGTGGACTTTCCATCTTAGTATAGAGAATCCAGGGTCAGCGCTCACCCAGAAAAAGCCGATTAACTCTTCTTTATTGTGGACTTTCCATCTTAGTATAGAGAATCCAGGGTCAATTATGTAGTACTATACTCTTTCTTATACTGATGCGCCAGAATTCCAGGGTGCGACTGACATATTGGGGTCTTAGTACGTCACTGGGGATGTTTGATTTAAAGACTTTAAGTTTAAAGTCTTCGATGTGCCTTTTTTTTATTGATAGTATTGAAACAATGAAATGATGAAAGTTCACCTCTTGGTGAAGACTGGTGTTAGCTTCATAGGGGAGTAATGAGAATGAAGAAAGAAAAGAGTGAAAGATAAATTTGAGAAAGAAACTATACCACATAGGATCTATGATCATGTTTCTGGCCACACCTTATCTACAACAGAACACCTTCCGACGCGGTGGTAGAGTCAAAAAATGACGTCAGAAAGCTATCTATGTGATATTATTTTGATTAAAAATTTAGATTTTGACCTTTTTGGTCTTAGTAATAGTTAGTTTACAAACACGGTCAACGACTCTATCAAGCGTAGATGCTAAATAAATGGTGTTAATAGACCTCTCAGTTTAACAAACCATTTAGCAACGTTTACTTTCAACCAATCAAATACTGCGGACTACAACTCAATCCACATATCAAACCCGTAACATAACTCTAAAGACAATAGATTACGAATGAAAATCGCTTGATTGCGGGACTTCTGATGACGAACCACAATTTGTTCTTCGCTGCCATTGACTCCAAAAGATTTCTTTATGGCTAAAATAAAAGAAAGAATCTGCAAATCTCATTGTCCCTAGCTCTTCTTACTATAAATATGTAATACGTCAGATTTGTTATGCTAATCTGCACAGCATACCACATGAATAAATATCCCTACAGAATGAAAGCTTCATACAAATAGCCGACCGATAGCGGCTATTTGTACATAGGTATGCGTACGTACGGACAGGTGAACACAATCACCACGAGTGCTATTTTTGAATCATGAGGTTCAAAATTATGATTGAATGATGCATAATCTGCATACTCATCATCATCATCTCAACTGATAGACGTCCACTGCTGGAAATAGGCCTCCCCCAAGGATCTCCATAACGACCGGTCCTGCCCGGCCCTCATCCAACGGGTTCCCGCCGCCTTCACCAGGTCGTCGGTCCACCGTGTGGGGCGCGTACCCACGCTGCGCTTTTCGGTACACGGTCGCCACTCGAGAACTCTTCGGCCCCATTGGCCATCGGTTCTGCGAGTAATGTGCCTCACTCACTTCTTCTTTTGGCTACGTCAGCTACTCTGGTTCTTCTGCGGATCTCTTCATTCTCCATAGTAATTTTGTCATTTGTACTGCTGATTTAAACGTGTGACATTCAAAAATCGAACTCCTGTTCGTACGTCCTCTAACGCTCGCTATGTGTGAGTGTACCGACAGCAGCGGCCGCTTGTATGAAGCTTTCGTTCTGTGGGGATAGTAAATCATGTGCTGCATACTGACTATATCAGATAGTTCATTGTCTACAGACGTGCGTTTTGAACTCAGCGCTTTTCGAGGTCACGGGCATTTTTGTGGGTGATATCCACCTTTTATACCTCTTCTTCTTCTTCTACCATGTAGAAGGCATGTGGCATGTCATTGAGTTTGACTTACCATCATCGTGTTGTAGAGCTTTGCTCACTAACGTAGCTTTATTATGAACCCCCTGCATAAATCAACTGTAACTCTAAGTTAACCTGAAAATATAATTTAATCACATTATGATGTTTCGGTATTCATATCGTTTTTCGACTCTTGTAATGTGTTATCATGAACTACGCCTAAGAAAACTTAAATAGCATTTAAAATATTAAAATGTCAACACAGCATGGAAGCGACTCCTATTTCTCATTTTGATTCCTTGGATCTCGTCGAACGCAGTTTTTTTTCACTTTGAGGTTTTATTCAGCTTTTCAAACGCTCGTCTGACCCAACACTACCATTGATCTAGGACAATAGCGCACTAAACCTGTCTCCACCTCAATCAGTAAGGACCGTGCACAATTCATCCGTCACTGTTAGCGAAAGTGACACACTGATGCGATTCACTGTTTGTTTTCAAAAGAGAAGAAAGATTATCTAGTATTACACACAGTACGGACTACGGACACAATCATGGATTTAGAATGATAAAGCATACCAATCCTCCTTACAAGCATCACGAAAACATACACGAAAATTGACCATGGCGGTCGGTAATGTTCAACCTTCTTTCGTATCGATCTTTCAAACTTTAGCAACGGTTTATACAGAAGAGACGTGTGGCGTTGGCGAATCTAAGTAAAACAATATAAACCTTATAGTTCGTAGCATAGCATCATTTTTGTCGTAAAGGAGTAATTCTCCAAACGACGTTATGATACGTACTATAAGGTTTATAATTTTGTTACTTGGACTATCCGCCACCGGCACACGTCTCTTCTGTATAAACCGCGCCTTAGGTTTGTCCCTTTCGGTCAAAACAAAAATTAAGTAAACAATCTTTTTTTAATGTTCGTCGTTGGATTAGAAAGGGACAAACCAACAACGACGATGAAAAAGTTTCGTACGTTAGAAGGTTGAACAACACCGACCGTCAAGGAGTATTTTCATGTTTCACCGCCTGTAAGGCAGTCTGTCCTCCAGGTATAGACAATACCTATTTCCATACCTATTTCCAGCTTTTTGGGACACAATACACCCTGCCCCCAACCAATTTCGGCCTCAGCCAAATACAGGGTCCAACTTAATATGCTGACACTTTTTTAAGGGGATGTCCAGACCATCAAACTGAACAACTTTCTCTATGGGACCAACATCGAAATCGCGAAGAAAAAAACAGCTGTCCCATACATTTGGCACGAGTAGGTTTGCAGTTTTGGATAGAACAGCAGATTTTTTCGCGATTTCGCTGTTGATCCCATAGAGAAAGTTGTTCAGTTTGATGGTCTGAGCATCCCCTTAAAAAAGTGTCAGCATATTAAGAAGGACCCTATATAGGTACAATTCCCGGATTTTATATGACACGGACTCAAAATACGCGATTCAAAACTCACAAAATTTAGCTCGTTTGGCTTCACCCTAAGTGTCCAAGGTGAGCAGTATTTTTATGTGTAACTTGGGTTTTCCCGCGATTTCGTCCGCACGGGTTTCCGTCATCGAAGCGAGATAAATGATACACCAGATTTTAAGTCTAATCATAAGGTTTTAAACACAAAAAGTTTCATCAAAATCGGTCCGGTAGTTTTCGCGTGATGCGCAAACAAATAGACACAAAAAATCCAAAAATTTAATAAAAACCAAGTCATATTTTTTTACCTTCTATTAAAAATATTTCTAAGAGCGCGCATCAAATGAAACCCTGTCAAGTCTTCAGTATCTTCATTATTTTACTTCTTAATTAATCTTTTCTATATGTACCTACACGTGGTTTTACAGGTTGATTCCACCTACATGGTCGGTCTCAAGCTCACCGCTCCACAGCAAGATTGTAAGGCAGATAATGTTCTCGTTTGTAAGAGACAGATTGACTAATGCGACTCACTGCTGCTGTGAAGAAATCCTTAACTTTCGATTGAGAGGCATTGATGGATAGTTGGGCTATACTATACTGCGTCTAATATGAGCTTTATTTACTCCATTTGAAATAGCAACGAAATTTTAAGGTTATTTTGAATTACAGACACAAAGATTTGAAATACTTCCTCTCACGTCTTCTTAGAACAGCTTTAGTAACGTCCAAGATATGTCCAATACTCCTGTAGTATTCGGCATATCTTGGACGACGTTGAAATTGATATCATTAGCATCCAGGTGATTTTTTTTACTCCGATTGGTTTGCTCCCATAGTAAAAGTTGTTCAGTTTGATGGGTAGACTCTTATTTTAAAAGGATGCTAATAATATCAAGGTCACCCTGTATACAACGTGTTAATGAATAAACGCAAAACTAGAAAGTAGTTTGTTTAGAATCGAGAGCAGAATCGAATTATCATGGTTTCAACATAGGTATTTTTTTTCTTCAAAATATTAAATAATTTGTTTGTAAAATTTAAAATTTATTGAACTCGATCTCAACCCACCGCTCGGTGGCTGAAATGATAACAAATCATATTTGCCTTAAAACTTTAAATTTTAACTATCAAAATAATGAAATGATTGTTTCAATCTAATTATTTTGTTATTAATCAGTTGGGGTGTACGAGGTTTTGCGCTTATTAATTAACACGTTGTATACTCCATTTCAAATAACAACGACCTTTGAAAAACTTCCTCTCACTTATTCTTCGAACAGCTTTAGTAACGTCCAAGATATGTCGGATACTATATCTTTCTGATATATAAATTATATTTTGCAAATCAGAATTTGTTATAAAGCTATGCAAGGTTTTACAAAAGTAAAAATAAACATTTAAAACTTCTAAGGCGGTTGTTTAGACCATCAAACTGAACAACTTTCATTGTGGGACCAACATCTAAATCGCGAAAAAAAACAGCTGTCTCATACATTTAGCACGAGTAGATTTGTAGTTTAGTATGGTATGTCGTCCGTGCGAATTTGAACCACTGGACCCCTGTCAAACTATAACGTGTCCATTATTACTCGCAGGTAATTTGTGCTTAGCTACGAGACGATGCGAGTGCAATCTCATGCTTCCTGTACAAATTGATAATGAAATTACGTAATTAGGTACGATGTTTATAATTGATTCTCATAGCTCTGGGAAGCTCTAAAACATTTATATTATGTCCATTAAAAAGTCAATAATCATAAAATTGCTGAACAAGGTCTAATAGTAAACTTTAAGCTCTATAGATACTTTAGGTTTCTATCAGTTTAAGCAGAGTTTTCACGGTTGGGTTTTTCACGGAAATTCGGATGGGTAGAGAACGATCCGACTCCTGGCTTTTCATCTATTTTATACAGGGTGTTAGGGTAAATAGTTGCATTACTTTAAGGGGTGATTGAACCCATGATACTGAACTTTCCCAAAGAAACCTATAGGAAATTCGCAAAAAACAATTTCGTCTTTTCATACAAAAGTTCGATCAGCTGATTGCATTTAGTATGGGAGGTCTAAAAATTTTTTACGAATTTTCTATAGGTTTCTTAGGGAGAGTTGTTCAGTATCATGGGTACGATCACCCCTTAAAGTAATGCAACTGTTTACCCTAGCACCCTGTAGTATACTAGCGGCGCCCGCGACTCCGTACACTCTAACCACTGATTTCAAATACTCATAACTTTTGATCGAGTGAACCGATTGCGATAAAACAAAGCAAATGCCTAAATGTTAATTCAAACTATTTTTATGCTTCTGTGAAAATTCCATCCAAATCGGTCGAATCCAATCCACCGGTTCGGTGGTTATTAAGTGATGCGTGCACAAACAAACAGACAAATATTCCATTACGTATTCTAAACACCCACAAAGAATTTTTTGCAAATATCTCCAATGTACCTATACATCCAAACTTACAATTTTATTGTTTGTATAGATTTTTCATGGAAAGTAGGTTGTAAATTTAAATTCATTATATACTTTAGGGGATGCTTCATAACATCAAACTGAACAAACTTTTACTATGGGACCAACAATGAAAAGGACACCAACACTCAGTTGCAGAAACGCCCATTAGAGTAAATCCTCCATTAAATTTCTTGCTAGCTTTTACTACGTCAACGAGACAAAAAGTGACAGCAAGATATTTAATGGAAGATTAACTTTAATGAGCGTTTCTGCAACTGAGTGTAAGTATTTCAACCTTTAACCTTAATGGCAAAAAAAGAACGAGATCGCTTTATGTTTGTTGTTGGAAACGATATTTTAATTACGTACCTATATCAACACTATTTACCAACCATAGGCATGAAAACAACGTACTTTTTTAAAATAGTTGTTTCATACACTTAAGCCTGTGTTCAGAAAGTGGTCAGAAACCTTGCTATAAGTTAATTATAACCACCTTTTAGGACGGCAACATACATCCGGAATTCCGTAACGTAATTCGGTTTCGGAATTTTGTATGGGTTTGATGCGTCCGTAATTCCGATCGAATTTCTGCAAATCCATACAAAATCCATACAAATGCCGTACAAAATTCCTAATTCCGCGAGTCTTAATTCCGCGCTCCAATCACAATTGACGTACTTACGCAAAATTTCGTAAGTCGATTCCGATTGGAGTACGAGATTTTTCTGACATAAAAATTCATATATAGGTCCTTCTTAATATGCTGACACTTTTTTAAGGAGATGATCAGACCATAAAACTAAACAACTTTCTCTATGGCACCATTGTCGAAAACGCAAAAAAAAATCTGTTGTTCCATAGTAAACTGAAATCTACAGCTGATTTTTGTTTCGCGTTTTCAACATTGGTCCCATAGAGAACGTTGTTCAGTTTCATGGTCTGATCATCCTCTTAAAAAACTGTCAACATATTTAGTTGGACCCTGTATAGCGGCCGCCGTAAAAGGTGTACTTTTCGCATTATTTTAAAATATTCCGAACGGAACGATGGTATTTCTAAAAATAACCACATAAAATACAAATGAACATGTCCAAACTGACGAAGACACTGTCAAAGACAAACTAATAATCAACGTCACATTATTTCCGACAGAGACAAGCAAAAATTACAGGAAAGTCGAAGTACGTCGATAACCAGTTAAGTGAGATACCTGAGCTTATTGACTTTTTTGAGTTTTGTTTAGTCGACGCGGGATGAGGGAGGTCTAATGTCGCTGGATAGACAATGAGTATTTGGTTACACATTGTCTGTTGGTTTGACATGCAAAAATTCATAAACTGGACGGCTAAAAGTTTGACACTGAGCCAGAGGCTTTGATTCTGCATGAAATATTACAAGTACGAATGAGTTTCTGAAACTTATTCGAAACTTAACACTGACTGCTCTCAAACAGTGAATGAAAAGTTTTGGAAACCTGCATCATGCAGTCTGAGGCAAAGTCGGAATTAGTGACTCTCACAGAACAGAGAACCAAGGCGGCTTCGTAGACTTTGACGATACCTGATGAGATAACTCGGCTGATTAGGTTGGTACTGTTCGAAGCCGGACATCACACGGCGTATTTGGGGGTCATTATTCTTATGATCAGCCTATCATCGCCCACATCATCCGTTCACACACATAGGCCTCTTTCAAGTCGCGACACAAAACTCTATCCTTGGCCTTCCTCATTCAGTCGCTCCCCGCTACCTTTCAAAGGCTATCAGTCCAGCGGGCCACAGGACATCCCACACTATGCCTGCCAATTTGTGGTCTCTATTCTAGAACTCGGACACCCCATCGATTGTCAATTGTTCGAGAGATATGACCGGCCCATTGCCACTTCAGCTTGCTTATTTTCAAAGCTATATCCAAGTCTTAAATTCTCTGAAGTATCAACTCATTCCTGATGTGATCTCTGGTGCGTTCACAAGCTTCCGTTCAAAGCTACATTCAACGGGCACGAACACGACCACAAGCGTGTAGATATGGTGCTCACCCTTGGTTGCCTGTTTGTGAATAGCTTGCTTGGCCCGTCGACGTGCGCCAGGCTGCGTGCCGGGCTGTTTCCCGGGCTGCTTGCTAGGCTGCGTGGTACGCTGAATGCGCCATCAGAAATACACTGAGCAAAACTCTCTACAAAGCTCGCTGAACGACTATAAGTTGATGACCTAGTCCTCGATGGCACATTGTTCAAATTAATAGTGATTCCTCACCTCACAAACAAACTCAACAAGCAGGCAAGCAGTGTGTCCCAACAAAAAAGCTAGTATAAAACGAGTACGGGCGGGTGATTCGCGTCTACTCGCCCAGCAAGGTCAAGTGCGAGCGTCCGAGTCATTGCTCCTCGCGTGCGCAGCATACCTGCGCCGGCGCAGCCAGTGCTTTTACAGTGACCGGTGTTTTGTGTACGGTGAGTTTTTGAATTTTTAAGTTTTTTGAGGTGGTGGGGTAGTGGATATGAGGGGGTTGTGAAGTTAAGGAAATAGGGTTTCTCCACGATTTTTAAATAAATAGGGTTAAAGTTTCTGAAACTTTCAGTAAAAGTGAAATTATTCCTTATTAAGTAGGTACCTCGATAGGACATCTGAAATCTTTATTTTAATTACTCAAATTATGGGAGCTTGTTTTAAAAAGCTTTATTTTCCTTTTAAGGTTCAAAGAGCTTTTTGGCTTTCTGTTTTTGAAACATATCAATATCAGTTTTGGATCAAATCTTAAATCAAAATAAAATAACTATTATTTTATTTTGTTTTGAAAGTCATAACATGACTGAACCAAAAAATTATCAATATCGCGAAAAAAACAGCTTTCAGCAAACGTTTGCAGTTTTGAATGGAACAGCTGTGTTTTGGAGATTTTTTCGTTGTTTCCGTAGAGAAATTTGTTTTCGTTTGGTGGTGTGATCAACCCTTTAATAAACCGTCAGCATATATAGAAAGACCATGTAAGTATACATTATTATGCTAATTCGAATCCGTGCACTATTTATTAACAATTTCATCGTTATAAATAGTTAAAATATTTATTAAATACAAAAACACAATTAATATAGTACACCAGAACCACTCAAAATATATTGTTTTTGTTCAATAATACATTTTATTTTTATTTACTTACCTATTTAAAACTTTACAAACAAACCACAAAATAAATTATAAATAAAAATATCCTCCGAAGCGCCTATTTGAGGCAGAGTACTAGGAGGCTGGCCGCATTGCCTCTTTGAATGGCCAAGCTTATCAAAATATCTGCCAGCCCTCCTGACTCCCGTGTCCTCAACCAGGCTCCTCGAGTTGCCTTTTAGAAACAGTTTCGCCGGGACCCCAATAGCCTTAGGTCTCCACAGCGAACGGCAGGAAGTCGTAGCCCTCACCCAATCCCTGATAGCTCCTTCTCTTCTCAGACTCTGCTAGAGATGCCACCACCCCTGCATGGTTATAACGAATACATAATTAAGTTATCTAGAGGCTGTGGAAGTATAGTATAGTTCAAGTGTTTCCTGTAACGGTATTTCTTAAACCGGATGTTATTAAAACTAATGGAGTTCTAACATATTCGAAGGAATACAAAATGCAGTCTATTTTCAGTTCATTCATAACAATCTGTAAAAAGTATAATAATAAATAACCACAAAGGCTTATTATTGCCATTAAAATTGCTAATGAATGGTTATGCATTCAATTTACTATATACAGGGTAATATTTAGTAGGCTTCGATAGCAGTTTATTTTATAATCGCATTGACTTTTAGAAAACACTTGACTGTTTAATTTAAATGATACCTAAGTGCTTTGTTTGTTACCAAACAAACAAAGCGATCACTTAAACAGTCATTGTTTTGTAAGGGTTAGACCACTCTGATCACGCGATCCGTTGCTAGTAGAAACAGCCCCCCGACTGTACTAAGTTAAAACATCGAAGTTCTATTCTTATCCAATTTCAGTTATAATCACATTCCAATCCCATTACTATTCAACTGTGCTGAATTCCGCATCGCGCTAAACTCTAACGTCTTTAACCTCTGAGCGATCTGTCAAAACGGCTCTAACGGCTGTCAAGAGCAGTACCTCGATTAGCGCAATATCAAATCTGTCAAAAGTTATGGTTCGTACGTAGTCCAGTCACGGTTCAATCACCGAATATTCTCACCTGCAAGTGCACCTTTGCAGCCCTCTGCAAAGGTACACTCTGATCTCGAGATTAACGTTCGCTTGATACAAGATTAATTGATAGCCTTTATCTTTTTTGAAGTATGTTCAAAAGATTCAAATTAAATGCAGGGTTGTACTCTGTACGAGTTTCAATAATCTCATTTTTACTAAAGCACCGTGTAAACTGACAGTACTTAAAAGGATTGGTTCAAGACAAGGTAAAATTGGTCCAAGTATAACATAATTGGCAACATTGAGTGCCTAGATATCAAGTTACATGCATATTAATTTAATGCTTATGCCAAAGTGGCCAGCCAGAGAAATGGGAGTCGATAAGTGACAATAATTAAAGGAGACTGGATGCAATTTTACTGTTTCTTTGAAAAAATAACGACTGCACGGCTACATTATTTGCCTTTGCCTATCTACCATTACTACAAATCTACGACAAGCTTCAAGAGCTACTTTCATTTTTGGCTTACCGTACGGAACATATAGGGTCCTTCTTAATATGCTGACACTTTTTTAAGGGGATGATCAGACCATCAAACTGAACAACTTTCTCTATGGGACCAATGTCAAAATCGCGAAAAAAAATGCAGCTGTTCTATAGTAAACTGAAATCTTACTCGACCCAATTTTATGGGACAGCTGATTTTTTTTCGCGATTTCGACATTGGTCCGATAGAGAAAGTTGATCAGTTTGATGGTCAAATCATCCTCTTAAAAAACTGTCAGCATATTAAGTTGGACCCTGTATAAAACTAAAGGAAAGCTTAGTACCACATACGGACCAATTCTAAATCTGTCACATTTGATACGTTGAAAAGCCGTGGTGGTCCAGTGGCGAGTAACCTTGTCTGCCGTGCAGGAGGCGATGGTTCGATCCCCGTCCAGGCCGACTCGTACCAATGAGTTTTTCGGAATTGTGTGCGATTTGTAACACCACTGGCTTTTCGGTGAAGGAAAACATCGTGAGGAAACCTGCATGCTTCAATTTCGAGGCATGTATTGTACCCACTGTCCATTATAAGTGGCGACGGGCTCACCCCCCGTCACACTGGACAGAGTTTCGGTACTACTGGTGAAACGCGGATGTTCTGATGTTTCAGAATATCTCTGACTACCCCCTCGGGGAATATAGTCGTGAGCATATGCATGATACGTTGACGTTAGTCCTAAAAGAAGGTTAATTGCATGAGAAATTTTACAGTTCTTTACAACTAAAAGTGGTCAGTGATACTTTCCGTAATATTTTTTGGACGATATGGTCACAATTAATGATCAATTATGGTCCAATTTAATGAAGGTGTCCTGGTTATAACTATCTGTTAGGAAAAGGTAAGAACATCATTTTTCTTTTCTTAAAAAACAACTGCGGTTACCAATTACGAAAAACAAAATCGTCGTTGGTAACTGATTATGTAGTACGAAAGCTTTTTTTGGCCACTGGTTGTGTAACTCAGATGCCGTCGCGGCCGGAGCGGGTCTTCCATGGGCTGTAAGAATTTCCGGGACCGTGGGAGATTTAAGTACATTTGATTCGTTGAACATGAAACCTCTGTCCACATTTCATACCGTTACCAATCGTACGACCCAATCGCTGCTTGGTGTGACGGTTTCCACGCCGGACTGCCATTTGAAAGGCCCTGTACTAGGTTTGGATTCCGGTTCTGTCATGGATTTTAGCTGTTTGGTTCCCATAACAATGGCCTTGTTGTAGGTCAACACAATGTCGACTTTGACGAATGTTCCATTTCGGGGTAGGTGGGAATATTTTCATGAACAACCTTTTCAACCACGTAACAGCAATAATCACGTTCAGATTTTCATGTTTTGATGGTGGCTGACCTTTCACCGACAAATAAATTGTAAAATAAACAGTACCTATACTAACAGGGTGTAAAATTAAATGCGTTACATATTATTTAAACATGGTGCTTCAGACCATTAAACAAAACACCATTCACTATGGAGCCAACATTGAAATCACAAAAAAAATATTAATGTTTCATAGAAAACGTCAATGGACCGACTCAAATGTATGAAACTTCCTATTTTTTTTCGATTTCATTGGTCCTATGGTAAAAGTTGTTCATTTTGATGATCTGAAGTACCCATTAAGGTATGTAGTGCATTTAAGTTTAGATCCTGTAAAATAATATGTGGGTGTTATTATTCCGTATGATCATGTGACTGATCTAGATGCCCAAAATAACCTTAACTCACAACCCGACAAATGGACCCTTCTTGCGTGGATGCCCACGCATGACACTCACGAGATGATCTATTCCGGGAACAACGTTGCACTCGAATGGGTAAACAGGAAAACTGTCTAGTTTTAATACCGTTATAAACCTTTTTTACGGCTTCAAAGTTTCCGCTTTCTCCTAAGACTTGGGCCATGAACTTTTTTATCAAGTTGTACCCATTCTAGAGAATAAATGGTAAGTACGTGTTTACACAGGCATTTTAACCATTCAAAAACTCATGATCTCCAATGGACATGATCTCTTTTAAAAAGTAATTTTCTCCGAATTCGTTTTTGTAAACAGTTTTTTGCTTTAGTGTTTTTGCTGATTGCCTGGTTCCTTTGCGTTTATTGTGACTACGTGATGGTCAACTATTAGGTTTTACTATCCTGCAGTGAATTTATAATGAATTTTTTAGTCGGACATTGTCATAATCTTTGATACAACGGCCCGCAGCAAGACAGCATTATTGCACTAGTGAGATGTGTTTTTTATTTAATTTATAAATTAATAGACTTTTGCTTGTAAAAACTACATTTCTGCCAATGTCGAGTAGTTTGTGAGAGTATCTATCCTATTATCAAGAATTGTTTTGTTATCAAAAACACAGTTAAGAAGAGATAGCAGAGCCTCGTGGCAAGCCCAAACGTGAACCGAGCAAACGCCACGCGAATAACACGACCGCTCGCAACAAAACTTGCAACGTGAGGTGCAAAAACGATGAGAAGAATAGTAGTACATTGATCTGAGGGTTACAGCCTAGCGATATGTATCTTAGGTTAATGTTCATTCGTCAACACCCATCGCAAACACCAGTCTCTCACCAAAACTCACGGCGACATATCAACCTATACAAAACCGAATTAAGCTGGCCGTGTGACGTTATGCGTTATGCAACCTACACAAATGGGGCTGGACGGAGTCTCCTTTATGTGACTGCAGGATCGAAGACCAGACGATGTAGCACATAAGACAACGGTGCTCCCTTCGAGCTTACCCGGGCCGTCCTGAGGACCTGACGCACCTGACACTTGAGGCCCTTCGATGGCTTCAGACGCTGGATGTAGACTTATGAAACCTATGCCTACAAACCAAATTCGCCATACGCATAAAATAATAAATGCATCCTACGCGCGGCAAGCTTATATTGGTATTGTATAGCTTGATGTGTCGCTAGGGTTGCCAGATGGGATACCTAAAATATCTGGGCAACATTTAAAAAATGTGGATAGTGGGATTACTGTCGGGACGGGAAAAATCAAAATGATACTTGTTGTTAAAATTAAAATAATGACAAAGAAACTTAACTTTTTGGCACATTATTAAGTGAATCATGCATGCAAGGTAGTTAACTTATGTTACAACCTAATATAATACACTTATTTTTTACTTTTATCACATGTCCTTGGCATTAGATTTCACTTAATCCACCAATTGTGATCCTTGAGAAGTAACTACTCAGAAAATATTTAAAATTAAAAAACAAGTTACATCAAAGTTCAGTATAATTATTAACTCGGCTTGAGTTAACTAATTTTTAAACAGCGCGGTTCGGTTTTTTGTCGGGACATTTATTGTATTTTTCGGGAGTCTGGACATCATATGAATAGTCGGGACAATCGATACGAATCCCGATCTTCTGGCAACCCTATGGGTCGCTGTGTATGTTTAAAGTAAAAACATTTATTTATTCTCTCAGGTAGTAGGTACTTATTAAGATTTCATTTGCTTTCTATTATTTCTTCATGTGATCTTTTGGGTACAGTGCTATATCCTCAATCAACTTTATTGGGCCCCATCGACCGCAATCAATGAAGCGAAGCTTTAAAAATCTGTTGCCACTAAACATTCAAAACATGCTTCCCAAATGGCCGGAAGATAATAATTTATGCCGTTTTTTTGCTCGACTATCTAATTAACTGCTAATCCAAAAGATGTAATGTTATGTCGAAATCCCCGTTATATAGCTGCAAAAACTCTTCACTTCATTGAGGTATGTTGTGACCATCTATTGATGTGCGAGGTTTTTGCTCCATGGGATGTAAAGGCGCGTGCAGCTGAGACGCTATCGCGCGTTAAAGGTACAATCTTGACATTGTGGTTCCAGCTTAGAATGGATCGTCGTATGAGGCGACTAAGGGGTAAAGATGCTAATGCAGTGTCTTTATGGCTGAAATGCCTATCACCACAACACTTCATTTCATTTTCAAACCTTCAATGATGTAAAATGCGAGTTAATACAAATGCATGAGTTTATGTTGCTAAGATTCTGCTGGCCATGCGATACTAAAACTAGCTTATTCTTCTTCTGTCTATAGGGGTGAATTACCTTTCCTGTAAATAGGGGTAGATTGGATAAATGAGTAAACTCACTATCTCAGTAAAGCACAAGGTACATCAAATTCTTAGCAGACTGAGTTTCTACCCACGATGAAGTGTCGTGTAGTCCCAAAAACAGTGACGTTCATAATTACAATACAAGAAATAAAATAAATTAGTATTCCCACATTTTCGACTCAGTAAGGTCAACACATCTTTCATGGAGCACTGTATACGCTATTATAATAAGATACCAAAGGATATTCTAAACTTGCCAGAGTCCCATGTCATGCAAGAGTCCTCTGTAAAAAAGATTACTATATTAACTCGATTATTATATGAATGACCAAAATGTCTGGTCTTGACACTATGTAATTCAATATTGTATTTGTAATTTTAGGTACTTTGTACATATTTTTGTTGCGGAGTTTCTGGCCTCATCTTCTCTACAACGAAAAACCTACCGAGGCGGTGTTAGAGTAACAATTACGCCAGACAGCTATCCATGTGATATTATTTTGAATAAAACATTTTGATTTGATTTGTAGTGATGAATGACTAACCCTCCAACAGCCCTTTCGCCCACAAAAACACTGCAAATATCCCTTAGACCCCTCGTACGACTGCTACGGGAAGAAAAGAGCAAATCCACTACAAAGGTGGATATGACCTTGAAACCCAGAATCTTTGAGCCTGAAAACGCAAATTTTACAGTCCACTGCATACAAACAAATGCTACTTAAACCAGTATCTTTTAAAACAAACAGTTAATAAATAAGCCGTAGTTAAGGAACACGTTACGCTCACTGTAACAATATAAACGTAACGGTTATAGCAATTTGACGGTACACCGTTTCTCACATGTATACGAACCGCAACAACTATAAAGTTTGGTTTTTGATAACTAGAGCCTTCATTGGAATGTCAGGTCAAAGAAACAAAGTGTATTTTATACAGGGTGTAAACTTAAATGCGTTACATACTTAAGGGGGTGCTTCAGACCATCAAACTGAATCAAATTTTTATACTTTCAGTATGGGACCAAGATCGAAATAGCGAAAAAAAATTTATAATAGTGCGAGTTACTTTAATTTTTGCAAAACCTTTTATAGAGTTGAAAATGTGAGAATACTACATTTTTATCTTTATTTCTTGTATTGTAATTATTATTTATGAACTTTAGAGCAGGCATGTCAAACTCAACGACATTGGTGGGCCACAAGCACGTACATCAATGTCTTGTTAATAATTTTGCCCGCGGCACCGCTCGTGTGGTCTTCATATATGATTAGTTTATTGCACCATTGTGATATGCATCTCCTCGGTCTTACTATGACTTAATCTGTCCCCCCCACTTCCAATACGCTTCGTTGCTTCCTTGCTTATAATCATCAGCCTACCGTTCCTCCACTGTGTGTTATTTTAAAAGGCTTCTTTCAAGCGTTGCATTAATCCTACAGTTTTATTGCTGACTATGGTTATGCCTGGCAACCACAATAAGTATACATATCGATAATATGGTACCTACAGTTATTATTCTGATAAGTACATTCCTATACAGTGCAGTGCACATACTATAGTACTGTGTATTTAGATATGTGTGTACGGTCAGCTGCAGATTTAAGTATATAGGGTCTTTCTTAATATGCTGACACTTGTTTAAGGGGATGATCAGACCGTCAAACTGAACAACTTTCTCGATGGCACCAACATCATAATCGCGAAAAAAAAATCTGATGTTCATAAAAATGAGCTGTTCTATACAAAACAGCAAACATACTCGAGCCAAATGCAAGGGAGAGCGGTTTTTTTTTCCACGATTTCGATGTTGGTGCCATAGAGTAAGTGGTTCAGTTTGACGGTCTGATCATCCCCTTAATAAAGTGTCAGCATATTAAGAAGCACCCTATATACTGTTTTCTAATTTTATGTTTTTTTTTTTTTCATTATTTTGATTGAAAAAGGTCCCTGTATACAGGCATGTATGGATATTTCGTGAAAAATTTACAATTGATTATTTATCTGGTACCTACTAAATATTTATTATATTATATTTATTAAAGTTCAATTTATTTGCAGTTTTCTGAAACTTTGCGGTTTTGTAGTTTATAAACAACTAGAGTTTACCCGCGACTTCATCCGAACAAATTATATACCAGATTTTAAGTCAGATCATAAGCTGTCAAACAAAAAAGTTTCATCAAAATCGGTTCAGTAGTTTTTGCGCGATGCTGTTACAAACATACAAACAAACAGACAGACAAAAATTCTAAAAAAGGTTGATTTGGAGTCCGGGATACCTGAAACCCATATCGTAATCGTTTTCATGTAAATATTTGCAATGTACAGACACACTTCTGTTACAGTTTTATAATTGTTAAGAATTACGCAAAAATTTAAATATTTGCCGATTTTTTTAAAAAAGGCTATGCAGCATTAATTGAGAACATAATTCGAATTCAAATAAATAAAAGTTTTATCGAAATCGGCATATAAAAATACAGTGTGTAAAAAATTTTGATAGTCAAAAACAACCCGCTTACATCTCTATTACATCTTACTTCCGTAAAAGCACAGATAACTATAAATAAACTGTAAATCTGTAATTAATAGCCATTAAAATTTCCATGAGGTCTCGCCATAACTCCACGAAGCGAGTTTCTTGATTAAAACTGTCATTCAGTAGAATTATAATTATTTGTGAGTTGTTGCTGCAATTTGTTGATTGAATAAGACTGCTTCGTGTCAGTCTTGTTTGTAAGACTGGGTCTTTGATTTACTGTGACTGCGTTCTTTGAAATGTTAAGAAAGATGCGATTTAAGACCAGACATTATGTTTTAAGAAGATATAACTGCGTTAGCGTGGTTCATACAAACGAAGAACCAATTACAGTCAATGACATTTTTCAAACACGGTTTAGAAACTCATTTATGTGCCTATGGTAGGTCAGATTTTCCTTAAAATGTATAGTTTCAAAGTTACAGTAGCTCAAACATTTCCATAGAAATCTTAAATTAATCCGAGCGCTTGGGCGCTCTGTAAGGACTAGTCTCTTAAAACTTTCATTCAATTCAGTTGAATTATAATTAAGTATTTACGAATTTTTGCTGCAATTTGTTGATTGAATAAGACTGCTTTATGTGAGTCTTGGTTGTAAGACTGGGTCTTTGAATAACTGTGACTATGTTCTTCAAAAAGAGGTACGATTTTAAGACCAGACATTACCTTATGTTTTAGTAAATGAAAATCCTGAATACTTTTGTAAGTATAAAAAGAAAACCGAACAACGTTATACTCATAGGTATATAGGCAATCAAAATCGCGAAAAATCTGCTGTCCCATACAAAAGTACAAACCTACTCGATCCAAATGTAGGTATGGGACGGCAGATTTTGTTTTCGCAATTTCTATGTTGGTCCCATAGAGAAAGTTGTTCAGTTTGATGGTCTGATCATCTCCTTAAATAAGTGTCAGCATATTAAGAAGGACCCTGTATATTTTAATTAAACAACTAATACAAATGAACAACATTATACTCTTTCTTGTCTTTTTCAAATTTATTTTGTTACTTTTCAAAAATAAAGCCGTCACTACAAATTTTATAAAATCTGTGTTTGTTATTTATTGATTGATGTCAGACCACATAACTTTTTTTTACTTCATTTCAACATTCAACAGGGTGTTAGGGTAAACAGTTGCATTACTTTAAGGTGTGATTATACCCATGATACTGAACAACTTTCCCTAAGAAACACATAGGAAATACGCAAAAAAAATCGACTTTTCATACAAACATTCGATCAGCTGATTGCCTTTAGTAGGGAACTAGGGAAAGTTCAATTTTATTTTGAGAATTTCCTGTATGTTTCTTGGGGAAAGTTTATCTGTATCATGGTTACAATCACCCCTTAAAGTAATGCAACTGTTTACCCTAACACCCTGTATTATTTACGCAATTTTATAACCTATCAAAATTAATAAAAACCTCTTTTTAAATGTAGGGTATATTTAATTAGAGACTTTTATTAACTAAACGCACCGTATTGAGGCAAGGTTTAGAATTTTTGGCCAGCCCTATGATCACCGTTCTGTGCCGGTGGCAAAGAGATTATACCTAGTAGAGTGAGCCATACCAATTGTAAAGTGTCCACTTTTTTTGACTTTTAGTTTTGAGTGTGTGGTGTCAAGTAGTATGGACAAAAGGCACCAAGTGACATATGGCCATATGTTTACGGTCACTTTTCACACACACTAGCTCAAAAAAAAGTGGACAGCCGCATAAACAAATATCTATAGTTCCATCTCCTTCTACTATTAAAGGTACGTCATAAGACAAAAGAGACTAACTACAATCGTAAATTTATGCAGACTCTATGGAGATCCTTCCTCTGAGGCCGGTGGCCTCGATGTGACGCGCAGTTCTGTGACTGCCTGACAGATCACATAACCGCCTAAACCACAGATATACAGGGTGTAACAAAACACTCTAGTAATACTTAAGGGAGCTTCAGACCATCAAACTGAACAACTTTCACTATGGAGCTATCATCGAGAAAGGATAAAAAAAAATATGGTCCCATACATTTTAATCGAGTCGGAACTGCAGTTTTGTATGGGACAGCAGATTTTTCAGGGTGTAACAAAACACCCTGTATACAACAAAACACTAAATAGAAAAAATTCTTTAAAAAAATTACAAGTGGCGCTCAGAACACGACGAGATAGCAGTTAGCGCCTTAAATATTATCCGTCATAAACTAATGGTCACTAAGTATCTAGTGCTCCCATTACACTTAATGTCCGCAAACCAGACCGACTTATACGCAAGGAATGAAAAAGGTATAAAATAAAATAAAACCGGTCAAGTGCGACTCGGGGTACTCGCGCACCGAGGGTTCCGTACCACACCACCACACAAACAAATAAAATTAATTTTTTGTCCTGGCCCTTTAACACGAGACCGACTGACATTTTTATTATTTATTGTTGTACTGTAGAGTTCGCTCTGTAATCACACCAAGTTTGACGGTTGTATGTTTTACCGTTTTTACGATCGAGCGAGAAGAAAAAACGTTCATACTAGTTTCTTATTGAGAACCCCCCTTAATTTATTAGTTTTTGACATTTTTATTTTTTATTATTTGTTAACAAATCTACCATAATAATGCATATTTGGTGAAAATTTCAACTGTCTAGCTATTACGATTCAAAAGTTACAGCCCTAAATAGGTAGGACGGACGGATAACGTAGGCTTAGTAATAGGGTCCCGTTTTCACACTTTTGGTACGGAACCCTAAAAAGGTATAAAATAATAAAATTTACGAACTAAGTTACTGCTTTCCAGCAACTTTAATATCACCAATCAAAGCTGTTTCAGTGAATAACTTTGATACAAGTACTGATAAAGTAACTACAACAAAGTTGTATTGCTGAATCCGGTTATAATGACACTAGTTTTTGCCCGCGGCTTCGTCCTATTAAAATCCTTTTTATAGGTAGGTATTTTATATCTTTTTTTGGGATAAAAATAAGATAACAATGAAATACTCGTAGGTTACATCATATTAATCGAGGTGTTTCAAATACGTTACATACTTAATGGGGTGCTTCAAGACCATCAAACTGAACAACTTTGGGACCAACATTGAAATCGCAAAAGAAAAATGAAGCCAGGCAGCATGGACATTATCAGCCTACTGCACTGCAATTTCAATATACAGGGTGTAATAAAAACTCTAGTAATACCTACTTAAAATGCTTCAGACCATCAAACTTTCACTATACAGGGTGAAATTGATATCATTAACATCCTTTTAAACTAAGAGTCTCCCCATTAAACAGAACAACTTTTACTATGGGAGCAAACCGATAGGAGCAAAAAAAAATCTGCTGTTGCATACATTTGAGTCGAGTAGGCATTGCAGTTTAGTAATTAGTATGGAACAGCAGATTTTTTTTTGCTCCTATCGGTTTGCTCCAATAGTAAAAGTTGTTGGATAGTAAATGTTCAGTTTGATGGGTAGAATCTTAGTTTAAAAGGATGCCAATGATATAAATTTCACCCGGTAGAACTTCAAGATCGCGTAAAAAATGCTGTTTCATACAAAACTGCAGTACCGTACCGAGTACCGACTCGACTCAAATGTATTGATGGTACGATTTTTTGTGTGTGAAAGTGGATTTTCTCATCTATGAAACCTGTCTTAGATTAACTCGAAAGACGCCGAGCAAAGCTCGATCCGCCCAGGTACTCTATATCTATAGGGCCCTTCTTAATATGCTGACACTTTTTTCAGGGGTTGATCAGACCGTCATACTAAATAAATTTCTCTATGCCTCCAACATCGAAATCGCAAAAAAAACAGCTGTTCCATACAAAGCTGCAAACCTACTCGAGTCAAATGTATGGGACAGCTGTTTTTTTTCGCGATTTCGATGTTGGTGCCATAGAGAAAGTTGTTCAGTTTGACGGTCTGATCATCCCCTCAAAAAAGTGTCAGCATCTTAAGAAGGACTCTGTATACTAAATGCGTTTAATACTATTGTGATGGTGGTTTCCAGTTACTCACTTCATCCCATATTGTGTATATCTACACAAATTTATCTCAAAAGAGTACTATTGCAATAAATAAGGTCTAAACAAGCGAAGTAACTGACGAGTCTTTTCACATAAAACTTAATGCCCTGCCCCGTAGAGGTACACAAGAAATGAGCCTTAAGAATCGATAACAACTTTATTAATCGCCTCCTAGACTGACGCCTAATAAAAAACTGGCCAAGTGCAAATCAGATACGCCTGAAGGTTCCGTACAAACTTGACTTAACTTGCATGTGACATAAATGACCGTATCTTTTGATTTTTTAGATTTAAATTTTAGAAGTTTGCATTTTTACACTGTCAAGGGACTATACAAAGTGTTACAAAAATACAAATAAACAATTAAGAGGTGGATCTACTATAGGTAGGTTATATACTTTCACTATGGGACCATTATTGAAATGGCGAAAAAAAATCTGATCTTCCACACTAAAGTAGATTTACTACTGGAGCTAAATGAATGGCTGTTTTCTTTTTCGCGATTTTGGTCCTATAGTGAAAGTTGTTCACTCTAATGGTCTAAACAACCCCCTTAAAAGTTTTAATTATTTATTTTTACTTTTGTAACGCCTTGTAGATACTTGATATTAAATTTAATTTGATACCTCTACTCGTTCCTGAGAAAACGAGTCTTGACAGACGGACAGACGGACAGACGAACGGACCGACAAACCAACGGCCGATCTGTTTCCGTAGCATGTTACACGTGATAAGGCTGTATCACGTCTTTTATCTCGTTCGTTCGCGCGCAAATAGAAAGAGAGCGAAGGTGTGATAGCGCTGTATCACGGTGTCATGCTACCTATGCTGTAGGTATTAGCTATCGCAGAAATAGTAGATTACATTATTTCATTTGGTTCAATCTATAACTTCATACGACTTTATTATGTTTTTGTGTTCAAATATGTATATCTCATGTAGGTACCTAGGTACTTTTAATTACTGATTTACTTATTAAATAGTCATTAGTAGTGAAATTTATCCGTGCAGCCTAAACATACAATTTAGTAACAAATTATTTATACGTAACTGGGAATATCAAAATATTCAGCCGGTGATCTATATTTTGTTGTTTCGTGTTTTAATTTATTTACATTGAAAAGATATTCTTACATTTCTTTAATTTTTAGATATTTATATTTATTTAAAATAAATACATTTTTTTTTATGATAGTTTAATTTTTTCTCATTATTTTTATGTTTACAAATTGTGATGAAATAGGTAAGATATTTGTTTATCTATTTCAATAAAGCAATGTTTTTATTTCACTACGGAACCCTACAAAAATAAACGAAGACTAAAATACAGTGTGTAAACTTTTTGCTCATCACAGCAATCTCTAAACTACATGTCATTCTGATAGATTTACGCCCGTTAGCTGTTATGCAAATGACTCATAATTAACTATTCAAAATAATTGATTACATTATAGAATGGAAATATTAATCATTATTGTCGGTCAATTTAATAAAATACTTTGAATTATGAAGTAACGGTGTTAAATAGGATTCATAATGTGTTCTCATAATAGGTGTTTTATAGAAAGGGGTTTGAAATTGGGGGGGGAGGGATAGATTTGACGTTTGATAAGTGTGCTGCAAGCTCCTATATTGAATAAATTATATTGACTTTGACTTTGACATTGAAATATAATCACACCAAGTTTTACGCTTGTATGTAGGTAGGTATTGACTCTTTTACGATCAAACAAAAACAACCTTGAAAACAAACTCCTTTCTTCCCGTCAGCATTTTTAAGTTAGACCCTGTATAACCGTAGCGCTTTTCTGTTCCATAACATACTCAACGTAAACCATGAACTTATACAGGGGAATTCTTAATATGCTGACACTTTTTAAGGGGATGATCAGACGATCAAACTGAACAACTTTCTCTATGGGACCAATGTCTAAATCGCGAAAAAAATATTTGCTGTTCCATACTAAACTGAAATCGATCTGATCATCCTCTTAAAAAACTGTCAGCATATTAAGTTGGAACCTTACTTGGAAAAATAGAAAAACTATTTGCATTGTTATTTATTGTAGTTGGCAAAACAGAAAAAAACTATTTGTAGTTGCACAAGATTATTATAGTGAATAGGTATGTAATTAATTACACAGTCGATTACCATTTCTTCTATCCTATGGGATCCAGTAAGACAACACGACTTCCCATGATTACGTAACAAAATGTTGATTTATATGAACTATGCCGTTAGTTAAGAGCGTAATTATAAGTTAAGTTGATTATACAGGATGCATGATGTGAGTTACTTGTACGAAATATCATTAAGGGGCTATAGGTTCAGACGAATATTTTATATGAGAAACGCGATTGCCCAGCCCTCCGAAAATGGCATGGGTGTGCCGTATTTTCGACTAAAAAAATTAACAAAACTACTTTTAATCGATTTTTTTATGATATAACTACATAAACTAATGGTGAAAATGTGAGTAAAAATACCAAAGATCGGAAACTATTTTAAGTTCTTCAAAAACGTTTTTTTTAATACATGAAAATACGTCATCTTTGTGACGATTTTGTATCGAGTGAAGTAATTCCAATCGTGTATTCAATTTATGATTTCACTAGATAAACTATCCAAGAATACTAAGGTATGACTATGGTAAATTGTATAAATCTAGTCGAAAAATGAAAAATAAAGGATGCCTCCAAGGTATTTCGTCCTACTATTGTGCCTTAAAGATGAGAAAGCATGTAATCGAGATAGAAATGTTACAGTTTTTCAAATGTATGGCTCTCTATATCCTAACACAAGACATGGCATAAACTTATAGTATGTGGCTCCGTGCAAGAGGCGCGGGGGTGGCATGTCGAGGAAGCCTTTAGGAAAGTTGTTAGAAAGATGGTTATAATTCGATTTGTAACACCTCTGCCTTTTCGTGGTTTCGTTGAAGGAAAACATAGTAAGAAAAGCTACATTAAGCTTTTTCAGGGCATTTGTTCACTGTCCATTGGACATAATTTGGGCACTGCTGGTGAAATTTATTTTCTGAGCATACTTATAGAATATCTTTGCCTATTATTTGTGTTTTGTTAGGAAATATAATCACAAGCATTATATGCTTATTCTACGCTACGATACGTAGCGTAGTGGAACTAATTTTCGCAACTAAAGATCGTTGCATCTTTGGATAGTTAGCAGTTATATTTATATTGAATTTCGAACACTTCCAAGTTTCTGGCAGTTGCTTCGGGATAGTGCCGTGCCGGTAGATAGACACACCGAAGCGTCTTGAAAGAACTCTCTCATCAAGATAACCACCAACCTACCCCCATACCAATCAACCCTAGATATGTCCACTTAAAAAAAGCCTATACTTATATAAGTTCATAGACACATAATAAACCAGTCAACTGTAAAATAATACATCTCTTTGTCTATCTAATAACAGCTTCTGTGGCATTTTGAAATTACCCACGATGCGTAATCGAAATAGTAGATACCGGTACGCTATAGGTAATCATAGGTTTCTTTTTCTAGTTTTTAGTAGTTCGTAGTAATTTTCTGATACATTGTTAACGTTTATAGAGCAATGAATTGAGCAATTACATGCAGGGTAATATACGTTAAATGGAGATGCAATCGATGGGTTTAATGACACGTTTATCTTGTGTAACAATTATCATATTTGTGATGCAGTTATCAACGTTAAACAGCTTATTTTGAGGATGGATAAAAGTGTGATCCAAAATGTCTAATTGACTAGTGATGGGTCCTGACAAGTGGCTTTTTTATCTCTAAGTATGAAGGGATTATTATTTGGAGTATAGGTAGACACAGAAAAAGGTGGAACAGAACCTGGATGCCTTCTTGGAGGATTAGTCAAGGTTTGCGAGATAGAGAGGGGTGGCATTTGTGGGACACTGAACAGGCTACATAAAAAAAAATACAATATATTAATATATTATTATTGGGATTGTTTTATTCTTATGTACCGTTTCTTTCTTGTGTTCTGGCACAGGTGTTTTTATAACAATTTTTCAGAAGATTTCAACCACAAGATAAAATTATGCACTTTTAAGAAAGCGAAATAAACTTTTTTTTTTTCAAAAGACTTACTTTTTGTAGGGTTTCTGTCCAGTAGCGGATTTGCCCTATGGCCCATTAGGCCCGGGCCTAGGGCGGCCAGATATTAGGGGAGGCCAAACGTGACAAAAATGCAGTGATGATAACTCAAAGTACATAAATATTCTATAGGCTCGCGCACATTTTGATAAAAGTTGGCAACAAAGTAGGTAAATTCATCATGTAGTCTATATGATTAAGTGCTGAGAAAGGGGCGGCTAGCACTTACTACATGGCCTGGGGCCTAGGGCGGCCAAGACTACAAATCCGCCACTGTTTCTGTCAGTATCTTCTTTAAGCCCAAACTTACGAAGCGGTCGTAGATTATATCGATTCATACAATTCAATTCAATTTTTGTTTAGTGGCATCCGATGTGTTATCACAATTCAGCCAATGTCTCGTTATGTGGATAGTATATGAAGGAAAATGATCAGTAGTATTTATTAAGTCTAGAGTGGCAGTTTTGCCAATGTAAGTAGTTTATAATCTCAAGTGATTGTTTTAAGGTTAAAACACAAAAGAGTTCACAAAATGGTGGAGCCACGTGCAATCCTAACGCGCCGATACGCAAGCGTCCGTACTCCGCCAGAATTGCAGCGCGACTCCCGATTCATACAAAAAACGGCAACAAGTGAATACAAGTGTCTAATCTATAGATTTTGACATAAGAACTGTTGAAAGTCAATGTTCTACCATCCAAAGAGTTTGTTTTGTATCTATGTGTAAAAAAGTAACAGTGTTCTCTCTCTGGTGTGTCGGTTAAAAGATGTAGTAGTTTAAATAAAATGGTTTAATGTAATCCGGAGTTATTTTATTAATCGTAAGGGACCATGCCTCAACAGTGGTAGCAGAGCGTGGTGCAACCATCGTTGCTGGCTTAACTTTTTCATAGACACCGCATTTTCTTTTCTTTTTTTTTGCCATTTCGAGTTTGCCCCATAGATAGTGAATATTGTTCAGCTTAAGGGTCTGAAGCACCCTGTTCCGGCTTTAAGACGACCCAAATTCCACGGTGTTTATGTTGGTAAAGCAGCTAAAATGTTATCGAATAAGCACCTTTAATATCATGACCATTTGACACCGACAGTTAATCGGGCGAAGCCAACAAACTATAATTCGATCTACACACAAAGTCCCACCGATCATTATATTCTCATACTTGTGACTTTGGTAATAGAGGTTATGTCAGAGGCTGTCTTAGAACGAGGCTTTATAATAGCGAGTTGCGAAGCTCATTACGCAAGTCTCCGGCAGATGCGAGGCTGCGTACGCGCATACCTGGAGCAAGGCCGTGGGGGGTCGATGACCTGTACAGTGCCATCTAGTGAGAAAAAATATACAGGGTCCAACTTAATATGCTGACGGTTTTTAATAGGATGATCAGACCAAGAAACTGAACAACTTTCTCTATGGCACCAACATCGAAATTGCGAAGAAAGAATCTTCTGACCCATTCACTTGGGTCGAGTAGATTTGCAGTTTTGTATGAAACAGCAGATTTCTTTTAAGCGATTTCGGTGTTGGTCCCAAAGAGAAAGTTGTTCAGTTTAATGGTGTGATCATCCCCTTAAAAAAATCAGCATATTAGGAAGGACTATATAATAAGAGCTGATCTTTTATGATAACACTTTAATGATGGCAGATTGGGAACGGTGCTAGGGAGCTAGAACCTTGATTGATAAATGACTTTTAATAGTTTGTTCTGTTTTAAGGACATACCTTAATTCCAAACTTTCTATTTCATCATCATCAGCCTCTATCGTTCCCACTACTCGGACACAGGCCTACCTTCACGTGGTCCACCATGCAGGTCCAATGCGTATTGGCTCTTCTTTTTTCTTATCTTATCTTGTTGTGGGGGCTGGCAAGCCAGCAACACTTCAACCCAGTGGAACTTTTGTGTTAGCTCCAACACTTATTATTTTCTTAACCCTTCAAAGACATGGTCGATGAACGAGGCAATACCATTCAGGGGAAGAAACCTAAGATCTCTCGGTTGTGGACATCCATCTCCGAGGAGGCTCAGTCGTTTAGCAGCCAAGACATCGCAGTCACAAAGTATATGTTCCATGGTCTCCTCCTCCTATCCACACGCTCGGCAGCTGGGGTCTAGGGTGAGTTTCATCTTGTGCATCATCTTACCTGTGGCGTAGTGCCCGGCGAGGGTCGCCTTGCTCCTGCTTTTGTTCAGTATGAACTTGGAAATACGTGTTGTCACAATACTGATAAATTTCTTTGAGTGTTGTAGACCTGCAAGGCCAGACCACTCCAGCCTGTGTGTTTTATCAGCCCATTCCTTAATTGACATTCTTATGCTGCCGGGATTCCCACACTTGGTTCTGGTCCAACCATCTTTCGTTCAGACCCAGCCCTCGCCAGCTCAACAGCATTCTCATTACCCTGGACACCGGTATGCCCCGGGACTCAAACTAATCTTATCCTATTGTGAAGACCATGTCTGTTAAACTCGTGGACTTCACATACATAATAATTTCTTCTTCAGCGTAGGTATACTTAACTTACATGTCGATTTCCTCACGATACCTTTGTGACCAGAAATTTTGTAACAACTTTCTTCATGAAAAGATGAAAAGCGGCTAGGACATTCTGCGTTCATGTTTTGAGATTTTAATGTCTTTCTAAATGTCTGATTTTATTTGTGAAACAACAGTTTTTAGTTCAGTTTTTGTTAACATCTTAAGACAGTCCTATTGGAATGGGGTATAATTTCATTGTAACATAATGACGTCTATAAATAGATACTTGAAGAATCCAGTGAAATGATTGCAGGATGTCCAGGTAAATTAGTTCCTACAGTTCATTCCAACAAGACCACTAACATAACTCTTATCCCCGTGACATAAGTATTCAAATTACTTGATCCGTGAGTCTTCGCTAAAGCTACTGTAGTTAGCAGAAATAGACCAATAGAATCTTGCGGTTTTCTTTTTGTTAAAATCGTAATGTAATAGGCCTGACGCCTTTGAAACTTTTTGTTATGGCAGGATAAGTGTAAGTTATTGTTTAACGAGAGGGTTCTGTACCATTATCAATCAAGGCTAGTAATTTTATCAGCGTAATTTATTATTGCAGTTCGCATAAAAAATATTGTTTTGAGTAGGTAGTAGGTACCTTGATATCTTAGAGAAATGTGTTTTAGAAAAAGTTTGGTTTTACAAAAACGGCGTTGCATCAACGCATCGAATACCGTCTAAACAATATTGATTTTTTGAAAACGTAGATTGATCTGAATGGACTGACAATAAAAATACTTTTCCTACTGTACTCATTATTTTTTAGGCTTTTTGTGAAATAAATATACCTAGTCTAATCATCGAAAAGAGGCAACACTGCCAGTCTACTCCGTAGATAATGATCTTACTCTGCCTCGAATTGGCGCATTAAGGGAATTTTTGTATTTGTACACTGTTATATTAAAGGTACTTAACTATTTTATTTAAAACCATTGTTTTAACGTATTAATCAACGCGCCTCAGTCAGCTCGGTTAGCTTCGATACGACCATCCAGCGACCATCGCATGACTAAATCTTTCCTCTACAGCATGAGTTACTGTCATGCGATATAGCTCGTGCTGACAAGAAAGAAGAACTTATTAATAAATCTCTTTATTCTTAGAAGAACTTGTTAATAAATCTCTTTATTTTTTAGTAAATTATTAATATTAAATTAAATAAATTGAAAGAATTAAATTTAAAAAAAAGGTAAGTAAGTACCTACGGGAAAACACGCAAACTTTTTTGGTTTCAATTTATTCCTTTAGAGTTACGGAACCCTACAAGCTCTGCGAAAACACCATATTTAGAAGCTATAGGAAGTAATTGTGAAAATTGTATAGGAGAGCGTTATTGTGAGACCATTTTACATAAAAAGCCGGATAGAACCTAACGTAACGGCTTAGATGAATAAATAAATACTTAACAGTATTAAAATGGTAATAAATTACCGCTACCATAAAATTAATAAATATCGAATACTATTACTTAATTATAGACTGATAGTTACGAGGTTTAATGAAACCTTTACCAGATAATAACTTTGGACACCATGACAAAATACAGGGTGTAAGTGACAGCCTAGCAAATATGAAAACGGTGAACTCAGACCAACAAACTGAAAAACTTTCACCATGGAGCCTACCTTAGAAAACGCGAAAAAAAATCAGCTGTCCCATAAAAAACTGCTGTACCTACCCGACTCAAATGTATGGGACAGCTGATTTTTTCAGTTTGATGGTCTGAGTTCACCGTTTCAGTATTTGCTAGGCTGCTGTTTACTTACACCCCTTATAACCACGAAGGTTTATCTACGCTAAAATACAAAAAAAAGGATACTTCCAGATTTTTTTTTCCTGTCAATTTCTGTACCAAGCCTTGATTTGGTTTTGTCTTTAAGTAACAGCACTTCATGAACTTCTTCAGACATTAGGTGCTTTTACATTGCACGACACGATATTGTCGGATAGACAATCTCAATGTATAAACAATTTTATACCTTATCACTAAATGAGAGAGCCTATAATTGCGGAACAATAACTTCAAAGCAGTCGTGTTAGGGGTTGTCACGAGACCATTTTTAACAATCAAAATCAATCAAATCCAAAGTTGCGGATTTCATGCTACGATGATCAAACATTACGAAAGTTTTACATCTTGGATGTATCACGTTTGCATCTATGCTTTATCGCATTTGCATCGATGCACATCGCGACTCAATCGATGCTTTTTGCAGCACTTCTGCGCAGCACAAAAGTCGCAGTGTGCAAAGGGCTCTAATCTAATTCCAACAGACACAACTCACAATCGCAAACTCACAACACACGACAGCAGGTAACACACTAACATTGCGTCGACACCGTAATCAACGTCCCCGCCGGCGGGGACAGCCGCGACCTCCGCCCACTCCTTTCACTTCTGGCGCCTACAGACGCTACAGGCACATCCCAGGCCGCTTCTCACCGATTCCAGCTACCTAATCCACCGCGTAGCCCCAGCAACGTCCTATGCCGAGGTCCGTCCCCCCTCTGGGTGCCCCTAGGTCGGTTGCTTAAGTTCAATCATTTGGCTCGGTAGACCCTTCGTGGTCCCTCCAATAGTCCGCAGTAAAAAGCAGTAACTGCTCCCTGAGCAACGCTGTATTAGTCATTTCCAAAAAAAAATCTAATCTAATTACCCCAGTGTTGCTTACTCTAAAATTTGATTTCCCTATTTGCCATCAGATTCTGGTCCACCTATACCTACAATTTTCTAGTCATATTAGGTAGGTCTACATCATCAATGAATAATTTAAACTACTCGATGTCAACTGAAATTGTTCAAAACGTTTGTCTCCTCCTCAGGTCGGAAAACTTTCCGACAACAACTTGTGGGTCCCTTGACTATGCCAAGTCACGTCGTGTACGTGCTACGTGCAACGATTCATTCAAATACTACAATACTACAATCGATCGTTACCATCTGTTTATTTTCCAATATTTTAATATGACTGATCCGGGTGTTCAGTTTGACCTATTTATGTATTTTCTAGAGTATTATAGTAAGTAAGTATAAGTATATGCTCATATTCTGAAACCACAGAATATCCACGTTTCACCAGTAGTACCGAAACTCTATCCAGTGTGACGGGGGGTGAGCCCGTCGCCACTTATAATGGACAGTGGGTACAATACATGCCTCGAAATTGAAGCATGCAGGTTTCCTCACGATGTTTTCCTTCACCGAAAAGCCAGTGGTGTTACAAATCGTACATAAATTTCGAAAAACTCATTGGTACGAGTAGGCTTGGACGGGGATCGAACCATCGCCTTCTGCACGGCAGGCAACGTTACGTTCGCTAGAGTATTATACAACGTGTTAATGAATTAACGCAAACTAGAAAGTAGTTTGTTCAGAATCGTGAGCCGAATCGAATTATCATGTTTTCTTTGTAAGTTATTTTTTTTTAAATATTTAATAATTTGTTTGTAAAATTTAAAATTTACTGAACTCGATCTCAATCCACCGCACGGGCACACTTACCCTACTTACTACTAAAACAAGATTCTTAAAATGTATCCACGAGCACACTAGCTCTTTCATTCATTGCTGAAATGATAATAAATCATTTTTGCCTCAAAACTTAAAATGCGAATAACTTTAAATTTTAACTATCAAAATAATGAAATTATTGTATCAATCTAATTATTTTGTTATAAATCAGTTGGGGTGTATGTTCTTAATATGCTGACACTTTTTTAAGGGGATGATCAGACCATCAGACTGTACCCCAACGAGAGGCAGAGGATTCCATTGGCCATCCAACGCGGGAACGCAGCTGGTGAGATGGGATCCTTTGTGCCGCGTTCGATTATTAAGGAAAGGGATTAAACATTGAAGAAAATTACTCGTCAGGAAGCCCGAGCGCGCTACATACAGACGAAGTTTCGTCCTATTTTCAATATTAACCAATTAAAATAAAAAATATGTTGTTAACATAATATAGAAACCAATATCTGTATCGGTACCATGTCATATTTCCGTTTAAATATTTAGTTTTAATGCTAGGATTAATTTAAGATTTGTATGGAAATCTTTGAGCCACTGTTACAAGGTTAACTGATTCCCGTACGGGAACTAGGACGTATCTTCGTTTTGTATGATGCGCTATATAAGGATTGTTTATCGATTATAGTTTTGCGAATAGTCTAAGGCCGAGATTCAGAGACGATTTTTTTGGTCGTAGCTCGAGCTAAGTGTGGCGAAAATGTATAGATTTTGACATACGGGAGTCCGAACTATGACTTACAAATCGTCTCTGAATCTCGGCCTAAGATATTGTCTCTGGTCATAACAAGGCTTATACGGCAGTTTAGGCGTGGCCCATGCCCGTACACATCCTAATTTTTGGCTTGATTCACTCCCTCCACTTCTACACGTAGGCTGAAGTTGCTAACGGTGTTCTTACTGTGATGTTAATGAACTGTACGACGGATTCACTAACAGTCACGTGTATAGGGCTACCGGCCATTTGTAATGAGTTCGTAGAGTTACGATGTGTGTGTCGTAATTAAAGTAATCATAATGTTCGTATCGTAGTTACTACTCGTACTAGTGAAACGTGGATGTTCTGAGTTTTCAGAAAATCTCTGATCCCCTCGGGGAATATAGTCGTGAGCATATGCTTATGCTAATATCATATTCAAATTCGACTAGGTACTTACAAAACAGACACACGAAGTCCCTAAGTATAGTAAAGTGCATTAAGTGTAAGTAAGCGCTACGCTGTACCTACTGTACCAACTGTACTACTGAACCTACATGGTACACTTTCTCAATCACCGGTTATCCTCCTAAATCACAAGGGACGAGATACCGCTACAATTAGAGGCAGGACGTAGGAGATGTTAACATTGCCCAAAATGATACGAGGTGGCAAAGTGAAAATTCGAATAGGAATAGTCAAAATCTGTAATTTTCGGAACACCTGGAAAGCTTTCCTTGTAACCCTCTTTTTGAGCACCAAATTATTGTACTATACGTGGCCTTTTAATGTCTGGGTTGCTGCTATTCTATGCAATCTCAAGATAATCCTATAGTAATGGGAAACACTCTATGTAGAGTCAATTAAACACTTATAAGGACAAGACTTTTGACAGTTTTAGAATGTAGTGAACCTTAATAAGATTATTTACAGTTAAAACCTTTGTCCCAAAATGGAAAGGAAAAATATCTCCAATATCCGGAGGTGTGGTAACCCTACTCCGGCGAGGCGTTGGGATAGAACTCATTGGAATAGATTACTTAAGATTATTAAGTTACTAACATTATGTTCCAATATACTAATCTAGCAGTAATAATACTAAGCCCAAGAGCTCAAGAAAATTAACTACTCCTAACTCTCCGCCACTAGTTTTTAATTACTAACTTAACTATAAGGTTTTATTCAGACAATGCAACTAAACAACTTTCCCTAAGGAATATGGGTCGAAATAAGAGATTTTTTTTACCTTCCATACAAAAGTGCGGATCTGCCGATCGATTTTCTATGGGAGGTCCAAAAAATCGTCCCATGTTCCTTATTGAAAGTTGTTCAATTTCACCGTCCAAGTACACCCTTAAAGTTATGTTATGCGATCGACAGAACACAAAGTTCAACACTCTGAACTGTGTGTAATAAGAGTTTAAATTGAATTAGTAATAAATGTAAATCTTGACGTTATTTTAGTCTTATCTAGTCTAATTTTGTCTCTTTTTGCGACTTGTATTGCGCGTATTCGATTCGAGAGGGATTCATTCATTTCATTCTTCATTGATTAATAATTATTTATTAAGATGAAATCTTGTATTATTGCTATTCGCTTCGCTCCTGAGGCCTACCATGAGTTTTCACTATATTCTGTAGTTGCGGCGCCAATTTTGTATTACAGACCTAGTTCTCCACCACTGTAACCACTGAGCTGCGCTGTTCGAAATTCAATACAAAAATTGTAGTAAACTACACTAAAACTGCTGTAGTATACTACAGTGTAAACTCATGTAGGCCTACTGCTTGGTTAATGTGTTGTGATTATATTACTTGGTGCAAGTATTCATGTGTGAAATTATAGGTGGTATGGCAGAGGCATAATGAAGGCATTCTTGTGGTAGAGGCTTAGTTTATGAGAGATTTTATCTATGTGGATATTGGATCCATTAATAAACCTGTACTTTGAAATTGCAGTTTAGTAGTTATGTTGTAATTAACTGCGTTACTAAAATGAGGAAGGCCATATACAGAGTGAAATTGGTATCATTATCACCAATTCAGCGAGTGGCACGGAATACTGAAGCCAGGTTTCAAGAGTGTGTCCGACGTGATGGACAACATTTGGATGAAATAATTTTTAAGATATGAAATCCGCACTACTCAATCTATAATCATTACTAAAATAAATGTTTTTATTTAATTTTTAATATCCTAATTCGGCCACCGAACAACCTGTATAAGTTACAATAACTCATTGGTACACACGGCGACGGAGTGCGATTTTTGAAAGTCATACGTTGAAATCAGCAGTAGAAAAGTATGATGTTTGTGTATTCTCGGTCATGGTTTCGACTTCAAAAAATAGCACTTCAAGATTGCGATTTTTCAAACTCACACTTGCAAAATCATTATCGAAAGACGCATATCTCCATCGTAACTTTAACATTTTCTACTGCTGATTTGAACGTGTGACTTTCAAAAATCGCACTCCTGCACGTCTAGCATGATTTCTCTTCTTGCGCGCGACTCGGCTTTTTCCCATACTACAAGTGGCGGTAAGCGCGGCTTTTGGTCTCCGAAAAGCTCGGGAACAGGTTATTTTCTATGCAGCGAAGGCGCGTCGCGCGCGTGTTGAGAAATCATACTAGACTTGCTGGCCGCGCGTAGGTAGAGTAATGTATGACGTCCGTCGCGCGGCCAGCTTATTTTGCGTAGCTTAAAAGCTTAAGAGGATATAATTCGGAGCACGCTCCATACAAGCGTACTAGGTGAAATTTTCAATACTAACCAATTAAACTCAATGAAATTTTTCAGAATCAATCTAGATACAAATTTCTATGCTTGTATAGAGTCAGATTTTCGTTAAAATGTATAGTTTAAAACTTACAGTGCCTCAAAGATTTCCATACAAATCTTAAATTAATCCTAGCATTGACACTGTATATTTTAACGAAAATCTGACTCCATACAAGCATAGATCTTTGTTTCTAGATTGTTTCTGCAAAATTTCATTGACTTTAATTGGTTAGTTTGTATGGAGCGCGCTCCGAATTATATACCCTTAAGCGTAATGTCACGCAGTCGAGCTTATGTTGGTTTTGTATTTGTCGTCGTCAATAGGTATAATTATACTTATGTAGAAATTAAAAATTTTGATCCTAAAACTCGAACATCGCGCGATAAAGTTGTTGACCACTGGAATGCAATTCGACTTTAATCACCTGAGTGATTTTCTCTGTTTGTAGCTGATCAATGGACTGTAATTGGATGTCTATGATCTTGATCACTAAAGTGATTTAAGTGGAATAAACCGATCAATCCATTGGTCAGATCCTCTCCGATTTATTACGTTAAAGGATAACCTTGTGGTAGTAATTTCATACAAAAATTTTCAAGAAAAGGTAAGCATGCGCGATACTGAGTGAGTCCGAGCGGGACAGAAATACACCATTGCTACATACAGTACGGAAACTCCCTGCCCTGCTAATTTAGAACAGGCATAAAATTAAATTTTTACATAAAATTTTTGTTCTCAGGTACAAAATGATGCCAAGACAAGTTTTGCTGGCGTGCTTGCTCTGCGTAGCTGCACAAGCCATCGCGAGCAGTGACGACAGATTCATCAAAAAATATGCTATGATGAAGGTAAATGCGCTTAAAACAAAAAAAACAGAAAAAGACAAAAGAATTTCGCAGTCGGTAGGATTCGAACCTACGCTCCCAGAGGGAATCTGATTTCTAGTCAGACGCCTTAACCGCTCGGCCACGACTGCTGATATCAGAAGTGTTAAAATATGTCTACACATTCACTCAATCTTACATTTGTATAAATGGACGGCTTTTATATATTTTTTGTACAGTCGCCATCAGATATATCATGCAAACAAGGTGGTCAAATATATCTAAGCAGTAGGCCTCTCATGCTCATGCCACCCCCGAGAAAACGAATAAAAATCGAGATGTGCCTCCATCTTTATTATTTTACGTGTGACAGAAAGAGCACGCATGACGTTTTTCTCGTTTAAACGCTTTGTCGTGGGTGGCATGCTAGCCCTGCAGTTCTCATTTTCAATAAATTATTTGCAGTAAATGTTACCAATTATATCTAAACATGTATTTTTCACATAACCAATCAAAAATATCGGAATGCCTAGAGCAGTCAGGGGATCATAAACTTCTGAGCTATCTAATCCATTTCAATTTTAAATAAGACTGTATAGAAATTATTGAAAACTAGCTGTCCAGATATTTAATTTTGTGACAAAATACAGGTTTAGATATAATTTGTAACATTTACTGTAATGAATTTATTGAAAATTAGCACTGCTCAGAAATATTTGAACACCTTATATGCTACGATATATCTGATAGCGACTGTACCTACTGCAAGATCATGAGAATATCTATATGGTTAGATTAATCTTCCATTAATATACCTGCAGATAAGACATAACATAACATAAATATTCTTAACTACCTAGTTCTTTTATTTTTTAAATTTCTATACATTCCTTAGTTCGGATTTTAACAAAATATGGTGCTGGCCGTTAATTGAAATATTCTGTTGAGAAAAATTATTATTCATGTTCTTTCTCAGATTTATGAAAGCTGTTTTGGTCCAGAAGTTGTAAAGCAAATCAGAAAAGAAATGAAAGATGCCTATACAAAATGTTCAGCACCACCGCCGCCGCCACCGCCATCTTTCGACGATTCATCGAACTCGCTACCTTCCATCTTGCTCGGAAAGCTTCCACCCGGTTTCTCAATAGACCCGAGCACGCAAACCATTACAAAACCAACAGATGGCGCTTTACACAATCAAGAAAATGATTTACCCAATCACGAACCACAACAGCACCAACCACAAAAAGGACCACAAATGGGAGGCAGTGGAATTTTGTCATTCAGGCCGCATGGGGTAATTATAAAATAAAAAGTAGGTTACGATGCCTCCTGTGAGGATTGAACTCACGACCCCTGGTTTACGAGACCAGTGCTCTACCACTGAGCTAAAGAGGCGATACATGGTGGGTCGAAATAACCATTCAGTTTACACGGTCATTATTTCGTGAGGGCAATTAATTTTTTTAACAAATACCAGTAAGTTTAACGATCTCTTTCGCTAACATTTTGTTAATCAAGACGAATTAATACAAAATTAACTTAATCTATTTTTGATACATGACATTTAATAACCCAAGTAGGTAATTATTTTGACAATTAGTATTGTTATTAGGTTGTTAAAGAGTTGTTAATCGCATTCCACACATTCAAAAAAAATTTAAACACCTACAATTTAGAACGATAAAATCTTTTCTATAGTACCTAATCTACTTTGCCTATGTATTTAGCGATTATGTAAAAAAAATATTTTGTTTTTATTTTAAATATACGTGGTGTAACTTTATGATTTGTAGGTATCTAAATCAAGAACAAACGAAATACTGACCTATACCTATTTAATTCTGGAGAACTACAAAACCAAAGCCAATTATAAATAAGGGTACAATGAAGTCGCTCAAAAGGATTCCATAAAAAAATAATCTAAGTTCTTACATTCATCGAATGGTAAAACTATTTTCTAAATTCAAAATTAGATAGATAGAAGGATAACTAAAGGTATATTATGTACATGTATGTACCAACCACAGATTATAAGCGTTACCTATCTATGTAAACAATTTAATCAATAAAGTTGATTATCAATTAGGTACCTACTGTTGATAATGATAAGTAATCAGTAATCACAGGTCCAGTCGGTTCAACTCGATTCTAACGTCACATTTCTATCTCAAGTTATTTTATGTTCATTCTTTAATGTCACAGATAAGTATACCTACTAATTACACACACAACACCGCATTGCATGTGGTGACAGTTGTGATTAGCTGTTTATAGATACGTAGGTATCAATGGTTAAACCATAAAATCTATACTCCATACAAAATAGCAACGAAAATGTAAGGCTATTTTTAATTACAGAAACAGAGATTTGGAACATTTACTCTCAATTATTCTTAGAACAGCTTTGGTAACGTCCAAGATATGTTGGATAGTACATCTTTCTGATAAATAAATTATATTTGCTTATCAGAATTGGCCAGAAAGCTAAATAGGAATCTCGACGTCCTTATTTGGAATGAAGTATAGACATCCCACATCAACATTATAAAGCTATTAGGTACTCACAGACCCACATACCTGCAATGTTGAAGTCCGTTTTTTTTGACTTGCCTATAAATCGGCTGACAACTCGATAGCTCAGTCGGTAGTGAACCTGTTGGCTATGCCAAGGGTCGCAGGTTTGAATGCCACTAAGTAAAAATATTTGTATGGTGAGTACGAATTTTTGTACCCATAAGCCATGGATGTTTGTATATATTTATGTATCGGTATGTCTGTATTGTACATATCGTTGTCTAATCATCAAAATACAAGTTTGGACTAGAGTCTTGTACCTAATTCATTTAGGATTAGATAATCTTTGTGACAATGCCCAACATATTTATCTATCTTTATCTTACCTACTGGAATAGAAAGTGCATTTAACTAACATCCAACCTTTTTTCCACAGCCATCATTCCCCCAACAGCCCTCAATCCCTCCGTACATGATGCAGATCAGCCCCCAATTCCGCCCCTTCAGCCAAACCCCCTACTACCAATTTCCCTACAACGCGCCAGGGATGTTCTACCCCCCAGGAGTCCAGTTCAACCCCTATGCGTACCAGCAACAACAGCAGTACCAACAAGGGTTCTATCAGCAACCTTACTTCGGATCTAATAGAATTTCGGTAAGTTTGAAAACGATTAAAAGGCTCTTTGTGAGCCCCTATGTATCCCCAGTGTAGCCCACCACCAGCGGCCGTAGTATGGCAGCGTAATATGGCGCTATCGCGCCTTAGCTCTTTTTTCTATATTTTGTGTGCAAACGAACGAGACAAAGTACATCCAGGGGGGTCGATAGGTAAAATTTACCTATCTACTTATTATTAACTACCTTATTTACTACCTACGCAAGCTGGTCATCAATTTGACCAGCATACTGCGCAAGATCAAGCGAGAAAAAGAAGAATCTGTCATGCGAAGCTAAATGAAGTTTAGGCATGAAATGCTTTCCACTAAACACTCCTCCGCATTTTAATAAATAACGAAATTTCCCCACAGCGCGAAATGGATCTCCGCGACCGCCTAGACATAATCTCGCGAGGCCCCGCGCCCAGCGCCGGCCGCGTGCGCAACATCACTTGCGTGATGCAGGAGCTCGGCTACATCGATCACAACCTGGAGCCGAACTACGAGCAGATCACACAGCGCATCAGCAACCTGCCCGTGTCCAGCGAGCTGAAGGGAGACATCCAGGACGGTCTACAGTTCTGTCAGAAGTTCTCGGTGTGTATTTTATACTTGCTAAACTTGTTAATAGACTTTAAAGATCTCTGCTACATCTATCATGAACATAACTAGGATCCGAACTACGAGCGGATCATACAACGAATTAGCAACCAATTTTGCTAGAACTTATCGGTTCCTATCCTATAGCTGACCTGTTGTAGGGTCTTTCACAAAGTCAAAAAGCTTCTTTTTACCAGCAGTTTTGTACTAAAACCTACTTGGCTTTTGGCATTGAAGTTGAAAGTCATTAGCAGGCAATTCGAAGCGGGACAGTTTCCAAAAGAAAAGACTCTTAAACTATAAACTATTCTGTGCCAGCCAACAACATCACAGCCAGCAGCTTGCGTTTTGGGGTTCGGGGTCATTAGGCAGTTGCGTATTCTGCCTCTAATCTATAGATGCAGAATACGAATGGGCAAAGAGGTAGACGTATACCCATTGTTGATTGATGGGCAAATTCCAGGGAAATCTAACTGGAATTGAAACTAATCGATTATTTTCTTCTTTTCAGCAATGTGTGCCCGACGTGAAGCGTGATGTGGCACCTCTTTCTCAAGAGCTGATTAAACCAATGTTCTTCTTCCGCTGTTACAAGGTATTTATCAAATATAATAGAACCAGTTGATTGCTCGTGATTGTATCTGCGCTTGCTCATCTAGAAGTTATAAAAACTTTATGTCCTAAATTTTGTTACAGCACAAGAAGCTGGAAGCATGCATCATGAAGGATATCCGTGAGCGTTTCACCAGCGAAGAGGAATTGGACACAGACAGTGATTTCAGGTTTGTTTTGCCTTCTAATCTGCCCTCTTCTGATTGAAAAGTCTTATTGGATTAGAATTCTTATAGGTACAGCCCGTGTTAGAATAGGTCACCCCGTCATTATTTCCGGGTGTAGTATTTCCTTATGTGCTTTCTTCTAGACGATAAGTCCATCAGTCATATTGGATTAGAATTCCCATTTAGCACGGGATATAATAGTCAACCTTTACTGGTTGGAACGTTACTAGGGACTTTCCTTTTAAGTGTGGATTCAGAAAATGAAACTAAACAACTTTCCCTAAGGAACATGGGTCGAAAAACGAAAAAAATATGTTTGGACCTCCCTTTGAAAATAGACCAGCTGATCCGCACTTTTGTATGGGAGTGGGAGGTCCAAAATTTGTTTTCGTTTTTTCTTAGGGAAAGTTGTGTAGTTTGATTGTCTGAAAACACTCTTAAAAGGAAAGTCCCTCGTTATGTTCCACCCAGTATAGGTTAGTAACCACTATTTATGGGTTCTAGGCGACTAAAGTCCGGCCGCTGAAAGATTGCGTTTGACAGTTACCATAAAATTGTAAAAAACGGAATGAAAATATTGTTTACCTGTGCTAACTCTAGTACACAGGGCACTAGCTGCCCTTTTAAGTTCAAAAAGCTACTAAATAATGATCGGCATTTATAGTTTTCATTCAGTTTTTTACAATTTTATGGTAACTGTCAAACGCAATCTTTCAGCGGCCGGACTTTAAGAGTTTACTAGTAAATGTCCATTCATCATTCATTTGTGTAGGTATACCACAGGTAGTACATTAGTACCACTAGATGCGATTGCCAATTTGCATGCCAAGCATGACGACTATAGCAAATAAATTCCTTCAATGAACGTCATGCTTAAACTACTCTCTTTTATGTTAATGATGATTAGAAGAAAATATGAGATAATATACACATATCGAATGGTTTCTCTATGGTTATGGTTGGTTGAATAAGCAATGGTTTAATGGGCGAAATGCTACCTAAATAATCACCAGTTGACACTTCATAATCATTCTAAACCTTAAAAATGCTAAAAGTGAACTTTACAAGAATAATTACATCATTAAAATGTGGTTGGTAGTTGTAACAATGTTTCTGACCACCCCGAAAAGAGAAAATGATCGTGAGTTTATGTATATATACAACGTGTTAATGAATTAACGCAAAACTAGAAAGTAGTTTGTTTAGAATCAAGAGCAGAATCGAATTATCATGTTTTCAACATAGGTAATTTTTTTCAAAATGTTAAAAAATTTGTAGGTAAAATTTAAAATTTACTGAACTCGATCTCAACCCACCACTTGGGCATACTCACCCTACTTACTACTAAAACAAGATTCCTAAAATGTATCCACGAGCACGCTAGCGCTTTCATTCATTGCTGAAATGATAACAAATCATTTTTGACTGAAAACTTAAAACGCGAATAACTTAAAATTTTTAGTATCAAAATAATGAAATTATTGTTTCAATCTAATTATTTTGTTATAAATCAGTTGGGGTGTATGTGTAGGTTTTGCGCTTATTCATTCACACGTTGTATATATATATATAATATATAAGTAAATAATTATGAAATATCTATGACTATTTCGTCACCAGGTCTCTCTCCCGTTCAGCCCGATCAGTACGCGACTTCAGTGACCCAAGGTTCGAGGCTCTCGACGAGATGGCTGTCTACCTCTACGATTACCTCAGCGGTGGGAACGGGTTCGACTTCGATCTGTACATGTAAAGACTGATTGTATAAAGACTTAGGTCGCTGAGTCATCTCTATTTCTTAAGCAGTAAAGTCGTGTTTTAAACTGGCCTTTTACGGGATACGTAATTATACTGTACTCAGAAATTACTAAAATAGATTTTATTTCTAAGATTGATAGAATTCTCAGTTTTCTACTATATTTTAGAGTGGGTAATTTAATGGCCATTGAATTTGCATTTAATTTTTAGTTCTAATTTTCTACGATTCTAATTAATAATGTTAAGTTTTCTGGCAAATGGTAAATTACTTGGGATGTTTGCTACGGTCATAAACCGTCGAATTAAATAAGATTTGGCTGCCTTAAACCATATATTTTAGTTAAATGGTCTCAGGCTAAATTTAAACTTAAAGACTAGGCAAAAATATATCTTATTTAAAAAATTGTCTTTTTGTTGCACGTTCGTTCATTTAATCCTCCATTAAACCTCTTGCTGGCTTTTACAACGTCAACAAGACAAAAAGTGACAGCAAGAGATTTAATGGACGATTAAGTTTAATGAACGTACGTGCAACTGGCAGTTAGAATCTTAAAGAACACGGAAAGAGGTAGATGTTCCAATTTTGGTCAAAATGCGTTTATAATTCGTAGCAAACTTTTAGTTCTTGTCAACTAAGCTCTAAATGAGAGCTTTTTAGGCGATAGCTTTTTATAACATAATTTTATAGTTTCTAGCGGTAAGCAAACCTTTTGAGATTAATTACGTCTGCTGAAATTGCATTTATTAGGAAGTTAGTGCTTTTCTAAGTTATTTTAAGTTGTGCCTTGAGATACTAAGTGTAATTGACTTTAAGTGTATAATAAATTAAATAAAGAATAGAAAAAAAAAACATTTAATTCCTTTATTGAGATGCCTTGTTGATAGATTAAAACTAATCATCATGATCATCACCTTTACATGGTCCTTCTTAATATGCTGAGACCTTTTTAAGGAGATGATCAGACCGTCAAACTCAACCACTTTCTCTATGGCACCAACATCGAAATCGCAAACAAAAGTCAGCTGTCCCATACATTTCGCTCGAGTAGATTTTGTAGTTTAGTATGGAACATCCGATTTTTTTTTGCGATTTTGATATTGGTCCCATATTGAAAATTGTTCAGTCTGATGGTCTAAACCACCCCCTGAATGTTTATTTATATTATTGTAACACCTTATACATATACGTATCACAATAGAGCACAGGCCTACCCTCAAGGAGGGTGTGTGGGCGTTAGTCCATCCCCGTGCCCAATGCGGATTGGTAGAAACCACATACGCATCAGATTCTTCTTCAGCGTATGCAGGTTTCCTTACGAAATCATCCTTCACCGTTTGAGATCGTCGGTTTTACGCAGGTACTCCGTAACTATACTACGGAACGGTAACGGTACTACATAATTCAGAAAAACTCATTGTTACATGGCATTCCATCCATGTGGATTAGAATCCGAAACCTCATGATTATGTGTCCATACCTACTTCTCCGCAACACGCCACCGACGCGACGTGACGCAACGCTCACAAAAACAAACATTAAAAAGTAAAAAATATTTCGGTCGGTTTTTGATGTAAGCAAATGTATGGTTTACCTCTTAGGTCTCTTTAAGATATTTTAGGTAATTAATTAATGCGTAGGGGACCGCTATGAAACGACCATTGATTTTTTCACAATCACTTGCAGTCGACACATTAAGTGACCTAAATTATCTCAGAAGTAAAACTCAAATTTGCTTACATCAAAAATAATAGGTGAACTAATTATTTCTTACTTTTTAAAAGTTTGTTTTTGGCGTTGGGGGTGTTTTAAATTTGTAATTTAAGTTATTTCATCATTTTTAAAGTTACACGAAAACTACTCAACCGATTTTCATGAAACAAAGCTAAGAACACTGTCGTAAAAATTTGCTTTCTTTTTAAAAACCCGTTTGGGAGCTACGATGCCACAGACAGACAGACACACAGACATTGGCGTCAAGCTTATACCACCCCTCTTTTTGCGTCGGGGGTTTAAAACTAAATTCACAGGGGCAAAAATGCACAAAGTTCATCATTTCAAAATGTCTCAAGTAAAAATGTGACAACCGCGGTAATATCTTTGTTACAGTCTCAATAAAAATAACATAAAGATTCCCATTATATTTTTATACCTTGTTATAATCCAACTGACAAACAATATTATCGCTTGAATATTAGATAGGTCTAAAAGGGCACGCGTGCTGAAGGCACAAAGGGCATGCAAAGGTGACTGTCTATCAACCATCACAACTTGGCATGTCCAACACAATAATTTCCTTGTCAGTACTGTATTATGGCAATTATTGTTGCATTATAAAGTTCAGTTTTTGTTGGAGATGTCACGTGGCTATAGAAAACTACTGAACTGAAAGAGATGTTGATACGTCGATTAATTTTAGAGATATCGTGAAGATTAACAGCTTTATACAACGTGTTAATTAATAAGCGCAAAACCTCATACACCCCAACTGATTTAATAACAAAATAATTAGGTTGAAACAATAATTTCTTTATTTTTATAGTTAAAATTTAAAGTTATTCGCATTTTAATTTTTCAGGCAGAAATGATTTGTTATCATTACAGCAATGAATGAAAGCGCTAACGTGCTCCTGGATACATTTTAAGAATCTTGTTTTGGTAGCAAGTAGGGTGAGTGTGCCTGTGCAGTGGGTTGAGATCGAGTTCAGTACATTTTAAATTTTACAAACAAATTATTTAATGTCTTGATAAAATTACCATGATAATTCGATTCTGCTCTCGATTCTAAACAAAGTACTTTCTAGTTTTGCGTTTATTCATTAACACGTTGTAGATAACAAGCCTGACTACGAAAGCTTTTTACGAGTTAATTTTTTTGATAGTTGGTCACTAATCAAGAACGGGTAAAGGTTCAAGATGAAATTTCGTATTTTAGTTCAAATACTATAAGGTCTACAGTACCTTGGAGGTGTAAAAATAAGACTTAGAAACTTGACTTCTATATCAAAAGATACGGCCATTTAAACATATATTTGGTACTCGCAAAGCTCACTCATCAAAACGTGTAATAATGTGGGACCTAGAATTATGAAATTTAGCAAGAAGCAAGGTCTAACAGCACAAATAAAGGAATAAATCCGAAAATCATTAATATTTAGTTCAATTTTTTCAATTTCAAACGTATGCTTATTTTCAGTTGGAATGGGAGAACATTTATTGAAATTAAGTTTGTCTTTCATATTTTAGTTTGTAAGGAACCCTGAGGGCGCAAGTCCGACTGGCACTTAGCCGGTTTTTAGGAAGAAAATCACATTAGCACAATGCATGCGCTTAATTTATAGATCTTGACGTAAGTAAATCTTTACTGCTCTTACGTGGGTTGTAGAACTCATTTATTTGCAAGAATATGGTACAATAAGGTCTAAACTTAGGGTATAGTGCATAGACATAATCTGCCACACAGGAATTCACAGGATGTACGATCCTATACTACGTGTAGTGTAAGTAGGTAGATATATATAAGTAGGAAAGTACTTGAAGTCAGGAACGTCCAAATAAAACCAAATAAAGTGCGAGTCGGGCTACTCGCGCACCGATGGTTCCATACCACACAACAAATTAACTTCGAAAAAAGTGTTTTTTTTTCTACAGGACATTTAACGAAACCGACACACACTTGGAAGGGTTTTACTACTTATTTGTTGTTATTTTGTAGAGTTTGCTCTATAATCACACCAAATTTGACGCTTGCATGTATTACTGTTTTTAAGAACTAGTTTCTTGTATGAGGACCCCCTTTAATTTTTAAATTTTTTACAATTTTATTATTTGTTAGTAAATCATCCATACTAACACACATTCGGTGTAAATTTCAACTGTCTTCTACGGTTCAGAAGTTACAGCCCTAAATAGGTAGAACGGACCGACGGACGGACAACGTAGGCTTAGTAATAGGGTCCCGTTTTCGCCCTTTAGGTACGGAACCCTAAAAAGAACAGATAGAACTAAAAATGTCATAAAATATTAATTGCAATTTTTGTCACGTTGACTAGTTTGCATGGAAATAGAGTTTCAAGCAACAAGCCTCATTCAATGCCAAAATTGCAAATTAGACATTCAGCAAATAAATGGGACACAACAAAAAACACATCTGTTTGGGAAATTAAAAACCCCTTTTGTAACCAAACCCCCGTGGACATTTCAGAGAAAGGACCAAATTCTTTTTTGCTATAAAACCTTAATAAAAAAAAATTGCTTTATGCATGTTTATTCGAGACCAGATTTTTGTACAAAACTTTCACCAAGGTCCTTTGGGGCGACTTAGTTACTTTTTTTGCGAAACAATTTTTACCTGCTTCAAAGAAAGAGGTATCAATATGGGAATTTAGAGCAAAGGACAAGGATTTTATGGTCATCTGTCTACTGTTTTCGCCGCTAACTGTTCTTTTTTCGAAAAAACAAAAGAATAGTTTGATTGTTTAACAGGATTGTTGAGGATTAAATTTTGGCGCTAAAAGAGAAAGGAAGCGGTTATTTTGACGGTCAAAATGTGTTTGTCTGTTTGTTTCTGTTGATGTTTTATTGCTTAATTTATTTATGGCGTTGGTTTAGCTAGGGTACCGTTATTTTCAAATAAATACCATATTTCGAGTAGATAATTTACAAATTGGAAACAAAAGAACGAAGAAAACTTTAACGATCCACAACGTACTTTATAAAAGATAAGTATCGAAAATTGACAACATTTGATTATCATTCAGAAACGGGTAAACCAAAATGTATATGATTATCAAAATGAATGGAGACATCCATCACGTAGGTATTGAATACGAATATGCCAGATATATTTCTAGACTATGGATGTCAATATTATTCGAATCTAGTATATCTATCCTTTCCAATTTATTTTCATAATAACCCGCAGCAAATATCGCAGTGGTCAAAAAAATAATCTTTCGACCATCTTTCAACGTAACCAGTAGTGATGAAACGATTTCGCTTAATCGTAATCGGCGATTATCGGCATTTAGCGAATAATCGAAATCGTCGATTATCTTTGCGATTATTTCACGATTACCCATAAGTTAAATTCAATTTTATGTAACGCACTTAATAAACGTGTAAAAAATTGTAACGCCTCAAACCTCAAAACTTCGCTGCCTCAGAGAGGTTGTTTTATACTGCCGGTTTAATAAAAACTGTAAAAAGAAATCGACAGAGATCGGACAACTCAGAAATTAATATTATTTTAAAAACAAAATCTGTAATATTTTTTTTATGATTATTAAAAATAATAAATGTTTTCTATCATTTTCGGTAATTGTTAATTGAAATACACACCTACACCATTTCCTAACGTTAAAAATATGTTTTTTTTAAAAGAACCTAGTGTATTCAATATGGGTTTGAAATAATCGTAATCGTAACCGAAATCGACGATTATTTGGGGAATTAATCGAAATCGTAATCGTAATCGCTAAGTGATAATCGTTTCAACACTAGTAACCAGTTACCAAAGACTATTTTCAATTCACAGTTGGTGACTATAGTAATGTCGTTTATTGTCAAAAATAGCACATGTAGGTAAAGCAGATGCATTATCGAATGAACACTTTATTGTAGAACATACATTTTGACTGTACATATGTGGTTATATGTACTCAACCCGTCCGTGAAGTACACCTTTAGGTAGATTTAGGGTAGATGTCACTGTTGTGGACACAATTCCAAAATGTTTGTTTTCATAATCGTTCTATGAAATTCTATTTAATATTAAACAAGAAGTAGAATGCACTTTATTGCCACTCAAAAATACAGAATAGGTACAAAATAGATTCATCACACAGAAAAATTACGTACAATGTACAAATTAATAATATAAGTATACATTTCTGAGAGTTTTAGGCAGACACTAGAAGAATAGACTCGTTAGGGCACCCAAGCGATCTGCATATACAGGGTCCTTATTAATATGCTGACACTTTTTTAAACCATGAAACTGAACAACTTTCTCTATTGGACCAACATCGACATCGCGAAAAAAAAAAATCTGTCGTCCCATACATTTGGCTCAAGTAGGTTTGCAGTTTTGTACGGAACAGCTGATTTTTTTTTCGCGATTTCGATTCGACATTGGTGCCATAGAAATAGTTGTTCAGTTCAGAGGTTCTTAAGGGGATGATCAGACGGTCTGATCATCCCCTTAAAAAGTGTCAGCATATTAAGATGGACCCTATATACGAAGTTCTCGTCTCGTATCGTGCAATAAAAAATGCAGTCACTAAAGTCCTAGCGCATACCAGCCACCGGCACTTTTACCCTACATAAATATAGAACACCTTTCGTTGCAGGTAAGTAAATAATATCGAAAAAGAAAGGTTTTGGAGATTTTTGTCAAATAATCGCCTGCGCAAGGACCCCAGATACAATGGTCCTTTGAAAAAAAATTAAAAAAGGATTGACGTAAATGATTTTTGGTTCAATTTTGAGACGCTTCATGGAAATTGCGATGATGTATCTGTGTTAGTGACATCCGCAAGGTGTTTTCATTGATTTGAAGAAGTGAAGCTAAACTATGAATTGTAATTTTTCCCTTAGATCTTACCTACTTGGTATTTTGTAGGAACAAGGGCAAACATAATATTCTTTTATTTTGTTACAATTCATCATCATCATCAGTTATATACTTGCCACTAGCACGGCCTGGACCCCATTTAATTAACATGACATTTGTAAGACAACACAAAAATAATATTGTAAATTATTTTAAAATGTATCTTTTAAGCTGATGGCCTCGTTACCAAAGCTTCAACAAAATAAAAAAATTAAAAAAAACATGACATTTGTAATTTACAATGATAATTACATTGCTGAGAATTTTAGGCCAAGTTACCTTCAGCATGTTTAGCGTCAATGGTAACCAGCAATGTACCCTGAATTTTATGTCATTGTAAAATAATTACATGTATTACAATTACAATTGTGGCAGTGGGCGGGGCACATTACTCGCAGAACCGATGACCGATGGGGCCGAAAAGTTCTCGAGTGGCGACCGCGTACCGGAAAGCGCAGCGTTGGTAGGCCACACGGTGGACCAACGACCTGGTGAAGGCGGCGGGAACCCGTTGGATGAGGGCAGCGCAGGACCGGTCGTTATGGCGATCCTTGAGGGAGGCCTATGTCCAGCAGTGGACGTCCATCGGCTGAGATGATAATGATGACAATTACAATTAGTATGGGCGGATGGAAATGAGAAGTATACCTATGCGGATTGATATATACTTCACATTTCATTTGAATTTCTTCTCGAAAGTCGTTTTATGTTAATTAATGAAAATTAGAAAAACAAGGGCTGCAATCGCGGTAAATATTCGCAGATTGAACCGTGATTGGATTGGACTGCGTACGAACCATAGCTTTTAAGACATTTGGTATAGCGCTAATCGCGGTACTGCTCAGATCGCTTAGACGTTAAAGGCTGTCAGTTACATAGAGTTTAACGCGATCCGGAATTCAGCACAGTTGAATAGTAATTGGATTGCACTGTGAAAGAACTGAAATTGGATAAGAAAGAACTTCGATGTTTTAACTTAGCGTAATCGAGCTCCTACTGTATTAACAGCAAAACTCTCTAAGCCTACGTCCCTTTCGTATGTTATAAACTTGGTTGCCTAGGCCGTCAATCGCTTCGCTATACAAGGATTCAGTTGTTACTGCCTGAACAAAGCTATCCCTACAAGTCCACTAAAAAAAAGTTCAAAATTGTCTACCATATGACAAAATCGCAAAATTCCTGCCGTGTAACTAAAGGAAGTCTTCCTACCGAACTTGCATCAAAACACCAAAACATCCTAAACACCACTTTCAATACCATCCCAATTTGAACTTTCGTTATTGACTACAGAATCCAATTTCCAATGAGTACAGCTATAAGTGTGAACAAGACTCTTGAAAGTGTGAAATCGTGTCAAAAAAGTTTTCAAGTGTTCTGTCCACGTGCTGACGCAGGTGTTGGGTTCCGTAGCTAATGAACAGGGTCCCACGGGACGCGAACCCTGAACCGCGAGGTATTTCCTCACGACCAGCACTAATTAGGGGTATCCAGACGTTTGTAATGAGTATGAGTGATGATTTTTGGTGGTATGCGGGAGGCAAATGAGATCTTTATGAATAAAAATAGGAGTTATTTAAACTTGAACATAAGATAAGATTCCAATAATTACACCAAAATACACTATATCAATAAGTGTTATGTCATAGGACTATAGATTTGCCGGAAACAACCAGAATCAGCGACAGGTTCAACGAAAGATTAAAATTTAATTCAAACTAAACCTTGTAGGTACCTAATATTTTTAATGCTAGTTTTCAAAAGTACTCAATAAAATGCGTGAAAAATCTGACAATAAGTTGGTAATCTCACTAATTTGTAATATAATATTAATGTTAAAGTTTGTGACGATGTTTGGATGTTTGTTAGGTTGCATGTTTGTGGCGCAATAACACATAAACGGCAGAATGGATTTGGATGAAATTTGGCACGCAGAAAACATATGTTCTGGATTAACACATACTATACTTTTTAAGGTCCACGCAGACGGATTCGCAGGCAGCAGCTAGTCTTCTATACTTATAAAACATTCCGTGACTGACTGACTGACAGAGAACGCACAGTCTAACCCGCTGAAGATAGAAACTTGAAATTCGGAATATATATTGTACAGGGGATTTAGGGGTGCACTAAGCAAGTATTTTCCTAAAATCGATCCGTAAAGGGGTACAGCGAGGTGCAGAAGTATTCCGCAATCCTCGTGGACGAAGGCGCGGTCTGTAGAATCCCATTGCAGGGCAAAGGCCTCCTCTCTCGAGGTTGAAAGGGAATGGGCCATACTCCACCACGCGGGCCCTGACTGTAGACACGTGTTCAATTTTACGGAAAAAATAGTAGGTATAAAACGATAAAACCTGGAGACCGATTGCGCTAATTTAAAACCTAGAAGTTCTATTCTTATCCAATTTCAGTTCTAATCACATTACAATGCAATTACTATTCAACTGTGCTGAATTCCGCATCGCGCTTAACTCTATGTAACTGCCTTTAACGTCTGAGCGATCTGTCAAAACGGCTCTAACGGCTGTCATGAGGTGTACCGCGATTAGCGCAATAGCAAGTGTGTCAAAAGTTATGGTTCGTACGTAGCGTAGTCCAGTCACGGTTCAATCACCGAATATTTACAGCGATTGCAGCCCTGAGCTGTATGTAAATCACAGTTTCTTGTGTACCATAATGAATACCATAATCGTATCAAATGGCACTACTTCCTTTTAAATTCTTCAGTTCCTGTCTAAAAAAATTGCATTACTTTTTTCCAAACCGCCAAAACAATAAATCACATCATTTTAATATGGGAACTTTGGTAAGTTCCGGTGTATCCCGAGTCATCCCTCGGGTCAAATAAGTCACGAACCTTATTTCAGACCACTTGGCATATTCCCAAAACAATCATAACATTTTTCCCGGTACAATATTATTGGAGAAGGTTATTTGAAAAAGAACGTTAATACGAAATTGCGGGAATTTTTTATTTGCCATAAAGTATTTCGTTGTCGGCCGCCGCGTCGTACGATTGACTGCAGCAGATTTAAGTACCTATACAAGGTCCTACTTAATATGCTGACACGTTTTTAAGGGCATGATCAGACCGTCAAACTGAACAACTTTCTCTATGGCACCAACATCGAAATCGCGAAATAAAATTCAGCTCTTCCATACAAAACTGTGAACATACTCGAGCCAAATGTATGGGACAGCTAATTTGCCATTTCGATGTTGGTCTCATAGAGAAAATTATGTAGTTTGGTCTGATCATCCCCTTTAAAAAAGTGTCAGCATATTAAGAAGGACCCTGTATAGACATAGCATAGCATATCATATATGCTCACGATTATGTTCCCCGAGGGGGTAGTCAGAGTCGTGGATATTCTGAAAACTCAGAACATCCACGTTTCACTAGTAGTACCGAAACTCTATCCAGTGTGACGGGGAGTGAGCCCGTCGCCACTTGTAAATGGACAGTAAATGCCTAAATTGCATGCCGGTTTCCTCACGATGTGTTCCTTCACCGAAAAGCCCGTAGTGTTACAAATGGTATATAAATTCCGAAAAACTCATTGGTACGAGTCGGCCTGGACGGGGATCGAACCATATCGCCTCCAGCACAGCAGGCAAGGCTACTCGCCACTGGACCACCGCTGCTTTTTAGTTTGAGTTTATTTTATTTTAGTAGGTATAAGTATACAGGCAAGTATCGTGTTACGTGTTAGTAATGTGTTACCCATTTAACTTTACATCCTGTATAAAGCATATAACATATATAGGACAATTATTCTAAAAAACGAGGTATCAAAATTTAAAAAAAAACCAGTGTTAACCGTGCTACCTAGTCGTAGAAAAGTTTTCGACTCTACCAAAAGGGAATTATGGTCGGGATGGTCTGTCGTGGTAATATGTGGAAAGCATCTCTAGAAATGTTAGACCACCATACGTATATTGTAATATACGTATTTATATAAAAAAGGATTTAATTACTTCACTATATTGCTTGTTGGTTTGCACTATACTGTGCGGTCGAATTGAGTATGCTCAGATTATCCTTTTTTTATGAACTTGGTAAGAGTAGAAAAAGTTCCCAGTAGAGTCGGCCCGTGGTCTACTCATCCGTATTCATACAATTTACCTCTTTCTCAAATATTTTAATAAAACTGGCTAAGTATAAAAATTTGCCATTAGGTAGTTTAACAAACAATAGACGCTTAACTGCAATACAACGAACGTAAAAATGTTGATTTAGCAACCCATACATTTTGTTAAATGCTTACCAAAAAGGCAATACTAAAATTAACGACACGAAACGTCCAAAAAACAAGTCAAAAACTACGAAACCCGATATCTGACGATGTCTAAAATGTAGCGACAAAAAGGTCCAATCGCCGCCCTCCGACCGACCGGGGCCAAATAGCGCCAAAAACTGTACATTTTAGATGATTTATGGCGCAAATTAACGAGAATATATCCTCATTCCTGAACATCATTTCCTGCTAGAGCGACCTCGCAACGTGGCAGAAAGAAACCTTTTTTTAATCGTTCGTCCCTAACGTGCTCTAGTTACTTTTTACAGTTTCATTAGTTTCATGATTGATTATGATGACTATATTCTATTGAAATGTAGGTAACTAATATTTGGATATGGATTTAAACAGCAGTTTTTTTTTTCGAATGATAGGTATTTAATCTCACCGTTCACTCACTGTACCTAAGGGATGCATCCTAGTTCACAGTCTTGTATACAGGGTCCTTCTTAATATGCAGACACTTTTTAAGGAGATGATCAGACCATCAAACTGAACAACTGTCTTTATGGGACCGTCATTGAAATCGCGAAATAAATATCACCTGCTCCATACAAAACTGCAAACGTCGTAAATCTTGGTCCCATAGAGAAAGCTGTTCAGTTTGACGGTCCGATCATCCCCTGAAAAAAGTGTCAGCATATTAAGAAGGACCCTGTATAGGAACTATAGTTACTTGCAATTCATTCTGAGTTTTGCATATTTTGTAAACCGTTATTTTAGCGTTTCCATAATTTACTTAAAATGCCAATGTCACTAATTTATAGAATAAATGGCGAAGTGAATCGATCCTCGACTGACATCCGCATGCCGAGCGGCTCGTGTTACATAACTTTTTATATTTTCTTCTAAAAAAACATAGTAAAAAAGTTAGAAACATGCGCGTCGGTAGAACAAGTGCGTCGACCGCGCAGCCGCCCTCGAATCTTCAGGGATATAGATCAATAGAATAGATGAGACAGATTTGTCCAAGGTTTTATGCCTACTAGAATTATTTTGTCAAAATATCTATGGATCAAAATTTTTAGAGTGCACTGTAAAACCACAGTATAGGAAAGAGTATTCTAGTGCTACCCATACAGTACGGACACTTCCCACTAATTTTAACCACACCCCCTCTGTTAAGAAGCGTGGCGAAAAATGTAGGCAATTTAATGCAATGACGTATTCCCGTCTCGCTCACACTCACTCAATGTCGTACAAGCTTACCTCTTCTTGTAAAATTTTCCCATTTGTATGAAATGACAGCCAAGTGTCCAAGATAAAACGACATCATGATTTCAGATTAGGAAAGATCTCTGTTTTAAAATTCTAGAAGAATTATTAGTAGGTTGATAGTAGGTATACCTATCCTTTTACTTTACTTTATCTAAACTCATATTCATAAAATACGAGTTCTCCCCAGAGAGAATTACGATAATTATAATGAAGAATACATACCTATATATGAAGAACGATCTTATTCAGAATCTTCGTGAATTTACTCCACTATAATTAGATTCCTACAACACATAATGCATTGAATTGCGTTTTATTAAAAAAAGCATCGACCGTTTTTATAGTTTCTTAATCTTAAATGAAACTTTTTTTGTTTGATAGAATAAGCTACAGCTATAGTCAGATCATAAGATCTGACTTAAAATCTGGTATATTATTTGTGCGGACGAAGTCGCAGGTTAACTCTAGTAAATTATAAGCATGTCTACTCTGCTCTATATTAAATAAAGTTACTCTATGGCAAAGCTCGAGTCATTCATTAGTCGGGTCGTCAGTCTTCATTGCATGTGACAGAGATAGTTTAGAATTTAAACGGCTGTTTCTTAACTTGGTTTAAAAAGCAATAACCTTATTTATAACATGAAATAATAACAAACTATTATTAGCGTAGTCAAAATCGGATTATTGTATTATTATAATATTTCAACACTTTCAACTAAACTTCACTGATACAAAATAGCAAAAAGCTAACTAACATAAAAAAATACTAGTTAACTTTTCGTTTTTGTAACAATAATTAAACAATCAATGACAAAATATACAACGTGTTAATGAATTAACGCAAAACTAGAAATCAATTTGTTTAGATTCGAGAGCAGAATCGATTTATCAAGGTTTAAACATAGGTTACTTTTTCAAAATATTAAATATTTGTTCGTATAATTTAAAATTTTCTTAACTCGATGCCAACCCACCGCACAGGCACACTCACCCTACTTACTATCAAAACAAGATTCTTAAAATGTATCCGTGAGCACACTAGCGCTTTCATTTACTTCTGAAATAATAACAAATCATTTTTGCATGAAAATGTAAAATGTGAATAACTTTCAATTTTAATTCATAAAATAATTGTTTCAATGTAATTATTTCGTTATAAATCATATATTTGGGGTTATGAGGATTTGCGCTTGTTTAATAATTCACGTTGTAGATAAGATAGACAAAGAAATAGGTATTTAGGTTAGTATTATTTCTTTATCTGTATAAAAGTGTAGGTACATTCAGCTTATTATGCAAAAAAATATAATTATAATATTATAAAATTAGTAACCCCCAAAGTATTACGTACAATTAAATGTAACCTCAATGTCACGAAGAATAAGGTCTAATTCCAAATATACGCTAACTTAAACCACGTGCGAGGTACAGAGTGTGGCATGAAGCCGTGGACGTGGCCTGTCAGCATCAGAAGTACACCCTCATCAAGAGCTGATGACTCGCCGCTAGCTCAGGAATGTTTACAGTTTGGAACACTATTGTCACAAACATTTGGAACCTAGAACTTTAATGTTGGTTCCAAATGTTGGTGAAACTCGTTTCATGGTTCAGTTAGGTAGGAAGTAGGTAGTAAATTTCTCTCAAAGTCAAAGTCAAAGTCAATATAATTTATTCAATATAGGAGCTTGCAGCACACTTATCAAACGTCAAATCTTTTTTAAAGCTACCACCGCGTCGGAACGTGTTGTCGCTGTAGAGAAGATGCGGCCAGAAACTCTACAACATAACACGACTTAATAACTATTACAATATAAATTCTTAAGCTAAAGTTATGTATACAATAATACATAGTCTATTTAATAAAATAATTGATACTATACAGTAAACTATGGGTAGTCCATATTCATACTAGGTACTACTATAAATATTTGATCAATTTTGTTGGCTAAGGAACATTTTTAGGCATAGGTAGAGTTTGCCCATCGATCCTCAAAATTTACGGAAATATTAAAACTTTAACATAGTCAGCATAGTTAAGTGTTTTTTTCTTATTTCAAACAACTTATTTAACACTCAGTTAATCCTCCATTAAATCTCTTGCTAGCTTTTATTACATCAACAAGACAAAAAGTGACAGTAAAAGATTTAATGGAGGATTAACTTTAATGAGCGTTTCTGCAAGTGTCAGGCAACAAAACAAGTTCTACGATACATTAAATTTTTATAAAATAAACTGTAAGTACTATGTAGGTAATTGTATTTTAACTACGATGCTTCAAAGTTTAACAAGTTATATGTCCATACTTGGTCTAGATAAACAGTCAAGTCTACAAACACGTCGAAAAAAATTGCGGCCAGTCAATCTTTTTTTCAAGCTACCACTGCGTCGGAACGTGTTGTCGCTGTAGAGAAGATGCGGCCAGAAACTAGAATTCCATACTCTTCAGTGCGATGCAATTTTAATCACCAAAGTCAGAGTTTAAACTCCAGTTAAAGCATAATTTACCTGGCACCAATGATATCCTGACATCTAATGGACAGTTATGTATATTTTGATACCTTTACTTAGAATATTCGCATCACCATTTTGGAACCAAACACAATAAATTAACGATAAAGCTTTATATTTATTATCAAATCAAATCACTTCCTTAAACACTGGCAACCAAGAAGCGTTCCTAATTCTTAAAAAGCAGTCGGTGGTCGCACTAAAAAGAACCCTCTAAAAAACCCGCAGGCTCTACAAAACGGCGCTCCAAAATTGGCACAAACATAAAAGGTTTTTTATCGTGCCCCATCTGCAACTGGACACTGAACGATAACGATCCACCACAAAGACTACTTACAACATAAATCTCTTTCCAGAAAATTTACAATTATTTTAAGAACGGATTTTTTATAAACGTGATTATTGATCGTCCACCCTCGCATCATGAGGCCATTGTGACTAAAAAGAGTGGATTTTTTCTGGTCATTTTAGGGGCTATTGTAAAAAGACGTGTCCCAAATGTCCCCCTTTTTGGTTTAATAGCTAACAGCTGAAGCGATGTTTTGTTAGATGGACCGTTTGAAGAAAGTTGAGATCACTCGAATGGTCAATGTAACTTATACGATAGTGTTATATGATACCAAAGCTTAAGGATTACTAGAAACGTTCAATTCAGACTAAAAAATTCCAAATTCAGAACACAGAACACTGCAAAATGTAATAAATAGGTAGGTTTTAGTCGCCGAAATAAGCAAGTTGTTTTATAGTGTCTGATCATTCCGAAAGTGACAAATGTAGGTAAGTATAAATGTATAATTATAACTATGTATTACAACATTGTATAAGACAAATAAGACTTGGATACTTTACTAGCTTGAGCGTGATTTTAGCACAAAGTCAAAGTCAAAGTCAATATAATTTATTAAATATACGAGCTTGAAGCACACTCATCAAATGCTACCACCGCGTCGGAACGAGTTGTCGCCGTAGAGAAGATGCGGCCAGAAACTCTACAACATAACACGACTAAATAACTATTAAAATATAAATTCTTAAGCTAAAGTTATGTATACAATAATACATAGTCTATTTAATCAAATAATTGATACTATACAGTAAAGTAAATAAACTTTATAATAAATTTAAAATAGTGTCAGCATATTAAGACCCAAGCATTTTGATCATTTAAATAATCATCGAGTTTATAATATGCTTTTTACAGAGGATTTTTATCTGAGTTTTAAACATACAGAGCACAGACAGAGCAATTGGTTTTGCGGGATTCATTAACAATTTATAATCGTACGTGTTTTTGTAAAATCTTCAGTGAAAAATTCTCTAACTGATGGTAAAAACCGCATCAAAACCTGTTACATGGCTTAGGAGGAGTTAGCGGATATACGGATATCGCGGATATAGCGGATACGACTGTATCACGTATTTTATCTCGTTCGTTCGTACGCAAATAGAAAGAGAGCGAAGGTGTGATAGCGCTATATCACGGTGCCATGCTACCTATGCAGGTTTATACGTCTGACCGATGTACCTGCGCAGTTGACAAATTTGAACAGCGCGCGAAATTATATTGACCAATCAGAATGTGCCACCTTAAATACCTTATCGCTATTGGCTAATTGTTTTCTCGCCATTTTCGCTATTATCCGACTTTGCACCCTTTGATTACTAAATGAATTCGGGTTTTAACGGGGACTCTGTACTGCTCTGCGCACACGAAGATTGCCGAGTGGAATTATTTTCCTGGTCGTACTGTACCTATACTGACTGTGTCCTATATCCTATACATACCTTCTTAATATGCTGACACTTTTGTAAGCGCATGATCAGACCGTCAAACTGAACAACTTTCTCTATGGGACCAATGTCGAAATCACGAAAAAAAATCTGCTGTCCCAAACAATTGGGTCGAGTAAGATTTCAGTTTACTATGGAAGATTTTTTTTTGGCGATTTCGACTTTGGTCCCATAGAGAAAGTGGTTCAGTTCGATGGTCTGATCATCCCCTTTAAAAAGTGTCAGCATATTAAGAAGGACCCTGTATATACCATTTGTTTAATCCTAAAAAGTTACCTTATTTACAAACAACTGAAGAACGTATTATCTGGCTTTGAAATTTTTAGGAATGGAAAGGCGAAAGTACTCCCTCAATAAATCAAATCCTTCCCAGCTTTTTTTTAAACCGTATTTTGCGTAACTTTCACAAACTGTTATAGGGGTGGTCCGTTGTGGTCAAAGAACAATTAGGTTGGCCATAAAATAAGTTAACGTGATTCTCGGAGGCTCGTTGGTAAGATTGGAGAGATAACAGTTTTGCCACGACTTTGCCACCTTCGTAGCAAATTACGAGGTTGCTTTGACAGATGAAGATTAATTAGGGATCGAGTAGTGAACGTTTTGTTTTTGGTAGTCAAGTTTAAAAAAATAGTTTTTAGCGAATCTCGAATGAAAAGCCGTAATTTGGGATTTGTCACTCACACATTTGTCACTCACACAAGATGATATTCTTAGATTCTTCGATTATTTATTGTACACACAAAAACCTAATTATGAACAATGATGACAAATGTTATGAAAATTCCTGTCTTGAACCTGAACATAAACCTTCATAGAAAACGGCGCGTAAAATTGTGCCGCGCCAGTCGCGCAACAGCCGCCGCGCTCGTAGCATTGCTTGACGCGGACTATTGAAAGAATACCCAATTGGGTCTTTTTTGAGTCTACACTTTGCACGTGCTAGTAACATATCTGGTTTTTTAGAATAATATCACTGGAAATAACTAAATAAAGATGTGTCCTTTCTCGTAAAACAATAAATGTACACCATCATCATCATCATCATGTGGCATTTACCATTTCGCAACAGTCTCTCATCCAGTAAATAGACAGTCATGACATGATGCTATCACAAAACACACAATAATACTTCCCCCATGTTTAATTCAGATAATTTGTTATCAAGACAACAAATCTAATCTTTTGTTAAATTATAAAACATTGAGTGAATCACGCGCTCATTGGTTAATTTAATCACACCCGCATACTTTCATAGTTATTGAGTTTAACTAGAAATAAAGATAATAACATATCTAATGATGAAAGCTGTAAGAATTAGTAAGGCTGGTTTCAGAGTCACGCTGACCGCCCGCGCTGATGGTCAGCGCGCGGTTCGCACTATGGAAATTGTGCGAACCGCGCGCTTACCGACCGCGTTTCACTGTGAAACGATCCAAGAGCCGCGAAGCTCGTGGTATGGGACCAACATCGATGTCGTGAAAAAAAAAACGCTATTCCATATAAAACTGCAAACCTACTCGAGTCAAATGTATGGGACATTAATAACTACCTACTGGGTTTACCTAAACTAAAAAGCGTTACATTACATATCGAGCATGGATCTTCAGACCATCAAACTGAACAACTATCACTACAGGACGAACATTGAAACTGTAAAAAAGTCAGTTGTTCAATACTTTTGGGTTGAGTCGAGTAGCTATTGATGTTTTCAATGGAACAACACAAGTATGTAGTGACAGTTGTTCAGTTTGATGGCAGGAAACACACCGTTCAATGTGTAACGCATTTAATTTTACACCCTGTATAATGGTTGTGTGCATTCTTTACACACATATCGGTAACCAGATAAAAGCCACTAAAAAAAGGTTCGCAACCTTTATGAATATTCAAATCGAGTTTTAAATTTGTAGAAAAAAACAAATGATTTCGCACGAGTTGCAGATTCCCGCCCTATCATTTTCTTTGTGGGCGGAACATTTGTGTAAAAGCCATATGTGGCTTTTAATGATACACAATATTAATAGCGAAATTTATTCTTCAATGCCTTGAAATAGCCTGTGGGTAAATCAGACCTACGTAGATATTTATTATAACTGCTTGCAATCATGTTTCAACAATGTGTTACAAGCAGAACTTGAAACAAAAATGCAATGTGCTCTACTCTTCTTGGCTCTACTGCTTAAACAAAGCAGGTGTGTGTATCCGAACTTTTTTCTTCCCTGTGTCTTACTTTTTTCACTCACCCATATGTCATTTTATATGCCAGTGTTAAGGGCGTAAAGCATTCGAAATTCAAACGGCAGCTGAGAACAGAAATAAATAGACGGCCATGACACGCGCCGTGCGCCCTCCCTTTTATAATTATTTCATTTTATTTTTAAATTGTTTTTTCTGTTCCACAAAGATTCCCCTCTTTATGTTTCTCTCCAAAACAATGTATAGATTCCCCTCGTACCTAATGGAAGCATTCGGTCGTGCGTTGTTTTAAATTGGATACGGGTCCATAATAATAAATTGACGGTTTTAACCGGGCTTAGAAGAGCGTGAGTAATGATAATTAAATTGATCCTTATTTTTGTCTTTTTCGGATGCATCTTCTATATTATGTATTAGTAAGAAATAAGATGACTTTTCCTCTTGTAACGAACAACTTAGCTTGTATTTAGGATTAGAAAGCGAAGAAAGAGTACCTACCTATGTACAGAAGTTATAAAAACTGAGTTGTGAGCATTACCTACAAATACTTTCAACTATTATGGTTCGTCTATGGTAACCTATTGTTCTTTTTTAACGGAAAATTCTTCGTCAATGGTTTTTTCTCAAAGTTTTTACAAAAAAAAATACTTATCATTTTCGCAATTGATCATTTAGGTAATAGGTAAGCACAATATTTTTTTAATTTAAACTATAGGCGACGTAGCTCGTTACTGTCGTTCGTTACCTACTTTTTCTTAGATTTACTGAAATCGGTAAATGAAAAAAATCTTAGAAAGCTTCTGTCATTTCGATATTTCATTCAAAAGCTACTCGAAGGCCGGAAGCTGGTAACTCGATCGTACGCAGTCAGGTAAACATCACAATATCTAGAAATTCGATCTCCATAGGGCGTTCGACACGCGACAGACCCAAAATAGCGACCACAGATTCCACAGAATGCCATATATTGACAAATCTTACGGCCTCAGTGAACCAACACAAGCCGTATTATTAAAATCCCAAGTAACTCCGGCAATATATCAAGGCAGTCACTCCCCTACGCGGAAGGGAGAGAACAATTCTATTTTTAAAATACTTCCCTACTTATTTTATATTTTTTCCGTGAGCGTGTATTTTTACGCATTACCAACCAGTATTTTTTGACCCATGTGATCGGGAACTAAATGCAAGAAGTTAGATGAGAAGGGAAGGTTATCAAAAAATGGTGACATCATAATAATAAGTTGCAGCCGCGCTACCGTATGTTACATACGAGCGCGTGCGTTCCTTATTTGAATTTGAATGGTTGTACGCGTGCGCGGAGCACGCGTCTTTATCTTTTTTATTGGGGCGAAGGCAGCCAATCAGAGGGGCTTTATTAATGGTAAAAAAGTTAGGGGAGTTTTTTATCGTACCTACGTGGTTTTATTTTGGTTTTTTGTAAGAATGGGGCGTGGATAAAGGCGGACTTATATAAAACTTATCTCTTCATCCATTTATCAAACGATTTACAATTGATATGGCTTAGTATTGATGGTCTGAATTCACCGTTTCTGTATTTTCCTGGCCGTACCTTACACCTAGTATAAAGTACATTTCTGAACATAGACATTAAATGAAGTCTAACTGGTAGGTCAAACAAATCTCAAATATACCCCATAATATACCTACATAATATTCCTAATCCCGCTATTTTCCGCAACCAACAAACATTTCTTATGGATAATTGATTTCCAAATATTAAGTTACCGGAATTGGTTGGCTGTTTGCCCGAACAACTTTGCAAGAACATGATATATTTTGATTGTTTCTTGCAAACTGTGTGTTTAGCATTAACTGTACAAACGGCTTGAAAATAACTCCTATTCACTCCAACTCAAACTCAAAATATTTTATTCGAAAGAATATCACATAGATAGATTTCGTACGTAATTTTTTTTTGACTCTACTATCGCGTCGGAAGGTGTTCCGTTGTAGAGAAGACACGACAAGAAACTCTACAAGACCATATCTTAAGTATTGCATATGTAAGTACAATTACAAATACAATATTGAATTACATATTGTCAAGTTTTGGTCATTTTATAGTACCCAAATAGTATCTAATCTTTTTTACAGAGGACATAAGTTTCACAATTTTGTCCGTTTGACCTAGTAGGGTATTGCTTAGAAGAATTATATACGGACCCACCTCGCCTTAGCATTTCCCCTCTGCCAACGTGCAAGATCAAAAGATCTTACGCATTTACATATAATTTTATACCTTAACACTAAACGCGACAGCCTATAATTGCGGCACAATAATTTCGAACTTATCACGTTTGGGGTTCACACGACTCTGTTTTTAATGATTTTTAACATTCAAAATTAGAATCTAAACTAATGGAGTAAAATTCAAAGTTGCGTATCTCGTGCTACCTCGCCCCCCGCAAAAAGTGGCAGAAAAGTTTGTTAGTAGAATTACACGCGTAACTTGTCCTCATATAAGTAGTCTAAGGGCTATTATGTAAGTTTCTGGAAATTTTTAAGTAATATTTTTTTTCTGGGATCAACATATCCATTGTCTGAAATTAATTAACTGAATATTAAGAAGCAGAATTGAAATTTGATACCAATTGAATCAGGTAGTTACACAATAAGACCCCTGCCGTTTTCATTTCTCACTTTACAGAAAGGAAATTTTCCAGTAAACTTTAACATTTTGAGATTGCATCAATTCATAGCTTCTACCCGCAACTTCGTCCGCGTGGATTTCGGAAAACTTGAACAGCCTTTAGGTGTAGATTTTTTAAAAATCCTTAGTGCACTCTTACATCATTCATAGAATATGTAGATATAGGATTCCAAAATTCATGTTTCTATCTTTAGCGGTTTGCGGCTGTCCGTTGTCTATCAGTCAGTCACGGAACTGTTTTATAAGTATAGATAGATGGGGTCACGTTGCAGGTTTTGACCCGAGCACTTGCCTCGCGTCGTTTTCGCGCGTCGCATTTATGCCTGCCACGAAGCTACGCAATCCTCAATCTCTTCTTGTTCTTGATAAAAAACAATCCCTGAGATTGGGATAGATACTCCCATAACCTACTTAACACTGGTGGAAATGCAGTGCTAACGCACAAGCAAGAGTCATTTAATTATTTAAAAAAAAGTATAGATAGAAGAAGGTTTAATGTCTTAGATCAAAGTATTAATTTAATATAAGTAATCATTGTTGTGTCCTACAGTAGACTAACTGTATTTGGTTGTCCAAACATGCATAAACTCACGCCCATTTTCCCTTTCTGGATAACCAGGAACTTTGCTACAATTACCGACTAACCAATACCCGTTCGAATAATAAATTTTAATAAGTGCCTAGAACAAATAAATCCATTGTCTATCCCCACTATATCAAACTCCAAACAAAAATAAAATAAACACAACGGTCTACAGCAAAAAGAAAGAAAATCTACAACTGACTTGCACCCAGCTTTCACTTCCCATAAAAATATTGATGCTGCTTTTAGCGAGTCCAGCGCGGTGGGGGAGATCTCCCCGTTGCCAGGGTAACGGTCGGGGCGACGAGGGGAAAAAACGGGTAAAAATTGCGGGAGCGAACGGACGGTGATTTTTTATGGCATCGTACATTTTTTCCTACGAGCGCCGCGACGCCGCCGGGCGCTAGGGGGTTAGGTATATGTGCGTGTGGGATGTACAGGGTGGTCTGGGAAACTCTTGAGATTACTTTCTATTGCAGGCCTTACACTCAGTTGCAGAAAAGCTCATTAAAGTTAATCCTCCATTAAATGTCTAGCTGTCTCTTTTTGGTCTGGTTGACAGAGTAAAAGCTAGCGAGAGATTTAATGGAGGATTAACTCTAATGAGCGTTTCTGCAACAAGGTGTTAGGTTGGCTATCATTGTAGTTAATTTGTAAAACACACTATGTCCGCCTTACAATTACAGGGTGTTAGGATAAACAGTTGCATTACTTTAAGAGGTGATTGTACTCACGATGCTGAACAACTTTCCCAAAACAGCAAAGGGAAATTCGCAATAAAAGTTTTCAACTTTTCATACAAACTTTCAGTCAGCTGATTGCATTTGGTCCTGTAGTTTTGGTTGAAAGTCCAATTTTATTTAACTAATTTGTTGTATGTTTCTTTGGGAAAGTTGTTCAGTCTCATGGGTAAAATCACCCCTTAAAGTAATGCAACTGTTTACCCTAAAACCCTGCATAAACTGTCACTTTCGCGGGACATCTGTAAGAAATCTCTTCACAGATTATCTCGCCCTTTCTACTTCACTGTTTCTATCAAGGTATTCTAGGTGTTACTAGCTCTTCAAAATATGTATTGTGCCGTTTTAGTATTTTAAGATATCCTTCGATGCATCTACCACTATAGATACAAATCTATAACTGCATGTCTGTCTTACCGTCTGCTCTGTTTCGATATGGGCAGGGATAGCATATGCATGCAACCGTCACGCGCGCTCGCTTTCATACATTTACGCGAAGTAACAAAGACAGAGGGCACGTCTTGATTTTTGTCGTTTTCTCGGTGGCATGCTAGGCCTACTCTAAGGTAATAGAGGCTGCTAACTATTAGGTATACTGAATGCGTATGGTATTGAAGGACCAGACACAATCAAATTCATGTAATCATCATGTAATTTTCAATATAAGATAAAGTTTTCAGTGAATTAAAAACTAGAACATGCTGTATCCTGTCCGAAACCCGCCGAAGAGCGCTAAATCGTGTTACACATGTGTGAGTGAGAGTAGGTAGGAGTAACGGAGGCTGCAAATATTATAAGTATGGATTTTATACACGTCCCGTTCCAACTCTCCCCATCCCTTTTTAGCATCGGGAAAAAAATATCGTCTAAGGGAATCTAAAATTATGAGGGAAAGTTCCAGGCTCGTTATATGAAAAGGGAATCTGAAGTCATTTTGGTTCATAAATCTTGTGATATTCCTCCGATGATGGGTTTGTTTGCGTTGGAAAATTGTTAGTGTTATTTTCCTTCTATTTTTCCTGCCTCACCTACTATTTATTATAATAGGATAAAGAGCTCAATTAGAGGAAATTGGCTTTCTATTTCCATAGCGGCATCAGTGATGTTTTGTGTAGAGGCACAGTCTTTCAGTCTTGAGGTTCCGGGTTCGAATCCGCACGCACGATATGTGCGTAGTACCAACCGACTCTACTGCTCTCAGACGGTGGAGAAAAACAGCGTGTGGAAATGTGGACTTCCTTCTGTGAGAATCAGAAACTGATCTTGCAAATAAATGTGAATTCTATATGGGGTCCTTCTTAATTGGCTGACACTTTTTAAAGGGATGATCAGACCGTACAACTGAAAATTTTTCTCTATGGCACCAACATCGCCATCGCGAAAAAAAATCAGCTGTTCCATGCAAAACTGCAAACCCAGAGAGTAGTATATTCCTTGCTGCAAACGTACTCGAGCGAAATGTAAGGAACAGCAGATTTTTTTTAGCGATTTCGATGTTGGTCCCATAGATAAAGTTGTTCAGTTTGACGGTCTGATCATCCTCTTAAAAATGTGTCAGTATATTAAGAAGGACCCTGTATAATTTGTTTTATATCTTCCATCGACAAGAATTGATCTTAAATTCAAAACACAAATAGCACCAATTTTAGCAAGCATTCTTTACCAATTTCATGATATGGGTTTGTAGAGCATTTCAATTCCAAAATCAGAAGTTTGTCGCTAACATGAATTGGAACATGAAACCTTAAAATGTTGATTACCAAACGAACAAAGGCATAGGTACATTGAATTAAATTCGACCAGATCCATTATGCTTTTATGTTATGAGTGGAGTAAAAAGTGTACCTTTTTGTATGGACATTTCCAGTAAATAAGGTTTAGAAATGTTCATCAACTTTCTGTTCGAACCATGTGAAATACACATAATCTTCATTTGGCTATTCCAAACAATAATTTGTAATGATACATTCACACGCTCCTAGTTGAAGCGGGTGACAATGGTCAATAAAAGGGTGCAACTGTAAATTATCATCTTTTGTTCAACCCCTTTAGCCAAATCACTGTACGCATCAGCATCAAGTATGTAACAATATTTGTTTGTCATATCTATATTTTAGGGTACAGTAGGTAATCTTATTTTAGGGTGTAATACCTAAGTATTTCATAACCACCCTAATCCTGAAACTTTGGGTGCAACTACAATTACACACTTAAAAAATATATAGGGTCCTTCTTAATATGTTGACACTTTTTTAAGGGGATGATCAGACCATCAAACTGAACAACTTTCTCTATGGGACCAACATCGAAATCGCATAAAAAATCAGCTTTTCTCGATTTTGGTCCCATAGAGAAAGTTGTTCAGTTTGATGGTCTGAATCCCCTTAAAAAAGTGTCAGCATATTAAAAAAGACCCTGTATACTTAGTTGATAGTTGTAGCAAAGTTTTTGATCACCCCAAGGGAATTATGTCCTTCAGCGTATGTAGGTAGGTATCTATCATGAATTCATGACCAATTAAATTTGCAATTTTCGTGTCAACTTCATGCTTACGTAAATCAATGTAGAACACATTGATTTTCGTGAATTATGCCAATTTCATAAAGTTACATCAATATGTTATACTTACAGTTATTGTTTCTATAGACAATCATCTGTTCATCCACAAAAGACATCATCGGATTCGGTCCAAAATGTGAAAGTGCCGGCCAAAAAGAAATAATGCTATATTCTGTTAGGACTTGTCCGTCTAAACATTTATTACTATGGCACCAAAGCTGTAGGTCCATTGTCCTTGGTTTTATATGGGTTCGAAAAACCTATTCGGTTCATACATTTTCGATTAAATTAGCTAAGGTTATATTCTGTTAGAACTAGTCCGTCGCAGCATTTTTAGTATGGCACCAAAGCTGTAGTGTCATTTTTCTTAGCTTTATTAAGGTTTGAAAAATCTGCCTTTTCATACATTTTTGATGAAATAAAACTTACAGCTATAGCTTTCATGCCATAACAATAAATGGTTAGACGGACAAGTTCTAACCGAATATAGAATTAGTTTTTGTTGGCCGGCACTTTCACATTTTGACCAAAAATGTATGAAACGTCGATGATGTCTTTACACAACAAATGAAGTCTTGTGCACATTAGGTTCAAATAATTATACTGTGTAGGGCGTAAAAAAATCACTACACTTACGTGACATTATACAGGGTCCTTCTTAATATGCTGACACTTTTTTAAGGGTATGATCAGACCATCAAACTGAACAACTTTCTCTATGGGACCAACATCGAATTCGTGAAAAAAAATCAGCTGTCCCATACACTCAAGTAGGTTTGCAGCTTTGTATGGAAGAGCTCTTTTTTTTCGCTATTTCGATGTTGGTCCCATAGAGAAAGTTGTTCACTTGGATGGTCTGATCATCCCCTTAAAAAAGTGTCAGCATATTAAGAAGGACCCTGTATAAATTCTGATATAGAAATGATTTTCAGGTTTCTTTATTAAATCCCTGGATAAATATTTTAAGGTCATGCAGTAAATAAGTATTTCATTATTCAAATAAGTACCTAGATACTGTAATGCTACCATACAAAAGACCGAGTACATTTATAACACACATGACGCAGCTTTCTCCCAAAAAAAAATCAATAAACAGGGGCTTTGAGCTTTCACCAACCCCTTCGCAAGTGAGCTGTCACAAAAAACTGAGGGAGTGTGGGAGAGAACGAAGCACATTTATTAAATCCGCCAGGAAAGGGTTGGGGTCGACTCGGGACCCCCTGTCAAACCGCCATGTTTTATTCATGGTGAGTAGAAAACGAATCAGGATCGTGTATCTCTGATTCGGATCAAATCTTTTGTTATTTTATTTACCTACTCTTTGTTGTCTATTTACTTCGGATAGATGATATTTGCATTGAATTTTTATTAGATAATGGATAAGTACCGCTTTTTGGCTGGTGGCTTCTTACGCGTCGATTTAGTTTCTTATTCGGGATTAAATTTTATTAAGCAAAGTCAAAGTCAATATAATTTATTCAATATAGGAGCTTGCAGCACACTTATCAAACGTCAAAACTTTTTTAAAGGTACCACCGCGTCGGAACGTGTTGTCGCTGTAGAGAAGATGCGGCCAGAAACTCTACAACATAACACGACTTAATAACTATTACAATATAAATTCTTAAGCTAAAGTTATGTATACAAAAACAATATCAGCTGTCCCATACAATTGGCTAAAGTAGGTTTGCATTTTTGTATGGAGCAGTTGATTTTTTTAGCGATTTCGATGTTGGTCCCATAGAGAAAGTTGTTCAGTTTGATGGTCTTATCATCGCCTTAAAAAAGTGTCAGCATATTAAGAAGGGCCATGTATACAACGTGTTAATGAATAAGTGTAAAACCTCATGCACCCCAACTGATTTATAACAAAATAATTCGATTGAACCAATAATTTCATTATTTTGATAGTTAAAATGTAAAGCTATTCACATTTTAAGTTAACGGGCAAAAATGATTTGTTATCATTTCTGCAATGACTGAAAGCGCTAGCGTGCTCGTGGATACATTTTAAGAATCTTGTTTTGGTAGTAAGTAGGGTGAGTGTGCCTGTGCGGTGGGTTGAGATCGAGTTCAGTAAATTTTAAATTATACAAAAAAATTATTTAATATTTAAAAAAAATTACCTATGTTGAAACCATGATAATTCGATTCTGCTCTCGATTCTAAACAAACTATTTTCTAGTTTTGCGTTAATTCATTAACACGTTGTATAATCCTCCGTGCTTTTGCACGTATTTTGTGGTCTGATTATTCGATAGGTACACGTGTAAAATTAGAAAAAGAAACACACTTTAAAAATTTGGTTTGTACATACATGCTGCAATGTTACACCCTGATGATCAAATAAATAAAATTCTTTGTTTACTACAGCCAAACAGATTAAGATGGTTTTGTAGGAGTATTCTTAAAGTAATTACATACATTCAAAAAGGGGTTTATTAGAAGCCATTGAAGAGTTCCAATAGTGTTAAAGTCCAGGAGTGCGATTTTTGAAACTCATTCGTTGAACTCAGCAGATAAAAATGTCAAAATTACTATGGAGAATTGCATCTTTCTACTGCTGATTTGACTTTCAAAAATCGCACTCATGAAATATGATTTTTGAAAGTCGAATCAGCAGTAGAAAGATGCATATTTACATAGTAATATTGACATTTTCAACTGCTGAGTTCAAAGTATGAGTTTCAAAAATCACACAAAATCAGCTCGATGGTACCAAATTGAATTGTCATCCGAACTACATACGCCTGCAAAGTTTCAAATCGATACGACGAATAGAAGTAGGTTAAAATCAAATTATTTAATTCATATTATTTTCAATCTTTAATTTGATTAAGCTAACATGGCATACATGTAGAATCAATAAATTCGATAGGTTAAAATCGACTTCTTAGATTTACATACTTAGTTTGTTAGTTGCAAACAGATGAAGCTAACATAAGAGCTGTTTTTCTGGTATGATACTCTTTTCGGTGATACCTACAAGAATTCAGTAGCAAAAACACAATGAAGTTATTTCGGTAAAGCTGGATAAAGCACGTAAAAACTATAAAATACTAACGAAATGTCTTTCTGCCACAATGACACAAGATCGATGTACACATTTTTTAACACACTTCAGTCGTTCGTTCATTTCATTTAACCACCACTCTATTTTAAGCCTTATTACCTAGAGTGAAACCTCTAAAATACAGTGCTCTTCAAAGAAGGTAATTTTTTAGAATCTTTTGTAGTTTTTAAAAAGGACAAGACGATTAGGAATGTCCATTTTGTATCGTTTTATAGGTAGGTTTTTGAATACCGGCAGTAAATGCCACATTTGATGGATGATCTGAGTTTGCACCTGCACTTTGTGCATTACGTGGTATTAGCGAAATTTTTTCTATATGAAAATAATGTAGAGGACAAATAATAATTTCTTTAAAATTTCGAATTGCCGTGGTGATCCAGTTGCGTGCAGGCCTGCCGTGCAGAAGGCGATTGGTACAATCCCCGTCCGGGCTGAGACGTACCAACGAGTTTTTCGGAATTTATGTACGATTTGTAACACCAGTGGCTTTTCGATGAAGGAAAACATCGTGAGGAAACCTACATGCTTCAATTTCGAGGCATGTATTGTACCCACTGTCCATTACAAGTGGCGACGGGTTCACTCCCCGTCACACTGGACAGAGTTTCGGTACTAGTAAAACGTGGATGTTATGTGGTTTCAGAATATCTCTGACTACCCCTTCGGCGAATATAATCGTGAGCATTAAAATTTCGAGGAAATTATCATAATTGTCAGCCACATTCGTGATCGTGAAGAAATTCTTCCTTCGTTCACTTTTAGCATATTTAGGGCCCGTTTCACCACTTAGCAATTTATGAAAGATATGTTAAAGGATCTGACAGATAAGCTACAATGACAGGCCTCTGTTTCAGAATAGTATGAGAAAACAGTTGATATTTTGCCTTTCGCACACAAAATCACTGCAAAAGCAACTATACTTTGTCACCTCAACGACAATCACAAGAAAAAAGGCCGAGTTATAGCCTGTAGGATAACACAGCCCCACTGCAGGGCAAAGGTCTCCTCTCACTAGTAAGAGCAGATCTGGCAGAGAGCAGGTATGTCAAAAAATTTTATGACTGCAAGTTGATCACTAACCTGCCTCCACCAAACAACACGGGGTCCGCGTGGAGTATGGCCCTATCACTCTCACCCTTAGACGAATTATATACGGACCCGCCTCGCCTTAGCATTTCCCCCCTGCCAACGTGTAAGATCAAAAGATCTTACGCATTAACGTACAATTTTATACCTTATCACTAAACGCGACAGCCTATAATTTCGGAACAATAATTTCGAACTAATGACGTTTGTGGTTCACACGACACTGTTTTTCATGATTTTTAACATTCAAAATTAGAATCTAAACTAATAGAATAAAATTCAAAGTTGCGTATCTCGTGCTACCTCGCCCCCCGCAAAAAATGGCAGAAAAGTTTGTTAGTAGAATTACATGCGAAACTTGTCCTAAGTAGTCTAAGCTCTCACCCAATGACTTCACTATCCTAATTACTAGGACTCAGTCCTTCATTCAGTCTTTGGGCATAGAGTCTTTCGAACTAATAAATCCCATCTGCACCGTGTCAACTTTCTAGACGAAAATTACAATCAATAGTCAACTGTAACGGTCCGATTCAACTTTTGGACACATTTCCCCGCCCTTTAAAATATATACGAAACGTGAACGGAAACTAACACATAAAATGTGAACTACAATAAATCGACAGCCGTCAAGGGGTATTTTTGAGCCATTTTTAATTTATCTGCCCTTTGGCCATTATTTTTGTGCGAGGGGTCAAGCTCACAATGCAATTTTGGCCATTTTAATGTGTTTTCGTTGAGTGCATTTTATTGCCGATCTAAATTTTGGGGCTTGCGTCTAATATGCACATAAGTGTCGTTATGTAACATATAGAGAGGGATTTTACACGTTTAAGAAAGAGATAGTTCTAATTCTAAGCATTTCGGAAAATACGCTGATACCTTGGTTAAGTTATATGTCAAGATTGACAGTCGAAGCTAAGAAAGTGTGAAAAAAATGTCAACCAGTACTGGCCTCTAAACCCTATCCATATACATGCACACAGACATAATTTGTATGTCGCTTCAGGCACACCAACCTAAGAAAGTTGGCCCATTTTATTTGATACGGTAGAAGCGTTAGGCTCATTCTAGACATAATTTTTCTAAGACTGATACCTAATTCAAGAATTAATGAAAAAATTGTAAACGTTGTACATACAGGGTCCTTCTTAATATGCAGAAGCTTTTTCAGACCATCAAACCACAGAGTACAATAATTACATCAAACTGAACAACTTTCTCTATTGAACCAACTTATCGGGAAATCTGCTGTTCGATACAAAACTGCAATCCTTCTCGACCAAAATGACAAGAGAGGATGACAAGGGAGACAAGATTATTCTTTCGATTTAGATATTGGTCCTATAGAGAAAGTTGATCAGTTTGATGTCTTGATCGTCTAAACAAAACCGTCAGCATATTAAGTTGGACCCTGTATACATTATATGGAAGAAGAAAAAAAAGACATAATTAAAAGAAAGTTTTTAAAGTCATTCTTTGATCAATGGTCATTTATGTATGATCAAAAAAAAAATTTCTGCCACTAATACTAGAAATGTAATCTATGGATAACTTGAGATTAAGTTTATAATTGTTCATCTTTAGCCCCTTATCACCGTCGCAACAGAAATTTAAAAAAAACGATACATAATGCTTGTTCACGCAAATGCAGTCACGGATAAAAGTCTAGAGTAATTTCATATGCTCTGATACATTAAAATAATAAAAATTCCTTATTTCAGTCAAAGTTTATCGACCAAAGGTACCGTTATTAAATCCTACGAATGGATCCAACGGATCATTAAAAAAAAACATTTTTCCAGGATTCCTTTATTGAAATGACATAGAATTCGCAAATCGTTCGATATTTGAAATCCTCAATATTCTGAGGCGATCACGGCTGTGAATTGAAGCTCGCAAATTGGTGCTAAGCCAGGGGTCACGAACAATATACGGTCACACATATTGACACCCCGACAATGCCCAGGGGTCACTTTTATTTGTTACAGAAACTTAATTTATAATCTTTTCACACACGCCATTAAGAAGATTACTAAAATCTACCCTTTTTCCTTGATAACAATTGTACATTGTTACATTTTTGTCCGTAAAATAAAATAAAATGTAACCGTATATTCGGACGCCATTGTTGGTCGACCGTTGCTTTCGATTTTGACACATTTTCGAATCGAACTTCTTGTGTTCGAATGTTGATTTATGTTGGAAATTGAGGATTATTTAGGGATGGGAAAGATGTTTAGGTTATGGGTCAATAGGTGGGATTGTGTGTATATAAATGGTATAACGGTCAGGAGGTCGCACACGTCTCAGTCGAGAGGTTAACGGTCGTAAGACGAGGTGATTCTCAAGACATTATCCTTGCCATTTGTACCTCTTACATTGCAAATATACAAAGTACTTACATAAATGGATAGTTTACATTGGGACATCGCCTAGCTGGTCCTAGCTCGTCTAGGTTCCTATGCTGATAAACGTTATTGATTGTTTTATGATTTATTTTGTGCTACTGGAGACAAATTGTAAAATGTGATTACCTACTTACTTACATTGTAGTTAAAAGTTAAATTGTTTTACTCTGTATTTAATCACTAGATTGAATTGATTAGTGCCGTGGTGGTCCAGTGGCGAGTTACCTTGCCTACCGTGCAGGAGGCGATGGTTCGATCCCCGTCCAGTCCGACTCGTACCAATGAGTTTTTCGGAATTTATTTACGATTTGTAACACCACTGACTTTTCGGTGAAGGAAAACATCGTGAGGAAATCTGCATGCTCCAATTTCGAGGCATGTATTGTAGTACCCACTGTCCATTATAATTACAAGTCGCGACGGGCTCACACCCCGTCACACTGGACAGAGTTTCGTTACTACTGGTGAAACGTGGATGTTCTGAGGTTTCCGAATATATCTGAATAACCCCTCGGGGAATATAGTCGTGAGCATTTGCTTATGCTTATGCTTGAATTAATTACAAAACAAAAATAAGCTGGCTGCGCGTAGATTGATTAATGTATAGCGTCGCGCGGCCAGCTTATGTTGGTTTTGTGTAGCATTATGTGTAGTCGTGTCTACATAGGTATATCTAGCAAGTACGTACTTACATGGGTTATTAATAATTATTTTATTTTATTTTTAAGAACCCATATCTTTAATAATAATTAATAACCCACGTAGGTAAATACTTGTTAAATAGGTAAACTTATTTATACATTTAATTATTTCAATCTGCTACTGTTAAAATGTAGAGTTAAACAATTGCATTTAACAACAATGACATGGGTGATATTTTTCGAAATATGTAATAAATCGTTGACCCTCGACCATTTTGACCCCAATGGGGTCCGAACAAAAGGATCCGACGTCTTGGTACGGGGACCTTGACCCATAATAATAACACCAATTATAATGCTTATTGAGATAACATAAATTATAAATTACAGTTTCACAAAATGGACACAAAAGTTTCAATAAATCTTTTATTGACAGGACGTTACACATATATCTTTTTTTTTAGTTCAAAAAGAACCAATGTTCCTACATTATTTACATCATGATACAATATTAGTCCTAAAAAAGCTAATTCAATATCCGTTACACAGACTTAAAGCCAAAAAACCCCTCGTTATAAAAAGCTTACCCTGTAAACATCCCCTAATCAAGTAGAATTAACACGATACACGAATAAAAACTGTTTAAAAAACGTGAGAGAGATCAATATCTATACAAAAAGCAAAAAGTCACCCTAAAATAACGCGGGGTGTAAAAAGCGCCCGCGGATTGCGCGGCAAAATCGTTTTGTCGATGATAAAAAAGAAAAAAACCTGCCTTTTTTTAGTACCTGACTACGCGACCGACTTCTCTAAATAAGCAGTGAAACGGCTTTTTTCATTCACGATTACACCTTTTGGATCACAATGAAATTAAAAAAAAAAAGGTTTTTGTATGTGCACTTTTTATCTGCATTTAACTTAGACGAATTATATACGGACCCGCCTCGCCTTAGCATTTCCCCTCTGCCAACATGCAAGATCAAAAGATCTTACGCATTTACATACAATTTTATACCTTATTACTAAACGCGACCGCCTATAATTGCGGAACAATAATTTCGAACTTATGACGTTTGAGGTTCACACGACACTGTTTTTCATGATTTTTAACATTTAAAATTAGAATGTAAACTAATGGAATAAAATTCAGGCAGAAAAGTTTGTTACTAGAATTACACGCGTAACTAGTCCTTATATAATTCGTCTGAGGCATTTAAAGACAAGCTTAACGTTTTGGGACCTACTGTTGTTCTGCAAAATGTCGTAAAATTGTTAATATCCGCAACATTTTACGTCTTCTTTTAATATTAAAAGAAACAATAAAAACTTTCCGTTTCGTTACCGTTTTTGAACAAAGAGAATAGAAAAAAATGCATTATGTTCACTTTCATTTAATTTTGTGCAAAGTCCTTCTTGGAACGCACGCAAAATGCTACCGGGTTTATGACTAATGCCCTTTAGAATTAAAAATCTGTTTAGAAGCCAGAACTTGCAGTAAGTCAACTATTTTAAAGTTTTGCAAAGAAACAAAATCTGTTAACTTTTGATCTGATAAAATAAAACTTGTACTCTTTTGAAAGGTTTTTTGATCTAAACTAAAATTTTAACGCGTAATAGTAATAATTATTTGAATTTTTACTTCAAATTTAACATCATTTTTGTTTTAAGCTCTTTTTGGTAGGTATACTTAACATGCTGACTGTTTTTTAAGAGGATGACCAAACCATCAAACTACCCGCGAGTTCGTCCGCACAGATTATATACCAGAATTTAAGTCAGATCATAAGCTATTAAACAAAAAGTTTCATCGGTTCAGTAGTTTTTGCGAGATGCTGTTACAAACATACAAACAAACAAACATACAAACAGACAGACAAAAATTCTAAAAAAAAGGTTGATTTGGAGTCCGGGAAACCTAAAACCATATCGTAATCTTTTTCATGTAAATATCTTCAATGTACAGACACACTTTTGTTACAGTTTTATAATAATTATAACTTATAACACTCTGTATAGTGTTATAAGTTATAGGCTATATAGGGTCCTTCTGAATATGCTGACACTTTTTTAAGGGGATGATCAGACGATCAAACTGAACAACTTTCTCTATGGGACCAAAATCGAAATCGCGAAAAAAAATCTACTGCTCCGTACAAAACTGCAAACCTACTTGAGCCAAATGTATGGGACAGCAGATTTTTTTCGTGCTTTCGAGGTTGGTCCCATGAAGAAAGTTGTTCAGTTTCATGGTCTGGTCATCCCTTTTTAAAAAGTATCAGCATATACAGGGCCCCTTACCCTGTCTAAGGCATCAAAAACTAATTCATAGAAAAAAGTTGCAAAATCGACGTCGATTTCTTTGGTGACAGCTTTTGAGATTCAATACTTTAGTTTGTTCTATTTTTTACAGTTTTTATTTGGGATGATCAGACCGTCAAACTGAACAACTTTCTCTATGGCACCAACATCGAAAACGCGAAAAAAAATCAGCTCTTCCATACAAAACTGCAAACCTACTTGAGCCAAATATATGGGACAGCAGATTTTTTTTTCGTGCTTTCGATGATGGTCCCATGGAGAAAGCTGTTCAAGTTTCATGGTCTGGTCATCCCTTTAAAAAGTATCAGCATATACAGGGTCTCTTACCCTGTCTAAGGAATCAAAAACTGATTTATAGAAAAAGGTTGCAAAATCGACGTCGATTTCTTTGGTGACAGGTTTTGAGATTCAATACTTTAGTTTGTTCTATTTTTTTACAGTTTTTGGAAGAGGAAGCGCGGCATGTAGCAGCTGCGTCTCGTGCCGATGCGATGCGATGCGCCTGCGACGACGCTTTTTGCACGCTCAACTACCAACAGCCATTTTTTTTTAACTTTTTGTTTTTGTTAAGGGGATATAATTCGGAGCGCGCTCCATACAAACGTACTATGGTGATATTTTCAATACTAACCAATTAAACTCAATGAAAGTTTGCTGAAACAATCTTGAAACAAATAACTATGCTTGTATGGAGTCCGATTTTCGTTAAAATATACAGTTTCAATGCTAGGATTAATTTAAGATTTGTATGAAAATCTTTGATGCACTGTAACTTCAAAACTATACGTTTTAACGAAAATCTGACTTCATACAAGCATAGAAATTTGTTTTTAGATTGATTCTGAAAAATTTCATTGAGTTTAATTGGGTAGTATTGAAAATATCACCATAGTACGTTTGTATGGAGCGCGCTCCGAATTATGTCCTCTTAAAATGTTGAATTTTTGTATTAACGATATAGTCAAGCAGGATAATTCCGTCATTGGGGTAATTACTAATTAAGTCATATGACTATAACTTTTGTTCTAGCGTAGGAATCGCGCTACAAGTCAATACTCAATTACTTTTATTGCGTTTCGTTTGCGTTTTTTTCGTTTGCGTAGTCTGACGGTGGACGGTCACGAATCTTCTTTTTCTTCATTTTGTAACGCTCTAATTTGATCTTGACCATAGAATATTCCTTAAAATTAAAACACTAACTCTACTTGACATTGGCAGAATTGCCGCGTTACACAAAAGTTATCGCCTTACACCACTGACGGAATTGCCCCGCTTGAATACCTATATTAAAAGTTGATGGTTATGTGTTTTCGTATGTTTTATAAAATATTTTTGTCGAAATATACTAATCTATATTTACAATATAACAAATAATTACGGAAACGAGTTTTTCTTACGATACGCATACGATTTGTTTTGTCATTATAAAAACTGGAGCACTTTTGCGTAACAAGATCATTAACTATACCTACAACATTACTATTTAGTAGAAATTATAACAAACGGATACAAAGTAACCGCAACTAATTTGCCTATAACTTTTAAGAAAAAAGAACGGACATATTATAGCATGATATATACACACGGCGACACATCAAGCTATACAAAACCAACATAAGCTGGCCGCGCGACGTTATACGTTACTCGACATACGCGCGGCCAGCTTATGTCGGTTTTGTATAGATTGATGTGTCGCCGTGTGTACTATACGAAGGTATATTTATCATTGACACTTTTTCTTTAATTAATTTTCATAATATTGTCAAATTAAATTTCTTGTAGAGTGACTTACTATAGGTATGTACTTCGAAAAGTAATTAAATGACTGCTGTAAATAAAAAATGGCTAGAAACTTCAGAATCAGTCCAAAAATGTGTCAAAAATATTCAAATACTTATTTTTATTTAAAACAAAGACATCATTGAACAAAGCGTAAGTGATGCCACATTTGTATGCCAATTTTGGCTACTGAATGGTCCAATACTTGATTTATGAAGGGCAGCTGATTTCTACGGCGCTCGCCATCACGCCGGACAAAAAATGTTTAAAATAACGCTCACTTTCATGGGTCACCTTATTTGCTTCACATACAGGGTCCTTCTTAATATACAGAAAATTTTTTAAGGCGATGATCAGACCATCAAACTGAACAACTTTCTCTATAGGACCAACAAGGAAATAGCGAAAAAAAATCAGCTGTCCCATACATTTGGCTCGAGAAGGTTTGCAGTTTTGTATGGAATAACTGATTTTTTTGTTGGTGCCATAGAGAAAGTTGTTCAGTTTCATGGTCCGATTATCCCCTTAAAAAGTGTCAGCATATTAAGAAAGACCCTATATAGGGTGAACGTTTTGAAACGCAATTGAAAATAGCTACTTAAAATATAGGGTCCTTCTTAATTTGCTAACACTTTTTAAAGGGATGATCAAACCGTCAAACTGAACAACTTTCTCTATGGCACCAACATCGAAATCGCGAGAAAAATCAGCTGTTCTACTGCCAAATGTATGGGACAGTAGATTTTTTTTTCGCGGTTTCGATGTTGGTCCCATAGATAAGGTTGTTCAGTTTTACGGTCTAGACATTCCCTTCAAAAAAATCTTTGTATACATGTTATAATCAATGTAGAGTAAGAAACTCGTAAGAAAATTACTAGAAATTAAACGATGATCACATTTTATTATCATAGATGAGAATTTTTCGTTCTTTTCGCTTTTTTGTAAATCTCATATTTTTATGATTATGGGTTATTAAGCTATTAAAAACATAGTTTTATAACACTCATACAAAAACGCGAAACATCAAAGACAAAACAACAGATACATTCAAAGAAAGGGATTAATATTAAATTCTAAACAATTTCTTTTTATCCATTTGAAAAACACCGAACCTTATCTAAATATTTTTATTACAGTACAGTAGCGCCCTGTACCTTCCAAAAAGGTACCTACACCGAACAATAGGGGTGGACCGTGGTCGACGCAAAACTTGGCGAATCTGGCCGAAAGAGCCGAAACAATCCGGCGTTCATTGCAAAGAGCAATAAATTACTTTATTTTAACAGAATACGCTTTTAAGACCACTCTCGCTTTTTGCTACTTCTTTTTTGCTTCCGGATTCTGTGATTTGAAGCGAAAAATCGACACGTGGCGGTTGTTAACTTCGTTATTTTGCGGACTGTTGCAGAGTTTTTAACCGACTCAAAAAAAAGGAGAAGGTTTACTATGCGACCCGTATTTTTCTATTTTACCTTTGACTATTTATATGTGGACTGGTTACGCGTGTAATTCTACTAACAAACATTTCTGCCACTTTTTGCGGGGGGCGAGGTAACATGAAATCCGCAACTTTGGATTTTATTCCCCATAACTTTAGATTCTAATTTTGAATGTTAAAAATCATGAAAAGTAGTCTCGTGTGAACCCCAAACGTTCTAAGTTCGAAGTTATTATTTCGCAATTATAGGCTGTCTCGTTTAGTGATAAGGTGTAAAATTGAATGTAAATGCACAAGATCAATTGTGCTTATACCTTGGCAGAGAGGAAATGTTACCTCAAGGCTAGTCCTTATAATAATTAGTCAAAGTATTTTACTATCGTAGCGTCAACGAATAGAATCTTCTTCTATCGAGTCGATGGCTTATCATCTTAGACCACATAATTATGAGGACAAGTTACGGATGTAATTCTACTAACAAACTTATCTGCCAATTTTTGCGGGGGACGAGGTAGCACGAGATACGCAACTTTGAATTTTATTCCATTAGTTTAGATTCTAATTTTGAATGTTAAAAATCATGAAAAACAGTGTCGTGTGTACCCTAAACGTCATAAGTTCGAAATTAATGTTCCGCAATTATAGGCTGTCACGTTTAGTGATAAGGTATAAAATTGTATGTAAATGCGAAAGATCTTTTGATCTTGCACGTGGGCAGAGGGGAAATGCTAAGGCGAGGCGGGTCCGCATATAATTCGTCTACATTCGTCGACAGTGGGTACAATACATGCCTCGAAATTGAAGCATGCAGGTTTCCTCAAGATGTTTTCCTTCACCGAAAAGCCAGTGGTGTTACAAATCGTATAATGTCGCACGGCAAGACGGTCCAGCTTATTTTGGTTTTGTATAGCTTAATGTGTCGTCGTGTGTACCTAACGTACGCTACTCAAATTGTCCTACAGAAAAATTTCACACTGAATACGTTTCAAAACTATCCCTGTGACTGACTGACTCATAAACAATGCACAGCCTATATCACTGAAGCTGGAAACAAAAAATTTGGTATACATATATTCGTAGGGATGCACAAAGAAAGGATTTTTCGAAAATCAACCCCTAAAGGGGGTACCCCTATCAACGGGGTGTTGAAGTTTTCCGAAATCCACGCAGTGTCGTGGGCAAAAGCTAATAGGTACATAATAAACTTGTAGTTACTCTACGTGCTCGAATAAGTCAGATTTCGTATTAAATGATTCACTTGAAATTCAGAAAAATAATCTAAAAGTAAAAAACACATGTGTGTATGAGTAAACTCATTTCTGGTACCTACGTAGGTAGATATAGTAAACACAAATAATTTATATTTTGTTATGAGATATGAAGCACATGGTTTACCACGTGAATTCGGTATGTCAAGTTTTTTTTTGGTCTTCATTTTTTATTTTTTATGGGTTCAAGGCATAATATTAATAAAACAATTAAAATTTTATTGCGATTCATCGAGTTTATCAATATAAATTTAATTTTTAAATTACTTTGATCTCTAAATGCAAAAATGGTGGAGAGATAATAATTTGAACTCTATGGAGAAAAACTATTTAATGCTTTATAAAAAAAAATCTCTTCTCTTCTAACTCTATGCTGGAAACAGAAACAGCAACATCAAATGTCAAATTCTGACATTGTGAATGTATGTTTTTTTATAATGGCCAGTTAGGTATTTTAAGTTTACCAAGGAGTTCACAGGTTTCCAGAGACGTCACTGGACGGACCGAAATACGACGTTATTTTCTTAAAAATATCTTTTCATTTTAAAATGTTGACGTAGAAAATATTATTATTGAGACAATTTGTTTCTCGAATGGATTTCGATTCGGCCCTCCAAAAAAAAACTTAACATACCGAATTCTCAACCATGTTTCATGTGGTTCCTGCTTACAATATACCTCTCCATTTATTCCCATGGGTAACGTACGAGATGACTAAGCGGCAAGTTATTGTGGGCGAAAGTTTAGCAGCATATAACCACTTCTTACGTCATTCCATCCTGAAGCTGCACTAAGGCGCGGTTTATACAGAAGAGACGTGTGGCGGTGACGGATAGTCAAAGTAACACAATTATAAACCTTATAGTACGTAGCATAGCGTCGTTTGCAGAATAACGCCCGCGCCAGGCGAACGCCACCAGGAGGCGCTGGCGCGATTCTCTTTTACGACAAAAACGACGCTATACTATGTACTATAAGGTTTATATTGTGTTACTTAGATTAACCGCCACCGCCACACGTCTCTTCGGTATAAACCGTGGCTTAAACTGTTTTAGCTACATTCTGTACGCTCGTAGGTACGCTCAAAAATAACTTTGATAGTTGTAGCAAAATTTCTGATTACCTATGTATGAAATAACACAGGTATTCAAAAAAGTATGACCTTGAAAATATGAAAATTTAATTTTGGAATTTTCCAGTAATGCAGTTTAGTTGTGCGTGAAAAAAATATGCATTGCGTTAAAATTCAGCATATTTTTCCACAAGTATATCATCTTATTTAAACTGTGTATTTAGTCAAGTGCACAAGCTTTGTGTCTCAATGTATTTTTGGCTCAATATAATATTGTTTCAATATTTCATTGTTAGCTTATTTTTTTAAATGAAGTGCGTGCGTAATTCCACAAAATATATATATGTTGACGCAGCTGATTTAGTGTTTTTACGGCAGTTAAGTACACACATTATATTTTAATTATAGACTTTATGCCTGATATACCTATTGACGTAGTCAGGGCTTCATCTGTCGGGGCCTTCCACTATTTCAATGCCTAAACCGTACTCAGGACCTCACTCATTCTTCAGGGATAGTCGAGGAAATCTACGGATTTTTGTATGGAGAAGGTTGCATTAATTGCACTTTTGGTGATAATTTGAAATATAGTAGACTAGCAGCCCGTCCCGGCTTCGCACGGGGTAGACAAATAAATTTTAAGACTCATTTTTCTACACCTTCGCTTACATTGTTCAAATTTTACCAAGGATACCTAATTTTTTTCAAAACGAAATGTAGCCTATGTAAAATTGGAAGAATGTAGCATTCTATTGGTGAAAGAATTTTTTAAATCGGCCCAGTACTTTTTGAGCCTATTCATTACAAACATACAAACATACAAAAATAGGTACAAATCTTTCCTCTTTATAATATTAGTGTAGATAAATACCTGAAAAACATAAATTCTCAATAATCCCCGATTTTTATTGTGTATTATTGAATAATTAAGACATTAACAAAACATTAAATTTAGGTATGAACAAAAAATGGAAAACTGGTGATTTTGTACAGGATGGCTTCATTCAATACGTTTATCTTATAACAATATAATAATCTAAAATAATAATCCCCGGTTAATATCGTAAATTTGAGTAGATTATTAATATTTTGTAAGTCGTCAAAAATTATAACCTCAAAACTAAATGATTGCCAATGATCCTAGTTATTATAGATGTTTCAGGATTTTAGTCCAATGTACAATTGACCTAAGTTTAAACTATCTACCATCTATCTACTAATCTTCGTCGTCGTTGTGATCGTATCTTACGTACATGCTATACCGAACAGTAACAAACATTTTTTTTCGAAAATTGCGAAAAATTATTCATGTAGGCTACGAAATGCTACGAACGTACAAAAGACATCAACGGGACATTTTATTTTACCTTAGGTGCCTTAGGCCACATTATACAGGGTCCTTCTTAATATGCTGACACTTTTTTAAGGGGATGACCAGACCATCATACTGAACAACTTTCTCTATGGGACCAACATCGAAATCGCGAAAAAAAAACAGCTGTCCCATACATTTGGCTCGAACTGCACGGCTTGCATGCCACCCACGACAAAGCGTTTAAACGAGAAAAGCGTCATTCGCGCTCTTTTTGGCGTACGCAAAATAATAAAGATGGATGCACATCTCGATTTTTATCGTTTTCTCGGGGGTGGCATGCGAGGCCTACTGGTCTGCAGTTTTGTATAGAACAGCAGATTTTTTTTGTCCGCAGTTTCGTTGTTGGTGCCATAGAGAAAGTTGTTCAGTTTGACGGTCTCATCTTACCCTTAAAAGTGTCAGCATATTAAGAAGGACTCTGTATTAATTAAATAAAATTATAATAAAAGACACACAGCGGACAAGACAAACAAATAGTAAAAATAATAATATGTCACTTTTCTTTGAATAATAAACTAAAAAAAATACTATTCTAAATATAGTGGACAATAAAGTACGTTTCAACGTCCAACAGTGAACACCAAACCTACACTCGAAAGTACCTACAATTTTACTATAGTATAAGTTCAAGTCATTCATATACGTAGGGAGGAAGACATTAGGGAGGGAGTGGGGTGACCTTAGGGAGCGGCCCTCCTTTCGGGATAGATTTGAAGGTACAATCATTTTTTATGCGAGGGGGAGATGGGGTAGGCTGGTGGGGTACTAAGCTCTGGCTTTGTACCTATTTGTAGCTTAATTTAAGCCATGGTCGTCGAGTCGCTAATAAGCCTTGTCTTACGTTCAATCTCGTCCAGCACGGCAAGCATGCCACCCACGACAAAGCGACAAAACGAGAAAGAAAGATAAAAAGAAAAGAAAGAGATCGAAAGAGTCATGCGCACTCTTTTTCGCATAGGTGCGTAAAATAATAAATAAGGAAGCACATCCAAATATTTAACGTTTTCTCGGAGGTAGCATGCGAGGCCTTACATGTCACCCTGCTGTCTTTGTTACTTTGCGTAATTATGCGAAAGCGAACGCGCATGACAGTTTTCTCGTTTTGTCACTTTGTCTTGCGTGGCATGCTAGGCCGACTGGACCAGCCCCTCTAGTATGGTTTCTCTATTCACTGGCGACTTTTTTCCATACTATACCTGTCGCAGCAAGCGCGTCCAATACATTTGGGTTGAGTAGGTTTGCAGTTTTGGATGGAACTGCTGATTTTGTTTTCGCCATTTCAGTGCAAGTCCCATAGAAAAAGTTGTTAAGTTTGATGATCTGACCATCCCTTCTGCATATTAAGAAAGATCCTGTAGAAACTTGCCTTGATGGAAGTGATAGCTGATTTTTTACTGCGATTTCGACGTTGGTCCCATAGAGAAATATGTTCAGTTTGATGGTCTAAAGCACCCTGTTTAATATGTAACGCATTTAATTTTACATCCTGTATATTTTCCTGCTATATCATTTTGAGAATGCAAGCCTATAAGAGTAAGGGAGTCACGCTGCAGCCTCTGATACAAGCACTTGTCTCGCGTGGTGTTCGCGAGTCGCGTTTTTGTCTGCCACGAGGCTCCGCAATCCAATTTTATTAATTAAAATTGAATGTCATTCGCATTTTAAATTAACATGCAAAAATGATTTGTTTTTATTTCAGCAATGAACGAAAGCGCTAGCTAGTGTGCTCATGGATACATTTTAAGAATGTTGTTTTGGTAGTAAGTAGGGTGAGTGTGCCTATGCGGTGGGTTGGCATCGAGTTCAGTAAAGTAAATTTTAAATTATACGAACAAATTATTTAATATTTTGAAAAAAATGTTACCTATGGTGTAACCTTGCTAAATCGATTCTGCTCTCGATTCTAAACAAAGTATTTTCATTAACACGTTGCATATGAGTAAGTATATTTTGAAAATCTTAATTAACTTTCTCCTCGTTGCTCGGTGTGCCCCAAGCCGTACCGAACTGGCCCTTCGTAATAAAGAGTGTGTCTCACAACTGCCATAAAGGCTGTACGCATTACTTTTTACTCGGCGCGATAAGGGCGCTTTTCGGACCCTAAGCTGTAGGCGCATATTTCTGCGGACGGTACCGACCGGTGCGCTGACCGGAAAATGGTTTTCGAGAGCCTTTCTTGGTACTCGTTTATAGGGAATAGGTATTGGGAGAGAATGGCTTAGGTTTTCTGGTTAGATAGTCATCTTATTGACGGCCCGATAGCATAGTCAGTAGTGTACCTGCCTGCTGTGCCGAGGGTCGCGGGTTCGAATCCCGTAAGGGACAAATATTTGTATGATGAATATTCATATTTGTACCCGAGTCATGGACGTTTGTATTTATACAGGGTCCTTCTTAATATACCGACTCTTTTTTAAGGGGATTCAGACCGTCAAACTGAACAACTTTCTCTATGGCACCAATATCGAAATCGCAAAAAAAATCCACTGTTCCATCCAAAACTGTAAACCTACTAGAGCCAAATGTATGGGACAGTGGATTTTTTTTTCACGATTTCGATGTTGGTCCCATAGAGAAAGTTGTTCAGTTTGACGGTCTGATCATCCCCTTAAAAAAGTGTCAGCATATTAAGAAGGACCCTGTATATGTTTTCTATATCGTTGTCTAGTCATCATAATACAAGTCCAGGCTAGATTCTGGTACTTTAAATGTGACTAGATAATTTGTGTGACAATGTCCAAGATAATGATTATTTATTTATTTATTAAAGACAATCGAGCTGTATTGTATTGAGGAAGGACAGATTGTTACACAGGAAATATTAGTATTCTCATGATTTTACATTTGAAATTCGCACTAATTTTATTACACACTATTAGATTATTAGGTACATTCTAACAAGAATCAAAAAAACGATTTACTTTTTGTATGAAAACGTATCAACCCTCAACTGAAGTGCAAGAAAAGAGTATAAAAATAGCGAAAGTGTGAAAGTGCCTGTTACCCGTAGTCTCTGCCTACCTCGTAGGATAATAGCTTGAGTATAAATGTATGTAACTATGTTTTCTTAATTCTTCATGTAATAATATAGGTATATAATTTTTCATCAAAGGGTTTAATTTAACTAATAATTCGTTTTTAATCGATACCAAATCAATTACAACATCACTTGTCTAGACTAATGAAAGCGGTTTCTTTAACAAACATTTTTTCCAACTTGACAACACCAGTCTGTTGGCGCCAACTTAATCGAATATTAAGTTAATAAATTAAAAATCAATTCCGTGCTTTAACTTTTTAATGAGGTGTGTGAACAAAATAGCACCGAAGTTAGCGGTATTGACAGTATCGGGCCATTGGCAAACAAAAATAATATTATTATGTATACCTATTTGTGGCGAGTAACCTTGCCTGCCGTGCAAGAGGCGATGGTTCGATCCCCGTCCAAGCCGACTCGTACCAATGAGTTTTTCGGAATTTATGAACGATAGGTAACACCGCTTTTCGGTGAAGGAAAACATCGTGAGGAAACCTGCATGTATGTACCCACTGTCCATTACAAGTGGCGACGGGCTCACCTCCCGTCACACTGGACAGAGTTTCGGTACTACTGGTGAAACGTGGATGTTCTGAGGTTTCAGAATATCTCTGACTACCCCCTCGGGGAATATAGTCCTGAGCATATGCTATGCTATGCTATGCTATGCATGCTGATTTATATTTATTTTGTTTCTAGTGGAAGAATGTAGCGATAACTTGCAGTGACTATTATTTAAATTAGAAATTCGGATTGACCCGATACAAAAACACCTATACAGGGACCTTCTTAATCTGCTGACACTTTTTTAAGGGGATGATCAGACCATCAAACTGAACAAATTTCTGTCTGTTTGTTTGTAACAGCATCACGCAAAAACTACTGAACCGATTTTCTCTGGTATTTAATGTGTGCGGACGAAGTCGCGGGTAAACGCTCGTTATAGAACGTCTTACAAAATTAGCTGAAACTATTTTAAGGGAATGATCAGACCATCAAACTGATCAACTTTCTCTATGGGACCAATATAGAAATCACGAAAAAAAAACTACTTTCCCTCATAAAACTGCAAACATAACTCGACTCAAATGTATGGGACAGCAGATTTTTTTTCGCGATTTCGATATTGGTCCCATAGAGAAACTTGTTCAATTTAATGGTCTGATCATCCCCTTAAAATAGTTTCAGCTAATTTTGTTAGACCTTATACAGGGTCCAACTTAATATGCTGACAGTTTTTTAAGAGGATGATCAGAACATCAAACTGAACAACTTTCTCTATGGGGCCAATGTCGAAATCACGAAAAAAATCCGCTGTACAATTGGCTCGAGTAAGATTTCAGTTTACTATGGAACAACAGATTTTTTTTTCGCTATTTCGACATTGGTCCCATAGAGAAAGTTGTTCAGTTTGATGGTCTGATCATCCCCTTAGAAAAGTGTCAGCATATTATGAAGGACACTGTTTTATAATCCTACCGCTAAAACATTCGTTAAAATTCAAATGCACAACATGACACCATTTTAAAATTAGCTATAACACATTCTACTTTAAAATACAAGTAGCGCGTAGTAACATATGGTATCTTAAAATAACTTATTCTTTTGTTTCATTAAAATGTATTTGTTATTTATGAAGTGACTATTTTTTAAAAGACAATACTATTTTGTGTCACCTTTTCGAGTAAAAACTCCTTCATTAATATGTATGAGAGTTACATTTGCCGAAGATGTTTTTAAAGCGTTTCTACGTTATTTCTGACGGCATTGGCAAATTATGACAATGTCAAAACATTTTGAAAAGAATAATATCATACGAGCAGTATTATACCAATAACAATATCCTAAAAATATCATTCGAATGGCAAAATATAAGGTCCTCAATATGCTGACACTTTTTAAGGGAATGATCAGACCATCAAACTGAACAACTTTGTCTATGGGACCAACAACGAAATGGCGAAAAAAAAATCTGCTGTTCCATTCAAAATTGCAAACCTACTCGAGCCAAATGTATGGGACAGTTGATATTTTTTCGCGATATCGATGTTGGTCTCATAGAGAAAGTTGTTCAGTTTGACGGTCTGATCAACCCCTTAAAAAAGTGTCAGCATATACAAGGTGCTACAAAAGTAAAAATAAATATTTAAAACTTTTAAGGGGGTGGTTTAGACCATCAAACTGAACAACTTTCACTATGGGACCAAAATCGAAATCGCGAAAAAAATACAGCAAAAAACATTAAGCTCGAGTAGATTTTGTAGTTTAGTATGGAACGTCAGATTTTTTTTCGTGATTTCGATACTGTTCCCATAGTGAAATTTGGTCAGTTTGATGATCTAAACCACCCCCTTAAATGTTTATTTGTATTTTTGTAACACCTGGTATAGAAGGACCCTGCATAGTTAATGTTTAAAAGGATATAATTCGAAGCTCGCTCCATACAAACGAACTATGGTGATATTTTCAATACTAACCAATTAAACCCAATCAAATTTTTCAGAATTAATCTAAAAACAAATTTCTTTGCTTGTATAGAGTCCGATTTTTGTTAAATGTTTAGTTTTAAAGTTACAGTGCCTCAAAGATTTTTATACAAATCTTAAATTAATCCTAGCATTGAAACTGTATATTTTAACGAAAATCTGACTCCATACAAGCATAGACATTTGTTTCAAGATTGTTTCAGCAAAATTTCATTGAGTTTAATTGGTTAGTATTGAAAATACCACCATAGTACGTTTGTATGGAGCGCGCTCCGAATGATATCCCCTTAATTATTGTGACGGTTTCTTTTTGCCGTAAATATTTAGTTTGTAAAGATCACGGGGCGACCTCGTGTAGGTATGACGTGACAATTCTGACAATACCGTAATATCGGTAACTCAAATAATTATTCAAATACGGTATTGTTCTTAAAGAACTCAACAATACTTTAATTTAATTTATAATGCTTTCGATCGTATTTTTATTTCTAACTACTACCTCACAATCAATTAAATTACGAAAAAAATGTTTTTTTGCTGTGACCGATAGCGCAAAATCGACTCACACTTGGCCAGTTTCATTCTTCTTCTTATCGTGCGGGCAAGCCCTGGTGTCAGTTTTTTCAGACCGCCTTACGGTCTCTGACGTGGTTTTTATGTAAGGACTACTACCACGAGAGATAGTAGCCGGGACCAACAAAGGCTTAACGTGCCATCCGAAATACGGAATCATCTTTCTTTCAGACAATCAGGTGATTCGGCCTGCAATGCGCTAACCAATTGGGGAAAAACGCACAAAGTGACATATCACCAGCCAGTTTCATTGAAGTGAAACTTTTTATGGGAGGGCTTTGAAATTCGGATCCGCAACTTTTTCGTGTGACGGAAATTCGAAATTTAAATTAGACAGCTGCGGAAGTTTCACTTCTGCCGGGCGTCCCGTGACGGCAAGCTTTTTTATTTTTTGTTATACTGTAGAGTTTGCACTATAATCACACCAAGTTTGAAGCTTTTATGTAACGTTAAACGATAGAGCGAGAAGAAAACATTGATAAAGTCTAGTTTCTTGTCCCCCCCTTAATTTTTACTAATTGTTTTTTTATTACTTTTTATCAAATCCAACACACACATATTCTGTGAAAATTTCAACTGGCTACCTTTTACGGTTCAGAAGATACAACCCTCGGAAGCTAGGACGGACGGACGGACAGACGGACGGACAGACGGACAGCGTAGGCTTATAAATAGTGTCCCGTTTTAAAAAGCATGATTGACCGCAGCACCGCTGGCTCGGTTTAATAATTCAGATCAGTTGTAATGGAATTTTTATAAGAGTCCTATTTTGTGCGTAGGTAAACTTATATTATATTTATTTACACAACTCAGATATTAAATATGTTAAACAACAAAATAACACAATTATCTGTATATTTACTCCCCAGCGCGTCAGATTAGTTAAATAATGTTATTTAATAAATTGTCGTATCGTTGATAACAATAATTATACTGCGCATTTAAAAAAAAATGGTTTAAGGTATAGGTATAATATGCTCACGACTATATTCCCCGAGGGTAGTCAGAGATATTCTGAAACCTCAGAACATCCACGTTTCACCAGTAGTACCGAAACTCTGTCCAGTGAACTCCAGTGTGACATGGGGTGAGCCCGTCGCCAGTTTGAAAATACAGGCTGATTAAAGTTACTCTTATTTAAAAAAAAATGTAGGTAAATATAGTGTTTTCTTTAGAGTAGAAAATAATATCTTTATTTGCTCTGTGCGTCTATTAATTACATCTATACATTAATTTATGACACCTTCATGCGTCATTTGGTTATTGTGCTTTGTACATTTATTTTGCGTTTGAGTGATAAAAAAACATGTTTGTGTCAAATGTAAGAAAACCATAAAAACATTTATCGAGTCACGTTGCAGGTTCTGACCCGAAAACTTGTCTCGCGTGTTGTCCGCGCATCGCGTCTTTGCCTGCCACGGGGCTCCGCATTCCTTAATCTCTTCTTGTTCTTTATCAAGAACAATCCCTGAGATTGGGATAGATACTCCCACAAACTACTTGACATTGGCGGAAATGCGGTACTAACGCACAAGCAAAAAGTCCATTAATTAAAAATAAAAAAAATAAAAAACATTTATCTATAAACAATAATCAGATAACGATGTTTTCCTGTTTGTTTTTTGCTTTTAGTAAAAACAGGGAACATAATTCGAATTATCTTAACTACTTTTTCCTTAACATTATCTTAACTACTTTTTCCTTAAAAATGTTTTCGAGATAACGCAATGTAATTGTAAGTTGTGTTAAAATTTTCTAGTGTGATTTGATTTGAATTTTTAAATTTAGATCATTTATAACGGAAATAGATTAGTACAATTATCTATAGGGTCAGATCATCAACCTGAACAACTTTCGCTATGACACCAACATCGAAATCGTTAAAAAAATCGACTTTTCCATACAAAACTGCAAACTGACTCGAGCCAAATTTCTAGGACAGCTCTTTTTTTTCGCGATTTCGATCTTGGCCCCATAGAGAAAGTTGTTCAGTTTGACGGTCTGATCATCCCCTTAAAAAAGTGTCAGCATATTATGAAGGACCCTGTATATTACTTTTAAAATACCTACCATTTTGTTAATATTAAACGAGAGTAAAATTGCTTTGTTTTAAGACTAGTTTACGGTGCAACATACTATTCCAGAGTTTTTAATTTGATTTTTAAAGTGTTTGTTTATCAAACATTACATAATATAAATGTGTACGTCACGTATATGTAGAGAATAAAGAACGAACACCCTCAAATAAACTCCAAAAATAGTTAGGCAACTATGCTTTTTATTGGCCGCAGCGCTGTCGATAAAAAATTAAAGAACGCTCTTTTTTTAATCTCGGCCTCGCGATTGGTTCGTTGAATGACGTAAAAAGCCTCTACGCCCCTCGCAGCGCCTGCCCTTTCCGTAGCTTTATATTTTAGGGAACTTTTTAATACGTGGACAAAAAGCTACATGGCGAGAGTATTGGGGGCAATTTCTAGGGGAATAAAACATAGAAACACGGTTTTTTTCTGACGTTACATAATTTTTAAGTTTGGAAATAATACTGTTTGCTTAGGTTTTTTGTTTTTCATCTTAATTACGTATTATCTGGGATTGTTATGAACAATCCATTAACGAAATGTCAAACAAACATAGAAATCGCATTAATACTCCACACAAACAATATAAAAACAATCTCATTTCCCTGCATATCACACTTTTATTGTCTCATAATAACCCAATACCATAACGCCTATGCTTTATTACAATGCTCCCAAAGTATAGCAAAGCTTATTTTTTTATTATTAATATCGCATAAACAATAACTTAATATGTTACCCCACCCTATACAGTAGCTCGGGCTCGTATTGGCTCGAATAAAAATAGGCTGTGGGGGTGCGAAAAAGACACGCATATCTGACGTTATGTCTGTCTCTGTCGCACAAGAAAACTCGACGACTTCAAACGTAGAATACCATATCGATGTTTGGGGCATAAAAATTGACAGATTTTTCTCAGTTCATTGTCAAATGCGGCAACGGTCACACCGCTTTCTGCCACCGAAGCGAAGGGTTGTGCTCCAAAAAAACGTTTATCTTTTACGTGTTTATAAATAACCTGTTTTGTTTTGTGTAAAGAACTAAAGTGAAAGTTTCTTGGAAATTAAATGACATTTTGTTCAGTGTTGTGTTTTGATATCTGCTGTTATTGAAAGGGAAAGGTAAGATTCGTGGATCTTTTAATTTTCTAATATTCATTTGTTTTTATATTTATCTCTATGATATACGAAGCGGTAGTGTTTCAAATAGTGACAGTGTGGTATAGTGTGTGTTGATTGAAACATTTAAGAATACAGTTTTTCTCAAAGTTCACTGACTTATACCCAGTTTTGATTAATATTCAAAATTAAATTCAAATTTTGAAAAAGTGTTGAATATTTGTGTTTTTAATATTCAAAACTTGTCATTTTTAATATTTTTATTTATTATTAATATTATTTAATTATATTACCTTAAAATAAATTATATTACAAGATCAAATAATATAATAGTAATTTTCATTTATTAATCTCCAATTAATATTGATTCAAAAGTAATTATAAACCGCGAGATAAATGGTTTCTTTTGAAAATAGATAAAATAAGACGCTGCCTTTGAAATATGTATTTACTAATAGCTGTAATTAATACAAAAAATATTTGTCATTATAATTGACCTTATCGTTTGTCGGACTCTTTGAGAATTATCTAATGGTTATTATAACTTCGTACGTGACTGTTTTGTTCCGCATTTTTTATTTTTCGCTACCTACTTGCTGCGACAGCAAATTTTTTAGTTTCGTGTTTATTTATTGCGTTATTGTTAAACAATGTGACTGTGTGAATTAAAAATAAAGTTTCTGCCAATTGATGCATCATCATCAACACCCGTCGGTAATGTAATGATTCAAACAATGATTTTTATTGAAATGGATCTTTATACTTATTTATTGAGATATGTATTACCATTAATACCTGATCATTATATGGAAGTTTATTAGGTACTCAAACATGCTATATTGGCTGGACCTAATTTGAATATAAACTTGTTATAGAGATAGTTCAAGACCTGGATTAACATATATCTACACTAAGTTAAATCATGCGGACGAAGTCATATGCAAATGCTAGTACGTTCTAGATAAATCACTTAAACACATTTAAAATAATAATATAAATATACTAATAAATCAACTGTACCTAAGTATTATAAAGGCGGGTTTACATTGGAAACGTTTTTAAGGTCTACTTCAAAAATTTGTTCATCTTAAATACTTACTCTAATAACATAATCTCGTATGAAGTCATTATAAAAATACTATGGTAGTCAAAATAGTCCTCAGTCTGACTACTAATAGTATATATCAGTCTAATAATAGACCTATTTCAGTCTATAACAACAAATTTTAAAAGTACGCTTCTCTTCTAGGTATGTTAAGTTGCGCCTCCCCCGCCGGCATGCCGCCCGCACCTCACTCCTCACACCCGCCCTCATGGGGCGCCTTACTGCAGCCTCCCACAGTCGTAAGTATATCTAATAACTAAAGCTAGAAGGTCCTGCTAAGACGACTTACAATCCACGGCCAACTTCCCACTCCATGAAAACAGACTGCAAAATCACCGCAGATATTTTGTTCGATTTCCATAGTCAGCCATGGATTGACTATCGTCGATGCAACTTACACTAGATCAATCATATCTTCAGATGGTAATGTAGTACAATGTCTAACAATTATCTCTTCTTTCTAGAAGTCCGAACCAATGGACGAAGGAAGCTTCTCGAAAGAGCAAGCAAGTGGCTTCTACTCCGAGGGTTTCCACAGCGCGTCGCCTTCTGGCTCAAGTAAGGACTCCAATGGTCACTCCCCTCGCAGCGTCGGAAGCGTCGGAGATCCATCACCGTTCTACGACAACCTGCCTCTGAAAGCTAAAGCTAATCTTGGCATGCATTTGGATGCATTCCGCAACGGAGTACCCTACAGTCTGCTCACACCGCCCGGTTTCGAGCCGAGGTCCTCAGACGGTCGCGAGCCCTCACCGGGCTACGAGACTTCTTACTCTCCCAGATCGCTTGCACCACCAGCTCACGTTTCAACACCTATAGCGCGTGCTGACGCCACACCACCGAAGTCACCCAGAACACCCTCATCACCCGACAGAGATCACGACAGACGTTCATTCGAACGGTTCCAAGACTCCGGCTTCGACGCAAATGGCGTAAAAATTGACGGCGATGACGGTCGCGACGGATCAGGACTCGATGATGACTTCGATGAAGAACCAGGACTTCGCCTGCCTGCCGTCAACTCTCATGGCAAAGTGAAGACATTTAAATGTAAACAATGCGAATTCGTTGCCGTTACGAAACTCAGCTTCTGGGAGCATAGCAAGGAGCATATAAAACCAGAAAAGATGTTATGTTGCCGCAAATGCCCTTTTGTTACTGAGTATAAGCATCACCTCGAATACCACATGAGAAACCACTTAGGCTCTAAGCCATTCCAGTGCACACAATGCTCATACTCGTGTGTAAACAAGTCCATGCTTAATTCTCATCTCAAATCGCATTCTAACGTGTATCAGTACAGATGCTCTGATTGCAATTACGCGACTAAATATTGTCACTCTCTGAAACTCCATCTACGTAAATACCAGCACAATCCCGCCATGGTCCTAAACATGGATGGAACGCCGAACCCTCTGCCAATAATTGACGTGTACGGAACTCGACGTGGACCAAAACAGAAGCCGTTATCGAAAATGTTTGAGCAGCACACTAACATCAACAACAACAGCCCACTTCAGCACCCACCGCCCACACACTCACTCTTCGGGAGTCACTTCCCTGTCAATCTGCCTTACTTGCCGCCACTCCTACCTCACTCGTTCTTATTCCCGCCGAACAATAACTACGAGAGGACATCACCGAAACTCCCTGACATGCCTGCTGAGAAGCAGTACTCATCTCCACCGCCTTCGATCTTGCAAAACCGTCTCGCGTACGGAGAGCGACCGTTAGACGCCGGAACAACTTCACCGCCAGCAAAATCCCCTGCAAGCTTACCACGCACGCCGACAGCCAGAAGCGCAACTCCAGTCCAAAATAACGACGCTCTCGACCTGACAAACACAAAGACCAGCGAAGCCGGATCACCGCCACCGAACACAGAGCGACCTACTCCTGTAACGCCGACCACTCTTAAGAACAGGAGAAAAGGTCCCGCCTTCAAGCTACAGCCAGCTGCGTTGCGACTGCAGCATGAGGATGAGAAACGTGACGTTGAAGCGTCAGACTCCGAATCTGACGCTTCAGCCGACGTTCCAGCAAGCACATCGCAGAACTACACGTGTCAATATTGTGACATTACCTTCGGGGACCTGACGATGCACACCATCCACATGGGTTTCCATGGTTATAACGATCCCTTTATGTGCAACAAGTGCGGTGAACGGAGTACTGATCGAATCGCGTTCTTTATTCATCTAGGACGCGCTCAGCATGCCTAGCTTCGTAGATATTGTTCGTAATCCTAGTCATTGGTTGCTCGATTGCCGTTTGCCGCTTGGGGGCTTTTATGTACGCCAAATCAAGTGAGTGTAAAACTTGAATAATAATAGATAGACAGTCGATTTAAATTATTGTAGATAATGTAAGTTACTTTAGAATGTTTCATATAACTGAATTGAAATTATGGCCAAAGATTATGGACTATACTGTCGTGCCCGAAAATGATAGTTAATTTTAAACTTTAAATGCAAAAACTATACACGGGATAATCTTAGACAGTATTCTAAACATGTAAATAGGTACGTTAATATGATTATCACATTTAGGTGTATTTATGAAATTAGATGGCATTAGTATTACTTATAAATGTAGATTAGATTATGATATGTATATTCTTATGTAGTTAAATTAAACCCTGTGTTAAAGTAGTTAATTATACAGTTTAGGAAAAAGTGACCAATGTGTAAACAAGACTGTAATCTTGATTAAGTACAAATGAATGCAATGTTCACCTTTTAGCTATGTTTTCGTAAGTACTGTCGCTAAATAAAGTGGTTGTCGATAATAAACAAACGTTATTTTGACGAGCTATACATAAATATTCGGCTCTTACCTACTCATTACGTATTCTACAGCAATATGACAGTCTGTTGATACATAACAACTTACCTACCTCAATACTTAAAACCTGCACATGACATTAAATTGTCGAATATTTTCGATACACATATTCTGGTGTTTTCACGCTTTATTGTAACCGCAAAAAACCACTTTCGTTACCGACTGTACAATATTATTTTGTGTATAAATAAAAATGTGTACATTAATAAAACAACGGTGAAGTTACCTATTAGTCGTATTAATAAATAATGTATTGTCAAATAATAATGAATTACGTATCTAAATTCGTAAGTTAAAGTAAGTCAGAGCGTATTTAATTTATTGGAAAAGAAGATTTTATTATATTTATTTTATTCTAAATAATGTGTTAGAAGTATGGCGTAGATATAGCTTGGATTAAAAAAGCTACGTGTTTTCGATTAGCACTTTTGTTTAAAACTGTATAGCATTTTTAGAGTGAAAAATGTGTACGAATTCAAAACATGTTTCTAAACTTTTAGTACATTTAACTGTGTGCTGGGATCCAATAAAAAAGGTTTTTTTTAATTTCTTGTTTTTTTTTAAATTTCGATGCTCTTCAACTCGAAGCCCATAGTGATTTAGGTAACCAAATAAAATACAGTAAAATAAATTATGTAACTCTTTTCTATTGTTTTCATTAATTATACTAAATGTATAAAATAATGAATCTCGGGGTAAATTCGAATGTCAAGGCGATTCAGAGTCGCATACCGATTTAAATTCACAATTGTTTTACTGTTTTCCATATATTAATCAGTTGTTTCATAGAAAACTTCAGTGTCAATGCCTAGTGAACCCAAATGCATTGAACGGTCGTTGGGTAACTCTGCTTATCCGATCTTTACACAGGGCCCTTCTTTATATGCTGACACTTTTTAAGGGGGTGATCAGACCATCAAACTGAACAACTTTCTCTATGGGACCAACATCGAAATCGCAAAAAAAATCAGCTGTCCCATACATTTGGCTCGGGTAGGTTTGTATGGAGGCGCAGATTTTTTTTTGCGGTTTCGATTTTGGTGCCATAGAGAAAGTTGTTCAGTTTGACAGTATGACCGTCCCCTTCAAAAATTGTCAGCATATTAAGTTAGATACAAATACATATTCGTCTAGACTCTATCTATCCGATGACAGCTTAGGAGAATTCGGTATGTCATGTTTTTTTTAGTCTTTATTTGATATTTTTATTTTTACGGATAGAAGACATCATTTTAAGAAACTAGGTCCTTTTTTTTGCGATTCATCGAGTTTATCGATAATATACTAAATTTAATTTTTAACAGTTATCTCTAAATAGTAAAAGTGATCGCGAGAAAATCATTGGAACTCCATGGAGAAAAACCTTCACTTAATTAAAAAAATAAAAATTACCTGCCTTCTCTTTCTAACTCTATGCTGAAAACAGGAAACGGCAACATTAAATGTCAAATTCCGACATTGTGAATTTTTTTTTTCTTAATGCCCAGATATTTTAAGTTCAGTTTAAGTTTACCAAGGAGTTTACAGGTCGCGAAAAACGACGCTATTATGTTTAAATATCCATAATCCATTCATTTTAAAACCTCTGACATAGAAAATATTGTTATTGAGACAATTATCTCGAAATGATTTTCGATTCAGCCCTCCAAAAAAAAAACTCGACATACCGAATTCCTACTATCCTACTTCAATAATTATCAATCACGCATAAACTGCTGAACAGATTCTATGCAACACTGATAGAACAATTGGAATGCTCTGATTAGGATTCTTTTTTAAGTCAACGCGGACGAAGTCGCGGGCAAAAACTAGTGTAAAATAAAAAAGACATGATTTAGTGCCTATGTCGAAAAAAAAATTAAGCGAAATGGGTGTGTGATAGCTTATATTACTGCCTGATGCGAGAGAAAGAGATGGGCGCGCCTGAAACGACGCAAGCGTAAAACAAACTTTATTTAATTGTGATTGTACTATTTATGTAAGTTCAATTCTGCTCTAATCAAAATTTATAAAAAATCTATCTCTTTTTTTTAAAATCAAGCCTCGTGTTTCTAATATTCACCGTTTAGCACTTCCAAGCGTTTATCGATAAAGACGGAGGCTACTTTGGCTTGTTTTTCTATCGAGAAAATGTATCTTAATCGTGTTTTGGCTCTAATCAAAACTTCAATTATATGTTCAATTTACACATATCCTCAAATCATACTCCTACTATTAGTACTTCATGAGATATGATGCTTTGAAGAATCCTTTTTTTCTCACATAGCCTCTTAAAGTCGTAGTAATAAGAGAGACCGCGTCTAGTGACTGACTATAAAGATACTTACGGATTTCTAAAAAAACATCCCAGTTTTAATACAATCCAAGAGCACACTCGATGCACCTTTCCCCGTATTACTTGCATTCATAGTATCAATATGTTTCACTATTAAGGTGCATTCATTACCAAGTCCCGTGAATTGATCTATTTTCGCTCTTACACGTTAAACTTTAGAGCTCTGTATAGAGACTTCTGTGTGGAGTGGCTGTAGGATATGCCATCGATACCAATGGGCGATGGCAACTATTGTCGCCTGACCCAAATCCAACGGATGTAGCAGTTTTCTTTTGAAAAGATAAAAAATTTGCTTAAAAAGAATTCGGTTTAACTCTGCAAGAGGGTAACAGAAGTGTTGTAGAGAGGCTATTCAAAATAAAATATAAATTTAGATCGTATATTTATCTTGCGAACAAATTTAATGCAAAATTGTGTATCAAGTGAAATCGCAAAATATAGGGCCTTCCTAATATGCTGACACTGTTTTAAGGGGATAGTCAGACCGTCAAACTCAACAGCTTTCTCTATGGCACCAACATCGAAATCACGAAAAAATAAACCCAGCTGTTCCATACAGAACTGCAAACCTCAAGCAGGCCAAATGAAGGGGTCAGCTGATTTTAATTTCGCGATTTCGATTTTGGTCCCATAGAGAAATTTGTTCAGTTTGATGGTCTGATCATGCCCTTAAAAAGTGTCAGTATATTAAGAAGGACCCTGTATACCCCGAAGCGTCGATTTTTTTATATTTCTGTATGCTATAACACAATTTTGTACACGCACTACACGGTTTTTACATACACAAACTAACATATTCCCTTCCGAGGTGGTCAAATTTTTTGCCACGATTTTATTCACATAATCGTGGCAAAGTTTTTGTTACAATCATGTCTAAAGTGTAACCAAACTTTGTTTTGGACGTAAATTGTTTGTGTATTTAAATGAAATTAATTTTTAAAACTACAACATCAACTCTACAGACCTTCTATTCTCAGTACATTTTGTGAATAAATCCATGAATCGGTGCGTCTATCGAATAAAGCGCACTTTTTTGCAAGGTTCGTGCCACGCAGGTGTCTGGCAGGCGGTTTTTAAAAAAAACCTTTAGAAACCTGCGTAAAAATGTTCAGTATCACAATAATACATCCATGAGTAGGTAGGTAGGTATGTAGGTTGATTCCTTTAACCGTTTGCAGTCGTTAAAGAATTTATACTTTTTATCGTTGAATTATTAGGGTGTCCCACTGAGCGTCTTTCTTAATTCTAGGAAAATTAAAACCAATAGTTGATAATGACAACTTTTGCTACTATATGGAGCCAACTACGAAATCGCGAGAAAAAATCGCCTGTTTCATACAGTTGGGTATACATAGCCATATTTTATGAAACAGCAGATTTCTTTTTTCGCGGTTTCGATGAAATGCATTACATATCAAAGGGCGTGCTTCAGACCGTCAAACTGAAAAAACTTTCACTATTAAGTTGTCTCCATAGATGGACAAGAAATTCTAAAGTTAGAAAATCTCTGACAAGGAACATATTATTATACGTAAGCTTATTTTCAATCAATCAATCAATAAATGTATACCTACTTTATTTAAACCAAAAACATAGTAGGTATAAAATATACAGAAGGTGCAAAAATAGGCGGCGGGCGTACGGCTTTTGCAAGAACTGATTTCTCCTGTTTAAAAGCTTCCAATACCTAATCAATCAGGAGTCATTCGCTACCTTTTCCACAAAGAACCTTATGATTAAAATTATTAAATACTTACTTTCCCCAAATTTACGATTTAGTATTATTTCATCCCACATAACCCAAATTCATTTATCAAAGAGGCGGCGCCAAACTTTTTTAATGACACCTTTAGACTCGCCATACAATTGACCGCTAATTTGTGATTCTTCACACACCTCCTTCGCATCTTCAGTAAAAAGACTTATAAAGTATTAATCATTTTTTGAAAAAAGATTTTGCGAATTCTTTGCTTTATTAAAGTTTTTATTTTCACGCTAAGTTAAAGTCGTTTCGTCGACTAGTTTTAAATGATTTTTAAAACCGAATAACTTTAGTGCAGTCTCTAATCTTTTTGTGCGCCCGTGATACTGGTACAAACATTGACATAAATCTATAGGTATAAGATATCAATGGGTACATACTAGCACACATATTTAGGCACATAGGTACACAGATATAGACAAAACAACAATAAACAAAATACCTAAGTATAGGACAGACAAAGAATCTACATATAATAGGTACCTAAGTGGGAAAGAAAGTACAAAAAGTAATAGAACTTAGTTATTATTCCTAAATTAAAAAAAAATTTTACCTTTTTAAAAATAATTACCTACTTAATTGTATTTGACAATATGTCGTTTCATAAAACACGGCCGACCTCTATTCCACGGTCGTACAAGTGAATAATTAAATAAATTAACTCCATATTGTCTTTTTTTTTTAGTTTTTCATTACCCATCAATTCAATTTAAGCATTGAAATATATTCAGTAAGTCAATTTATGTACTTATAGCTTAAATGTACCTATGTAAAAGAAACCTGACAAACATAAATAATTGAATTTTTATGATTTTTTTCGAGCTTAAACACCTTGTTCCGACGTCCTTATACACAGGCCTTCTTTAAATGCTCCACCCATACCCCCAAACTGCTTCTTAATATTAGACGTATTAGGCGCGGTTTATACAGAAGAGACGTGTGGCGGTGGCGGATAGTCAAAGTAACACAATTATAAACCTTATAGTACGTAGTATAGCGTCGTTTGGAGAATTACGCCCGCGCCTCCAGGCGACGACCGACGTCACCTGCAGGCGCGGGCGCGATTCTCCTTTACAACAAAAACGGCGCTATGCTACGTACTATAAGGTTAATATTGTGTTACTTAGATTATCCGCCACCGCCACCGGTCTCTTCTGTATAAATCGTGGCTTAGATCGGTTTTGAGCTAAGGCAGGGACACCACATCCCGGTGAACAAACCCTAGAAAATTATGAGATGATGATTGGTATTCCCAAAATGAAATCCTGGATCCGCCCTCAACTTGCTATCCAATATCCATAAATAGAACTAATCAGTTTATCAAAGAGGCGCTCTTCTTGTTCTTAATGTGTAACGATTTTCTTCACTGTTGCTTGAAAGTATAAAAATGTTAAGGTGGTTGCAGAGTTGTGAATTTCATACAAAAGTTTGACGCATAATACGCGTAGACTATATGGATATGGAAAAATTGTAGAGAAAATCTAGATGCCGCGTATCAAATAACATTTGCAATTTATAACATAATTATGAAGATATAAAGCTTATAACTTACACATACAAAATTTCAATTTTTCCATATATCAATTTTTTTATTTTATTTATAATTAATGAACTTCTTGCTTGTGCGTTAGCACCGCATTTCCGCCAGTGTTTGAGGGAGTATCTATCCAATCTCGAGGATTGTTTTTTAGTAAGAACACAACTGAGAAGGATTGCGGAGCCAAGTGGCAGGCTGAGACGCGAACCGCGCGAACACCACTCGAAAAACAAGTGTTTGGGGCAAACCCTGCAACGTGACTCATATCAAATATTGCTGTTATTATTACCGTCTACGCGTATTACGCGTCAAACTTTTGTATGAAATTGACAACTCTGCAAAAGAGTAGATATGTTTTTTTTTCAAGTATTACCATATGTTCAGAACTGACCACATTCGGGTAAAGCGGTCCTTCTCAGTGTAAAATAAAAAGGTAAATTGTAAAGTAAAAACGCGGGTAAGGGGCGGTTCAAGGGCGGCACGCTCCCAAACCTCGAAATGTACGATTTTTTTCTTAAATTCGACTTCTTTTTTCTCCGTAAAGAAGACAGCTGTTGTTTGATGACCACTCATAGTGTTCAGTTTATTTTTTTTAAGTTAACTGATACTATGATTGAAGAGGATTGTCCATAAACGCATAAAAATTAGAACAGATGTTTTTCGCCGGACTGTATACATTCAAATAGAAGAAATCCTCTCAGTATAACAATTACGAAGATAGACGGTCAGCAAAGTTACCGAGCGACCGAGCTACCAGTGCGAAAGTGACAACTGCAGGTTGGACTGATTTTACCTGAATAAAATGGACGAAATCACGGTGTCGTATTCTCCTATTTCCTACTCCAAAACTATACCGATTTTAATAATTCGTTCAAGAATAATATGAGAAAGACTACTTTGGATATGTCTGTATATTTTCTTTCTTTTGTTTATATTCTTCAAATTTGCTTGCTGGATACACACATAGCGGTAAAATTGCTCAATTTTTCGTAATTTTCAAAGGCTAATTTATCGAAAAAAAAACATAAGGACATGGCAGAGGCGAAGTAGATTCTGTGGTAAAAATTTATTTGCTCTAGTGTCATTATCTAGGGAGCAAACACGGTAATACTTTTGTATGTACTAAACATTACCCGTGGTCCTCTTTAAGAGGTCACAGAATCAAACCAAAATCAAATAGGTAATTAAACAATCACTGTAATAGACAAGACATAAATTAACAAAGTTTATGCAATTATTTTGTACCTACATACTTTACTTACGTACACACGGCGACACATCAAGCTATACAAAACCAACATAAGCTGGCCGCGCGACGTTATACGTTACACAACCTGCGTGCGACCAGCTTATTTTGGTTTTGTATAGCTTGATGTGTCGCCGTGTGTACTCTTTGATATTTCGTGCTTACGTGTATTATGCCATTTTCTAATTACGTAGCGAATAAAGTTTTGTCAGTGACACACATACAACCTACATGCATGTCTCCTTACAGTATTTAAATTCATACATAACATCAAGACCTTATTCGGTCTCGGGGTGAAACTTTGCTTTACAAAATGTTGAAAATTAGCTTTTCGCCCATAAAAACACTGTAAATTATTCAATAGTGGCATAGTACGACACCAAAGGATAGAAATGGTTTGTTCTATTCTACGGTAGCCTTCAAAGTATAAATAGGGACTGTTTCTTTCTTAAAGTTTTGCCAATTCTACCAAACTCTACCAATCACCTTTTTATAATTAGTTTATTGTTAAAATCAAAGTCAAAGTCAATATAATTTATTCAATACAGGAGCTTGAAGCACACTTATCAAACGTCAATTCTTTTTTAAAGCTAACACCGCGTCGGAACGTGTTGTCGCTGTAGAGAAGATGCGGCCAGAAATTCTACAACATAACACGACTTAATAACTATTACAATATACATTCTTAAGCTAAAGTTATGTATACAATAATACATAGTCTATTTAAATAATTGATACTATACAGTCAAGTAAATAAACTATAAGCTAGTGACATGAGTAGGTATTACGTGGTGGTCTACGTAAGTACCTACTCGTAAACTTAACTAAGTACATATATCAAACATCACAACTCCGAATGCTTTTCCATACTGGACTAATCCAAAACAAATGTAGATTTCTTTTTAACCAATGCAAAAACGTTATACACATTTCTTTGCCAAAAAACTAAAGCTTCGGTCCTAATCCCCAAAACAAGCGGGAACGAAAGATGTTATTAGAATAAAAATCGATTTGCCGCTCTTCTCAGAACTGAAACACCCCCAAGAATGGGGAAACGAAAACACCATATACGAGGACACTTGCTTAATCTGCCATCGCGTCAGATGCCACTCTATTATTTCTCGACACGTGTTAGACATTATTTTTTCATATTTTTTTACATTTAAACAAATCAAGTTACGTTTTTTGAATAGGTCGTTTTAGGAAGACGTCTACGTTAGAGTTAATTTATTTATACAGGGTGTAAGTGACAGCCTAGGAAATACTGAAACGGTGAATTCAGACCATCAAACTGAACAACTTTCACTATGGAACCTACTTCAGGAAACGCGAAAAAAAAACCAGCTGTCCCATAAAAAACGTTTCCTTGCAGGGTTCCATAGTGAAATTTGTTCAGTTTGATGGTCTGAATTCACCGTTTCAGTATTTGCTAGGCTGTATATGCACTTACACCCTGTATATGCTACATCGTTGCCATATCTTAACTTATGTAAAACTGTAATCGAAGTGTCTGTACATTGAAGATATTAAAAAAAAAAAGATTATGATATGGTTTTAGATGTCCCTGACTTCCAAATCTGAATCGATTTTGATGAAACTTTTTTGTTTGATAGCTTATGATCTGACTTAAAATCTGGTATATATCCCCTTAAAAAGTGTCAGCATATTAAGAAGGACCCTGTATAATTTGTGCAAACGAAGTCGGGGTTAACTCTACCTATACCAAATATACAGGTTGCAAGGAAAAGTATCGTTATAAGGTTAATGATACTTTTCCTTACACCCTATATACAATATTCAATACCGATTTACATAATGTTTTGCTTAATAAAACACACTTATTTTTAACTCTAAAACCATTGTTATAAAACTGAAGGCAAAAAGATAATCCTTTAGTCGTATTCCAAACGAGAAATCACAATTTAACGCATTATAAATCGTTATCTCTATCGCAATCGACACCCTAAGAAACCACATCGCGTAAAAGATTATAGATTTATCGATACTCGACATAATAATGTGTTCCAACTTGTTAAACTTTTGATCTTTATCTGTTCTAAGGTGTTTCATTTTAACAGGTTTTTATTGTTAACTAGCCGCGCCCCCGACTCCGTACGCGCAGACCACAGACTGAACCGATTGCGATGAAATAAAGCTTAAGGGAATGTAATTCGGAGCGTGCTCCATACAAACGAAGTCTGGCGATATTTTCAATACTAACTAATTAATGTCAATAAAAATGTTCTGTCACACTGGACAGAGTTTCGGTACTACTGGTGAAACGTGGATGTTCTGAGGTTTCAGAATCTCTGACTACCCCCACGGGGAATATAGTCGTGAGCATGTGCTTGTGTGAAAATTTTCTGAAACAATCTAGAAACTAATCTCTATGCTTGTACGAAGTCAGATTTTCGTTAAAATGTATACCTAGATTAAAAGTTACAGCGCCTCAAAGATTTCCATACAAATCTTAAATTAATCCTAGCATTAAAACTGTTTATTTTAAGGAAAATCTTCATACAAGCAAAGAGTTTCGTATCTAGATTGTTTCTGAAAAATTGCATTGACTTTAATTGGTTAGTATTGAAAATATCACCAGACTTCGTTTGTATGCAGCGCACATTTACGCATTCGGAATAAACTTCTCTTAAATGTTAATCCAAACTAAACCCTGTGCTTCTGTGGAAACAGTTCCATCCAAATCAGTTCAGTGCAGTTATCCAGTTTATACAGATTTCCTGAACAGGTATAAACAGACCTATTTACTGTTTTCGACTTGACTTTAAATTTCGGGAAACTATGTATTGTATACACATAACGTTGAATTTCGGGACACCATGCATACACTCTTAGCTATAGCTCTTTCAAATCAGTGATTTCTACCAATTCATTTGTAACCACTACTTTTTCTTTTACCCGGCTGTATTTTTTCCTCACAAGGCCGCCCCAGCAGTATAATAAATACACTGATTGGAAATTCAAATGAGGCTAGCCGAATTTATGGCCTAACTCTCCCTTCAGCATTTATTACAACACCCTCTTTATTTTTACCTACGAATGCGTTTACTTGGGTTTTTATTCTTCTTCGTAATGTTAGTAAATGGATGAAAAAGCTGAACATGGGTTGGTATAGTTTATTATCAAGTACCTTATACCGAACTGTGATATAATTTTTTTTCTTTTTGTACTTTCTTTTTATCCTTTTTTTTTTTTATTAACATAGGGAGTATATTCGTGAGCATTAAATGCTATGCATATCTTTTTTAAACGAACGCTATTGAAGTCTGGTTGGTCATCGTATCGTATGATTCACAGAATAAAAGTATTAACGTTAAATTTAGTACGTAGGAGGTATTCAAAGTCAAAGTCAAAATAGTTAATTCCAAATAATTTCATATATATATAAATATAACTATTTGACGTCATGTTTTTGAATCTACCACCGCGTCGGAATATTATCTTATATGGCATTTCGAACTGCGCCTCGAACTATATATTATTACCTATTTTGCGTCTTTAGTCCGAAAATTTAATTGTCATAATATTGACGCAATCAATTATTTTATGACGAGTAGTCCTTCTTACTTGTATCTTACTAATCTTTCCACTACAACAAGAGTAGGTAATTGCCATGCGATAAAGCTCATGCTGACACGAAAGGATATTTTTTGGTATTATTGTTAGTAGAATCTATTAAATATGTTCAAGCAAAAAAAATAGTCCAAAATGTAACCAGCAACGTTCGGCAATTATTATTTTAAGATGAATCCCTGTCAAGCGATGTCGGATTATTTATTTAAAAGAAAGTTTTTATTGTAAAAAGCTAGGAAAGGAAATGCAAAAACGCGCGGTACCTGCACTGTCCCTTTACAGCCATATGCACATTCCATTTTTAAAATGTTATTCCAGTGATTGCCACATCAAAAAAATACTTTTCATAAGTTTGCCAAGCGAAAAAACCTTTTGTCATTACTATTCTGATTTCTTTGTCCTGTGCAGTGGATCGAAATATGTTCGCGATTTAATCCTTTTAATAATGTATGTTCTCGGTAATTTTGTTACAAAACACCGAAGGAAACTCATATTTACATGAACGATCACTTTAAGCAATGGACGAGTTGATAAAAAAAGTTATCAATGGACAAATATACGGTTACTTACAAATCTTACAATGCATTGTGTATTTATTCTATAGCTATTTATTTACTTTAATGTAAATAGGTCACAAATACAAATAATATTTGTAAAGATGTTGTTGTTCGATTGATTAAAAAGTATCATGTCTTTGTCCACTACTATTTACGACATTACAATTATTAAGTAAGTAGGTACGTTGTCTTGTACTTTGGTACTTATTATGTAGGTACTTTGTATTATCCAAAATGTTTAGACCTAATGGTACGTATAAGATTACATTATAGCCATTATGTATATGAGTAGTGAGTGTACCATGATTTTAGAGTTCGTCTAAAAATGTAGAATTAGGCAGGTATGTAAAGTTTTTTTTTTAAGGGTTGAATCGAAAACCATTTCGAGATGACTGTCTCAATAAAAATATGTTCTATGTCAGAGATTTTTAAATGATTACAGATATTTTTAATAAAATAACGTCGTTTTTCGGTCCAGTCAAAAAACTCATGGTAAACTTAAAATAACTGGCCATTACGAAAAAAATGTATATTCACAATGTCAGACATTTGATGTTGGCGTTTCTGTATCCAGCATAGAGTTAGAAAGAGAAGGCAGATGATTTTTATAAGTTAAGCATAAGCATAGGTTTTTCTCCATGGAATTAAATGATATTCTCGCGACCACTTTTGCGTTTAGAGATTACCTACAAATCAAATTAGTTTAAAAATTTAATTTATATTCATAAACTCGATGAATCGCAACAAGATATGAAATTCGTTTCTTAAAATGATGTCTACTATACGTAAAAAATATAAAATCGATACCAAAAAATCTGGATATACCTACCGAATTCTAAAAAGTTTTTTTAGGTAGGTATACAAGGTACCTATTACAAAACAAATAAACTCTACTATATACTTAACACTTATTTATCAGAGATATTGAATAGTTCTTTATCAATTCTGTACAATCTACCTATATTTTCAGGTCATTTAGGACATTTTGCGTTTAGGACATTGTAAGTTTAAGTCATTTCGCGTTGACAAATTAGGTCATTATGCGTCGACACCTTAGGCTGAGATTCAGAGACGATTTTTTTGGTCTTAGCGCGAGCTAAGCGTGGCGAAAATGTATGGATTTTGACATACGGGAGTCCGAACTATGACTTAAAAATCGTCTCTGAATTTCGGCCTTAGAGTGCCATGCGTTCGATTTGTTGACTCGTTCTAGGATATTTAACTTTTCTAAATTCAAAATTAAATTTGAAAACAAAAGTAATTTTTTATCCCAAATTGCAATGTCTAACCAAAGACGCTCAATAACTTATCCTCAAAAAAACCGTCAAATGTTTTCTATTGATTTGCATTTTATTATTTAACTCTTTGTCAAAGGCATAGCGCATTAAACAAAAGTTTCTTCCCGTCAATAGTTTCACGTGAACAAAATGCAAATCCGCCTTCAATATGCAAATATATTTTTCTGTTAACAAAGAAACGCGGCATCCGACATTGCCAGTCGTAAAAAGCTTAGAAAAAAGACAAAGAAATTGTTCTAAATATTACCGAAGCTAACGGTGTTTTCAAACCGAGTCGGTAAAAAAGGGTTGGTCATCAAAAGCGGACAGTTTTTGCTATGCTAAATCCTTTTAGCATTGATTAATGGACAATGGCATTAATTTTAAATTATTGTTTAGTTAGGCTGCGTGAGTACACAGATCTAACGGTGTTTTAGAAACATTAGAAAGCTTTTATGTTACCGCGAGAGTTTTCAAAAAATCTTTTGCTCTAGGCGTCTGATTAAGCCTCTGTTACTTACTTTTAATTTTATATCGCCGATTATTTGTATGCATTGGGTCCTTCTTAATATGCTGACACTTTTTAAGGGCATGATCAGATCGACAAACTGATCAACTTTCTCCATGGCACCAACATCGATATCATGAAAAAAAAAACTGCTCTTCCATACAAAAATGCAAACTTACTCGAGCCAAATGTATAGGACAGCAGATTTTTTTTTCGCTATTGCGATGTTGGTCCAATAGAGAAAGTTGTTCAGTTTCATGGTCTGATCATCCCCTTAAAAAGTGTCAGTATATTAAGAAGGACCCTGTATTTTGTACTTATACAACTTTAATACCTGTGTACAAATACCTAAAGATTTGATTTGATTGATTGATTAAAATACTACCTCGTCACAATTTTTCGCACTTTTAAAACCAACTTGAAAATTTACGTTGCCAATTCAAAAAAAGAATAGATTCAGTGTTTTTGGTTTCCTTTGGCAGATTTTGTTGATTTCCTTGGACAAAAAAATTTACTAAACATATTTCTTCAAGGAAGCAGTACACTCGGTACCCACAGTATGTAATTAGTAAATCAATTACTTAAAAAAAACGAAGTTCGTTAGTGACAATAATTTACATAACTTAACATTTGCAATTGTATGATAGTTAAATAATATATTCTTGTATATTTTAGTGGTAAGGTATTAGGTAATCAACATTTTTAATTTGCTTTATTAGCTTTACAAATACGTAAAAATGAACTGAATTAGCTTTTAGAAGTCGATTAATCAGGAAATTAAAAGAAAATACGTACAAAATGGTAAACATTATGGTGTAAAGTAGGTACTTTTAGGTACATCGATCGTTTAATGAATGCGATCACACTTTTTTCATTTGTGGTACAAAGATTTTATTCGTTTCCCGTGGTCCTACCGAATAATTCTTCTCTTCACTGCTTCTATTCTTTTCACTGCTATCCGTTGCACCCTTTGATTAGGTACTAAATGACTGGGTTTTGACGGGGACTCTGGTCTGCTCTGCACAAATGAATTAACGCAAAACTAGAAAGTAGGTTGTTTGGAATCGAGAGCAGAATAGATTTATCATGGTTTCAATATAGGTATTTTTTTTCAAAATATTAAATAATTTGTTTGTTTATAATTTTTAAATTTTTTAAAATTCACTGAACTCGATCTCAACCCACCGCTCGGGCACTCTCACCCGACTTACTGCCAAAACAAGGTTCTTAAAATGTATCCATGAGCACGTTAGCGCTTTCATTCATTGCTGAAATGACAACAAATCATTTTTGGCTGAAAACTTAAAATGTGAACAACTTTAAATTTTAACTATCAAAACAATTAAATTATTGTTTCAATCTAATTATTTTGTTATAAATCAGTTGGGGTGTATGAGGTTTTGCGCTTATTCATTAACACGTTGTATAGGGTCCTTCTTAATATGCTGACACTTTTAAGGGGATGATCAGACCGTCAAACTGAACAACTTTCTCTATGGGACCAAAGTCGAAATCGCGAAAAAAAAAAATCTGCTGTTCCATACAAAACTGCAAACATACTCGAGCCATATGTATGAGAAAGCTGTTTTTTTCGCGATTTCTATGTTGGTCCCATAGAGAAAGATTTTCATTTCGATGGTCTGATCATGCTCTTAAAAAACTGTCAGTATATTAAGTTGGACCCTGTATGTACTTTCTATCTCTATGGCTGGAAACAGAAACGTTAAACATGAAATGAACAATTCTGACAAGCAAAGGGATCTAGATCTAACCCATACAGCCGATGTCTTCAGTTATTTTTTTTCAATATTGGCAGCATAGAAAAAGTATATGTCTAGAATGAGCTTAAGGCTCTTTTTCCACTACTCCGGTCCGGTACACGATAATTTCCAATCCGATTTAGAAATGTATTACACTACTATATTCGCTTTTCCACTACGTTGACCGGTTTTCGATATTTTTCTGAAGGTTATTTCCGACATCCGACGCCGGACCGGAGTAGTGGAAAAAGAGCCTAACGCTTCTACCGTATAAAACAAAACGGGCCAACTTTCTTAGCCTCGACCGTCAATCTTGACATATAACTAATCCAAGATTGGCAGAGCAGGAGTGCGATTTTTGAAACTCATTCGTTACGTTAAAATTACTATGGAGATGCATCTCTACTGATGAATTGACTTTCAAAAATCGCACTCCTGAAGTATGATTGTTGAAAGTCAAATCAGCAGTAGAAAGATCTCTATAGTAATATTGACATTTTTAACTGCTGAGTTCAACGAATTAGTTTCAAAAATCGCACTCTTGATCTTGGAAACATGCACGAATTTCAAATAACACGAAACACATCTAGAGCAATGGGGCGGCCGCGGCGCCAAGCAAACTCTCTGACATTGTGATTATGTCCTAATGTATATATTTTTTCTTAGGCCGAGATTCAGAGACGATTTTTTAGTCTTAGCTCGAGGTAAGCGTGGCGAAATGTATGGATTTTGACATACGGGAGTTCGAACTATGACTTAAAAATCGTCTCTGAATCTTGACCTCAGTGGCCAAGTTATATTCCGTTACACACAGTACCCCAGTTAAAAAAATTGTAAATAAAAATTGTATCTTAATACCTACTTTTGCTCTAACATTGACTTTCAAAAAACTAAAGTTGCAACTAATTTTTTAACCCCCAAGCCCCCTTATAAGAGGGTTCGAACTGTACACAAAGCCGGAAGTCCTGACATTTGCCCGCCCCGCGGTAAAACGTTGCACGCGTCTACGAAAGAACTGACATTATTTTTAACTTTTTAATACTCCCCTAATTTTTGGTACTTACACGGAAGTGTGCCCTTTGCGGTTTTTTGTAAAAAAGCTCTATTATTAGGGTAATTTGACACGAATTACAGGTGCTGTTTAGTTTGTGGTTTATCGCTTTTTATGCTGACATAAGTTATTATGTGTTTGATAATGATTAATTACTAACTGTTTCGTTTATGTTATATTATACTTAAGAAGGGATTTTTTTTAAATCTACTAACTTAACGATGCACTACCGATTTAACTAAAGTGAAGATAGGCCTTAATTTTCAAAAAAAAAAAGTTTTTCTTCAAAACTGGATTTAAAATTTTTTCCAGTTATAGCAGTATTGTAGTGAAGGGGTATAATAGATTTATTATAAAAGGTGTTACAAAACAAAACACTCTAGCAATATTTAAAGGGATATTTTAGAATTTCGATTTTAGAACAACTTTCACTACGTATATAATATATAAATATAAATATCTTGGACATAGTCACACAAATTATCTACTCACATTTAAAGTACCAGAATCTAGCCTGGACTTGTATTATGATGACTAGAAAAAAATATAGAATACATATATAGATACAAACATCCATGACTCGGGTACAAATATTCATATTCATCATACAAATATTTGTCCTTTACGGGATTCGAACCCGCGACCCTCGGCACAGCAGGCAGGTTCACTACAGACTGCGCTATCGGGCCGTCTGAATGAAACGTATGAAGCCAAAATCGAAATAAAAGAAAAAAATCTGCTGTTTCATACATCGGAGTCGAGTTGGTACTACAGTTTTATATGGAACATCTAGTTTTTAATATTTAAGTCGATGTTGGCTCCATAGTGGAAGTTGTTTAGTTTGATGTTCTGAACCATCTCAATAAATATTTAGTACTATACAGGTGTAAGGAAAAGTATCATTAACCTTTAAACCGCATACTCTACCCATCAAACTAAATAACTTTTACTATGGGAGCAAACCTGTCAGAGCAAACAAAAATCTGCTGTCTCATACATTTTAGTCGAGTAGGTATTGCACTTTAGTATGGAACTGCTGATTTTTTTTGCTCTGACAGGTTTGCTCCCATTGTAAAAGTTGTTCAGTTTGATGGGGAGAATATGTGGTTAAAAGGTTAATGATACTTTTCCTTACACCCTGTAAAGTAATAGGGTGTTTTGTTACACCCTGTGTTACATATCGTAGATAACATAGATGAAAGAAAGGTAAACAGTCAAAACAGTTTTTTTTACCTATCAAATTTTTAACTAACTTCACCCAGACAAAAGTTGTCTATAAATATTAAGTATAAAAACTTTTACATTAAATTGTGGTCGCCCACGTTGTAACATTTTTTATTCAAAATCATAAACGAAGGTCCCTTTTCTTAACAGCTCGCCATACTTCCGTCAACAATTGTCTTTCTCACCTCATTCAACAAAAAACTCCCCTTTTTAACAAAAAGAGGCCAATTTGATTTTAAAATTGAGGGGACTTTTTTACATTTATATTTTTTACAAAGTGATTACGCGATAATTGCCAGGTTATTGAAAAGTCAAATAGTTTGGGGTGTGCCGTTAAAAATAATCTGTAATTTGAATTTTTTTTAAAATACTGTGGTTTTTATTCTTTTTAGGGTCCCGTACCCAAAGGGTGAAAATGGGACCCTATTCATAAGCCTACGGCTGTTCGTCCGTCCGTCCCAGATTCAGAGGGCTGTATCTTCAAAATAGGTAGCCAGTTGAAATTTTCACAGAATTATCATTGTATTGAATTTGATGATAAATAAACCCAAACAGGTTTTTGTGGGAAGGGTTTAATTTCTTGTGCTGTACATGCATGCATATGCTCACGACTATATTCCCCGAAGGGGTAGTCAGAGATATTCTGAAACCTCAGAACATCCACGTTCCACCAGTAGAACCGAAACTCTGTCCAGTGTGACGGGGAGTGAGCCCGTCGCCACTTATAATGGACAGTGGGTATTGTACCCACTGTAAAATCAATCCTCGAAATAGAAGCATGCAGGTTTCCTCACGATGTTTTCCTTCACCGAAAAGCCAGTGGTGTTACAAATCGTACATAAATTCCGAAAAACTCATTGGTACGAGTCTGCCTGGACGGGGATCAAACCATCGCCTGCACGACAGGCAAGGTTACTCGCCACTGGACCACCACGGCTTCTCATTTCTTGTATTGTATTGTTTGTAAATGTCTTTCTACAATAAAAATTTAAAAAAACAAAAAGTACAAAAAAACAAAAGGTAATCAGAAAATAGGTGATAGGTACAGACTCTGACTGACCATGAGGTTCACCTAGATCAGCCATTAACAATAGCATGCAAATCTTAGTAAGTATAGGGAGTCTACCAACCTACTCTAATCAAAAGCAAATAAAGCTTAAGGGAGTACGAGATTGATTATCTTAACTAAGTAAGTATAATATGTTTTGTCATTCTGAGTATGATATCAGCATCAACCATAATATAGTACACGTCCCAGTGCAGGGCACAGGCGTACCCTCAGGGAGGGTGTAAGGGCGTTAGTCCACCACGCATGCCCAATGCGAATTTGAAGACTTCATATAGGTACTCATCAGAATTTCTTCTTCAGCATATGCAGGTTTCCTCGCAATGTTTTCCTTTACCGTATGAGAGCAGTCGGTATAACGTAGGTACATAAGTTAGAAAAACTCATTGGTACATGCCATGTCATCCGTGCGGATTCGAACCCAGACCCTGATTATTGAGTGTCCATCCTCTCCGCAACGTGCCACCGTCGCTCTTCAATATCAAATATGCCCATCACGAATTAGGCAAAAGATCAAAGTTTTTGATAACTCGGCCAATACGAGTATCACAGCTGTTGATGCCACGCGTCCACTTAACGACTCTATCACACAATTGAGCTCTCAAAATCAAAAACTAAAAGAAAACCAATTTCACGACCCATCAAAACACGATATCTTCTTCAATCTTCTATTCTTTGCAGATCTCTATCAAACTAACCGATTTTCTCTCGTTACAAAATCAAGATGTGAAACTGATCCGTTGTACAATTTTCGGGCAAAGTTTCTGCCAATGGAGGGTTACTCTGTATCAGAAATGAAAAGATTAAGAGGAGCATTTGTTGCAGACTGTACGTGGTAATCCGTATTGCACAAAAGTACCTAGTATTCGGTCAGTCAACGGCCCTTAGCCCTTTGTTCAACTTTTTCGACTTCGCGCCACAATAAGAAATAATCTCCAAAAAGTGACCCCAAAGTGTGCTTAGAATTGTGCCTGAATGGTCCGTCGTCGGACAAATGGTGCGCAAAAAATCTTTTTAATCGGGTATTTGAAGGTACCCATTTTTATTCGGATGCGTGCTGCTAGATACAGGGTGTTTTTATTTTTATAGCCTTTCATTTTGTTTCTGATCGTATCGTTAAAAGTTTGGTAGGTAACACATATTTTACATGTATGTATAATTTTATTTTAATAGTTTTCCTTTTTGGAAATGTCAGGTAAATGAAACTATTAAAAAAAGTTAGGCAAGGACTGAACGTGGTTATGCCTATGTCCTTCCTCAGGGTAAAATCTATCTCTATACTTACCTTTCATCAAAATCTGTTCAGCGGTTTAGCAGTGAAAACGTCAGAGACAAACAAACAGACTTGCACATTTGTAATATTAGTATCTCTAATTAAGTAAATTTTACTTTACTGAAACGTCGACGGCGACTAAATGAAATTAAAAAAGAAAATCGACTTATTTACAAAGCGACTTATGTTTTTACGATCGCTATTTATAGAAAAATTATGTTGACACAAGTGAGATAGTTGTAAATGATACTAACGCAGACACTCCAATAATGCTTTGTTCAATGTACATTATACAGGGTGTTAGGGTAAACAGTTGTAGTACGTTAAGTGAAGTTTATTCCGAATGCGTAAATACGCGCTGCATACAAACGAAGTCTGGTGAAAATTCAATACTAACCAATTAAAGTACCTAAATGACATTTTCCAGAAACCACCTAGAAACTAATCTCTATGTCTGTATGAAGTTAGATTTTCGTTAAAATGTATAGTTTAAATGTTACAGTGCCTCAAAAATTTCCAAACAAATCTAAAATTAATTCTAGCACTAAAACTGTATATTTTAACGAAAATCTGACTTCATACAAACATAGAGAATAGTTTCTAGATTGTTTCTGAAAAATTTTAGGATTGAAAATATCACCAGTCCTTTGTATGCAGCGCACATTTACGTATTTAAAATAAACTTCCCTTAATAAAGAAATTTCATTCAGAACACCTTAGGACAGAGGATTATTTTGGTCACTAGTTTTAAACGTGAAACGTTACCATTTAGTAGTTTGTGGTAGATTGTTCAATTATAAATATTAATAAACTTATTGTTGAGATATCTACTTTTATTTGTACAATCGAACGTAAGCCTTTTTTAAATGTACCAATTGACGTCACAATGTAGGTACAACGTACGTAACCATTACATAAACCGAAGGCTAGCAGACATTGTTTGCTTTTCCACAATACCTAAATGATTCGTAAAAATGGGTACATATACCTACTGAAATTCAGCAAACCATACACCTATACAACGTGTTAATGAATAAACGCAAAACTAGAAAGTAGTTTGTTTAGAATCGAGAGTAGAAACGAACATGTTTTCAACATAGGTAATTTTTTTCAAAACATTAAATAATTTGTTCGTATAATTTAAAATTTACTGAACTAGATCTCAACCCACCGCTCGGGCACCCTCATCCTACTTACTACCAAAACAAGATTCTTAAAATGTATCCATGAGGACGTTAGCGCTTTCATTTATTCCTGAAATGATAACAAATCATTTTTGCATCAAAACTTAAAATACAAATAACTTTAAATTTTAACTATCCAAATAATGAAATTATTGCTTCAATCTAATTATTTTGTTATAAATCAGTTGGGGTCTATGAGTTTTTGCGCTTATTCATTAACACGTTGTATACTGCTACTTTAGGTACTATATTTTTGTTGTCGTTAATAATTCTTTTGATAAAATCTGTTTTTCTTTTTGGAAAATATAAATATACAGAGTCGTTCTTAATAAGCTGAAACTTTTTTAAGGGGATGATCAGACCGTCAAACTGAACAACTTTCTCTATGGGACCAACATCAAAATCGCGAAAAAAAAGTCAGCTGTCCCGTACATTTGGCTCGAGTAGATTTGCAGTTTTGTATGGAAGAGCAGATGTTTTTTTTTGTGATTTCGATGATGGTCCCATAGAGAAAGTTGTTCAGTTTGATGGTCTGATCATCCCCTTAAAAAAGTGTCAGCATATTAAGAAGGACCCTGTATGTTAAACATAAGAGATTTATCTATTTCTATTTTAATTTTGATTCTTTGAAAAAGTTAGTTTAGGATTAATTGCTGTATTACTCGTATGTGTAGGTAGGCCCTGGTCTGTAGAAATTTAAAAAAATATCTGTGTCAATTTAAAAGGCAGCCAGGCAAATTAATCCATCGTATTCATCCTGACTACATTTTTAATATTTTTCAAATAATTCAAGAAATAATGGATAGAAAAGTTTGACCAGCCCAGTAAAGTTACGGTGCACTTGTATGGCGAAAGCAAATAATTTATAACAGCCGTTATTTTTTTCTTTTATAGTTTAGATTATAATTCTAGTTATCATTTAGATATAAAAAATTAAAAAAATCATATAAAATTGGCAAAAAATAGTATATACACATGATCAATTGATCTTGTAACGTGGCAGAGCGGAAATGCTACTGCAAGACTAGTCCCTAATTATATTGTCTAAGGAAACAGCCTAAGAAAAAAAAGTGACAATCCTAAAAGTTAGTCGGTTAGTAATGGTCTAGTACACAATTATTCTACGTACGTATTATTCGATGTTACGTAAAGCCCCAATAATCACAACTAATATAATTTTATAACATAAAACATTTTGACTCAAATTTAAAACACCCTCTAGGGACACAATGTGCGTGATGGCATGGGTGCCCACTCCATGAGTATCGGTAGTGCAGCTTGTCCTATGAACATAATGCGAAAGGGCCAAAGGGATGGACGCGCGCCGGCCGGCCGGGACGCGACACACCTGCTTTAGAAAAAAAGTTTTTAAAAAAATTGCTAAAACAAATAGGTACGTGTCGGCTATGGTATTCAGTCTTAGCCAGTGTCGAAATTTGTTTATATTCTATAGTAAAATAAGGTTCTATATGCTGACACTTTTTTAAGGGGATGATCAGACCGTAAAACTGAACAACTTTCTCTATGGCACAAACATCGAAATCTCGAAAGAAAAAAACATTCGTCCCTTACAACACGTAGTGATTCCATTCTCTTTGCCTTACAAAACTACAAACTTACACGAACCAAATGCCTGCAAGCCTGTATGGGACAGCAGATTTGTCGTTTGAGCGTCGTTGGTCCCATAGAGAAAGTTGTTCAGTTTGATGGTCTGATCATCCCCTTAAAAAGTGTCAGCATATTAAGAAGGACCCTGTATACTTATGTACATATATTGTTTAGAAAGTGCACCTTACACAAAATCTGATATCAGGAAACCGTTTTCTTAGAATGTTTCTAGAATCAGAATCATAAGAATCATTTTTTCGCCTTTTCTATGAAAACCAGAAACCAATTTATGTGAAATTAAGAACATAACTATCTAAGATAACTACATACCGACCAATCTTACTGGGTGCTGGGGTCAGACAAAGTTTCTGAATTTTCAGGGGTGATTCAGACCATCAAACTGAACAACTTTTACTTTGGGCGCAAAGCTGAAATCGCAATAAAATATCTGCTGTTTCATACTAAACTATACTGCAACATGCCTAGTTACTCGACGCTAATGTATGAAACAGCTGTTTTTTTTACGATTTCTGGTGTAAACCAGGAGTTTAGGAGTAATCTCAGAAAAAAAGTTGTTCAGTTTGTGTTTAAAAACTCACCTAGTATAATGTAAGTACTGAAATTGAAAGCTTATTTGTACAAATTCGACCACTGAATTTGTACAAACAAGTTTTTTTTAACTCTCTTTAGCCTACAAAATAGTGTTACTGAAACTGAAATTAAATTTTAGAAACTTTTTCAGGCATAAATGAGGTCATCAGAATCTCAAGACAGCTCGAAACATTCAAAAAATCACATCCGCCAACATCATAACACGTAACATAACTGCCTGCACACTCCGGATCAATATCGCTAGCCGTTTCATCACGTCGATGGGAAAAAAGAGGAGAAAAAATACATAACTTTTTAGGGGCGGTCGTCCCCCAACGTCCCCCTCCCGCCGCACACCGCCCAGTCTCCGAGGGGGAACACCGTACCCACACACGAATATATAAAAAAATATAAAAATATCGACGTCGACCCGGCGCGTGCTCACAATACTCCTCTATAAAATATCGTATCAAATTTATATAATGGGAAGTACTTTTGTTGGCACGGGCAAGGAGGAAAAAACTCCTTTGATTCGGGATCTGAATGGCTGGGCTATTAGGGTCGCTTTGATGGATTTAGGGAACTATACCTACTTTTGTATTTTATACTGTAGGTAGCGTACCTAAGGAGTTAGATGTTTTAGAGTTTGAAAGGTTTCAGCTTATTGGAGAAATTCTCGACAACTTTTCTAGGGTCAATCCTATAAGGTCGGTTTAGGGAAGAACTATTACTTACTTTTAATTTTATACTGTAGGTAATGTACCTAATGAGTTAGACGTTTGAAGAAGTTTTAGGGCCTGTTTCAACACTTCTTAGTAAGTCCTTGTGAGCTTATCCGACATTTTATATTTTGACATAGCATCTTTCATACAAAATATGTCAAACTATCTGTCGGATAAGCTAACAAGGACTTACTCAGAAGTGGAGAAACAGGCCTTTAGAGTTTGAAAGGTTTCAGCTTATTGAGGAAATTATCAATAACTAATCATAATCGAGATGTATGGAAACTCAAAGTTCGGATTCGAATCCGCACGTACTACGACATGCCATGTACCAATGAGTTTTCTCACTTATGTACGTAACACCGACTGCTCTCAAATGGTGACGGAAAACATCGTGAGGAAACATGTATACGCTGAAGAAGAAACCTACCTATCATCAAGGGTGGACTAACGCCCATACTTGAGGGTATCCTGTGCCCTGCAGTGAGACGTATACAACGTGTTTATGAATAAGCGCAAAACCTAATACACCCCAACTGATTTATAGCAAAATAATTAGATTGAAACAATAATTTAATAATTTTGATAGTTAAAATTTAAAGTTATTCGCATTTTAAGTTTTCAGGCAAAAATGATTTGTTATCATTTCAGCAATGAATGAAAGCGCTATCGTACTCGTGGATACATTTTAAGAATCTTGTTTTGGTAGTAAGTAGGGTGAGAGTGCCCGAGCGGTGGACTGAGATCGAGTTCAGTAAATTTTAAATTTTACATAAAAATTATTCAGTATTTTGAAAAAAAATACCTATGTTGAAACCTTTGTGGTTCAACCATGATAATTCTGCTCTCGATTCTAAACCAACTACTTTCTAGTTTTGCGTTAATTCTTTAACTCGTTGTACATATATGCTGATAACTTTTAATTTTATCTTGTAGGTAACGTACCTAAGGAGTTTGACGTTTGATAAAGAGTTTTAGAGTTTTGAAAGGTTTCAGTTTATCGGAGAAATTCTCGACAACTTTGATGCTTTGAGTTGTTTCGGAGAAACGGCTTTCTTAGCCCAGTTAAGTTACTGTGCGCTTGTATGGCGAAAGTAAATAATTTATAAGCCGTTTTTTTCTTTTATACTTTAGATTATAATTCTAGTTATCATTTGGCATGGCATACTTAATTAATTATTAAACTGTGGCCAAGCAAAGAACAAACCAGAAACTTACAGCGTATAAATAAAATCCACTGTCACAGATCCATTCAAACTTCAACGGAAACCGAATTTCCATCACAAAAGCTCAATCGCAACTTAAAATACATTGTAATATGCAGAAAAAATATCAACATCTGGCCATTGTCTCGTCTTGCGGGGGAGTTCAGTATAAAAGTATAAAATAAAATAAATAAATATAGGTAACAAAACGTCGCGGCCGCACGCGTCATTATTCAAGTGCGATTGACATCCACTTCCATGGGTCGGGTCGGGACTCGGGGTGGAAGCTGGTTCAATAATACGCCTACTTATTGCTCCTGGGCAACCGTTGACGAGTTATCGTTTTGATACTTGCGTTTGAGAAGTATCCAGCACATCTAGTATGATTACTCAACACGCTCGCGACGCGCCTTCGCTGCATAGAAAATAACCTGTTACCGCGCTTTTCGGAGAGCGAAAGTCACGCTTGCCGCTACTTGTAGTATGGGAAAAAGCCGAGTCGCGCACTGGTAGAGAAATCATGCTAGACGTGCTGACCCATTGACCAAGAAGTTTCCAGAACAGAGTAGAGTGTAGTAGAGAGTTGACAGAACATCAGCGTAACCGCGTTTGAGATAGCAATAGTCATACAATTTATATGGAAATTGCCGCCGCAATTCTAATCCGTAAAATATGGGTTACGTCGATAGAGACAGCAATAAGGTAGCGATCTCCTTTTTTAACTAGAACAAATTTGCTACATGCATCTCTTATGAGTGAATAGGACAAACATGTCATGACCTTTATTCCTTCTCCCTCTACGTCCAGAACTAACCGAAAGATTCGCGTGTCCAAAGGAGGACCATTATATTTACCTATTTAGCCATTTAGTATCTTGTTGACGCCTAACAACAATAACGGCGCCCTTGTGGAAGGTTCATGAATTTCGGACACCTGTGCTGTGGCCGTAGCATAATGTGCGAAATGAGACAATATTACGCCTTTCATTCCGATCGCTCGCACTCAAATAGAAGGAGAGCTAAGACGCGATAAATAATTAACGTAGTAACGACCAAATGACTTGTCGAACGAAGAAACTGAATTTCAGAAAGACATAAACTCACGACCGTAATCCCTTTCGGGTGGTGAGAAACATTGCTACAACTACCAATGTAGTTGTAGCAATGCTCACATTTAGCAATTTAAGTTTCAAGGTGGAATGTCGTGTCAATTAGATAACAATCATTTCAGTTCATAACAAAGGTAGGTACGTAACTAATACGTAAAGAACGATCTTTCGTGAGCTGTGACTAAGTAGTTATTAGAACCAACCTCTTCTATGTGTCCAAAATGCTGAAAAAAATATGCTAATTTATTGATAATCGATTACCTATATTTACTATGCTATTTTTAGAGCATTTTGTGAAAATAGAACATCTAATGACACAATATCCAAAAATACATATCTGGCAAATATCAAGACTATAATTCAGTGTTAATTACTTAAAAGGACCTATTCTTAAGACGCGAACGCGCGTGTGCTGTCGATTTGAACAACGGTGGCGAATCGCAAACTTCATGAATAAATATAAATTCGATATTCCTTTTGAATAAAAATGTCGAATAAAAAGGCGATTTATCAAAAACGTCCGCTCTATTCAGTGATATCTTTTATAACTTTTAAATAAACATCGTTTTTGGGATGACGTACAAAATGGTGCGTGGCGAATTTAGTTTTTTTTTCGAGGTCTTCTCGTAGGGACAAGGGGTGCTAATGAGTGTAGGACACCCACGCTTCGCTTCGTGACGACGCGTTTTCTTTCATATTTCGACAATGTTTGCGAATCTAATGCCAAATATACATTTCTCTCACCTTTTTGAGTAGGTATGTATTTTAGTTAGAAGCGCTCGTTGACGCAGTGGAGCTTCGGTATTGGAAACGATCACCGAAGATCTCTAGATTCAGGCACATGAGTAAATACCCCACAGAGAAAGCTTCCACAAAATCGCACTAGTGGACAATCTGAGACGTTGGGCGAGCACGTCACTTGCTTTAGGAGCGCAAAACACATTTACACTGTGGAGTCCTGAGAGACCTGGAACAAACTGTTCATTTAGGATTCAAATCCGAGGAAAAGGTCAATCGCTGAATCCAACTCGGCTGGGCAGCGTTCTTTAATAGCGTTTAGTAGAAGCTAGGTCCTATCTTATTGTCTCGAGTAATACCGAGTGTTTTAAGTCAAGACGAGAGTCTTTGACCAGCGTATGACACACGGAGCTGGACGTGATCGTTCCATAAATGCCTCATACTGAAAAGGCTAAAATTCACTTAAAAATCAAACTCAAAAGGCAATGAGAGGGCTAATATTTGGAGATTCCCTGCGAGATCGAATCAGAAATGATTCGCAGAAGAACCCAAGGACTCCGGCAGAAGTGGCAATCGGCGGGGCACATTGCATTGCTGTGAAAGGCGACCGCAATGTTGGCCAAAATATAATCACTCAGTTTGTAATTACTCAATTACTTTTTTGGTTACGATTAAAAATGTACCTATGTTTTTTTTTTCGATATTATAAATAACTAGAGTTTACCCGTGACTTCGTCCGCACAAATTATATACTTACCAGATTTTAAGTCAGAAAGAAGCTATCAAAAAAAGTTTAATCAAAATCGGTTCAGTAGTTTTTGCGTGATGGTGTTACAAACAAACAAACAAACAGATAGACAAGAATTCTAAAAAAGTTGATTTGGAGTCCGGGATACCTAAAAACCATATCGTAACCTTTCGTCCGCCCCGGGCCTCCCGTTTCTGCGGTGACTAGGTACAAATCTCGAGATGAGAAGCCCTTTTAATCAAATCCAAAATATGTTCACTAAGTAAGAGGCAGTTTGGAGTTGGAGGCCCGGGCCTCCGGTATTGGGACTTCATTTTGGAGTTGGAGGCCTCACACATAGTCAAAGAAAGTAAGAAATAGAATCAAATATATTGCGAATTTTTCGACCTAATCGTATTACAGAAAAAACTCGAGCTCGCTTCGATAGCTCCAGCATGGGTAGCATGGGAGCGTCATATAGCGCTATCACGTCTTAGCTCTCTTTCTATTTTCACGCGAACGAGTGAGATAAAAGGATGATACAGCCGTATCACGTGTAACATGCTACCTATGCTGGTTATGATAGTATTTCAGACGCAGTGAATGTAGATCGTATTGCGAGGTTTGCACTGCGGTTTGCAATGATCTAATAATATTGTAGTAAAATCTCGAGCTCGCTTCGCTCTCTCTAGATTTTAGATTCTATCGACCTCAAGCTCCATTCACTCGCTCATGGTTTTAGATTTTATTACAATTATTGTAGCGATCCTAGCTTTTCTTTCGGGAAGATGATTTATACGAAGAGGGCGAATGAAAATCGTTTACAATGTATGTCCAGTGGCGCCACCTAAGTGCCGATACCGGTAACCCTTATCGGTGCACGTTTCGTTTCATGCATTGAAATGTTTTCCCACGTTAATAACACTTTTAATATTTTCTCATCAATTTCACTACCTCAAACATAGATATGGTAAAACATGATAATTATAGTCCAAAAGATCCACGAATAATTGTAATTTAAAAAATAAATCATAATGATTAAACAGCACCGACATTTTATCTGCTTATTCGGAAACGGAGAACTAACATGACATTGACTGTTGGCTGACAGATGAGTTGACAGTTTGTTTGCCGGACTGTATCAATCGTGACTTTCAAAAAATATTTGTTTATTTCTAATTCAATTCCTGTAAGTATTTTAAATATAATTTACTATAAAACACTTGCCCTTTTAATCTAAATATAAAAACTGTAACTAAACAGAAATTACTCGTGTATTTACCGTGAAACCGATTGATACACATAACCTCTCGACACTATGATGATGCTACAATTTTACCAGACACTTTCCGCATCCACTATTCTTCCTTCACCCAAGTCTTCAACAAAAACAATTCCATTTTTAAAAACTCGCAACTTTTTTCAGAACAATGGCCGCGTCTGTAGTGAATGCCTACTCGGACCCCAGCGTCCCAGAATGGATGAGCGCGCCTCACAGCACCGGTACTTCCATCATGGCGTGTGAATTCGACGGCGGTGTGGTGATCGGCGCCGACTCCCGCACCACCACCGGCGCGTACATAGCTAACAGAGTGACGGACAAACTGACGCGGATCACAGACCATATTTACTGCTGTCGGTCTGGCTCGGCTGCTGATACGCAAGCTATTGCTGATATTGTCAAGTATCACCTTAGTGAGTACTGATTTTTGTATGATATTTATTCCCAGATAGGGTTGGCAGCAAGAAGCCGTGGTGGCCCAGTGGCGAGTAACCTTGCTTGCCGTGCAGGAGGTGATGGTTCGATCCCCGTCCAGGCTGACTCGTACTAATGCGTTTTTCTGAATTTATGTACAATTTGTAACACCACTGGCTTTTCAGTGAAGGAAAACATGCTGAGGAAACCTGCATGCTTCAATTTGGAGGCATATATTGTACATACTGTCCATTACAAGCGGCGACGGGCTCACTCCCCGTCACACTGGACAGAATGCTAGTGAAAAGTGGATGTTCTGAGGTTTCAGAATATCTCTGACTACCCCCTCGGGGAATATAGTTGTGAGCATATGCTACGCTATGCTAAACCGTCGATTGCCGTCGATTAAGGTGTTATAATTCTTAAGTCTAACATGCTTATTGGTGTGCAATGGCATATGTTAGGCTGTCTCTCTCTCACTCACTCAGAATTGCGCATGTTTACCTCTTCTCTTCAATTTTTCCCATTTGTATGAAATGATATCTAAATCAAATGAAAGATTGAAAAATTTGTCTCAGGCGGGACTTGAACCCGCACTCTTCCAAACCGGGGAAGTGTGTTATCCAATTTCGCTACCGAGCCCACTGAACGAAATTTTCAATCTATTGTGCGTATTAAGGGGACGTGAGCGTGGTTAGTTTGTAATAACTTCCAGTAGATGGCTAGCTATGTCCACGGGAAGGCCAAGGACATAGGTTTGTGGGGCACCTTGGGAGAGGCATATGCTCAGCGGTGGACGATTTTGGGCTGATGATGATCACCACAAAATATAGAATACACTACTTGGCTCCCAACTTGACCAATGGGGTGGGGCGCGTAGAAGACGGGTAACGTAGCATTTTCACCTAAAAATTTTGTGCATTTAAGGTTGCAATAAGGTTTAAATAAATTAATAAATTTGATCAAAGTAAAGCATTTATTTGATAGTTTGTACCATAGATAGATAGATCACCAAATTCGTAATAAATGACAGTATTTGACATTCAGCACTTATTAGGCAGCAAAGCATTAATAACTTGTAATATTCTCAGATTTCCACAAAATGGAGCTAGGAGAGCAGCCCCTGGTGGAGACGGCAGCGGCAATATTCCGTGAGCTTTGTTACAACTACAGGGATCAACTCGTCGCTGGTATCCTCGTCGCCGGCTGGGATAAGAAGAATGGAGGTACTTGAGTTGAATTACTTTGATATTGACTCATAGCTTCAGTGATCTCAAAGCCTATGGGTCTAAATAGGAATGTTAGCAAATGATTGCATAGTAGTTTATGTTACAAGTGAGCTAAGTTGGTCATTACAGTCGAGGCTGGATTTCAGTACGAGCCGCAGGCGAGGGCTGTAAACGAGCAGAGACTGTAATGACCAACGCTTACGCGTTTCATACGACAATTTTCAAGACATGTGAGAAAAAAAAAAGAAAACAAATCGGTTTAGATATATATTGGTTAAAATGGCGACCAGATTTCATTATTCTCGTGCTGTGCATCTGTGTTCAAATTAGTTATGCGCGCTTATCTGACAGATCATTTGATCATACCTTTGTGTGAAATGGTCTGTCAGATAAGTAATTAAGAACTTATCCAGAAGTGATGGAACAGGTGCTTAGTCTACAAATGACCAATCCCCAATGACCGAATTACGAAATGTGCTGATTCTACAGGGTCAAATCGATGTCATTAGCATCGTTTAAAACTAAGAACCTGAAACACTTTTACTATGAAAGCAAACCGATTGGAACAAAAAAAAATCTGCTGTTGCATACATTTGAGTCTAGTAGTCATTGCAGTTTAGTATGATTTTTTTTGCTGCTCCGATCTGTTTGTTCCCATAGTAAAAGTTGTTCAGCTTGATAGGTAGACTCTTAGTTTAAAAGGATGCTAGTGATATCAATTTCACCCTGTATAAAATATGACCGATTTAAGTCTCAAGAAACAAACGGTCTTGTCCATGTCTTAATCTTATTTCTTCACCATTTCAGGTCAAATCTACTCAGTACCAATTGGCGGCATGCTGCAACGCCAAGCTGTCTCCATCGGAGGGTCTGGTTCCTCCTATGTATATGGTTACGTAGACGCTAACTTCAAGCCTAAGATGACCAAGGAGGAAGCCATGAAGTTTGTCACAAACACGCTAACGTTGGCTATACTGCGTGATGGATCGTCCGGAGGTGTTGTCAGGCTCGGTGTGATCACAGAGGCCGGTGTGGAACGCTCGGTGATCTTGGGTGATCAACTGCCCAAGTTTTATGAAGGTTGATTTGTGTTGGAGTCTTTTGTATTTCCGTTTATTGTAAGGTAATAAAATTTTAAAGTATAGTTGTGTTTTAATGTTTTACTATACTCCATTTGAAATAGCAACGAAATTTTAAGGCCATTTTGTATTACAGAAACAGAGATTTGAAACACTTCCTCTCACTTATTCTTAGAACAGCTTTAGTAACGTCCAATATATGTCGGATAGTATACAGGGTCCTACTTAATATGCTGACAGTTTTGTAAGAGGATGATCAGACCATCAAACTGAACAACTTTCTCTATGAGACCAACATCGAAATCGCGAAAAAAAATTCTGCTGTCCCATACAGTTAACTCGAGTAGGTTTGCAGTTTTGTATGGAACAGCAGTTTTTTTTTTCGCGATTTCGATGTTGGTGCCATATAGAACGTTTTTCAGTTTGATGGTCTGATCATTCCCTTAAAAAAGTGTCAGCATATTAAGAAGGACCTTATATGTATCCAATACTTTAATAACATTTGGTAATCAGAATTGGCCAGAAAGCTAAGTAGGAATCGGAAAATCTCGTCGACCTTATTTGGAATGAAGAATAGACAGTCGCCATCAGATAAACTGAAGCGCTAGTGATTCGCCGTCGGTAAATGTGTCTCAACCCTTATTCGTTTCTTAACCATCTTAACTATTATAAAACTAACAGAAGTGTGTCTTTACATTTAAGATATTTACAAAAAAATTACGATATGGTTTTTAGGTGTCCCTGACTCCAAATCAACTTTTTTTAGAAATTTGTTCTGTTTGTCGAAATCACGCGAAAACCACTGAACCTATTTTAATGAAATTTTTTTTGTTTGATAGCTTATGATCTGGTATATAATTTGTGCGGACGAAGTCGCGGGTTAACTGTAGTTAATACTAAAAAGAAGATCAGTATGAGTCGCATGTCACTCCCGAGAAAACGATAAAATGAAGATCTTTGTTATTTTACGTAAAAAGAGAAATGAAATTTTTCTCACTTTGTTGTGGGTTGCATGCTCATGCTATTCGTGCTGATATTAATGTGTTTATGTATGTTTTGTTTTGGTGTGCAAAAAAGTATTTGATTAATTACTTAACAGATTTTTTATATATGGTAGCGACTGGACAATGGATTTTTTTTATATTTGTTAATGATGAGGGAGTAAGTAGAAGAAAAATGACCAAACTTAGTTTACAAAAATACTTTTATTACCATAAAGTAATTAATGTTAAATTCATTAATTTTACAAACAAAATAAAGCTTGCTCTTAAATCAAAATTAAATAACCTACCGTTCTCACTAAATGCGTAGACTTATTAGAGTAACTATCGAAAACAACTTTTTACAAACAAATGTTTATTTAATCCATGCACAAAACCTAATTCAAATCAAGCTAATCTTTCAGCTAACATAGTCATACGAATTATCCATGAATTAACAATTTATAGACTGCAATTAACCAAGTATTAACATTGTATAGACTGCAAGTGTCAAAGTGCCTTTACCTGTCGCATGCCGGGAAATACAGCCACAATAGAAATCAATTATTTTCGTAGCGCGGATCCGCATTCCGGCAGACGAGAGGTTAAAGCGTGAGAATTTATGGTTTTCTAAGGAAGCGATGTATCAGTTACGATGTTACTATAGGCCGTCAACTTAGTGCGCGGCGCGCCCTAGGGGTACAGACGCAGGTGGGGGCGAGGTAGCACGCGACGCGCGCAAATGCCGTGCATGCGCGATATTGTACCTTCACACTAGATACACGTCCGATTTTTCCCGTCGACTTTCGAACAATGTATAGACTTGTTTCATACAACTAATTTCGTAAGTTACCATAGAGTAGTAGGAAAGGCTTTTGGGTAGGATTCATATTTTAATTAGGTACCTCCGTATAGGTAATATACTCTGTGCAACTGACGAATCGGAAGAAAAAATCGGACGTATTTATTCTTTGAACAGCTTTAGTACCGTCCAAGATATGTCACACAGTATAATTTTCAGATAAATAAAGTATATTTGCTAATCAGAATTGGCCAGAAAGTTAAAAGGAATCGGAAAATCTCTTCGTCCTTATTTGGAATGAAGTATAGTTACATCACTTTATTAGAAAACGATAAATTCTCACCCTTTAATTACCCACTGCCAGACAGTACGCGCAAAAATGTACCTAATGAAGCTTGCCACAGCGCGATGTATGCGACGTTGCCATCTGGCGCGAGTGGCAAAAATAAGCAAGCGCATCGCTTACGATGCGCCGGAGTGTAGGTACCTTATCTACCTACGGCCGATTGACGGAGGCATGCCAGGGATCTCAAGATAGGTGTTTCTACGTGATGACGCCGAGCTCCTCCATGGTGTCGAGGTCTCTCATCAACATCTGTATAGTCTGTTTGGTGCGCGGGCAGTAGTCGGCCGACTCGTCGTCCTCGAACGACGGGTCTTGAGACTCGAGCTCTGCAAATAAAATCAAATTAATTTAATGGTTTCACAGAGAGCTTTAAAGTGAAGTGGAAATCTTTTCACAGAGGAATGATAGGTCTTTTTTTAAGGGGACGGCTATTTATCCGCGGCGAACATCGAAGGAATCGAATTTTAGAATTCTTTGTATGAAATTCTATGACACCTCGCACCCTTATCCGCGGCGGATCGGACGAATTAAAAGTAAATTCGTTTCGTTCGCCTCCTTCGCCGCGGATAGATATTTATCGTGTGGGCAGCAAGCACCCCCTCGGGGAATATAGTCGTGAGCATATGCTATGCTATGCTATGCATGCAGCAAGCCCTGGTGTCAGAGTTTTTTCTGACCGCTTTACAGCCTCTGACGTGATTTTTATGTAACGACTACTACCACCAGAAATAGTAGCCGGGACCAACGACATAACATACCATCCGAAACACGTAATCATCTATCTTTTCAGACAATCTGGTGATTCAGCCTGCAATGTCCTAACCAACTGGGGAAAATCGCACAAAGTGACATATCACTAGGTATCCCCCGTGGGAATCGAACCCACGACCTCCATGTCAAGAGCCCAATAATCATAACCATTAGACCACAGAGTAGCTGTATCATTATCACTAGACACACGTTGTTTGTTTACCTGCGACCTGCGCCTCTATGGAGTCTATCCTGGCGTCTATGAGCGCCTGGCAGCGCTGGATGTGCTTCAGCAGCCGCTTTATCACTATCACTAGACACACGTTGTTTGTTTACCTGCGACCTGCGCCTCTATGGAGTCTAGCCTGGCGTCTATGAGCGCCTGGCAGCGCTGGATGTGCTTCAGCAGCCGTTCTCGACACGCGCTGTTCTCTATCGCCGCCTCGGGCTGCGGTACTATCACTCGGGACACGTCTTGTTCTGTCGAAGAAAAGGTTTTAATTAAAATCAACTCTGTTCACACATTATCGTGCACAAAAAAAAGAGGACCAGTAGAAATTGCGTGAGGACTATTTAGTTCGGTAACTAGAGTGACTAAAAAGTCATATTTAATACAACCTTCATGAGTATTTAGGACCGAATCTTCATACAATTGTCACAATGACAACCTTTTCTGAACGAAGTGAAGGAACTGATAAGCGGAGCTACGCATGTCGAGGGACACGCGGGCTCCATCTACGTGCTACTTCTATTAGCGGGGCCAGGTTCACTCTTCTATGGTCAAGCACGGGCTTGTGCGTTTGAAGTACATTTATGCAATGTGTGGTTTTCTTTACATTGTAAGTTATGTAATTAAGGCTGTTGTTATACTGAATAAAACAAAATAAAATAAAAACAACAGTAAACAAAATATACGACAGTTGGTAGAAGTAAAGGAATTATGATTGTGTATTTATCTGTGTGTGACAGCAACCGGTTTACTTTGAGGCAACTGACTCCCAACCTCGCCTAACCTGCTGACGCTATTTAACTATATGAGCTGAGCATTGACGTAGAATACTATGGACGCCGGGTCTAGTTCAAAATACTCGAAAAAAGTGTCCGAGACTAAACTACACAAGCCTAAATACGTGTAGTAATATAAACCAACTAAAAACATCAGCTGAAATTCTTTTCCATCCCACTCCCCCATCGAGGCACGGAGCGCGCCACGAGCACGATCAAACGGAGACTGTCGCGTAATTGGTTCTGTTTTTACATTTTGAACTTTAACTATTAAAACAAACCTTGCACAGTCTTGGCCAGCCTCTCCAGCTCGGATGTGCTGATGGGCAGGTCTAACGAGGCCCCTCCGGGACTGGACAGTAAGCCGCTCAACAACGCCTGCGATCCCAGCCCGTCTCTGTGAGAGTACCTTTCCTGCAATGCGTGATTTGTATTTTTAGTAACACAGGAAAACTATGTTTGAAGCCCGTAAAATAAGTTTTTCTTTATTGGCTCTCTAGCGAAAGTTATTCAGTTTGATGATATGACCCCTTTATTCTGTAACGCATTTATTACAAATTTTCTACACCCTGGATTTTAAGTTTAAGTCTAGTAAATGGTTTATTAAATTTCTAAAAAACAATGTGAAAGCGTTAAACAATGAGATCTGCTTATGAAATAAAATTACCAGGGGGAAAGCCTGAAAGCCTGGGGAACCAGTTATCTGTTTAGTTAACTATTTCAAGTTAACTTCTAGGTAAGTAGGTATTTAGTAGGTACTATAACAATTTAACAAAAACAATTTCCGAAAGTACAGACAGAAAAAGTAAATGTGACAAAATTTTCTGAAAACCATTTCAAAAAGCTTAATTTTGCCTTAAATGGGTAACATATTTAAACATACCTGTTCCTCAGAGGGTGGTGTCCCGATATTAAGCGACATGTTCATCTCTTCAGGCTTGACCGGCAGGTTCTCCTTGCCGATGTTGGATATCATGATGTTCAGGTCGGAGTAGTCAGAGTTCAGTCTCTCTTGTGTCATCGTTATCTCCGCCGTCTCCCAGTCTTTGGCCCATAGGTACAGCTTTGGATGGTCTTTTTTACTGAAAAAAGTAATATTTAAATGTAAAAGAAATGTGAAGATCTAGTGGCTTTTGGCCTCGCATGGACGGACGCGGCGGTTCGACTCTCATACTATCTCAAACTCGTATCAATGAGTTTTCAGATGAAAGAAAACATCGTGATTCTGCATACTTCAATTTCGAGGGTGTATAGTCCACTGTCCATCAAAAGTGGAGGAAAACAAAGATACAATAGTATTATTAGCAAGACTTATGAAACTATGGTTAGTAAACAATTACAAAAACAGAACTTATAATTTCGGGCATGTGCCATATCAAAGAATACTGGTTACTTTCAGCTATTGCCTTCAGGATGGTATGCCACTATCGGATCTGACGCAACAGAGCTGCCTCTTTTTTGCCTGCGAGCAGTTCACCTATGCTTTAGCAAAGATCTTTTAAGCTCCACAAAATCGAGGCAATCCCAACAGCATCCAGAATCCATTGTCGAAATGAACTCGCAGAGCATTGTACGATTCTTCAGTATCTATTAAATAGGCTGCTTGTGAAAAAGATGTACAAAACACTGAATTAAAATTAGAAAGTGCAGAAGCAATACTCACGTAGCAACATAGTACTTGACTCTGAGCGCGTGTAAAGCGTCCTCTATCCGCAGCAGGTTGCCGGAAAGCTCATGGGAGCGCCGTAGAGACTCGCAGGGCTTCGCGCCGGGCAGCAGACCTTCGTACAGGCGGTCCTGGTCGTGCAGGAACCGCTGCGAGCGACGACCTCGTCGCGGGTTCAGGCATATACTGCACGTGTATTTTTCTGGTACCTGGAATATATGATTACCAGTGGGTTAATACTATCACCGAAATGCAGACATTTGAAATAAATATGTTGTAATAAATTTTAATTGAGTGATCGTATATTAAGTTGCAGAAACGCTCATTAAAGTTAATCCTCCATTAAACCTCTTGCTAGCTTTTACTACGTCAACAAGACAAAAAGTAACAGCAAGAGATTTAAGGGAGGATTAACTTTAATGAGCATTTCTGCCACTGAGTGAAAGTGTCGTTGAGTAATAAAATATAGTATTCATACCTCAGACTCCTTCTGAATGTTATGGCAGAGCGCGTGTTGCCAGCACAGACACAGTTCGCACTGCACCATCAGACCGTCTTCTTCACGGAACCCGCAGTGACAGTTGATGATCTCTTCACGTTTCATGTGAACTATCTTTATACGTTCACCACCTGTAAGAGAAAAATTATAGTCTTTTATTACTCGATCGTGCGTACGTTCCTAATCCGCATTGGGTACGCGTGGTGCACGAACGGCCATATCCTTGAGGATAGGCCTGTGCCCTGCAGTGCAGTGGGACGTATACACCCATATTTTTTAAGTACTAGAAACTTTTTAAAGATGTATTCAAATAACGAAACTCCGAAAAAAAAAATTCAAGTAGTTAAAATATAGGGGTGTGTACACTGATGATAACTCGGTCGCATTGAATAAATAAGGCCGCAGCATTCAGCAGTGGACTATACAAAACCTCATACACCCCAACTGATTTATAACAAAATAATTAGATTGAAACAATAATTTCATTATTTTCACTTTTTTTTCATTAATTTCAACCCACCGCACGTGCACACTCACCCTGAGTGTGCACGTGCGGTGGGTTGTCATCGAATTTAGTAATTATTTAATATTTTGAAAAATAAAACCTATGTTGAAACCATGATAATTCGATTCTGCTCTCGATTCTAAACAAACTACTTTCTAGTTTTGCGTTAATTCATTAACACGTTGTATAATATCTAAAATAAAATTTTAGGTGACGAATGAATATTATATTTTGTGAAGGATTGTTAATTTATCTTGATGACGAAAGTGGAAAAACTGCAACCGAAATTAGAATATTATACATACATGGACGAGACATTTTAATTTTACTTCAAAGTTTTTGTGGATGTAGTTTTTGTGGATGTACTTTTTATAAATGTAAGTGTAGAAAAAAAATATCAAAATCATTCAATTTTATTGAATTTTGGCGTGCATGGCCAACCAGACTTTGTCACACTCACTCCCAACCAGAGATGGTCTAGTATGGCATGGCAGCGCCACAAAACGCTATCGCCTTAGCTTTCTTTATCCTAAGCCCAAATGACAGAGATAAAAACCTTGTCGAACGAGTCGTAAGCAATGCGCTTGCTTGATTTCTGCCAATCGCGCCAGACGGCAACGTCGCATACTTTGCGCGCTGTACGAAGTAATAACAACGTTGAGTCAAGTTTTATTAGATACATTTTTGCCTTAGACTACTTATATGAGGACAAGTTAAGAGTGTAATTCTACTAACAAACTTTTCTGCCACTTTTTGAATTTTATTCCATTAGTTTAGATTCTAATGTTGAATGTTAAAAATCATGAAAAACAGTGTCGTGTGAACCCCAAACGTCATAAGTTCGAAATTATTGTTCCGCAATTATAGGCTGTCGCGTTTAGTGATAAGGTATAGAATTGAATGTAAATGCGTAAGATCTTTTGATCTTGCACGTTGGCAGAAGGGAAATGCTACGGCGAGGCGGGTCCGTATATAATTCGTCTAAGTTTTTTGCGCGTACTGTCTGGCAGTAGGTATTTAAAGTAAAGGAAATTTATCGTTTTCTTTCCTTAATGATGAATCTGTTACGTAGTAACTCTTGTACTCTAGTAACAACCACCGGTTGCGATCTTGGGCACTATAGATATCCGCCCGCATCGTGTTAAGTCTACCCTAAATACGCGAATAAATATAAAAGAGAAAACAATACTCACTCTCAGAAAACATGTAGGAATTAGGATCCTTCTGTTCCTCGTTAGACTCCGACGAAACGAGCTTCTGGTCCATAGTCTTGGAGTCCGGCGTGCCAGACCTCGGGTAGCTCGACCTCGTCTCCACATCAGAGTTGTTATTCATAGAGAACCATTCTTCATCCTCACTCTCCTTCTTTGAGATTTTCGCAAACGATTTACGTTTCTTCTCACCTTTCTTCTTGATATCCATGAACGGCTTTGTCACTGTATGCGTTGAAATAGCCGTTTCGAAATCTAACGTTTCTAAATTTGGGAGATCTTTCACTGGGAGCAAGGGAGCATTTTCTTCTACATTCTCTTCTGTTTTGTGTTCTGTGGTTTCGTTCAGCTCAGGTCTTCGAACGGGTAATAAGACTTTAGGTCGTTTCACTGGTTTGTTTATTAAAGCATTTCTTAGTTTCGGTGAATCTTGAGTTTTAGGTAACTTTTCGGCATCAGTTTTAATTGGTGTACTAGGAGCTTCGACTTTCAACTCTGCTGCTATATCTTTAGCATCCAAAGTAGGTTTAGGGTCAGTGAATCGTTTTGGTAACCTAGGTATTTTGATCCTGATTGTTTTATTGTTCTCGGCTTCGAACTTGAGTCTTCTCATTTCTACCTGGGAAGGTCTAGTCCTAGCGTAAGCTAGGTCCAACACTTTCGGTGTGGCTCCTAACATTTTTCGAAGTTCCCTGTGGTAATGTTTGATGTGCATTTTCAGGAGTGTATTGTTACGGAAGTTTTTGAAGCAATTTTCGGCTGGACATCGAAGGAGGTTCTCTAATATTTGTACTTTAAGAGAGCCAACGTAAACTGAAAAAATATAATTATAAAATTTCGATAACTTTTCTTATAAGGGGTGGGTCAATCCAGCGAGGTGGGTTGAGGTTAAGAAAAAAACAGGATAATTGTGAGAACTCTTCAATGAGTACGCCGATGAAGATAAAAATGACTTGCTATCATTATCATAGCAAATACTCTTCAGATATTCTTCAGTTATGGTTGATAATTAGAGAATGATCATAATTAAGTTAAACATTATCAATCCCCGCCATCCCATACTCATAAAAAAGCTGGTGTCGCGCAGAGTAGTGTCATGGAGCCAACTCTTTTAATGGGTATACAACAAACATAATGAAATTATAAATGTTTGTTTTACCATATCCATCTTCAAGTGGAGGTATATCGATTGGAGCTTCATCTGAAGGCCGGGATTGATCTCCACTGACTCCGGGGACAGCTTTAGCTTCCGACGGAAACTGAAATGTAAAACATTCATTTTTATTAAGCAATTTGTTTATTCACTATTAGACTATCAGTTAATTAAAGGTAAACCTTGGGCAACTCATATAACCCGTGCGCCAGATGTAGCCACAAAGGTGTGTTCAAATTCGAAGTATAGCAGTCTCAATCCTCCTCTATAAAGATAGAATGAGATAGAACATAATTATTCGAACACAGCTTTGCGGCTAAGCCTGGCGCCCGTCTAAAACTTATGTCAGTTTCCTTTCCATGTCTCTTGAAGTCTCGTGCCTACTATAGTATGGCGACAAATCTTATTGAAACACTTTTGAATATAACTAGTTAATATCAAAAATATATAATTTCCTGCTTCGGTAACATTCACTGAAGAAGACATTTTGAGGTGTATGTGTAATCTACCAATCCGCATTGGACTCGCGTGGTGGACTAATGTTCATACACTGTCCCTGAGAGAAGGCCTGTGCCCTGCAGTGGGACGTATATAGGCTGATGATGATGATGATGATGAAGGTATTATCCAGTAAGATAATAAAAACTAAACTCACATTTCGATACTGAAACTCCTTGGGTACCTTCAACTTGACGCACAGCCTCTTTTTCTTGTCTTTCAGCTTACTCTTCTTCAGACTTAGCTTCTTTCGTTTCACCAGCGGCGATGTGCTGGCCAAAGTGCCAGCCGGCAAGGGTACCACAGTAGGCTCTGCCCCAGGGGTCAACGTGTACCAGCCCATACGTCTTGATAATTTGAGGTGGACTCCAAAGTCCATTAGTGACAATTCAAAAGGTTTCAGAGCTTCGTTGGGATTGTTCTCTAGATAGTTACGCATATCTGTTTTGGTGTGAAAACGGCGGTTGTCGGGACTAGAAGTAAAAAGGGTATATTACCACGGAATAAATAATAGTATTACGTACAGATGATTCACTTCCATACAACGTATAGTTGATAAGAACATACATACGAAATATATAGCCAAATTGAACCGTCGGCGAATCGCGAAATTTAAATATTACACTGAACCAGTGTATGTCATGCGAAAACCGCAAAGTTGGCCCAAAATGTATATGTTTTCCCTGCTGCGTCGCGTCGCCTAGGAACGTAGGTTTTTTTTGGATCTACAATGCAGTGAGCCAGCGTTTTGTTATCCATGTGGTGTTCAGCTTCAAATAACACCAACCAGTCTTAATATAAGATTAATCTCATAATAATTTAATTAACTTACCTCACTAAGACAACATCCCATTTCCCAGCTGAATTCCCAACGCTCCTGCGTACCATGTGTTTTGTCCAGCCTTCTGGCAATCTCTTGTCTTCCACCTTTAAAGACAAGCACAAAAAGATATTAGCCATACGGAACAGAGACGTGGTCGGTCACTCAAGGCCTCATAAAAGGCTGAAAGTCAACCAAAGAGGCGAGAGGAGAGAGCTATGCTCGGAGTTTCCCTGCGAGATCGAATCAGAAATGAAGAGATCCGCAGGAGAACCAAAGTAGCTGACATAGCCAAAAGAATTGCTGAACTATTGGCAATGGGCAGGGCACAATGTTTGCACCGATGACCGATGGGGCCAAAGAGTTCTCGAGTGGCGACCGCGTACCGGGCGCAGCGCGTGGGTTGGCCCATCACAAGGTGGACAGACAACCTAGTGAAGGCGGCGGGAACCCGCTGGATGACGACAGCGCCTGACCGGTCGTTGTAGCAATCCTTGGGGGAGGCCCATGTCAATCATCCATGATGACGATAATATGTAATTTCTAGTATCACGTTCAGGCACAGAAGTTCTACTATCCCCACGACCCACTTTCCTGTATATGATATAACAAACAACAATCAATTACCTGAACACTCCTCCTCGGCAAAACAGGCTTGTTATTGCTGTCGACCTTGACTTCGCTCTCCAGTTCGGACACCATGCCGACGGGTTGGCCGTTCACCCACTTGCAGCACCACTCCCCGGGTAGCAGGAAGCTCTCCGGCATCTCCGGGTTCACCTTAGCCTTCGCAAGCTCCTCCGTCTTCATCAACATTTGCTTCTTCATCTCAGCCACCTGTTTCTTTATCTCCTCCAACTCGCACTTTGCTTTCTCCACTTGTTTCTTTACTTTCTTCTCCTGTAACAATCTCAATTTTTTACTTTTCTTCACCTTAGATAATGGTTTCTTTGGCTTCTCCTCGTTTTCGCCTTCACTTACTACTTTTGGTGGGTCAATTACGTTTTCTTCTTTTATCTCTAGTTTGGGGGGATCTAAGTCTTTGTTATCGACTTGGTTCAAACCGTCTTCGAGTTTATTAATTACTTCCTTTATCCTTACAATTACTTGCTCGTGTTTGACGTCATCCGTCTGCTCGAATTTCTCAAGTTTAACCTCTTCATCTGCCACCTAGATTTTATAACAATATTATAAGATAATAATACAAATCAAGTGAACACAATGCAAAGGGCTGTTTCACCACTTAGTAAGTTCATACATATTTTGTATGAAAGATACGTCAAACGAACTGTCAAGTAAGCTATTAGCAACTCATTCAAAAGCGGTGAAACAGACCATATATATAATTTAATGGTAATGACTATTCCAAGATATGAATATGGTCATCAATTGACGAATGTATAGGAATTAGAATGCAATTGCGTTAGATGCCATATTTTTAGTTATCAATTTAGTGATACAGTTTGTATTGTAACATAATATATTAATTACTCTGAGGTTTGTATAAAATATAATATCTCCAATCAGGGTCCAATCTAATATGTTGACGGTTTTTGAAGAGGATGATCAGACCATCAAACTGAACAACTCGATTCTTTTTTCGTGGCTTCAACATTGGTCCCATAGAGAAAGTAGCTCAGATTGATGGTCTGATCATCCCATTATAAAAACTGCATATTAAGAGGGACCGGGCCGGGTCTTTATATTTAAACTGTTATTTTCAAGACCAATTCCCTTTCAGTTCAAATTTGACGTGTAATTCAACACCACAGAAAAACAAGCAAATGTCTTTTACAAACATACTTAAATTAAAGTATTGAACACGTAAAATTACTTACTGGACCGTCATCATGTTTCATGTCCATAGTCTCAGGAGCGCTGAGAGTTTCACTATCGTCAAGCTCAAGATTATCATCTACTTCCATTTTTATGTCATCCTTAATATCTTCTTCCTTGATGATTTTATTCTCATGTTTTACTTCTTCTTTGATTGGATCTTTAGCTGTAGTACCAATAATAGAAGCAACTGCATCTACAAAGGTTTATTATATGTTAGCATTATTACATGTTGTATTTCGGGAAATACAGACACAATAGAAATCTATTGTTTTCATCGCGCGAATCCGCGTTCTGGCAGCCGTGATGTTAGAGAAAGAAAAATAGTTGGATCTTGTTAATTGAAAACTATTCTGTATTTTTTTTCTCTTTTTATTTTTTCTTTAGGTTAAGGGTGGTATTGTATATAAGTAGGTATCTTTTTTGTTGCAAATAAATACAGCTATACTATTAAAAAAAAAAATTCTATCTGTAAATTAAAATGAACAAACACACGCACACATACTAAATCAGAAAAATAATTTCTTGGTGCACCCATACATCCTCTGTAGGATATAATATTCGTAATTCCATGTAACTATCTTCAGTGGTTTAATCTCTGCGTTTCTGTCAGTCAGTCATGGAACAGTTTTTTACGTACTTAGATAATATTAAGCAAAATATTTACCAGGAATTTCCTTCTTCACCTCAGTCTTAATATCTTTAAGTTCTATTTTAATCTTTTTCTTTACAACTTTAGGCTTTTTGTCTTTAACAACCTTCATAGTCTTCTCTTTAGGAGTTACATCAACTTTCTTCTTCTTTTGTCCAATATTGAAGATCTCTTTTATGTTTAATTTACGTTTCATTTCACGGCGTTCGCTTTTAGAACCTAGATAGTCGCGGGTGGGGTCAAAGAGGTGAGTGTGGTAGGTAGGGTGCCCAGTCTGCCCAGCACTGGGACCAGAGCCATAGATGGGGGATAAGGTGGATGTGGTGGAAGGAAAGGAAGTTGTATCAACGCTCAAACAGTCTTTTCTAGTTCTCGCTTCATCTTTCAGTTTGTATAGCCTTGATGTTGTGCACGTCCAACGGACGCCATCGTCGAACATTATCTCGTATTTTCCTGTAGACAAAAAAAATATAAATAAATAGATGTTCGAGAATTAAGCGAGGCGACTAAGCGTGAATAGGCGTGTTTATATGGGCGGAAAGTCCAGCCACCTATCACGCCATTCCACCCTGAAAAATCTTCAATATCCTAAAGATGAGCCTTGCTACAGCTAAATGGTTGAAATATAGTTTATAGTTGTAATACAATTTCTGACAACCGTGAAAAGGAGTATGGTCGTGAGATTATGAATATAGGGTCCTTTTAAAATTTTCTTTATTGGACGAACGTCGAAATTGCGAAATAGAGAAAGTTTTTCAGTTTGATGATGTGTCATCCCCTTAAAAAACATCATCATCATATTAAGTTGGTTGGACCCTGTATAAACTTAAATGCATTAGGTAATTAAATATTTAAGAGGCTGTTTCAAACCATCAAACGAAACCACTTTAACAATGAAACCAACTTTGAAATCGCGAAAAAAATCTGCTGTTCCATTGAAAATATCAATTGCTACTCGCCCAAAAAGTATGAAACAGCTAATTAGTTAAACACCCAGAAAAATTAATAATTTTAAGAACTTTACAACAGAATGCCATGCATACCATCTCCAAAATCCTGACTTATAGTCGCGGCAAATCGTCTGTTATCCCTCCAGCGAGCCAAGACTCTCTCTTCCACCTCAAAAGTCACCTTCCTCTTCTCTTCAGTCTTTGGTTCTCTTACTAGAACTGGATCACTGGCAGGGACCGGTTCAGTGGATTCTGCTTCAGTCGGTTCAGGGATTGGTGCCGAGGCTTCAGAGCCTCTCGGCCTTAATCGTGGACTGCTCACACTAATCCACTCGTCAAGTCTGGAATTCGATTTTTGAGAAACACTGAAGAAATTTGACATTTGTTAGATTGTCTGATTAGAATCTTAATTTGATTTTAATAAGCTAGTTTTAGGACATAGTAATACATCTTTTATTACAGAGCCCATTGGATTCAGTAACAATTAAAATCATTTGAATATTGTAAATTAAATTTTTAAACAACACGAAAGGCAAAATTGTGAATGCAGATATAGGAAACTATATTATGGGCCAAAGACTATATGAATAATGCCATGCCCTAATCACACACAATACGTCACAATAATTAGATTAGATCTAGTTTTACTCATAAGCATGTAATAAATTTTTTGTGTCACTGTAATAAAATACTGAATACAAAGCAATATAAGTATATATGTCACGCATACTTTCGCCTTAGAGGAAATCTGTTACATTGATCTAAGACTCGCAACTTTCCGCCACGCCGGCTGCCTAATGCGGATTGATGGATTTCACATTTGCATCAGAATTTACTCTTCCTTGTGATGTTTTCCTTCAATATTTGAGAGAGAAGGAAGTAACAGGCTCTAATTTAACACTTACTTTTTGGAAACATCGTCATAATGTACCAGGACCTCCATCTCCTCATAGTCTACTTCTACAATCTGTGCTGCATACCAGAAGTCCCTGTAATCTCTGGCTTCGACTTTAGAACCAACTGACAGGGCATTACTGTTTGCTGGAAAGTTAAAACATTATTTACACACCACCTGCTCGAAAATTACCAATTATATGTCATGTAAATCTAACCTAAAGGAAGTCATTATAGCCCCGGACAATATTGTACTGAATTTCATTACAACCCGCTGGTCAATAAAGTGATTTGAATTTGGAACCGCTTCCACAGATTATTTAACAGTGACTACGACCGCACATAAAATTCGTTATCATAGAGACCTGCACCAAAAAGATCTTAATTTGAAAATCTAACTGCCCACCACAAGTAAAACACAAAAAAAAATAAAAGGCGCGAGCCGCGGAATACGTTTCGTGTTTAGCCGTATTTAGATCCAAAATCCTTTTATAACCAGCCAAAATTGTCATACTTTAATGTTCGATAATGTGCATAATGTGGAATTTATGTGCGATTTGTAACACCACTGGCTTTTCAGTGAAGGAAAACATCATGAGGAAACCTGCATGCTTCAATTTCGAGGTATGTATTGTACCCACTGTCCACTACAAGTGGCGACGGGTTCACTCCCCGTCACACTGGACAGAATTTCGGTACTAGTGAACTACCCCCTTCGGGGAATATAGTCATGAGCATATGCTATCATTTAAAAAGACTACCACACTTCCATTTTATGTTTCCCCATTCGTATTCATATTCATAAAAACTGCATTTGTTTCATGACGAATTTTCACGCAAGGAAATTCAGATTTCCAACATATTTCACTGTGCATTTTGAAGGAAGTATCAGGTCATTATCACCCTATAATTCATATTTCTTACATTCTCATTGACTTATTCATGTGCCAGATGGCGAACACCAGTATTTATTTACATTACAGATTATATGGCTTTTACCACAATTATTATAATAGCATTGGATGTAACAAAATACCAAAACGTAACTAGCCTTTATCTCCTGAACTAACACACTCACTGGCAAGAGTTTTCCCATCGCACTTCTCTGCTATTGTAGCTTCCGATTGCGTCAGAATCATATCCATGACACTTGAAGCAACCGCCATTGTTTCATCTTTTTCAACATTTTCGACAACTGGCTTTTGTTCAGTATTCTCAACTTTAGCTTCATTCTCGACTTTAGCTTCTATCTCCTTGATGGAAGGTTCAGTTTCTTTAACATCTACAGTCTCAACAACAGGAGTACCAGATTTTTGGTCAGAAATCTCCTTTTCCTGATCTTCAATGAACTGTTTGATGGCTTCTACATTCTCCCCTTCTGACACTTTCCTACTGCTCAATTCTTTGGCAGTTTTATTTGTGTCTTCTGCTGTCTGCTCCTCCATATTTGAAGTTTCAGTATTGTCAGTTACTTTCCAAGAAAATATTGATGGCACGGCATCTGTAAAGTGATAAGGAAAGAAATATATTGGGATATTATGGGAAATTGATTTTTGAGTAGCATGCAGTAACTACTGGATTTGCTCTACTATCTACTACATTAACAATCACAACATGTATAGAAAAAATTTATAATAATAATAATAAAATGACAGATATGTATAAACAATAGTATTAATTTAAATATGCCTTAACAACGACCAAATAACATTGTTTCCTTTTAGTTTGTTTGCTAAAGACTGCACACAATAGCTTTAGCAGGTACTTTGGTACGAAAGAATCAGACCAAAAAATATTGCCATTGATCAAATTAGAACGGTCAAATCTCAGAATTCACTTATTTCTGGATCCTGCAGCACATGCAGTCTCTAATAAACAGAGCTTATTCACATGCTTAAATGTAACTTTTAACCCTATGTATGCCATGGATAAATAATCAATATCAGCAATTGATTAAAAAACACCTAGCTTTACATTGCAATAATAAGAATACAAGTTTATTAAAAAATACATAACATAAAAACCATTTATCAACATCTAATCTACAACAAATCGCTACCAAAAAATACCTGACTTAAGTACGTATTTTGAATCCTTGTATATTTTAAAATCTTTTTTACAGAAATGTCTCGAGCACACATATGTGGGCCCGTCTATGTTATTTCTGCGACTAGCTGTGATCCAAGCATCACGGAGTGTGGTGTCTTTCGGAAACTTATGGTATGTAACACCAATATCTTCTTTGCGTGTTGAACAAGAATTACAATTCTCTATACAACATTTTTTTACCGCCATCCTAATGTTAGATTAGAACATTTGTGTTAATAGAGTAGTGTGTTAATGTCATATTTATAATCAGGGCTGGATAAGAAAGATAATGTAGACTAAAGCTTGACCAGGTTTTAATTAAAAAGAACATGAGAAACATTGTTTGCTGACACTACGTCACCCTAAGATTTTGTATGAAAAATTTGTAGCTACTAAAGCAGCCTGTCATATTCATATTACATCATGAGTGCACATTAAAATGTGACAGCGATTGCTATGGCAGTCGACTGCTGTAGCAGCTCTGTCATATTGCATTCTCAATGCACTTTAGTATGTAACAGCATTTGTGTTTTTTTTTATAGTTTTGGGACTTTTATACACATGTGCATATCAGTCCCATCATACTCTTAACTTGATTACATCACCAATGAGAAAATAATTCGTGCATTTCCATTGATTCACTGATGAAGTCACAAAGGTAAACAACTTTTAGTTCATCTACATCAAATTTGTTCAAATTGCTATGGCAATTGCTATAAGTATTTATGTCACGGAAAGGTAGACAACTGCAGATGCTATGGTACACATGTCCGCGAATGTGTTAAAATAAACAATGCTTTAAGGTGGTTGCAGAGTTGTCAATTTCATACAAAAGTTTGACGCATAATATGCATAGATGGTATTAATGACAGTAATATTTTATATACATATATTACCTATGCTTTTAATTGTACCGTCTATGCATATTATATGTCATACTTTTGTATGAAATTGATAACTCTGCAACCACCTTAAGCAACTAAAAATAGAGTAAAATAGAGTTATCCCGGCTACTATTTCTCGTGGTAGTAGTCATTACATAAAAATAACATGAGAGGCCATAAGGCGGTCCGAAAAAACTCTCGACACCAGGGCTTGGCCACAAGATAAGAAGAACTTGATCTCAAGGATTGTTTTCAGGGTTGCCAGATGTACGACTTGGGGTCTCTCATATGAGATGCGAGGATGCTGTCTTCGTACAAATATGTACGAGGTGTTGACTTTTATGACATGATTTTCCATTGCAGCCGACGTTTTGTAGTATAAATGAATATATTAACCATGAAAGAAACGATCACTGCTTATATTTGTTCCTTGTATTAGCTGCTATTATATTTTTTTCTGTTTAAAACAATTTCTTTGCTTAATCATTTTGTTGCTAGATGAAACGTCTAAAATTAAATTGTGTCAAATGCCTCATTCAAGCCTAATTCTTAGTTTTTTCTCACTTTTGATTAATGTATGTTGTTTAATTGGCAAAATACAAGATTTTTCTTGTTTTTTTACTAGGAAAAATGTTCTTCGTCTGGCAACCTTGATTGTTTGACGTAAGCCACCACAAAATAGTGGAGCTTCGTGGCAGGCCAGACAGCAGACAACCGACACGCGACCACCCAGTAACAGATTTGCAATGGGACTCTCCTTAGTCCTCAGTTCATATCAGAGTTAGTCCATGTTGTATGTTTAATTAGTATATACATAATAAACTCACGCCTTTTTCCCAGAGGGGTAGGCAGAAACTATAGATCTCCACTTTGGGCGGTTCTGACACACCTCTCTTGCTTCCTCTAAGTCCATACATCTTGTCATACATTCCCTTCGATTTCGGCTACTTTTAACCCGGCATTTTTTAATGACGTTTAATTAGTATTACATTACTATTGTTCAGATTGTAATAATGTTATGTTATTGATGGTTTCTTTTGTTGATCACATAAAAATCACGCAACCAGCCCTGATCGATTTAAAGGTTAGATTTATTTTGTAAGAACATATTTTATTCTTTAAATTCAGTTTTTTACAAAGACAAATTAAGTTGCTGATTAATCTCGTTACACGAAAGTAAGTGTAAATTGTAAATATCAGCTAAATTATAGTGTTTGCAATCAATCAATACCAACCTGAAAGAGATTGATCTGCTGTTTCCTATTCAATTTTCTTGTATAGTTTAGCACTCATTTTGTTTTTCATCCGTGGAACTCAGGTAGGTACTAAATCCACAAGAAAACATGCAAATATGTCTGCAGTTTACACTTGAAGCAAAATTTTTAGTTGCATCATATTGCGCGATTTGTAAAATAGTGCGACATTTTTTTGTTTACCAACTTGCTCGAATTTTTTGGCTGGCAACACCGAATTACAGTTTTTTGTTCTTTTTTCCGGTTTTTATTAAGTTTATTGTTGAAAAAATTTTGTTATTTAGATTTTGTTTATATTATCTTTACCAAAGATATGGTAGTTAAAGGAAATTTTGTTATTGAAATTATTCATCTTATTTATGTGTGTGAAAATATTTAACAACGAACTGACGAACGAAGCAATACGTAACAAAAATCGATAAAATTGGATGACGTACAACACCAAAAGTTTGACATTTGATATTTATTTTGACGTCTGCACGATTCGTGTTAAATATTTTCTATTGTGTACAAATGAAGAGAAAGCGATAAAATTAACATTAAATGTATAAGAAGTGATGTTTCTAATTTGAAAAAACAATGGATTTAGCTAAATCGTTGTTCACTTCACGCGACCACGACGGCTATGTGGGACGTGAAGATCACGAACGTAAAATCAGTGCAGCGTTAGCAGACGATGACCCAGAAGACATTATCGATGCTATTCGAGGCCTGAATATTGCTGATGAGCTCCTCCCAGCACCCGGTGGACCGTTTTCAGCGCTGACGCCGAGTATGGTGCCTCAGGATATAATGGCACAATTAGCTCAACCGGAAAGCGAAGGTCACAGTGGCGGCCTTCCCGATTACAGATTCGACGAATTCGGCTTTTGCATCGAAGAAGATGAACCCGAACAAACGTCGAACTCGCCATCAACAAGTGCGTTTGTCGAAGATGACCAGCACCGTCTCCAGTGGGAGTTTTACAGCAAAGAAATAAACTTTTCAGAAAGTGAAGGCAAGCTTGAAAAGACGGATTTGTTGCAAAGAATGGTGAAAGATGGCGTGCCGCATACATTACGACCGCAAGTCTGGATGCACCTGTGCGGTGCTATCAAAAAACGGGCTTCAACCGAAATTACATATCATGAAATTGTGAGAGCTTCCAGTGACGATGGATTAGTTACGAGTAAGCAAATAGAGAAGGATTTGGTGCAGATATTGCCGAACAATGTCTGTTTTTCACATCCTACAAGCACAGGTGTGCCACGGTTACGGCGTATACTTAGATCCTTGGCATGGCTCTACCCTGACATAGGTTATTGTCAAGGCACTGGAATGATTGCAGCTTCGCTTCTGCTTTTGATGGAAGAGGAAGAAGCATTTTGGATAATGTGTACCACAGTGGAAGATTTATTGCCGGCATCTTATTACTCTTCAACATTGATTGGCATACAAGCTGATCAGAAAGTATTAAGGAGCCTCATATCAACATACCTTCCGGGTATCGATCAGGTTCTCAATGCCCACGACATAGAGCTCTCTCTCATTACAATGCACTGGTTTTTAACACTCTATGCCAATGTTGTCAACATGAAGATTTTACTGAGGGTTTGGGATCTCTTCTTTTTAGATGGCTCTCTAGTACTTTTTAAAGTAACTTTGGCTATGTTGAAAATAAAAGAAAATAGGTTTACCGAAATATCAAACTCCGCACAGATCTTCAATGCATTATCAGATATACCCGGAGAAATTGATGATGTTGACCTTCTTATTAAAACCATAGATGAAGTATGTGGTGACACTTTGAGTCCTACTTTAATAGAGACTCACAGAAGAAGGCATCTGGCATACCTGATGGCAGATCATGGCGCTCTAGTAGGAAACCCTGGTGCAGTGCCTAACCTTCCCAAGCAACAGCTGCAAAGGCGCCAAATAAAGAGGAGTAAGTCTGTTATTCAGACAATACTTTTTGGGGAAGACAGTAATAATGAAGACGCTATTTCAAAAAATGTTAAACAAACTGAAATACTTGTTGATCTTAGAGAAGCAATATTGCAAGTTGCCCGCCACTTCCTTGCCCTTGAAGCACAGATGGCAGCAGAGGTGCAATTAACAGCTGATTACACAATGCAGAGCCATGCGGCAGACAGAGACAGATATGTTAATGTATCTAGGAGTAAGAGAAGACGAGCTAAAGCTCTATTGGACTTTGAAAGGAGAGATGGTGATGAACTGGGATTCAGAAAGAATGATGTAATAGAAGTGATAAGTTCCAGAGATGAACACTGTTGGATTGGTGAACTAAATGGCCTAAGAGGCTGGTTCCCAGCTAGATTTGTTAAGTTATTAGATGAAAAAGGAGTCAAATACAGCAGAGCAGGAGATGATTCAGTCACAGAGAAAGCAGCTCACTTAGTAAGAGGAGTTTTAGCTCCTGCTTTTAAAAGAGTTTTACTACATGGTATCAAGAGACCCAGCTTTTTAGATGGACCTTGCCACCCCTGGCTATTCATTGAGGAGGCTTCATCAAGAGAGGTGGAGAAAGACTTCAATTCAGTTTATAGTCGACTGGTTTTATGCAAGACATATCGTTTAGATGAAGATGGGAAAGTATTAACACCAGAGGAATTATTATACAGATGTGTGCAGGCCATCAATTTGTCACATGATAATGCACATGCTCAAATGGATGTCAAATTACGGACTCTGATTTGTATGGGACTGAATGAGGAAGCATTGCATTTATGGCTAGAAGTGCTCTGTTCATGTGTAGATGTCGTTCAGAAATGGTATCATCCATGGTCTTTCATAAACTCACCAGGCTGGGTCCAAATAAAATGTGAACTGAGAATATTGTCTCAATTCGGGTTTAATTTAAATCCAGAATGGGAACTGCCGTTGAAGAAAGACACCCAAAATCAACCTCTAAAGGAAGGAGTTAGAGATATGCTTGTAAAACATCACTTATTTTCTTGGGATTTGTAATCAATTTAATCACCATTTTTCCCTGAATTTATTGAAGTACTTAAAATGCTATCAAATTAGTGCAATACTGTAAATATTTTTATATTTGTGTATACTACTGCACAGCATAATACTAAGTTGTTAGTTGCTTTATTTTATTGCTTAATTAAAATAAATTTTATTAAGTACACTTTACGTAATTATAAATTATAAACTATCACTACACATCTATAATGGTGTTTTATTCAAAAGCTACAACATTTTTTATTTTTCTTTCTAATATTTCACATAGGTATTTGTGAAACTTTACAATATGGTATTATTTTTTGGTATGAAGGAAAGTTTCAATTAAGCATTGAGAGGATGGTGATAAGCTCTGCCTACTCCAATAAAATATGGCGTTAGCATGAGTATAAAGGCTCTCCCACACAGATGCGTTATTATCGGTCGATAATAACGCCTTTATAGTTGTGACAATTGACACTATTCTCAGATCAGGAGGGCTATTATTAGTTTCACTAATCCAAATTTGTATACGAAAATTGCATAAACTTGTATCTTGTACGGCTATGCCAGCTTCCTGCTTTTAAGTGTACCGCATTATATTACTCTTTGATCAGTATTATATTATTAATCGTTTAAAATGAGGATGACGAAATTTAAAACTTTAAAAATAATCACCCGATATGCCCCAGAGCCAAATAGTAGCTTATCTATGCCCAGAGCCCTAGGCTGTTTTTAATTAATTTCACGTTCTACGGTAACAATACCTTTCCCCGCTTCCTACGTTCTACGAATACATTGACCGAGAATTAAGCTTAAGGGCCCTCTACACTTGCCCTGCGGATCGAGCGCGATAATCGCGACGGGGCGCGAACGCCACGTTTTTAGACGTTTCGCATATTCTTCGCAGGCTCGCGCTTTGTTCCCCGACTTTTGTCGGTTTTTGCGTCCCAGTCCCGCGAAATGCGGACGTGACGCGACGTTTATACATACCTATCCACACTCGCTCTCCGCTCAGTGTTGAGTTGTTGACTAAGGCCGAGATTTAGAGACGATTTTTAAGTCATAGTCCGGTATGTCAAAATCCATACATTTTCCCCCGGCTTAGCTTGAGCTAAGACTAAAAATTGTCTCTGAATCTTAGCCTAGACATCATGTAAGCCAGCCGTGTGTTTTAATTTGAGTTTTTATACATACTATTCTTCTTATCGTGTGGGCAACAAGCCCTGGTGTCAGAGTTTTTTCAGACCGCCTTACGGCCTCTGATGTTCTTTTTAAGTAACGACTATTACCACGAGAGATAGTAGTCGGGACCAACAGCTCAACGTCCGAAGCACGGAATATGTACATAATGATAGGAGGTACACTAATGCACACAACGTGAGGGATGCAGCAGCAGCTACTTCGACGTCCATATAGTTAAAGGTTGCGAACTTTACTGTGAAACTACCGTGAACCATTGCGAATGTGGAGTCACAGTAAAGTCGCGGCAAGTTCGCGTCGCCGCGAACCTTGGGCTAAGTGTAGAGGGCCCTTTATGCATTACGCTATAAATACTACCGGATAACGGAAATCAGCATTGGTGACCTTGAGATAAAAACCGGTAAAAATATTAAAATCGGTAAAAGTAGCGTACAAAAATAGGGCAACACTCAAAATGAAACGTCAAATTTGACAGTTCGTTTTCGAGTTTGAAGTATTCCTTCAACTTTTTCTCTTCTATTCGCGAAGTCAAAAGTGCTTGTTCTCTTCGAGCTAAGGCCTTTCGGCGACTTGCACAAATATTAATTAAAATGGCATCCAAGGCTGAATTAGCTTGTGTTTACTCCGCTCTCATCCTGGTCGATGACGATGTCGCCGTAACTGTAAGTAATTATCCGTAATTACAATGTTTATAATTTGAGGTTATGACTATGTATGTCTTCATCTTTATCCACATTCATCGCCATAAATATCAACAACGTGGCACTTTAACGCATGTTTCCAGCTCCCATGATAACAAATTTCAACGTTTCTGTTAATATTTCTGTCGGAAACTTGATATTGTAGTGGTGCGTAGATAACCTCTAATGTTGTTGTAGGGTGAGAAAATCTCGACCATCCTGAAGGCAGCCGGCGTTGATGTCGACCCATACTGGCCCGGTTTGTTCGCCAAGGCCTTGGAGGGCGTCAACGTGCGGGATCTGATCACCAACATCGGATCGGGCGTGGGTGCCGCGCCGGCCGCCGGCGGAGCGCCCGCCGCCGCCGCAGCCGCGCCCGCCGCTGAGGCTGCCAAGGAAGAGAAGAAGGAGGAAGAACCCGAAGAGTCTGATGATGACATGGGCTTCGGTAAGTTACCAAATACACTTAAGTACTTAAACCTTGTGGTATTCATAAAAAGTGCTGTAGTGAAGGAACGGTCGAATATCTCCTTTTATATGAAAAAACCAAGTGCAGTTCTAAGGTGACACTGACTGTGACCCTACCTAATTTTGAGGCAATGCAGTGTTACAATACTTAATGAAATCGCAGATAAATTTATGTCATTAAACTTGGCATAATCATAACTTGATGATACACATGTGCCATGAATAACTTGCTGTAGACGTGCAGCAAGCTATCCATGAAAACTAAAGTAGTTTAGAAGGTACCTAAAATACCACATGACAAACTTAAAATAATACCACTAACAGTATAATGTTAATTATTCTTGCGAGAGCCTGGCCTAGGCTGATATACATTGATTGATCTATAAAGTATTAGTTACTAGTTCTGTTTACTAAGATGTCAATGTAGAGGTCAAAGTAAAGCTGGTGCGTGCCACACATTTACGCAATGCCTTTCTACGTCGGGAGAGGCTAGAATGGTGTACCTTTTTATTTATAGTACTAGTGTTTAGTTGTGTATTCGTTTGGATGTGTTAGGTTTTCATTTTATTGTGTAGTCTCAAGGTTAAGGCACGATGGGGCTGGCATAACCTCTGGGTTAAAAGCCCCTAAAAAAATATATATATATATAGAATAAAAAAATTAAAAAAATGCCTTTCTCTGCACGCATAATGAAAAGTTTATCTCTATAAAGCATGGACGCAGTGACAGGAAAAACACATTTGTGTGTCTCTGAACGAGCTAGCTTTAGTTAACCAACCTGTAGGCTTACCATGAGTTTTCACTGTTCTTTACTACTGTAGTAACTTCACCAATTTCGTATGGCAGAAATTAGTTCTCAACGTAACCACTAGGAGCGCTGTATGAAATTCAATACAAAATTGGAGTCGCAACTACGGTAGTAAAGTACAGTAAAAACTAATGGTAGGCATACTGTACATCAGACTCTGTCTTCTGTTTCTCGCGAAAGTGTACAGTCATCAGTATATGTGAAGAGTTTCATAGAAACCCAACAACTAAAAATCATCATTCAGCCTAGTAACATTTCTCGACATGCGCGCGACACTGCATTGAATAAAAAAGACCTTGTCACGCTTGTGGCGAGAGTCGCGAGAAAAAAACAATCGCATGCAAGTAAAGAAATCATGCTAGACAGGCAGGTTCCGAAAAGTTACGATTAAAATTGCCCCAGAAAGAGGGCAATGATTGTTATTACTTCCATTAATTACAGCACTAGTATGATTTAGCAATGGTTTATACAGAAGAAACGTGTGGCGGTGGCGGATAACTAAGTAACACAGCATAAACCTTATAGTACGTAGCATAGCATCGTTTTTGTCGTAAATTCGCCTGGAGACGCGGGCGTTATTCTCCAAACGACGCTATGCTACGTACTACGTACGTTATAAGGTTTATAATTATGTTGCCTTAACTATCCGCCACCGCCATACATCTATTCTGTAAAAACCGCGCCTTAGATAAAATATTCAATGATGTTGATTGCAAATGTATTAGCTTCAGAATCTAAATGATCAGATAACTATTCACTAAGAGTTTACTAATAGAGAAACCAACTGCTTAGTCCTTATAAGACTAATTAACATTTTGTTTTATTTGTTTCAGGTCTCTTCGACTAAAAAGCTTTACTTAGAGCTGTATTCCACTAAGCTTTATGAAGCTTGTTTAGTTGTAAGAAAAATAACTTTATAATAAAAGTTAAGAAAACAGAAAAATGATTTTTTTTAAACTTCTCTACATATTATGGTGATGAATCTAAGCAATATTCCAGAAGTGTTATTTTTGGACCGTGAGATTCAAAATCATGTATAATCTCCTAAGAGGAAGGATCTCTCTTTAAGACTAGAGTGAGCCATACCAATTGTAAAGTGTCCACTTTTTTTGACGTTTAGGTTTGAGTGTGTGGTGTCAAGTAGTATGGACAAAAGCAGGACAAAAGGCACCGAGTGACATATGGCCTTATGTTTACGGTCACTTTTCACACACACTAGCTCAAAAAAAAGTTAACAGCCGCATAAACAAATATCTATAGTTCCATCTCCTTCTACTATTAAAGGTATGTCATAAGACAAAAGAGACCAACTACAATCGTAAATTTATACGGACTCTATGGAGATCCTTCCTCTTAGATAATCTCCAAAAAAAAATTAACATTTTCTACTGCTAATTTGAACTTGTAAGCTTCAAAAATCACACTCCTGGCTGTTTGCTGTGATTCACACATTAGGGCTAACATCCTAAAACACTAATTTCTCTAATCTATCCCATTTCCGTGATGAGGAAATATTATATCTTGATATCCATCAGGATTTTAAGTGTTCTTTGATCTTGATTATCAATTAATCAAAACAGCCGACCGCTGGGCATAAACCGCTGTTTTGTTATAGCCATACCTAGCTTATTGACTGCAATACCCTAATACAAAATCAGTAACTGCAGCTTTTTTGTGGGGTATGGTAGGTATTTTCCAGTTAAGAATAGAAATGAAACCCATTTATAGCCCGAGAAAGGGAGAAAAAAGATGAGACTTCACGCGTAGCATGCTAGTGCTGAGTATCGCTACTCACCTGCACCTGTGTAATTTCTCTTAACGCTCAACACGCTAAGAAAATGACCTCTTCTCACATGTTCTAAAGAGCGTACGTCGCCCTAGCCCCGACATAGTACTATGGAAAAAGCCGGGTCGCGTACAAGTAGTGAAATTCTATACTACAGGTGTGGTGGTGGTGTCAAGGGGAATGAACGCACTTGATCAGTGCCATTAGCAAATAACTTGAGAAGAAACCTAGATACTTAGTTTAGGTACTTATTTTACTAAACTAAAAAAACTACAATAGCAGCATTTTTCGATAAAATACTAAAGAGAGTACCTACCTAGAATATTTCTTTACAAATTACAGCAGCAGATTTAGAAATGACTATGGCTGGAGTTAAAATAGAGGTACCAGGCGACCCGGGTGATGTAATAGTTACCAAGCTGGACTGCCAAACTAGACCCTCTAGCATGATTTCACTACTTGCGCGCGACTCGGCCTTTTGTCATACTACAAGTCGTGGCAAGCGCGGCTTTCGCTCCGAAAAGCGGGGGAACAGGTTATTTTCTATGCAGTGAATGCGCGTCGCGCGCGTTTAAAGAAATCATACTAGACGTGCAGGTCCAGGTTTGAATCCCAGTTTGAACATGGATGTGTCATTGTATGGTTTCCATAATAAAAAGCCTAGGTAGGTTATGTTTGGGATCATAACAATGTATGTATCTCTATCACATAAACAGAAAGAAGACTTAAAAAAATTGCCACAATAAATTAATTCTTTATTAAAACTAAAACAAACAACTAAGTATATAACTAAGGTAATATATTTTTATTGTATGTATATATAAGTAATATATTTTTATCCCCACATGGCGCGCTGTACTCCAGATAGTTTGTTGTAGTCCGCCAGATGCCTCCACACAATACGACTCATACGCCACTCTTTGACAATACCTCGGGGCCTGCAAATTATACACTATATTAATAAGATCCTAACAGAAACTCACGAGCAATCCTTTTCGGGGTGGTTAGAAACTTTGCGGCCCAATACCTTTTCTTTTGCCTGCACATAATGTATGAAAATTTAAGGGATTTTGATTGTGAGTATTTTTTCCGCTTGTGAGCAAGTAAAATATATAATAGTTTGCACGTCTAAAGTCCGGCCGCTGAAAGATTGCGTTTGACAGTTACCATAAAATTGTAAAAAACTGAATGATTGACTTTAATACTCGATATGAATTCGAGTATTAGACGTGCAAACTATTCTGTAAACTGGATCACAGACAAAGATCTAAATTTCCATTATGAAAAGTAACTTAAAATGTTTTTGAATTAGGTGTTACTTGTGTGATGGTACATTGCAGTGACTAAATGGGTTCATTCATCTTACTATTAATATACTGGTTGATTTTTTTTACTGTTCCAAATCTTTCAGGGGTGGTTCAGACCATCAAACTGAACAATGTTTAATATGGAAGCAAACCTGAATATGTAAACAAAAATTGGCTGTCTCATAAAGTTGAGTCTAGCAGGCATTGCAGTTTAGTATGGAACAGCAAATTTTTTTTTGGTGATTTCTTGTTTGGTCCCATAATAAAAGTTGTTCAGTTTGATGGTCTGAACCACCCCTGAATATTTCGGAATGTTAAAAAAAATCTTCCATGTTATAGCTTTTTTTATTATGTATTCATATGAGATGCAATGAATAAATAATAATAAGATGGTAGAGGTAGAGGTTTAGAGGCAGGAGTTGCGATATGAACTTGTTACCTAGACGTAACTTGGAAAATATAGCTCAGGGCTGCAATTGCGGTCAATATTTTAGAACCATAACTTTTTACTCATTTGGTATTGCGCTAATCACGGTACTGCTCTTGAAAGCCATTAGAGCTATTTCGACAGATCACTAAGACGTCAAAGGCTGTCAGTTACATAGAGTTAAGCGCTATGCGGAATTCAGCACAGTTGAAGAGTAAATGGATTGCAATGTGATTAGAACTGAAATTAGATAAGAATAGAACTTCCATGTTTTAACTTAGCGCAATCGGGCTCCTGATTGGCTGAATAAAGTCCGGCCGCTGAAAGATTGCGTTTGACAGTTACCATAAAAATGTAAAAAAACTGAATGAAAATATTGTTTACCTGTGCTCACTCTAGTACACAGGGCACTAGCTGCCCTTTTAAGTTCAAAAAGCTACTAAATAATAATCGGCATTTATAGTTTTCATTCGGTTTTTTACAATTTTATGGTAACTGTCAAACGCAATCTTTCAGCAGCCGGACTTTAGTGACATGCTTTAACCCTTGCACTAGCTTAATTCCAGACACAATATAATTTTAATTTGATTATGCAAGTACCTTGAAGTAACAACACATCTGTTGTTGATCCTCATAGGAATAGCATTCATCTCAAACTTGTTGATCTCTTTGTCGGCCAGCTCCCTTATTTCAACAGGCAAAACGTCGTTTTTCCTCAACGCATTGACTCTGGTCCTCTCGAGGAAGTTCTCGGCGCTCATGCGACGTCGCTTCACGTCTCGAATCATCATCCAATTTGCCCATTTATTCCGTACTTGTTGATACTGGAAATTTAAAAGACGATGAAGAATTTATTTAAACCTGAACTTTAGGCGTAATTAAATAATTCGATTAAAACGTAACTTACTCCAAAGCCAGCAACTGACTGTGATTTCCACACGAATTTACTGAGGGAAGATATATTTAAATTCATTTTCTTGTTTTTACTTTTACATAACCTAAAATAATTTTTTTTTTTAAATGAAAAAGCAAAGGCAATGGGAACTAGCCCTTACGGCCGTTGTCTTTAGTATCTCTTGAAAAGCGAGGATGGTTCCTTCCAGCACTTTGACCAATAATTATAAGGACTAGCCTTGCGGTAGCATTTCCCCTCTGCCACGGTATAAGCACAATTGATCTTGTGCATTTACATTCAATTTTACACCTTATCACTAGCAGAGACAGCCTATAATTGCGAAATAATAATTTCGAACTTAGAACGTTTGGGGTTCACACGAGACTACTTTTCATGATTTTTAACATTCAAAATTAGAATCTAAAGTTATTTGGAATAAAATCCAAAGTTGCGGATTTCATGTTACCTCGCCCCCCGCAAAAAGTGGCAGAAATGTTTGTTAGTAGAATTACACGCGTAACCAGTCCACATATAAATAGTCAAAGTTCCAGCATGTCTAGTCAGTGGCATAGCGTCGGGAGCGTGGGTGTTTGCGGCCCGGGGCACAGACTGATTTTGCCACCCCCTTATCTTACCTAAAAAAAATTACGTTGCGAGCGAAGTGGAAAAAAAGTGAAAAAAGGAGGGAAGTGCGGAAACCCCCCCCCCCCTTTTTTTTTAAATTATTTGAATTTAATAAAAAATTACAGAAACGGCTGTATGTGCTCGATCCCTTTGCTTGTCTGTATGGAAAAAAAACAATGTCAAAGTCATTTGAGTTTTGAAAAAAGGCGGTCGCCGTTCGTAAAACTTGTGATTTTGTTTATTTTTAACAGTTTTAATGGGAAGATAGAGACTTCGGTGTTAATAATGAGTAGTAAAAGAGCTTCGCCTCGTCAAGCTAGTGGTGCCTCGGCGAGCCAGAGCAAGAAGCTAAAAACTGAAGACGCTAATAACTACTTACACAAGACATTACAGGAAAGTGGATTGACTTTAAAATTTCCCCCAGACAAGTGCGTAGTTAATCAAGAAAACATCCATGTTATACGGAATATAAAGAAGAATTTGCAAAAACACTTCGACTATCCACGCAACGTATCACAATTCTTTACCGATTTTGAAAAGGAATGCCGTAACCTTGATGTATTAAAACATTATTTGTTTCCCAACATCGTCAGGATAACTGATGATAGCCCAGACGATCAGCATCCTATCAGTGATAGTGTAATAAAAATGCTACTAAGTATTCCAATACTTCAAAACAAATTGATAGATTACATATTTGAAAAGGCTATTGACTTGGCAGCGGAATCCAAGTGTGGACCTTGGATACAAATGATTTTAAAATGCTTATCTTCGCTAGACAGCATAGTTGATACAGACAAAATGTCCACTCACCTTGTTAATTTACTAGACATCACCACGGAGAAAATGGTGCGACTGGAAATCATTACTGCCATACCCGATATAGTAGGGGATCAGGAACACAATAACATTGCTACTGAAATGAGTCGGATCTTGACTGAGGACCACGATCTAATCCCAGCAATATTAGACTGTTTGTCTTACCTTTGCCTCTCAGATGAACAGTATGAACAACTCCAAAAGAAAACTCTGGTCATTCTAACGAGTTTATCGAAATGCAGTCACTTTGCTAACTTTATCAAGTTCCTCCTCATGCCAGGTAGAATGAGTGATAATGCTTATTTGGAAGCTGTACAGGGTTTGAGGAATTCCCTCAGCTGGCCGACATCAATAGCGACTCCTCAAGATATTGCCACAAGTCAGGTCCTGACTGCCACAGCCATCCGAAACACTATGGTCTCTTCTAAAGTAACGGCAAATGCATGGTTAAAAGTCATATCTTCTTGCAAAGTAAACTCTGAACACAAACCAATCGATTTCATAATACTGCTCATATTGTACTCAACATCTGAAGATAAACAGAGACAAGTCGAGAATATTATTAGAAAACAAATAAAACTAAACATTTTAAAAGAAGAATTGTTAGATGAAGCGTTTGAAAAATATAAACCAATTTTAAAGGATTATTTGAAAAACCTAGTGGATCTTACCAATACACTTTTGAAGACAAAGGACCCGCTGGTGGAATCATTTGCCTCCCATATTTACACATTAATGTTTTCACAGCTTGTTGATTGCTGTCAACAAATTGTCGCAGAGCTACTTCAACTAGGTTTAGACTGCAAACAATGTGTCATGAATATTTTGATCATACTGAATAATGTTGCATCCAAAGATATGTCACTACTAAAGCCTCAAAGTCTTCAAATGTTGACATTGCTAGATAGAATGGACGGTATGTCTGTGGCAGAAATAAGCGCAGTCATGAATTTGGTGTGTGGCCTGGCGTACAGCTACGAAAATTCAGTAATAAGGGATGACATTCATATGATTATAAGGAAGGAATTAAGTAGTTCCACTCCCACAATCAAAATTCAAGGAATACTGGCCGGAATTCATGCTGTGAAGTACCTCATGGCCACAACAACTGATGAGGATCAATCTATTGAAATGCCAGATGATGTCAGTTATAGCTCCGTGACACATCTATCTGAAGGAGACCTCCGTGAAGCTGCACAAATAATTGAGTTGATAAGTCGAAGTACTAGACAATTTCCTGACATGATTGCATTTTTCTATGATGAACTGTCTAAAGTTATCTCCTCAGCTTCTCACATCAACAGACATTTCATTGCATGGTTGACTGACGCAGTTACTAATGATTTACAACAAAACTTTATAGTGGACTGCATAGAAACAGAGAGAATTGGTGAATTGAAACTATGCATGCAATATTGTCTGAATGCTGAAATTGAAATGGATGAAGTAATAGCTATAAATGTGGCAGGATTAACTTTAAAATCAAAAGAAGAAGTTGTGGTGGGTATCTTATCACCCCTCTTCCAGCTTGTACAAACATTGCATTCTAAACAACATGACAATAATTTGTCAAGCATAGATGCTTTACTGGGATGCCCAGTTGTCATGCCAAAGGTTGACATTGACCTAATAGACGATATGGATCATACTTCCATCACCAACATCTTAGATTGTTTGATACATTGTATGAACTGGTTCAGGGAGCTACTCAATGCTTTTGCTACTCAAGATGATGAGGCTCTGAAGACAAAAATATTACAGAGAGTCCTTCAAATTGAAGAATTAGAATCACTAATTGGGAAGATTTTGCTGACAACAAAAATATCATATAAACCACCTGTTTGCACATTTAATATAAACAAGTATGCAGGTGATCGAACCGAAAGAAAAACCTTAAAAGCTTCAAATTCAAAGCAGAAAACGCAGAAAAAACCACAAGACGAAACAGTGTTACCTGAAACTGCAAAGTCCCAAGCAACACAAAACATGAATTCTGTTAAAAACAAACTTGACGTCATACATAACTTGCCTTTCAGGCCTTTGAGCTTGAAATTGCTCCATCTCTTTAAAACTGATCTAACTGCAGATAACAATGAATCTGAAAGTGATCTGACTATAAAAACATTCAAATTCCTTTTGAAATGTGTAAACGGCAACTTAGAAAAAGTTCTTATCTCAAAAATAAAGAGAAATACATTTCTCACCAAACCAGAAGACAGTGTTGCGTATGATCCTAAGAAAGCTAAAGAATGTGCAAAGTCTATAAGTGAGATACTTCCAAATATAATGGACCATTTAAAATTTGTAACCACCTACTTGGATAACCATACTACTGGAAATGATACCCAAAACGAAAGTGGGTTTATTTACACTACAGAAATGATGGATTACATTTTGTGTCTTGAGTATATTTACAACTTTCTCACAATATATTACAAATGGATTGGATTCAAGAATCATAACAATGCCTTATTAAAAAGTTCTCTGAGAACAATAGCAAGTGCAGATGATGCTAATGTTGTATCTTTAAAAGATTTACTGCTAAATGTTGCAAAATATTTACAAAAACACGAAAATTACTGCTTTCAGTTATCAACAGCTACAGCATTGATTGAATTTTTAAAAGCAATACAAGAATTCTCTGAAAATACTACTGTTCTTAAAATACTGCGAGATATGGCTCAAAACTTTTTATCCCAACAATGGAAATGTCCTGATGGAATACCAGAGAAAGGATTAGTCTTTAATCAAAGTATTGATAGTCTAGCTGGGATTTACTTTATAAATAATGAGATTATATCACTGAAAAACTTGACACTACAACTAACAAATGATATCAAAGTTTTAAAAGGCAAAAATGACACACTGCCTTCCTTTAAATGCATTAATAAAGGAAACTTTCCCATTCTGTACAGAAATCTCGGAACAGCACTTCATGAAGCCACTAAAACTCGTTTGAATAAAGGATTAACAAATTCTGAACATATAGGACTGTGGAAAGATGTGGCTACTATATTAAAATACATGGCAGATATTGCCAAAACTCTCGAAACTCGTAATAATTTGTCAGCCTTTTTTAAGAAATCCCTTCCGGTCTTAAAACTGTTTTTGTCTCAAGGTATTCCCATTCTAGACATACAATTTAAAAGTGAAACACAAGAAGTGTTAGAGATCCTCAAAACACTGCAGCAGTCAACAAGATTTCTGCAATCATTATGCTGTCATTCCAGGCTGAAGAAAGATACAGCACTGATTAGCAAAGTGCCGTTCATGAGGCAGTTGCTGGAAACCCTAATTTACAAAGTGAAAGCAGTGCTAGCTGCTAATAAGTGCTCTGAAGCCTTCTGGATGGGAAACCTTAAAAATAAGAATATTCATGGTGAAGTGATATCCACTCAGCAGAGTGTAGAAAGTGAGGAGTCAGTGGAAGATTGTGATGAACAACTGCCAGATGATGATGAAAGTGATGAATCTGATAATGAAATGCTCAATCCAGATTCTAGGAGTGTTAGCGATATCGTTTAATTTTATTTGAATTAATAAACATCACTCAACATAAATTGTTATTTAATTTTTATCATCCTTTTGACAGACGAGCTGGTCAGTGGTACCACTGTATCAGTTGGTTCATTCCGACGAAGGGCGTTTTTTACAGTGGCGAAATATTTGTCATCTTGCACTTATCAATATTTAGTAGTTTCGTCTATATTGTGTCAATGTTTTCATCACATATTATCATATATATCATAATCATATATTTTCGCCCGCGCGACTCCGTGCGAACTTTTTAGGGTCAGCGCACATCTTGCGGGAAAATGCTGCTGGAACTAAAGTACTGGAACATTTTCCCGCTAGATGTGCGTCGAGTCGCTGACCTCTAATTTAGGTGATTCTAAAACCAGCCTCTTGACTGCAAGGACTTTGCAAATGAGGTGCGAGTGATAATGTAGTCTATAATCCATTTCACATAGGAGCGTGAAACCAGCCATTTTCGCACTTATAATGTTGGTGTTAGTTCTGTCAGAAACCTTCCTATGCGAAATGCTAAAATAAAAGAAGTAAGTTTAGTAGTCAAGTTTATTACAGCTTAGTACAATCTCTGGGGTGGTCCCATGGTGGACTTCATGTGTAGTGACCGCACGTTCTGCCAGTGCTTCTTCAGCAGAGACACAAGGAAGTTGATTGAGAGATGCACATTCTGTGCGAGCTCGTCTGGGGTCATGTCCACGTGTCCGACCGCCACGGAGAGACACAATACCTGGAATAAGGGAAATTTATTTTTATTCATGTTAGGTCTGGGAAGTTTGGCAAAAGTATTTAAATTTGCTCACAACAATACAGGGTATAAGGAAAAGTATAATTAATCCTTTAATCATATACTTTACCCATCAAACTGAACAAATTTTACTATGGGTGCCTGTCAAAACAAAAAAAATGTCAGCTGTCCCATACTAAACTGCAATACCTACTCAATTCAACGGTATTCAGTTTGATGGGTAGAGTATATGGTTTAAAGGTTAATGATACTTTTCCTTGCACCTGTATTCCTTGACTTGAGTAGGTAGTCAGATATTCTAAATATACCATTGTTCAGAAAATTCACAGTTCACTATGTGTTTTGTTTGCCAGTATGAAATTCTTGCACAAAATTGAGTTGTAAACACTACAGGGCACACACCTTCAATAGAGTGAGGAGCGTGCTCCACCTGGCATGAATAACAGATTTTCTTTGATGTTTGTGCCATAGAGTAAGTTGTTTAGTTTGATGGTCTGATCAGTCTCTTTAAAAACTGTTAGCATATTAAGTTGGCCTGGCTTAACATAGAGTTACACTGCCATCAAGCATCACATAACATAACATAAAATATATTTAAAATGAAATTACCTTCTTCATCTGGAACTTGATGGTAGCCTTAACCTCATCGATCTTCTGTGTCATGGACTCCTGGTGGGAGAGAAGACCAGGGAACTTTCCGGCCTTGTTCAAACCAGGACCCAGGAGACGAGGGATCTGTTTGATGAGGGACTCTGATGCAAGGAAGGCATCGTACCTGAAAAGTTACATATTTTTGGTTGTAGACCAGTAAATAAATAACTTGGACAATAACACAGATTATCTAGTCCCATTGAAAGTACCAGAATATAGCCTAGACTTTTATTACAACTGACTGACAGGTATGGTATTTATGTAGGTAGACAAAATTCTGTCCACTTTCATCTTTTTAGTGCGGGCAAACCTAATAACCAAAGGCCTGCAAATGTTATCACCATGAAAAAAAGATCTAACTTCCATTACTAGGAACAAAAACTTCACATTGATGAACAGATCGGTACAGTAGTACATTTGTAAGTTGACAAATTTTAATAGAGCACGAAATTAAATTGACCAATCAGGATATGCCTTGCTCGATTGGCTCATTGTTTTCGCTGCCATCTGACTTTGCACCCTTTGATTACTAAACGACTTCGGGTTTTGTCGGGGACTGTGCAAATGAATTATATTCCTGGTTGTACGGTAATTAAAATAAATTCAACTCACTTCTTAGCTAGTTTCTTGACAAGTTTCTTGTTCTTGTTAAGTTTTTTTAGGGCTTCAGCATCCATGCATGGTACGCTCAAGCTTGTAGCCTCGTCACAATGCTGCTGGTCTCCGAGAACGCAAACCTGCATCTTAGGACGAGGGATGTACTTTAGCCTGCAAAGAAAAGCAAACTTTAGTTCGGTACGCAGAAGAATTATAGTTGATGGAGTAATTTGAAGATCAGTGGTTAAGTTTGTCATCAATATCAACAGATAATACATGCATAAATCATCATAAATTTTTTTTATCCTCTTTTTGAGGTTAAGGCACATGGTCCTTTGATCAGGGTAGAAACTTTGATAGGTCCCGTATATCGTGACAAATTTATGTTTTGAACAAGGTTACATGTTTGGAATACTGCCTAGAAAATGCCATCTAGTGAATTACACATATTGAGAAATTGTAACTGGATATTTAGGGACCGGGAGGGCTAGCATGCCACGCACGACAAAATGAGAAAACTCACTTTCACATTCACAAGGTAACATAGACGATGCTCGACAACTTTAGCACTGCACGACGATCATGATTTTGAGCTTAGTAGCGAAAGTGTTAATTATATCTGGTAAATAAGACTCTGTTATTCTAAAGTGATAAAAGTGTTCAACTTACGTGGTATATCTTACCAAGTAGCCTTAAGACGTTATCCTAGTCGGTGAGCCGAAGCAAACCTACCCGTTATTTAAAGACTCTGGGTGGAGTCCCGTCGGTTTTCACCGACTCCCTGTCCAGAGCCAGTTTGGAAGAATATCCGCGTTCATATCACGGAAATATTCAACAAAAATGCTCTTTTCAGGTAAACGTACTTGACGGTACCGGAGAAACGCTTGTCCTTCTGCGGGTCATAGTTCTTCAGACCGATTTGGATTTCCACCGTCTCCAGGAAGTTACGCTTCTTGTCCTTGGAGGTCTGGAGTACGGCGTTAACGCACTCGTAAAGCGTATCACGCGATACTTTCGACCTAAAACACACATATGTTAGGTTACGTTTAAGGTTTAACAAAAATCTCAAATAATCGTAAAAATAAAAGCACTGTAAGAACGAAATTAGAAAGAATATGCAGAAATATACTAATATTTCATGATTATTTAGATATATAAGGATTACTTACGACATTTTCGGAGAAAAACCTCCTTGCACTACAACGTCAAAGAAATGAAAGACAGAAACCAGTCGCTCGACAGATAGAACAAAGTTTTGGTTGTACTAAGCAAGTCTAGAATTTGCTACCAACCGTAACAAAATATAAGCTTGCCAAAAATAATGTTAGGCAAGTTCAATCATTGTCTCCGAAAAAGTAGATATTTAAACAAGTCGAATCAATCAAAATTAAAAAAAGAAATTGAATTTAGTTATTGGTAGCATTGCGCGCTAATGAATTTGTCAAAACAAAATGGCGTGGCGTGTTTGAAAACATTTTGATGAAATGTTCTGCGCATTTTATCCAAATTGTTTATAAAATGGCAAAATCGACTCAGAAATGTGAAGTGTGCGGCTTAAGGAGAAAGTACAATGACATTTTGTTCGCAAGAAGAGACCTGGACCGGTAAGTATAAAGTGCTTAGTAATTTTAGTATTAACTAGTTATATGTTCAAATATTGGAAAAAATATACAATAATGCGATTAGACATCTACATGCCGTGGTAATTCAGTGACGAATACCATTCCTGCTGTTCGGGAGGCGATGGTTCGATCCCCGTCCAGGCCGACTCGTACCCATGAATTTTATGGAAAAAATGTACGAATTGTAACACCACTTGCTTTTCGGTGAAGGAAAACAGCTTGAGGAAACCCGTATGCTTCAATTTCGAGGTATGTATTGTACCTTCTGTTCATTATAAGTGCCGACGCGACGGGCTCATTTCCCGTCCCTCTGGACAGTGTTTCAGTACTACCTACTAGTATGTAGAACTATAGGTAAATACTATTACCTATTCTGTCCTACTAGTGAAACGTGGAGGTTTCGAGGTTTCACAACATCTCTGACTACCCCCTAGGGAAATATAGTCGTTAGCATATCCTTATGCTGCTACATCTACATGATAGTATTAAAGCAAGGATACATTGCTTCGCTTATCGTAAACCAAATAGCATCAAGCATTAAATAAATTAATTAAGCATTAATTAAATTTGGCTCAACTAGAAATCTAAGGTCTATAAATTGAAAATCATAGTCATTTCATCCTCTCCAGAACCCACTGCCCCTGGTTTCGAATGTTTACCATCTACTTCGTTCGGGACGTCGTCGTCGTGTTGAAGAAACAGGTGACTATTCATAGTGTACTTTATTGTAGTTGTTTGTATGAAATCGCATTAAATTTGGCTCAACTAGAAAGTCTACGTGTGGTCTGTCTACATACCTAAACACCTTTGATTAAATTAAAATAGCTAAAGACACATTTTCGTACTTTAAGAAAATTGTATGTAAATACTTACGCTTAGAAAGAAATTATAAATATTAAAACTACATTACATATGTTAGGATAATTCGAATCAATCCACTGCAGAGCATTAAACCTCCTCCACAATTTGCCATATATTTCAGACCAGCACCAATCTATCCTCCAAGTCTTGCTTGTCATCATAATATTATTAGTTTACATGAATAAGAACGTGAATTAATCTTGACATTTTTGTAGTTACTTCTGCTACGGGCTCGGACTTCAAAACGACTTCTTCAACAAAAAGGCCACAAGGAGTTGCAGGTTTGTAATTATAGAAAATTCATTTATGAATCAAACAAAGAATTAAAAATAAAACGAGTGTACTAGTAGTTTCTATGGTCCAAACATTTATTTCGTTTTCGACCCATGTTCCTTAGGGAAAGTTGTTAGTTTCAGTGTCTGAATACACCCTTAAAAGGAAAGAGCCTCGTTACGTTCCACCCAGTATAAGTTAGAAACTCATTGGTACATGGCATGACGTCCGTACGGATTCGAACCCGGACCTCTATGATGAGTATTCATACCTCTCCGCAACGCTTCACCGACTGATGCTCTGTACTTACTTTATTTTGGAGATTTTTTTTGTAACAAAATCGTGGGCATATCTTCCAACAGGAAGGATGTAGGTATATTAAGTTGTTTGTAACTTAGAATACATAGGTCACCCTTGCTTTTTGTAAGCACGGTCCTGATTAAAGGTCCTGTAAAGACTTCCGTAGCGAGGTCCGTAGCGAGATAGCATATGCTCACGACTATGTTCCCCGAGGGGGTAGTCAGAGATATTCTGAATCCTCAGAACATCCATCCGTAGCGAGATTGTCACTTAAAACCCCTTTTGTAATTTAAGTATCTATATACTTCTAAGGTAAGACAGTTATTTGTACCGTTTAGTGCAAGGCTATGATGGTTTGACTTCAAGTGGAACATCCCATTTCTTCCCATAAGTGTAAGAGAAGGCGACTAAAGGATAGTGGGGCTCTTATGCAGAGTTCTCGATCGCAAAAGTGTATCCACCTAAAACTATAGGAAATCGAAAACTAAAACGTAACTAATTCCATTATGGAACCTTTATTATAATTCGGTTTCTATAACCATTTCTAAAACTGCCAATCTAGAACAAAATTATATTTACAACTGCTAAAAAGCTCTAAGCGACTTACTAGCTTTATGAAATAAAATCGTTTTCTTTTTGCTTTCAGAAAAATCTTCAACAGTCCATCCACAACCACTGATGTCAAAGCGGGAAAAAGCGTCAGTGGAAAGGTTGCGCAAAGCACGTGCGTTAAAAACGTTGACAACTACTAGTATTCAACTTGAACTTGAAATTGTCACTCAGGCCATAAAAAACCAATCGAAGAAACCACAACGGAAGAAACGGAGGAAACGGTGGAATCATAAAAGCAAGATTAAAGTGTTTAAAAACCATATCACTATTCGAATAATAACTTTTCACCTAGACTAAGTTTTTGCTAAATAACCGTTCGGGTGGAGGCCTGGTGGCCTGTGACACCTTATTCAAACTCACCGCCATGTGAAATTAGTCCAGGACACCGATCGTGTTAATTTAAAGCATCGAAGTTCAATCTCAGTTCTAATCAACTGTGTTAAATTTCGTATCGCACTAAACTTGACTTATTTACTATGTGCGACTGACAGCCTCTAACGTCTGAGCGATCTGTTAAAACGGCTCTGAGGCCAAGATTCAGAGACGATTTTTTTAGTCTTAGTTTTAACTAATTAGGGCGAAAATGTATGGATTTTGACATACGGGAGTTCGAACTGAGGCAGAGATTCAGAGACGATTTTTAAGTCTTAGCTCGAACTCCCGTATGTCAAAATCGTGGCGAAAATGTATGGGTACATGTATGTATGTTTGACATACGGGAGTTCGAACTATAACTTAAAAAACGTCTCTGAATCTCGGCCTAAGGGCTGTCAAATGATTAGCGCGATACCGAATGTGTTCAATGTTGTAGTTCGCATGTTCGTAGCACAGTAAAAATACAGGTCAAAAGGAAATAATTTATAATAAGCAATTTTTATACTAGATCGAAATTTTTTTTTATTAATTATACTTTATAAACGAATTCAACTAAATTTCGTATTTTTAGTTATAGTACTAAAATGTATATTTTTTATGTATAGTGTCGGATTTCTTTATTTTTTTATTTTTATTGTTTGTTTTAGGTTATGAGTTTACAACCACTGTGTAAAGTTTGTACTAAAATAGAGTATTTCTTAAAATAGTTCGCAATTTCTACTTAGTTAAAAACAAAGGTCCCGTGGCTTTGACTATTTATATGTGGACTGGTTACGCGTGTAATTCTACTAACAAACATTTCTGCAACTTTTTGCGGGGGGCGAGGTAACATTAAATCCGCAACTTTGGATTTTATTCCCCATAACTTTAGATTCTAATTTTGAATGTTAAAAATCATGAAAAGTAGTCTCGTGTGAACCCCAAACGTTTTAAGTTCGAAGTTATTATTTCGCAATTATAGGCTGTCTCGTTTAGTGATAAGGTGTAAAATTGAATGTAAATGCACAAGATCAATTGTGCTTATACCGTGGCAGAAGGGAAATGCTACCGCAAGGCTAGTCCTTATAATAATTAGTCAAAGTCCCGTGGTGATATTTTTTTGGATTTACGTGTAGAATAGAAATATACAAATGGCGTAAAAAAATTGTATTTATCTACGGGTGGTTCAGACCATCAAACTGAACAACTTTTATTACGGGAGCAAACCTGAAATCGCAAAAAAATATCTGTTGTTCCAAACTAAACTGCAATGCCTACTAGACTCAAATATACAACGTGTTAATGAATTAACGCAAAACTAGAAAGTAGTTTGTTTAGAATCGAGAGCAGAATCGAATTATCATATTTTCAATATAGGATTTCTTTTTCAAAATATTAAGTAATTTGATTGTAAACCTTCAAATTTACTGAACTCGATCTCAACCCACCGCACGGGCACTCTCACCCTACTTACGACCAAAACAAGGTTCTTAAATTGTATCCATGAGCACGTTAGCGCTTTCATTCTTTGCTGAAATGATAACAAATCATGTTTGCCTCAAAACTTAAAATGCGAATAACTTAAAATTTTAAATATCAAAACACTGAAATTATTGTTTCAATCTAATTATTTTGTTATAAATCAGTTGGGGTGTATGAGGTTTTGCGCTTATTCATTAACTGAACTGAACTAAATAGGTACGTTTAAATACCTACGTATCTTACCTAATACCTACGCTAATTAACAATTTTAAAATAAAATTGATTACCTTTGTTTTTGTTGTTTTATTAGTAAATAGTTATTAAATTACGTCGCCTCGCCGCCACTCGCCTAATTGAGATCTCGATATCGATAAAACACGCACATCACTTCGATCGAATATCGATAATCTGACAATGACGAAGGTGTCCGCACTAGTTACGTCAACTTGACGTTGTCAAGCTTTTCATGTTCTTTAGGTTGGTAGGACTGCATTTTTAAGTGTTATTGTTGTGGTAGAAAACACTAGATGCGCTTCATACTATTTTAGGATTTCGAAGCTAGTTAGACAGTGCCGTCTCTTAAAACGTAGTGATTCCATTCTCTTTGACAGAAACGTCAAGTCAGTGTGACCATATTTAAATTGATGGTCCTGCTAGCTAGTTGGCTGAAAACTGCTAAATCCTGCTAAACCATTTCTATAAAATGCTAAAATTATGCCAACGAATTGAATGACATTTTTAATTCAAATAAAGAACAAAATATTTTTATAAATTGTATTCATTTATTAGTGTTTACAAAAATAAATCGATCAAATCGAAATTAGCGATTCTCTATGGGCCTAATCCTGCTAACATAGCAGGATCCTGCTTTATCGGGTCACACTGCGTCGAGTAGTGATGTGCACTGTAATATCGTGTCTTAATCGTGTCTTGTTTATTATTTGCTAAATCGATCGACTCAAAATACAATCTTGGTTAAAACAATGTAGCATATTTATTATTTTTTCTAACTTTATCGAGTATTAAAGTATTTGGCGAAGATGGCTGTGGATATCTTGGGATAGTAAGAAACCATGTAGCTTTTGCCAAAACCGGATCGCATTGCCACCAACCATACTAAAATAAATGACAAGCTCATTAAACTTTTAAATTTAAGACCGTTCGTAATATAGGAATGTAAACAAACACAACTAATGACTTACATCAATAGATGTAGCAGGAGGGAATCTATACATATCCGCAGGACCAACAGGTTTTATGACTCCTTTACGTTTCATTTTATTAAATCTTTGACTAGAACCATAAGCGAATCCATTTACTCTTCCCATATAGCAGTCAATAGTCCTGACGACTTCAGCATCAGGTCTCTGAAACTGTAAGATATTATACGGGTATAGATAACAGTTAGTACCTACCCAACACTTGCGCTGCTGACGACCTACGTCGTACGTGAGCAAAAATTGGGCCGCAGTTCGCCTGTGCTTAAAGACCAATTGCGCGAGTCACCGAAAACTTTACGCCCACGGGGTGAGCCACGTTAATCGTTTCGACGTTACGACTGTGCGCACAACCTATGAGGTGGCTAAGTTCTATTGCATTTTCCTGTGCTCATGTCCTACCGCGTAAGTCACCCAAAAGTCTACGCGCGTGCGGCGCGTAAGTCGCCTGCGGGCTGCGGGTGACCCACGAGGCTAGTCACGTTGGTCGTTTCCACATTACGACTATGCGCACGACCTACGGGGAGCGTCATTTTAACACTGCACCAGTATCATTGTTTTTAGTTTAGCAGCGTTTGTTGCAATAGTTATTATAAAACTTATAAGGAAAAGTATTTAGGATACATTTTTAGGACATTTCGAATATTTCAAAACTTTCTTCATTAGTGGTTCCACTTCTTCTCTGATTAATGGCTCTTTATAATCCTCGATAAGAATATCTTTTATGAAGTTTTGAGGGCCATAATGGGATAATCCAAAAAATTCCATTTTAAAAATATTTTGTTAGAACCATGCATGAACCATGTGAACTATGCTAGAATTTTGCTAGAATTTTCCACACCAAGGAATATACTACTCTCTTGTTCCACACATATTGTGACCAAAGAGAATATACATAAGAACCTTTTTAAAATCCGCGAGTTTCCAAGTTTCCGAACAGTCAACTTAACAACTCTTTATCAAACGTCAAAACGCGTGCTTTTTATGAAATATTGTATAGATATTGTACTTACTAAAAATTGAATAGTGACGTCATTGTTTTTCGTCGTCGTTTTGATACTTTTTTTAGTTTATCCAGTTATTAAAAATAGTATTCAAGCAACAGCATTACTGAAAATGTGAGTTTAGCGTTATTTTCAAATGGTTTATTTACTGAGCAGTTAAAACTAAAATATATTTAAGTAGGCAACTCCCCTATTGATCGCAGGCTTTCTGTCAAGGCCAAATCGAAAAGGTGGGTTCGAGGGAAGCAGCGCGCGCTCCTTACTGGCTGAGATCTGGTTTGCGATTGTGTGATCAAAATCGGTTCAGTAGTTTTTGCATGATGCTTAAAAAACAAACAGACAGACAAAATTTCAAAAAAATGTTGATTCGGAGATTTCGGAGTCAGGGACACCTAAAAACCATATCGTAATCTTTTTCTTGTAAATATATTCAATGTAAATACGGTACAGACACACTTCTGTAACAGTTTTATAATAATTTAGATTAGATTATACGAAAACAGAACATAAGTTTTGGTTCAAGAAAAGTGCAGATCGATCGATCACAGATTACATTTTTAAGACAACGGCTGAAAAGGGCTAGATCCCATTGCCTTTCCGAAAGGAAGAAGAAGAAGTACTAAACAACAACACAGCAGTGTAACAGGAATCTCAAATATATACGAAGAAAGAACAAAAGTTTTGGTGCAAGTTTACTCGTTCGTGGTGATTTTGGCGGCAACGCGCGAGCTTACAAAATCGACCACAATTTCATCCTCATCTTTCATCTATCATCCCATCATCATCAGGAGAGTTTTGCACGGGAATCGTGAAGAAAAGGACGGGCTTTGTTTCTTATTTTTCTAAATTAGTTTTTCGTGGCTATTATTTTGTTAATGTGGTGGATTTGTTTAATAATGTGCTAATGGAGAACAATATAGTGAAAGTGAGAAATAAAGAAGGCGCTCCCGTTTGATTCGGATGGATCCTCGCGTAAAACTCCCCTGAACATTGGAATGTGTGTACCACCCTCGCATTTCAAGAGTTAGGTATTAAGTACAAAGAAAAATATCACTGAAGACCAGGCTGTAAGGGCTAGTTCCCATTGCCTTTCCGAAAGGATAAACTATTTAAAAAAAAACACAGCAGTGTCAATGTCAGGCCGTCAGATAAATTAATACGTCAGGCCTTTGACAGCTTTATTTCCGATAAGACCGTTGTGGCGCTGATGTCCCATTTTCCCTTAGAAGTTTAAATGTTCCCTCTTAAAACGCCATCATAATGCATGCCGTGTTGTTGCGTCAAAAGTTTATATCTTGTGTTTCTTCTGGTATTTTCGCTTGATTGGAGAATCCTTGAGAAGCCCTAATTCTTCTCCGTTGTATGACATAATAAATATCGTTGATTGGTTTCTTCCTCGGTTGAATAAATACTATAATATACCTATAACTATTAGTTCCATATAAATTGGCTTAACGACAGCAGTGCCACGACGGATCTGGTGGAACGAAGTGCAAATTTCACTGTAGCTTGCTTCATATCAGTCATCTGTGGTCAATCAAATGTCAAGTCAGAAAAAGTGACAGAAAAAAAAAAGTTTGAAACAAAATCAAAGAACATATTCCTTAATTTTTATTTTTGCTAATTTGCGTCTCAAAGAGTAATTTTTCATAACTTGCGTATGTATTGTTAATTGTCGTCAAATCGTTTCTCTAAAAATGAAAGTAAAAACTTGCAGAATTTGCCTGATCACTGGCGACAATTTTAGTTTTTTAGGAAACCCTCTAAAGGATTTTATTGAAGAAATATTCAAAAATAATGGATTTTCTCAGGTAAAGATTCACTGCTCTCATTACAACATAATAAACAAAACTAATTAAGGGAAACAAAAGAGAAAATAACACAAGTAAACTTGATCAAATAGCCCGCCCCGTATTGATCCAGGTGTAAAGGTGAAAATAACGTTAACAATATATTTTATCAGCAAGATAATATCTTGGACGACTAAGGGCCTGTTTCACCACTTCCGAGTAAGTTCTTGTCAGCTTATCCCACAGATATTTTGACTTTATGTTGCAAGCTAACAAGAACTTACTGAGAAGTTGTGAAACAGGCCCAAAAGCTGTAAGAATAAGTTTGAGTAGGTTTATATTACATTACAATAATGTTATGTACATGTCAGTCCGATCATACCTTATATCTATATTTTACCTACTCTGACACTGATGAGTTTGCAAAGGCAAAGACTTTTCTAGCAGCATAAGAACTTGGTGATACTAGGATCTCGTGAAATATGCCAAGTCTATTCACTCCAAGCTCCCTCATCAGTGTCATTCGAGCTTGCTTGTACCGGACACACTCCACTAACAGGTGATGAATATCCTCAACCACTCCACACTCATCACAATCAGGTTCTCACTTGTTCTGAAGCATAACCAACTCTTTTTTATATTTCAGGACCTAAATGTTCGCAACTACATATGTTTCGAGTGCAAAGCTCTCCTGCACAAGAGTTACAACTTCATACAAAAGGCTCTACGCGCGCAGCAAGCTATGTACAATATTTTAGAGACACAACACTCCGTAAGCTATTTTCATCCGACTCTGATACATTTCTACACTTATTTTATAAATCAGAAATGTTTGTCTGTTTTTCACATCCTTTAATGAAATTTTCCAATGTCAAGGTAAACCTAATTTACCTAGTTGTTTTTTTAAAGTATTTATCAATCATAATCTTTGACTAATTATTATAAGGACTTGCCTTGCGGTAGCATTTCCCCTCTGCCACGGTATAAGCACAATTGATCTTGTGCATTTACATTCAATTTTAAACCTTATCACTAAACAAGACAGCCTATAATTGCGAAATAATAACTTCGAACTTAGAACGTTTGGGGTCTACACGAGACTACTTTTCATGATTTTTAACATTCAAAATTAGAATCTAAAGTTATGGGGAATAAAATCCAAAGTTGCGGATTTAATGTTACCTCGCCCCCCGCAAAAAGTGGCAGAAATGTTTGTTAGTAGAATCACATGCGTAACCAGTCCACATATAAATAGTCAAAGATCATAATAGGTCTTAGTTGCAAAAATAACTTGGTGTTATTTTTGCAGGTATAGGCATATTTAAATTTATGTTGCGTTTATAGAATATATCCGTGACTGACTGACTGACAGACAACGCACTGCCTAAACCGCTGAACATAGAAACCTGAAATTTCGAATACTACAGAGGATGTAGGGGTGCCCTAAGAACGGATTTTTCGAATCCTTAGAATTCGAAATCCTAAGAACGGGTAATCCATGCTGACGATGTTGTGGGTCAAAAGCTTTTCTATTCTATACTTATAAAACAGTTCTGTGACTGACAGACAACGCTCAGCCTAAACCTCTGATGATAAGAACTTGAAATATGGAATATAATATTCTTCTATAAGGGTGCACTAAGAAAGGACTTTTCGCAAATCTACCCCTAAAGGGGTAATCCATGCTGACGACGGACGTTGTGGGTCAAAAGCTTTTCTATTCTATACTTATAAAACAGTTCTGTGACTGACAGACAACGCTCAGCCTAAACCTCTGATGATAGGAACTTGAAATTTTGAATATAATATTCTTCTATAAGGGTGCACTAAGAAAGGATTTTTCGAAAATCTACCCCTAAAGGGGTAATCTATGCTGACGATGTTGTGGGTCAAAAGCTTTTCTATTCTATACTTATAAAACAGTTCTGTGACTGACAGACAACGCTCAGCCTAAACCTCTGATGATAAGAACTTGAAATTTGGAATATAATATTCTTCTATAGGGGTGCACTAAGAAAGGCTTTTTCGCAAATCAACCCCTTAAGGGGTGTAATGGGGCATTGAAGTCCGAAACCCAGAAGACGAATATGTGGACAAAAGCTAGTGTACCATAAATACTATCCCACTATTTGGGGAGGAATGCATACTATGTTTTGGAAAAACTTTTGCAGCCTGATAACCATAATAATTAAATATTCTCCAGAAATGAATAAATTTTTATAGGTTTTTTTTTACCATTAACCGTTGAACTCCCATGGACAAGATATCATTCAACCACCCATTGTTTGTCAATTGTTAGCTTAAAGCCAGGATGCGACCGGTTAATAAAGTTGTGGAGGAACTTCTGTGGAAGGTTCCTCCGGTGAAAAGGGAAGATCTTCCGCCAGGCTAGGTGTGAAGCCTGGGGACCAGCCGTGGTCCAACAGATCTTAGTTGGACCTTGTATATATATCGAATCTCTGTGATTATATCTCTTGCGCGATTCATGTCTTGTATACGATTGTGAACCTTATGTGTAGCGGCTAACGGGTTACCAATGTGACGTCGCAAGTTGTCTTTACGTACACATTTGCGAGTCCGACCGTAGCGCCATCTGTCAGCTTCGTTGCTATAACTTGTGGGTGTTGATGTCTGTGGCAAGTCCCCACAAAGTATTTTAAATTTTAATCAAGATGTCTTATAATCAATTTCAGATAAACATTTTGGAGTTGCAATCTATTGACAGAGGCCAATTGGGTCTATGCTCGACATTGTCTTACTGCAAAGTCGACACAGATTTTTTTATAAAAGACAATGAGAACGTAGCAGAAACTACAATTGAAGAAGACATATTTTTCAATACCTCCAAACTTAAGGACGAGGTTACAGACTTACCAGAAGAGTACAATTGTTACATAGAAGATAAAATCTCTATTGAAAACAACACGATAGAATCTAGTTTTAAAACAGATTCTATATACAATAGTCAGATTGAATATGACATACCTCTACTAGATGATAATGATATAATAAAGAATGAAGACCTAAAAGATGAATTTAATGAACCAAAAATTAATACTGACAACGTAACTGATAATATAAAATACAGCAAATGCAAAACTAAACAACAAGTACAAAATAAATCTAAATCACAGAAAGTTAAATGTAAAAAGTCTAGAAGAAAAAAAAAGAAGTCCAACATACCGACACTGAAGTACCCTAGGAAATGTGACCATGTAAGTTAAAATTAGTGCCAAAATACAGGGTGTCTCAAAAGAAATTTTATATTTAGTGGATCGATTAAAAAAAAAGTAAGCCGTATATAGAAAAAATGTTTATTAATTATTGAAATACACTTTTTGGGGATTTATTTCTTAAAAATGATATCGTCTAAATGTAGACCCTCGCGTTCTCGGCACTCATTTAATCGAACAGTAAAATTACTTATGACGGCTCGGCAGGTGGATTCAGGGATGGCTGCCATTTCGTGACGGATATTTTCTTTCAAATGGGCCAGTGAAGTCGGTTTATCGGGTTTCTGATGTTTGCGTTTTGGATTCGTTGCACTCCAGTAGCGGCAGTTCTGCTTATTTACGTGGCCATTAAGATGAAAATGAGCTTCATCCGAAAACAAAATGTTGGTAAACGTTGAAAATCGCTCAATCACCTGATTTACGAAATGAAGCCTCTGACTGGCATCTTGGGGCTTTAATTCTTGCACCAATTGAATTTTGTAGGGGTGCAGCTTTAGGTCTTTGTGCATGATGCGATGTAATGATGATCTATGCACATTTAAAGCACTTGCGCGCTTCCGAATTGAAAGGTTCGGGTCGTCACGAACAGACTGATTAACATTCTCCACGTTTTCTACCGTTCTTGATGACCTAGGTCGCCTGGATTTTGAAACTCAAGGTCTCTTCAAACTTTTTAACCCAATGTCGAATGAGAGGAATGCTTGGCGCATCATTTAAGTGGCGAAAACCTCGAATACTGCAGAATTTTCTACGCGCTACAGTCGTCGAATCACCGTTTTTGTAAAACTCTCGCACGCACAACGCGCGGTCTGCTCCCGAGAAACGCTCCATAGCGACTGAATTCCCAAGAGCCAGGCTACCGATTGACATAACCCCCGCGCCCCTCGGATACGTTGCGCTCACGCAGTAAGCTACATAAATATAAAATTTCTTTTGAGACACCCTGTACATCAAATATGGTCAGTTGCACATACATTCATTAGAGTTTTTTTATTGTTTATTTATAATTAATGGACTCTTGCTTGTGCGTTAGCACTGCATTTCCGCCAGTGTCAAGTAGTTTATGCGAAGATACTCCCAATCTCAGGGATTGTTTTTGATCAAGAACAAGAAGAGATTGAGGAATGCGAAGCCACTCGGCAGGCAAAAACGCGACGCGCGAAAACCACGCGAGACAAGTGCTCGGGTCAGAACCTGCAACATGACTCCCTTCATTATGACGGCCCGATAGCACAGTCGGTAGTGAACCTGCCTGCTGTGCCAGGGGTCGCGGGTTCGAATCCCGTAAGGGACAAATATTTGTAAGATGAATATGAATATTTGTACCCGAGTCATGGTTGTTTGTATCTATATATGTATTATATATCGTTGTCTAGTCATCATAATACAAGTCCAGGCTCGATTCTGGTACTTAAAATGTGACTAGATAATTTGTGTGACAATGTCCAAGATATTTATTTATTATTAGAATTAATCCTGGATTAAATCTCTTGCTAGCTTTTACTACGTCAACAAGACAAAAAGAGACAGCAAGAGATTTAATGGAGGATTAACTTTAATTAATGTATGTGCATCTGGCAGTTAGTGTGTGTGTTTTGACCGGAGTGCAATTTTTGAATGTCACACGTTCAAAATCATGATCGAATGATGCATAATCTAGATAATATTGACATTTGCTACTGCTCATTTGAATGTGTGACTTTCAAAAATCACACTCCATGTTCACAAATAATTTGAGAGAGACCAAAAACAAAAACCAATTGAATTTGGATTCTTCACTGTTAAAGCCCGGAATCCACCAAAGCGGAGTGGAGTGAAAATGTGTAAAATCAACCAATAAAATATTTTGGTTCTGTCAAGCAGAATCAAGCAAACTGAATTGACCAACTTCATTGTTTGATTTTACACAGCCTGGCTCCGCTTTGGTAGATTCCGGGCCTAACGCCAGGCACATACAGGCAGATAGTGTGTTTGTAAAATTTGTTATTTACGCACCTGTATACTATTCTCCTCCTCTTCTGCATTGCCCATCATTACACTTAGGCGCGGTTTATACAGAAGAGACTTGTGGCGGTGGCGGATAGTCAAAGTAACACAATTAGGTTCCAGGCGACGTCACCTGGAGGCGCGGGCGCGATACTCCTTTACGACAAAAACGACGCTATGCTGCGTACTATAAGGATTATATTGTGTTACTTAGATTATCCGCCACCGCCACACGTCTCTTCTGTATAAACCGTGGTTTAGATATTTATAACACGAAATTTATCGATTAATTCAACTACACACTACAAAATGCGCTATGCGGGTATGCTCACAAATTATTTTATTCAGAACCATTTTATTTTTATTATTCAACTAGAGTTTACCGGCGACTTCGTCCGCACATATTATATACCAGATTTTAAGTCGAATCATACGCTATCAAACCAAAAAGGTTCAGTTCAAAATCGATTCAGTAATTTTCGTGTTACAAACATACAAACAAAAAAATTGACAGAAATTCTAAAAAAGGTTGATTTGGAGTCAGGAATACCTAAAAACCATATTGTAATCTTTTTCTTATAAATATCTTCAATGTACAGACAGTGCTGTTACAGTTTTATAACAGTTTAGATTGAGTTAAGTTTCCACATTAGTCGAGATCTATCTCGTTAGAATTACGTCCATATCACAGTAAAAGAAAGAGTATCTACTAATACATACAGTACGGACAATGACTGCCTCCGGCCGACTCTTTACCCCACCCCCTCTGGTTGAATCGCGGTTCCTCTTAAATGCATATTCCTGTCTCGCTCGCATTCACTCAGTATCGCACATGCTATCAGCTGGCAAGTGTTCAAAGGTGCGCCCATATTATGCTAGTTATTATGCTTAGACCATTTAAATACGGACCCGTCCCGCCTTAGCATTTCCCCTCAGTCTGCCAACGTACAAGATCAAAAAATATTCCGCATTTACATACAATTTTTATACCTTATCACTAAACGCGACAGCCTATAATTCCGGAACAATAATTTCGAACTTATCACGTTTGGGGTTCACGACACTGTTTTCCATGATTTTTAACATTCAAAATTAGAATCTAAAGTAATGGAATACAATTCAAAGTTGCGTATCTCGTGCTACCTCGCCCCCCGCAAAAAATTACAGAAAAGTTTGTCAGTAGAATTACACGCGTAACTTGTCCTCATATAAATAGTCTAAGTTATTATGCCATTATTTCTCTATAAGAAAATTACCTTATTTTATTTTGTTTCAGTGCAACTACACAGTAGAACAGGCAAACCTACACTTCAAGCACTATTTGTTTTGCCATACATCTGATGAATATCCGTACCTTAGAGAGGCTACATTTGTCTGCCAGTTCTGCGGCACAGCCATGAGAGTATGTCGTTTTTTGTTGCTCTATGATAATTTATCATACAATAGAAACCTGCTCCGGCTTCAAAATGGGTATACACCTTCCTTGTGAATTAGTCTATTTATATGTATAAACCTTGCACCCCAGTGCAAGGAAAAAGCCTCCCCGAGTGACGAAACCTTGGTTCGTCTGGCGCACCATGGGCCAGTGTTGCCAGATCCGTATTTTGAGAAATCCGTATGTCGAGGGTGATAAATCCGCAGAAATCCGTATTACCTCTTGAAAAATCCGTAGATCTACAGACGGAGTGAACTGATCCAAAACATCGCTCTTAATTTGCGGGAAATTTGGAAACTTAGACAAATTTAAGCAAAAATAATGCCCAGACAACATGAAAATCAATAACATCAATCCTTTCTTTTTTGTTCTAACTTTAGTTTCATTATTTTCGTTATTGCTATCTGTGTCAGTCCTTTTGCCATACATGTTAAGCGCCCTTCTGCAATTAGTCCGCGGATCGCGCGTGAAAGCCGTGACAATGCCGCGAATGAGTCTCCACACTAAGCGTTCGCGACCCTTCGCGGCTTTCGTGTTGAGCGCGCTTTACAGTTAAACATTTCTGTCGTATCTGTATTGTATAGGGACAGAAAGTAGAAGGTAGGATATGGAAAAGAGTATGGAATTTTACGAATCAGTCCAATACACAAAAAAGTGAACACAGATTGATTTATTTGCAGCTGGATTCTTTTATGCAGCAAATTGATATTTCAGTTAAGAATTCAGAAAATTTCTAAAAATTGTAGATTTGCCATTGAAATCCGTAGATCCATAATCCACGCCAAAAATCCGTAGCTCTAAGAATAAATTCGTAGGTCTGGCAACGCTTCCCTCTGCAGTCACCCACGGAAGCGTTGCCAGACCTTAAGATCGCCTCGATACTACCATTGCTTACTGGCTAATCTATCCACTACAGCGTGAGATATTGTCATGCGATATAGCCCAAGCTAACACGATAGAAGAAATGAAAACAGTATTAAAAATAGCCCATACAGAAAAACAGGACGACAGACAGACGCGGCGTAGAGTTTCTACGTAGTAATTTATAGAATCGGTAATTTGTTAATTAAACCTATATTATATTTTTTCTTAAAATTGTGACTCCATCGTGGTATCGATCGTTTTGCCGATGTCTAATTTAAATAATAAATATGCTTGACGTGACAGATATTTCTGTGATCTCAAGGATTGTTTGTACAAAAACACACTTAAGCCACCATAAAATGGTGGAGCAACGTGGCCAGCTAACCCGCGCGAGCTTAACACGTCCGGCGTCCGCACGGGGATCCTCTAGCCACGCGACTAAATGAGAATTTCAGAGTAACCGTTATCGCACTTCCCTATCTCATCAAGGCGCGCGTAGGTATAACCTTTCAGGGAAGTCTTTCAGTCTGATGGCTAATCGCACTTCTCAATATCTTCAAGCCGCGTGAATAAACCTGTGTGAGAGGGGTGAGAGAAGGAGGGTCACCCGCCGTCAGCTGTATCTATGAACAGTGATCGCAAATAAAATACTTTGATTATTTGTGTTACTGCTTCATGCAATGTCTCTAACCCAGACTTCCTATTCACAGAGCATACAAACCCTTAGACGCCACGAGCTGACTCACGGTGAGAAAAACTACAAATGTGATCAGTGCCCCATGAAATTCCATCATACAGAACGTCTCCGCATCCATAAAATTAGGAAACATGGTAAACGAGAGGTTATTTGCGACTACTGCAACAAAGCATTTAAACTGAAGCAAGATCTTGTCCTACATATTAGGGTAAGTCATTATTTAATATTATAGCATAGCATAGCATATACTCACGACTATATTCCCCGAGGGGGTAGTCAGAGATATTCTGAAACCTCAGAACATCCACATTTCACCAGTAGTACCGAAACTCTGTCAGTGTGACGGGGGGTGAGCCCGTCGCCTTAATATTATAATTTGTTTATTTAACTCTTTATACAGGGTCCTTCTTAATATGCTGACACTTTTTTAAGGGAATAATCAGACTGACAAACTGAACAACTTTCTCCATGGCACCAACATCGAAATCGCGAAAAAAAATCAGCTCATCCATACAAAATTGTAAACCTACTCGAGGCAAATGTATTGGACAGCTGATATTTTTCGCGATTTCGATGTTTGTCCCATAGAGAAAGTTTTTCAGTTCGATGGTGCGTACTGGTGTGTCGCCGGTATAGGGAAAAGCATTGTGCGAATATTCAACCGAACGTTCGGCGCCGAACGTCCAGCATGTGTGTCCCTACACTAACTGACTGAGTTAGATCTGGGATCTAAAAACTCCCAACTGGTCAAACCCACTTGAGACTGAATTTTGCAGTCAAAAGTGGTTTTGACCGGTTATAAGTTTTGACTGTAACATAATACACATTAAACGGATATACTTTACTGGGTGATAAAAATTTTGCAAATGGGTAAATAATCCACAACACGTTTCGTCATGCATGCCACACTAAAAATATATATTTTTCTCCCAGTATCACATAAAATTACAGATAAAACAATTAAAATGGACAAGACATGTACACAGGGCATTCTCATTTCCTACTTAACTAAGACAAAGCAAAGAACTCATAATGACTAATGAGTTCACATTGATGTAATGCATAAATGCGTGTTTGAACGTAACTCTATGGGTGCGTCCACATCTGGCGAACGCGCGGCGACTGCGCAGCTCGCGAGCCGTTCGCTCGCGGCGCGTTCGTTCGCGGCGCGTTCGCCAGATGTGAACGCACCCTTACTCAATAGTAACTACACTGAGTTTAAAAAATAACCTGAGGGCCTGGCGTGATGCATGCGAAAACCTGTCGCCCCTTTCATCCCGCTCGTACTTGCGCTAAGGAGATGGTCAGACCAACAAACTGAATGTCTTTCTATACGGGACCAAAGTCTGAATCGCGAATAATAAAGTCATCTGTTCCATACAAAACTGCAATCTTATTTATCCCAAATTTAAAGGACACCAGTAATTTTTTTCACGATTTCGTCTTTGTTCCCATAGACAAAGTTGTTCAGTTGGAGTATCTGGTCATCGTTTTATAAAACCGTCATTATATTATGTTGGACCCTGTGTGTATTTATTTATATTTATAACATTTTTAGCTGCCAAGGAATTTAACTCTATTTCATCTTAAAATCTTTTGGATCATTGCTCATTTTATTATAATATAGTTTATTTCAGACGCACACCGGCGAGAAACCATTCAAATGCCACATCTGCGGAGCAGGATTTGCACATCGCGGCAATATCGGCATTCATCTTCGAAGTTCGCATAATATTGATGCCGTTACTCCAATGAAACCTTATAAAAATCGAAAGAATAATTCTGGAGAACCTGGCACTGAAAACTCTAGTTTCTTGAAAACTAAAAGGAAAAGAAAAGGAGCAGAATGACGGCAAGCCGACGATATGAATGTTGGACAAAAACCATTTGTGCGCACAGAATCGTGCGGCGGGGACGCCCTGCCACCAATTTAAATAAACGAGGATACAAGGTCATACTATAAACTTTCCAACTGTAACTAGGTATTATATGTTATGTATGAGTCTAGACCTTCCACTTCCAGCTATACCTATTATCTTTAGTAGTGTCACGGAATATCTAAGATTACAACGGAAGGTTCACTATCTAAGAACGCTCGCTCCAAGCGCGACTGACACTCAAACATTGACCCTCTGTGCGTGAATGTGCAAGGGATGTCAGTAGTGCGTTCCGATTCCGAACGAATGAATGTTGAGCTCGACCGAGGAAGAAATCGTGGTAAATACGACCGACGCGACGACGATCGGGGGCCGAGGGTCGTTGGCCGGCGGCCAGTAGGTACCAACGTCTTCGCCGCCTCCGGCACGAAAGAAAGAGTCTTGCACAAAAAAACTACCTATGTTAGTAGTGTACAATAGTAATACCAAGTTTATAACTGTCTCACCGATGTACTTGCGCGGTTGACAAATTTTAATAGCTTGTGCCACCTGAGCCTCATCCTTTGCCGTTTAAATGACTTCGAGTTTTGACGGGGTCATTTTTGTCTGCTCTGCGCAAACGAAGATTGACGAGCGGAATTATTTTCCTGGTGGTACTGTACTACTGCTGTGAAGGTTTCTTGTGTCAATGAACAGGTGTTTAATCCAAATGCGAGATAACACTGACGACCAGTAAGTCACTGGAAAATTCTTATTATTATAATGTATTTTAATTAATATTAACCATGGTTTTGGCCACCAGGATCCCCTAGCCCGATCCCCCAGAGGATCCTGTTGAACCGCATCAGTTCACCAGGATCCCCCAAACCTGCATAAGGCTCATTCAGATGTCGCCAACTAAAAGGGATAAGGCGCACAATGTCATATTCGCAAAAGGCCATCTTGACGCAAAATGTCACATTCGCAAAACGATGGTCTGAAATATAAGACGTACCACATCGAGCTCACAACGCCGTCGTCTCATCTAAGTGTGATGACACACCTGCATCACCTGCCGACTTTACGCGTCTACACTAGGAAAAATGGCGCGTACTGATGTGTCGCCGGTATGGGGAAAAGCATTGCGCACGTATTCAACCGCTGTTCCGCAGGTGTGTCGCTACACTTACCTATTATAAAACTGTAACAAAAGTGTGTCTGTACATTGAAGATGACTAATCCCTCTAATGATGAATAAACTTCAAATCAACCTTTTTGGAATGTTTATCTGTCTGTTTGTGTTTGTTTGTGCGAGCATCACGCAAAACCTACTGATCCGAGTTTGATGAAACTTTTTTGTTGAATATCTTATGATCTGACTTAAAATCTGGTATATAATTTGTGCGGACGAAGTCGCGGGATAACTAGTATATGTATAAGACTAATGTGTAAGTATTTGTTTTTATATGATCGCGGCGCTCAGATCACATTCAATGAAAAATGTTCGGCGGTTAAGGTTAATGATATGAACCTAATGATTATATTATGTACTTTACCCTGGGAAATGGGTACTTCATGAAATTGATGGAAGTTTTTTATTATTTCATTTTTAAATTATCCTGTTTGCCGATTTTGCATCGAAAGCATGCAGTTTGATGTACATCTACCGGTTATTATATATAAACTTGAAACAAAACACACTCACGGAGCAATGTACTTCAAATTGCACGCTTTTGTTTGCTTAATATCAGCAGTACATTGCTGGTAGTTTTTCTTGTTTAGTTCAACTTGATAATAAAATTATTTTAAACTGAAGTAGTTTTTTTAAATTAGTTTATTATTCATATAAGTAGGTACGTCTACGTCGCGTAAGGGGAAAGCGGCGTGCCGAGAAAAAATCCATATTATAGGCAAATTTTGTAAAATGTGTTCATGTAGTTTGCCGGTCATTATATCTGAATGAGGCTGGCAAACTTAAAGCACGGCCTTGGCTGCTCAGAATGAAAATTTGAACGTGAAACCCCTACTGCGCCTACCCCTCACCTCCGCCCATTTTTCAAGATGTTTGCTGTATGTGTGCCAGAGTAAATATTGGGTTAATAAAATATTGTCTTAATGATTCAAAATTCATGTAGCTCAGTTAATTTACGAGATTTTGTTAGGAGAGGTGGGAAGTAATTATGTATGGTACTTTTATAATGTAACCCGAAACCCATTGAAGTAGGAAGTGATCTCACCTTGATCCCACACATCGCACACGAAAAGGGAATTGAACACAAGACAATGGCTGTATATTCCATTGCCTTTCCGACGGAAAGAAATTAAAAAAAAATTGGTGTGTTTTCAGTATGACCAGATTTAGCAGGAGTCTGCGATTTAAACAGGATTAGGACCGCAGTTTAGGTTAGGGCTGAGCTGATTTGAAAATCTTTCAGTTTTAGCAGGATCTACCAAAACCTTCGAAAAATTTAGCAGTTTTAATTGCATATGTTCTTAAGGCCGAGATTCAGAGACGATTTTTTTAGTCGTAGTTCGAACTAAGTAGGGCGAAAATGTATGGATTTTGACATACGGGCGTTCGAACTAAAGCCGAGATTCAGAGATTCCTTCAAAATCCATACATTTTCACCTTGCTCGAGCTAAGACTAAAAAATCGTCGCTGAATCTCAGCCTAAGATTTAAAAAACTTCTCTGAATCTCAGCCTAAGTGTAAATTTTTTCTTAAATCTAGTTTGAATATAGTACCTATAGCTCCTAATCGATTTCGACGACGGCGACTGCTTCAACTCTGTTGTTGAATTCAGAGACGATTTGTAAGTCATAGTTCGGACTCCCGTATGTCAAAATCTATACATTTTTGCCACGCTTAGCTCGAGCTAAGACCAAAAAAATCGTCTCTGAATCTCGGCCTTAGAACCTCTGTTTTTATTTGCACAAAAATTATGTTTCTTTCTCTTCGTTAGCGTGATTTTAGCATTTTATAGAAATGGTTTGGCAGGTTTTAGCAGTTTTCAGACAATCATCTAGCAGGATTTTCAATTTGAATCTGGTCTGATCTGGTCACACTGTTTGTTTGACAGATGTATGCCATGAAAATGAAACATTGATTTGTTAAAATTTAGTTCATCGTGGAATTAGTCAATAATTAGCACCTAAAAAGTACGTGATTTTGATTTTAAAATGAAAGTCAAAACCTGTAGAATTTGCCTGATCATGGGCGAAAACATGACTTTCTTAGGAAACCCAATAAAAGATTTTATTGAAGGCATTTTCAAGAGCAATGGATTCTCTCAAGTAAGTTTTAGTTTTTTAATAATAATAACTTTAAAATAATGTTCTTCACTTCACGAACAATCAAATGTGAGTTTTTATGAGTTTCCTATAAGCTGTTGCTAGTACACTAGAACTGTACAGGCCAATCATTACATTATGTCCCTTCACAGTTGGTAGTTGTGGCAATATTTCTGATCACCCTAAAAGTGATTATGGTCGTGACTTCATGCATGCATATTTAGGGATTGAATCTTACCTCCTAATACAGGGTCCAACTTTATATGCTGACACTTTTTTAAGAGGATGATCAGACCATCAAACTTGAACAACTTTCTCTATGGGACCAACATCGAAATCGAGAAAAAAAAATCTGCTGATCTGATTATGTTTGCAGTTTTTTATGGGAGAGCAAATAGGTTTTTCGCGATTTTGATGTTGGTCCCGTAGAGAAATTTGTTCAGCTTGATGGTCTGATCATCCCCATAAAAAAGTGTCAGCATATAAAGTTGGACCCTGTATTAGGAGGTAAGATTCAATCCCAAAATATGCATGCATGAAGTCACGACCATAATCACTTTTAGGGTGATCAGAAATATTGCCACAACTACCAACTGTGAAGGGACATAATGTAATGATTGGCCTGTACAGTTCTAGTAAAAAGGACCCTATGTAATTGTGTTTGACCCAACCTACCACCAGGGATATAGCCAGGGGTATGGTGGGTACGTCACAGTTGTTTTAAGTCTTTTAAGATTTAAATATAGCTTTATTTTTCCTACTATACTTTACATGGTGATGAGAGTAAACACTACTTGACGTATGGGTACTCGACATAAAGGTAATATTGTATGCCTAACCACTATTGTATGCCCATGTGGCGGAACATAGCTGAACTGTACCATAAGTAATAATGTTATCAATTATGTATACCTATGATTAACAAAAAAGAATATTTCTATATTATAAATGAAAGTGAATTAAGGAACAGATACACATGCTCATTAGTAGCACGAGAGCATGCTAATTTCGAGCAAGTTCTACATAGTAGCTTGGGTCAACAGACGTGCTAGAAATTAGCATGCTTATTAGCACCTTGCTTGAAAACCGATCTGTTGATTTTCGGGCATGCTACCTGGGGTGAGGGGCGGTGGTATGCACTCTTTTAGCAATTGTGGAAGTGTTTGCTTATTAGCATGCTTCTGTCAGTTCAGTATCGATTTCACGCCGTTTATTACTATTTTTTAACTATTTTTGTTTGAATAGTATATTGAATGAGTTGTTTGTGAAAAATGTCACATTGGGGAGACGAAAAGACATTAATTTTATTATTCACACAGAGACAGTTTACTACAATAGCAAGTGTACCGAGATGTTTGCTTGAAGCATGCTCATTCAGGAGCATCAAAAGAGCATGCTACAATTTAGCATGCTTATTGCTAGCAAATGTAAACAGTTCATAGCGTTCTCATTTTTAGCATGTTCATCAGCATGCTATTATTGAGCATGTCTATCTGTACCTTTAATGAAAGATCAAAAGATATTCACAAGATTAAAAAGGAAAGTACCTCAAGATATTCTCAAAGATTAGAATATTGTATAAGGGTGGAACAGTTCCATTCCTTGATTGACATCTTAAAGAAAATAACATAAATTATTGCCGAATATCCCATGCAGGATAGATTGCATTAGTAAGAGGAAAATAAAAAAAATACATAAAATAAATTATCATGAAGTTCGGATAGACGCATGGATGTTTGTTACCTCACATTTGGTGCTGACCTGCCTTGTAGTTCCACAAAAACATGGCCTGTGGTGCACAAGAGCCTACCTGACGAGTCTGTTTTTTTTTTTTTTTTTTTTTTTTGTTTCCTTTATCTTTTGCAATCTGTCGTTTTTTTTTTTTTTTACTTGGACATTCAGCAAAACGTGTGACGTGTATTAATGTTGGCTTGCTTGGTATGCATCCAGTGATGCATCCAAATTAAAGTGTCTGGGAACTGTTACACTCCCAGTAGATTGTCCTGTGGTATCTTTTTCTTAAGTCGGCGGGTCTGAGTCTCTTCCCTCATTAGATTTTGAGCTAATATATTTGGGTGGTTTAGTATCCTTTTCTGGTAACTTCGTGTGAACTCTACTATTTCCTCCTTCACGTAGCGAACATTGAGGTCATTGTGGAGTATGTCGTTTGTGACATACCAAGGTGCGTCGATTATAGTCCGAAGGATCTTTGATTGAAAGCGCTGTATAATTTCGATATTGGAGTTAGCGGCTGTTCCCCAGAGCTGGATGCCATAAGTCCAGATAGGCTTTATGATGGCTTTATACAAAAGAAGTTTGTTTTCTAAACTTAGTTGAGACTTCCTGTTTAGCATCCAGTACATGTTTCGGAATTGCAGCCCCAGTTGCTTTCTTTTGGTAAAAATATGTTTCTTCCATGTCAGTCTCCTGTCTAGGTAGAGGCCCAAATATTTTACATAATCGTTTTGCGGTATTTCTTGGTTATTTATTTTTACAGGGGGGCAAGTATCTCGCCTTGTCGTAAATGTGATATGTGCGGACTTCGTCTCGTTCGCTTTGATTCTCCAGTTTTTCAGCCATACACTTATATCATTCAGGCTTTCTTGTAATACGGAAGATGCTCTTTCGGGATCTTTATTTGAGACAAGAATTGCCGTGTCATCCGCGAATGTACCAGTGATGCAATTGTGGTTGGTTGGGAGATCGGCTGTGTGGAGCAGGTAGAGTATGGGTCCCAGGACGCTTCCCTGTGGTACTCCCGCTTGTATAGGGTGCAGACCAGTCTTTTCTTCCCCGTACTTGACGAAGAAATAACGCTCTTGGAGGTATGATTTAAGTAGGTAGAAGCATGATGCCGGGAGGTTTGATTTAAGCTTAAACAAAAGCCCATCGTGCCACACTCGATCGAATGCCTGTGAGATGTCAAGGAAGGCACCGGAACAGTACTCTTTGTTTTCGAATGATTCGTGTATTTTTCTGACTAATCTGTGTACTTGATCAATTGTTCCATGTTTGTGTCTAAAGCCAAATTGATGGTCAGGTATTAAGCAATTTTCCCTTATTATTGGCATTAGCCTTGATAAAAATATTGTTTCGAAGACTTTGGACACTACGGGTAGCAGACTAATAGGCCTGTAGGAACTTGGTTCTTTGGGATCTTTCCCGGGTTTCAGTATCATTTTAACCTGAGCCACTTTCCATTGGGTGGGAACGTAAGCCAGTCTTATTATTGCATTCAGAAGGTACGTAAGGTAAGTGAATCCAGACTCTGGCATCTCTTTAAGGACTTTAGCTGATATTAGGTCGTAGCCAGGAGCCTTCTTGGTGTTCAGTTTCTTGATAACACTTTTTAGCCCATTTTTAGTTATCTTTCTTATTTCATAGTTTTCAGGAGACCAGCAGGGAGAGAATAGGGTGCTCTTTACAACATCGGCATGGTCGACAGTGCCCTCATAGGGGTGAGGCGTGAAAACATTAGCGAGGTGTGTAGCGAAGGTATTAGCCTTTTCTAGATCGCTTCTTGCCCAGTTCTCATTGTCCTGTCTCAGGGGAGGGTTCGACGGTGGTGGTTGTTTGAGCTTTTTTGTGGCTTTCCATAAGGAGTAGTTTGAAGCAGCAGTAGCGTCCATCCTCCGCAGATGATTCTGGACACTGTTATTGCGTTCAATATCGAGTAGTCTTTTTAGCTCCTTTCCAGCTCGGTTTAAATCTTTTTTTAGGCGGGGGCATTTCGTCTGTTGCCATTGTTTACGAATTTTTCGTTTTTCGGCCACTTTATTTAATATGTGCGATGGAAATCTTTGAGTTATTTCAATATTTTTCTTTTGAGGGGTGGCACTCCAGGCAGCATTTTGGATTACTTGGTTGAAATGCTCCACAGCATTAATTATGTCTTCTTCTGATTTTAGTAATACTTTAGTGTTTATTTTTGCTTCAACCGATTCACGAAATGTTTCCCAATCCGTTTTAGTATTGTGCAAACTACAGGGCTCAAGCTTGAGTGCAATTTGTGTAGAAAGCGTTAGTAATACCGGAGTATGATCGGAGGATAGATCAAGATTTGGCTCACACGACATGTAGTTTTTATTTATTCCTTTCGTGATAAAGAAGTCAATTAGATCTGGTGTTTTCGTTCTGTCAGCTGGCCAGTAGGTCGGATGTCTGGATGATATGTGTTCCAATTTAAGTTGCTCTATTGTTTTTATTAGCTGGCGTCCATCAGTTCGTGTTAGTCTTGATCCCCATTGCACATGTTTTGCGTTATAATCACCACCAGCTATGAACCTATGTCCAAGGGTTTTGAAGAATTTGGTGTAATATTCTTCTTTAATTTTATGTCTTGGTGGACAGTATACGGCCGAGATGGTAAGAGGTCCAGTCCAATCCTGGATAACGATAGTAGTTGCCTGAATTTGTGGTTCACAGAAAGAGTTACTTTGGTGGTGTTTAATTTTATTTTTTATCAAGATTGCTGAGCCCCCATGAGCCTTGTTATCTGGATGGTTTGTACAGAAGAAGGTGTAGTTTTTAATATTGATATGGCTTCTGGATGTAAGATGGGTCTCAGTTATAAGCATTACATCTATGTTGTACGAGATTAGAAAGAGATTTAGTTCTTCCGTTCGGTTTGGCAGCCCGTTGGCATTCCATAAGGCAAATTTTAGGGCATTGAATGTAACGGTATTTGAGATATGAGATCTGTCAATGTTTTTGCCAGAGTTATCATTTGATTCATTACTCCCTGGAGCATTGCTTTTACATCAAGTAGAATATTTTGGAGGGACGGAGGCTGATTGCTACCCCTTTTGTTATCATCTGTATTATTAAGATTGTTTACTGGTGGATTGTTTTGTGTGGCTTCTGCGTATGTTTGTTCAGGTTTTTCACGAAATATTTGCTGTATTGGTTCTGCTTGTTTGCGTGTGGGTGCTTTTTTGGGTCTAAGAGCGGGGAATTTAATTTGTTGGAGTTCTTTGTACACACTACAGCCTTTGTAGTTTGCTGGATGGTTCCCCTCACATAAGATGCATTTAACATGATCAGAGCGTTCTTTCCTTGGGCAGTTTTCTGTAGCATGGTTTTCTGCACATTTCACGCACCTTGGTTGTCTGTGACAAAATTTCTTTGTGTGACCATATATTTGGCAGTTCTGGCATTGAGGGATATCACGCTTAGGTTTTGGAGCTTCAAATGTGACCCGGCTGTTAAGGAGACTTTTCACATTATAGATGCTCTTATTATCCGGGCTTGGTTTAAGATCAATGAAGAAGATGGAAGTCGGTTTTTTTGTTTTTTTGCTTTTTATATTCCAGATGTTGGTCACTTCTTGATTAGATATTTCTTCAATAGCGGATTTAATGACATCTGTATCAGTAGAGTAATGAATATATTTTAGGACTGCACGGAAGCTTCTTTCTTGTTTAGGTTTGTATGTGTAAAATTCTGTTTCCTTATTTTTGAGTTCTTTTATTATAGTGGAGTATGCTTGTGATGATTTTGGTTGGATTTTAACCTGTTCGTCGCGAAGTGCTTTAATTTCATAGTCGCCTCTGACAGTGTCATTCAGCAGCTGAGTCAACGGGCGAATATTATAAACATTGTCTACAAAGATTGGTGGTGGTTTAGGTACTTTTTCTTTCGGTTCTTGAGTGTTTTGGTTCTGTGTGTTCAGCAGGGAAAAACTGTTGGAGGTAGCAACCGGATTTGCTGCACTCAGCCAGTATCCTGGTTTGGTCTGTTTGTCCATTCGCGAAGTTTGGTCTGGGCTTATTAGTGGTCTTTTTCTGCGGTACTCTGTCCAGCCTTGTTCGTCACTTTCAGAGTCTGTTATATCTGGTGTTGGCGGCTCAGTTTGGTTTTCGTCGTTGTTATTATTCTGAGGCTGTTGATTGTTAATTGGATTGATGGTTGTATTATTCCTTTGTTGGTTCAGGAAGAGACCTTTGTGGAAGATCTGTTGAGTAAGAGTTTTTTGGGGTTGTGGAGGAGTTTTTTTATTGCAATTATCATTCATAGTGTTCCCACGAGTAAGGGTCGATTACGAAGGTCGCTCATAGGGTGACGCCCATCCATATGAGAGGGCACGATTCAGCAACGTTAGCCGGGTCCGTTGAGGTTGGCGCTAAGGACTGGTTAGCCCCCCAGCCATTCATCCTATCGGCGCGTTTCCCACTTTAGGATTAGGGGAATTTTTTATAGAGGTTATCTTCCTCGCAGGCCGGGCGGTGAAGCCGAGCCCCCCGTTCCCGCAAAACATGACTACGGGTTTACGGTGTGGAGGGGCCATTTCCTGCCCCTTTTGTAGCAGGGATTTCTCCCATTGCGTCAGCAAGACTACTTGCTGGGTCAAGTTAATTGACCGCCGCTTGATACTCGGCGTTGTTGCTTGTTTTGCACCACCCGGGGGACACGTGTAGGGTGGGTCTAGGAAAAGATGGTAAATCCTACGGACGCAAGCAACTTCATCCCCCGACGAGTCTGTTTAAATAACATTCTGTGACCAATGCTAAACTATGGAAACCCTAGATGTTGACTTGGATGCGGCACCATACATTTTCATAGTGTCTAGTATTGTCGCGTCAGCCAACGGTTGTCGGCCGCGCGCATGCATCTATCACATTTGCCACGGAACTTTCAACTTTACTACTTTTATTAATTATTATGGATTCCATATCATGACTTTTTTTGTTTCTCTTATGTTTCAATCGGCCAATGATGGCTATAATCAGAAAGTTTCTTTATTGCTTGTGAGTTTTTACTATTTTTGATTCTTTACAAGCCTCAAGCCTTTTTTTTCACTATCTGAATTCGAGATTTAGAATATGCCTCCTCTTAAAACTTTGCCTACTGATGACCTAGCATTTCGCCTAGCGGTGTCAATTTCAGCACTGCGTGGGTATCATTGATTTAAACTTAGCAGCCAAAGTGTTAAGTCATGTCTTCTGATTATAATTGCACAGATTTCTGCCTATTAATGTGCCCCTTGAGCCTTTTCTTGTATCTTATACAAAACATTTTAACATTAGTAGTTGGGATTTCCAGGTATGCATGTATTACATTATTCCTCATGAACCAGATGGCACCAGATATTGATCTGAGTGTTTTATTTTGGAACCTCTGCAGTATCTCTAGGTTTAAATTACTGGCAGAGCTCCAAAGTTGAATACCATATGGCCTGAATACCATTTGATTTAGTAATCAAACAGTATCAGTGGAGTTTATTATCTAGTGATGTGAAGATAATAAATTAAAAAATAGCCTTTATTCCCCGACACAATATTTTTCCTTATTCTACACTTTACGTAACTTAGCTTAATCACACATTTAGTTGAGCTGTCCTGAGACATAGGCCTCCACCAATGCCATCTCTGGGATACCATTCCGTTATGTCCCTCATCCACTTTTCCTTCTTGGATCGCATCATGTAGCCCGTCCATCTGCCTTTGAGCATTCTCGTCTTACGTCGAAAAAATTTTTTTTCTTATGCGGTTAAGTCACCCCCTCTCTCTCAGTTTGATTCCTATCATAGTCCTTTCCCGTCCCCGTTGACATACTTTTAGTTTTAGTAGCATTGTTTTGGTCAATGCCCATGTCTGGCATCAATAAGTAAACTACTGATGGAATGCATATATTAGAGACCTTTGACTTTTCTGAGATGGGTATTGACTTGCTCTTCATAAGTGAAGATATTGCACACTCAGCTCGCTGAATGCCCTGCGCGTCCAATACAACAACATTTTCAGAATGCTGTTGGGGCTACCACGCTCTTGTAGCGCGTCCGTCATGTTTGCAGAGGTGAGAACGGACGGATACCATGCAATCATGAGGAAAAAAGCTGCCTCACTAGTCAGCCGACTGCGTGCAAGCAACCACAGCATTCTGGAGATGATAGCGGGCAGGTTTGACTGCCCCATCATCACACACTGCGTGAAAGTGATGATTTAATTATTCTATTCTGTTTATGTTGTATTTTATTTTAATGTGTGTACTTACTAATATAGTTATTAAGTCAAACAGTGTTACTAACACATGGATCTTTGTTATCTGTGTATGAATAAATATTATATTATTATATAGGGTCCTTCTTAATATGACTTTTTTAAGGGGATGATAAGACCATCAAACTGAACAACTTCCTCTATGGGACCAATATCGAAATCGCGAAAAAAATCTGCTGTTCCATACTAAACTGAAATCTTACTCGACCCAATTGTATGGGACTGCACTGAATTTTTTTTTCGCGATTTCGAAATTGGTCCAATAGAGAAAGTTGTTCAGTTTGATAGTCTGATCATCCTCTTAAAAAACTGTCAGTATAATAAGTTGGACCCTGTATAAGATAAGCTAAAAAAGAGCTTTCATTTGCATCCATGATTAAAGGTAAACGCACACAGCTATCCGTGCCTAAAGCATCACAGCCCGAATTCGTATGAAAGAACAGATGCGGAAGCTGCTGCCACATTTGTCATTTTATACAAATTCGGTGTGTATTAATAATTCTTTCTCACTTTCAGGACCTTAATGTTCAGAATTATGCATGTTTTGAATGCAAAGCACTCTTACTCAAAAGTTACAACTTCATACAAAAGACGCTACGGGCCCAACAAGCTATGTACAGCATCTTGGAAACACAGAAAGTGAGTATATCTTTTATTTAACAAATTATTATCTGTCATGTACGCACTTATTAAGATGTTCCATAAATGTATGTAGAACAGTATTGTTGAGAGTGATAATTGATGTGAATAAATAGAAAAAAATCTTTCTTGACTGCCTGAACATGACCTGCCTAACATAATAAATAAAATAACCATGGCCTGAACAACCGTTCTGGCCTCTATTTATGCCTATACTAGAGTTTACTCGCGACTTCGTCCGCACAAGTTATATACCAGATTTTAAGTCAAACCATAAGCTATCAAACAAAAAAAGTTTCATCAAAATCGGTTCAATGATTTTAGAGTGATGCTCGAAAAAACAAACAAACAGACACACTTTTGTTACAGTTGTTTTATATGTTATTAAGATTTAGCTTTAAAAATTTTCAGACTGATTTCTGTTTTTTGGCTACATAAGTATCATTATTATTTTGTCTTTGTTTATCTTTAGCAAAATAGGGGTCAAAAATAATAGCCATTTACTTAACATATGTGCTTAAAATAGGTTGTTGGGCCTTCATGAGGATTTCAAAACAACAAAACATCCTATACTATATAGTCACAAAAAACCCAGTAGAACTATGAGTCTTGTGTAGTGATTTCTTATCTTATTATATGGCTTGCCAGCAGGCAGCAGTACTTCGACCCAGTGAAATCTTTTGTGTTGACCCCTACATATTAATTTTTTCATCCTTCATAAACATGGTTAATGATGGAGGATCAGGGGAAATGTAGTGATTTACTTGAGATTGTTTTATTTGGAATTTGTGGGCACTCACTCACTCTTTGCTCCATTTTTAAAAGTGTTCCTACAATGATTCTATTTTTACCCAAATTTCAGATAAGTATACCGGCATTACACTCAATTGACAGAGTTCAGTTGGGTCTAGGTTCAACACTCTCCCACTGCAGAGTTGAAATAGATTTTTTCATAGAAGAAAATGAGAATGATGCAAAAAGCACAATTGAAGATATTGACAGCAAGAGTAATTTGATAGATCTTTTAGATCCGTCGGGAATAAAAATTGAAATTGATGAAATAACATATGATGAAAGTTATACAGGCGATAATATTACTGAAGAAGTAGAAAGTATAATAAAAACTGACCACGAAACGAATTCACCACCCCCATTATTTCAGTTTGAAGTTGATAAGAAAGATTGTGGAAGAAAAACAGGTAAAGAGATTAAAAAAAAGTGTAAAGGTGATCCCCCTTCGAAACTAAAAGGATGTAGACGAAATCAAAGTAATAAACAGAAAAAAAAGATAAGAATTTTGAAAAAAGAAGATGCCCAATCCATTGAAGTCCCCATAGAATTTGAACCGCCTGATACTAAAGTCGGTATAGTAAAATTTGTTAAAAAGCGCAAACAAAATCAAAATTCACTTAAATATCCGAGGAAATGTGATCATGTAAGTGGAAATTGATATAAAATACAGTACTTACTATAATTCCACTAACTACTTACTACTCTTACTGCATCTCAAATTCCCACCCTTTATCCTGTATCTCTACAGGTTACAAGACTCCACTCACAAATAAGTGTGAGAATGAGCAGAACATTCCTCCACGGATCATCATCATTATCAGCCAATATATGTCCCACTGCAGGGTCCTACTGTCAGGGAGGATGTATGGGCATCAGTCCACCACTCATGCCCAATGCGGATTAGTAGACTTCACATATGCATCAGAATTTCTTCTTCAGCATACCTATGCAGGTTTCCTCACTATGTTTTTCTTTTAGAGAGAGCAGTCGGTATTGTAGATAAATAAACATAAATATCTTAGACACTGTCACACTGATTATCTAGTCCATTAAATTACCAGAATTTTGCCCGGACTTTTATTACAATGATGAACAGATCACAATATAGAATACATGGATAGATACAAACATCCATGACTCAATTGCAAATATTCATCATACAAATATTTGCCCCTAGCAGGATTTGAACCCGCGACCAGCACCCAGGTTCACTTCCGATTGAGCTATCGGGCCACATAAATATGTCTATTCCTCCATAGATGCAATATTCTCAATGCTGACTGATCCTGCTGTAAATTTTTTCAAGCTATCTCAATGGGCCTTTTGGTCTCATATAGTGATGTGAAGTCTATTTTAAGAGGCTGTATTAAAATCTGTACTATTTTACAAATTTTCAGTGCAGCTACACAATAGAGCGAGGAAATATGCATTTCAAGCACTATTTATTTTGCCATTCAACAGAAGAATACCCGTATCTCAGAGAGGCGAAATTTGTATGCACAATATGTGGAGTAACTAAACGAGTGAGTACAATTTTTATGCTATGTCCAGCAATATTTCAGCTCTGATTCAGTGGCCAGGACCTGTAGCAAGTCGAAGTGTAGGAAGACCTAAGAAAAGATGGTCAGATGACATAGTAGAGATGGCAGAGAACGATTGGAAAAAGAAATCACAAAACAGCAACATGGAACGAGATGGAGGAGGCTTTTAAGGAGGAGGAGGCCAAGAAAGGAAGTAAATTGCTTCAAAAGTTAGGGTTAGCTGTAATGCTTCTGGTAGCTGCCCTTTGTGCCCCATCTTAACTTTCCACCCTGTATACAACGTGTTAATGATTAAGCACAAAACCTCATACACCCCAACTGATTTATAACACAATAATTTTATTGAAACAATAATTTCATTATTTTGATACTCAAAATTTAAAGTTATTCGCATTTTAAGTTTTGAGGCAAAAATTATTTGTTATCATTTCAGCAATGAATGAAAGCGCTAACGTGCTCATGGATACTTTTTAAGAATCTTGTTTTGGAAGTAAGTAGGGTGTGAGTGCCCGAGCGGTGGGTTGAGATAGAGTTCAGTAAATTTTAAATTTTACAAAGGAACAATTAATATTTTGAAAAAAATTACCTATTTTGAAACCAAGATAATTCGATTCTGCTCTCGTATCTAAACAAACTACTTTCTAGTTTTACGTTGATTCATTAACACGTTGTATAAATAAAACAAAGTCAGGATTTGTCTACGCCCCGAAAATTAAACAAAATATAATTCCTTTCCGTAATTCTGAGACGGTACGAAAAGTTCGCCGTGTCAGCTATTATAAAATAAATACAAAACAAAAATAGTATACTGAATTCTTTGAAATAACCATGCCTTTATTCCATCAGAGTGCACAAACGCTAAAGCAGCATGAGCTGACGCACGGTGAGAAGACCTTCCACTGCGACCAGTGTTCTGCCAAGTTCCACAATGGCGACCAACTCCGTCGCCACAAGAGTCGCCAACACAGCAGTCGGCAGCTGATCTGTGACTATTGCAACAAGGTGTTCAAAATGAAGGGAGACATTGTGCTGCATCTGAGGGTGAGTTAAAGACAGTTTATTATTCCTCATGCCTTATGTTCCCCTCCCCCTCATTTGAAGTGGTAGCATTCTGAAACATCAGAACATCCACGTTTCACCAGTAATACCGAAACTCTGTCCAGTATGACGGGGGGTGAGCCCGTCGCCACTTGTAATGGACAGTGGCAATACAATACATGCCTCGAAATTGAAGCATGCAGGTTTCCTCACGATGTTTTCCTTCACCGAAAAGCCAGTGGTGTTACAAATCGTATCGAATCGTGAAGTGGTAGGTTATGCAATAAATGTGTCATTTTGCGAATGTGACACTTTACGAATTTGACATTGTGCGACGTGGTTATAACCAGTAGGATGCCCTGTAGACTGCACCACGCGGCCTAAACTGACGTTCATCAATCGACGACTAAACAAAACCGAGCGGTTAAAAGCCGCTTGTTGAATTGGGACTGTCATCAGACTTGACCAATTGTATACTTAATAATTTTGGCATACCTAACTTATAAATGGATCCATTCATTATTATTAATTAAAATTGGTCGTCGTATTATAAATCAAAGTCAAAGTCTGAGTTTAGTGCGGATTCGTGGGCGCGCGTTTTACTGCCAGTTGCACGTAACGTACGTTCATTTTACTTTTGTCTTTTTGATGTAATAAAAGCTAGCAAGAGATTTAATGGAGGATTAACTTTAATGAACCGACCGTTAGTCTACTTGCTGTCAAATAATTTTCAGCCGTGCATCCGGGACCAACAGCATAGGCTTACCTTCCGAAGCACTCAAGCGCTCGAGATGATGTACTATTAAAACGGTCACCCATCCTGACTGACCCAGACCCGACGTTTCTTAACTTCGGTGATCGTTTTTAATTCTGCACACTTAATTATTCATCATCAGTCTATGCAAGGTGTTACAAAAATACAAATAAACATCTAAGGGAGTGGTTTAGACCATCAAACTGAACAACTTTCATTATAGGACCAACATCGAAATAGCGAAAAAAAATCAGCTGTCCCATATATTTAGCTCGAGTAGATTTGTAGTTTAGTATAGAACATCAGATTTTTTTACGTCATTTCGATATTGGTCCTATAGTGAAAGTTGTTCAGTTTGATAGTCAAACCACCCCCTTACATCTTTACCTGAATTTTTGTAACACCTTTTATAGGTCTCACTGCAGGGCACAGGCCTACCCTCAAGGAGGGTGTTTGGGATACGTCCACCACGCGTGGCCAATGGAGATTGGTAAATTTTAGAATCAGCGGATGCTGGTTTCCTCACGATGTTTTCCTTCACCATTTGAGAGCAGTCACATAATTTAGTAAAATTCATTGGTACATGGCATGCCGTACGTGCTGATTCGAACCCGGACTTTTGTGATTGAGCGTCCATACATCTCCAAGACGCGCTACCGATTACGCTAATTATTACAAAATTTAAAATTTTTTGAATTTAAAAAACGTATGTTATTTTTTATTTCAGACGCACACCGGCGAAAAACCGTTCAAATGTCACATCTGCGGAGCAGGATTTGCGCATCGTGGGAATATTGGCATTCATATTCGGAGCCGTCATCAAAATAGTGGACTCGAGTCAAAGAAAGGGGAAACTTCTAAGAAAGTGACAGAAACTATAATCTAAGAAAAAAAACCTATTTTCTTAAGTAGAAGTAGCGCGTGACGCCGACGATGCGGCAAGATGGTCCATACATTAGTATGGGTCGATACAAATTGCCCTCTACATTCCGCCAAAGTATAAGAAAGAACATGCCCTGATTTCTTCGTAACAGATACATCAAATCCTTGGGAAACGATAAATTCTCGCCCTTTAATTATCTACTGCCAGACGGTACGCGCAAAAATTTACCTAGTGAAGCTTGCCACAGCGTTGTTATTACATTGTACAGTGCGCGACGCATTCGATGTTGCCGTCTAGAGCGAGTGGCAGAAATCAATCAACCGCATCGCGCATGACGGAGGCCTGACTGTACTGTGTGAATGTGAATACAAAAACTGTTTAGGGTAGGAGCTTCAAATGTGTTGCATGGGTCGCGTGCCGATGAGAACGCTTCCGATCTTTTCTGTAAAGTTCCTTGGGTATACAGGGTGTTAGGGTAAACAGTTGCATTACTTTACAGGGTGATTGTACACATGATTCTGAATAATTTTCCCTATGAAAACATTTATGAAGGAATTAGCAAAAACATTTATGAACTTTCCATACTAAATGCAATCAGCTGATCGAACGTTTGTATGAAAAGTGGAATTTTTTATTTCAAATTTCTTAGCTTTTTCTTAGGGATAGTTGTTCAGTATCATGGGTAAAATCACCCCTTAAAGTAATGCAACTGTTTACCCTAATACCCTGTATTGAGGTTTCTTCTCTGTCTTCCAGTAAGGCTAGCATAATTATTGCGTGGGCGCAAGGCAAAGCGACACAACAAAGTAGTCATGCGCGCTCATTTTGGCATGCGCTAAGTAACAAAGTCTTGCGAATCTCCATCTTTCCCGTTTTGTTGGATTCCGTGTGCTATACTTGATTTCAAATAAGGACGAAAAGATTTTCCGTTTCCTATATAGCTTTCTGACCAATTCTGATTTGCAAATATAATTTATTTATCAGAAAGAAATACTATCCGACATATTATCTTGGACCTTACTAAAGCTGTTCTAAGAATAAGTGAGAGAAAGTGTTTCAAATCTCTGTCTTGTAATTCAAAATAGCCTTAAATTTCCTATAGTAGGGTATAGGCCTACATGATGTTAATGTAGTTTTGTTATTTAAAAAATGGAGTGTCAATTTCAAATCAGTGTCATCTGTTTTTAAAATCCGTATTTATTTTTATAAAACGTAGGATAATAAATGGCAGGAAAGGGTGGCGGAAGGCTAGTAGGCACTAGTGTATTCCTGTCTTGCTCGCACTCACTCAGTATCGCATATGCTTGCCTCTTCGTATCAATTTTTCCTGTTAATATGAAATGACAGCTAAGTGTCCAAGGTATGGATCAGACCATAAAACTGAACAATTTTCTCTACGGCATCAACAAAAAGAAATCGGCTGTTCCACACAAAACTGCAATCCTAGTCGACCCAAATAATGTATGAGACAACTGTTTTTTTTCGCGATTTCTACGTTGTCCCATAGAGAAAGTTGTTCAGTTTGATGGTCTAATAATCCCCTTATAAAAGCGTCAGCATATTAAGTTGGAACCTATACAATGAAGTGTCAATCTTTTTATATTTTAATTTATTTATTTATACTACACTTCTCGCGTGAATTTTCTCAATGAAGAATGTTGTTTCAAGCCAAGAATATGATTCATGGTCAATTTAATTTATTAATTTGTGTCTATGATTGTGTTCACTGAGCAAAATATTATAATGTAAGTCTGTTAACCTATTGTATTATTGTATCTTGTTTAAATGAATGAACTTTTTAAATGCGAACAAGACAACTTCGTATAACTAGATTTTGTCTGATTCCTTTTTTATAAAATATGTTTATTAAAGTACATAATTATTATGTACCTATCATAAAGTTATTTTTACGATAGTAAACACCGTGGAATCGGGGTTGTTTTAAAGCTGGAAGGAGTACACTTAATAACGATGATAAAATCATTGACCTTAAATTATATAAGGTCTAAAAAAATTAGCTGAAACTATTTTAAGGCGATGATCATACCATCAAACTGAACAACTTTCTCTATGGGACCAATATCGAATTCGCAAAAAAAAAATCTGCTGTTCCATACTAACCTACTCGACCTAAATGTATGGGACCACCGATTTTTTTTCGCGATTTCGTTGTTGGTCCTATAGAGAAAGTTGTTCAGTTGGTTTAAAATAGTTTCACCTAATTTTGTTAGACCTTATATAAGAGATCAATGGATGACATTTAAAACAAATTCGTTGAATACAAAGAATGGTTCGCATTCTTTCGAGCATGGCTTGATTTTTTAAATTTAATTATAAAAGAAATTATATTTATCTACCCGTTTCTTGCCAATCGATTGTACTACTGATGGAATATCACCTTTTGGTTTCAAAACGACCTCGATTACATGATGTATATTATGCATGGATCTATTCCAGCTTTCTGATATTATGTTTATGGTGCCTACATAGTGATTACCTACATAAGTTGGTCGGGCCTGATTTCGGCACACATTGCCTAATATGTTCTCTCTATTTTCAAGTGTATTGAAGCAAGCAATGTATGCCCGACAAATCGGGTAATGTAATTACACCTTTATAAATTAATACCCGCGACTTCGTCCGCACAAATTATATACCAGACCCTCTAGCATGATTTCTATACACGCGCGCGACTCGGTTTTTTTCCATACTAAATGTCGCGGCAAGCGCGGGTTTTGCTCCGAAAAGGGCAGGAACATGTTATTTTGTATGCAGCGAAGGCGCGTCGCGCGCGTGTAGAGAAATCATACTAGAAGTGCTGATTTTAAATCAGATCATAAGCTATCAATAAAAAAAAGTTTCATCAAAATCAGTTCAGTAGTTTTTGCGTGATTCAAACATACAAACAAATAAAACAGACGGACAAAAATTCTAAAAAGATTGATTTGGAGTCCGGGATACCTATAAACCATATCCTAATCTTTTTCATGTAAATATCTTCAACAGACTCACTTCTGTTACAGTTTTATAATAGTTAAGATAAACAATATCTTATTTACACCTAGGAGCCGGCGCACACCTGGCGAAGCGCAGCAGAGAGTTCAGTGCCAAATCATTATCGACTTTGCTTGCGTTGAAATTACATCTAAAATCAATTAACACAGCTTTCGCCTCGAGTCGCTTCGATGCTCTCGGGAGCTAGAACTTGTGTTAATAGATTTTCGATGTTATTTCAACGTCATCTAAGTCGAAAATGTTTTACAATGAAAAATGCTCTGCGCTTCGCAAGGTGTGCGCCGGCCCTATATGCAGTTAAAAAAATATTTATTTATCTTAAATTAATTCAATGTTAAGATTTTTTTTTAAATGGTGTTAGGTGTAATTTTTAAATATCTAATCATTACCTACAAATAAATTCAAACAAATTGCTTTTAATTATTTTTGTATTTATTTATCCTCATGAAAAAAAACTGTTTTGACCTCTAGTTCCGTGTATAAAATAAAGGTTTCAAATAAATAAATAAAATAACCTTTGTAAAGTTTTCGTCAATTTGCTTTCCACTGGTAGTTAATTATAACAATATTCAAAATATAACAATAATTACTAAATCAACAAAGCTAGCGATGGCGGTGTTATATATTTTGATACTCATCTACCTCGGGTCAAAGAGAATGGAATCACTACGTTTTACCTCGGGTTATTCCCGATGTCCCCCATGGCCACGGCCCCAGTGGGGGCCAGCGGGAAATAACTCTTGCTATCCCCCATTGGGGGTCAACGGGAAAATATTTTTCGTTTTCCCTCATTAAAGTGAAATTTGCACTTAGTTCCAACATTTCCGTTTTGGCGCTGCTGTCGTCAAGCTAGTTTGTATAGAACTAAGAGGAAGGATCTCCATAGAGTCCGCATAAATTTACGATTGTAGTTGGTCTCTTTTGTCTTATGACATACCTTTAGAAGGAGATAGAACTATAGATATAAAAAAAACGTTTGAAAATACCGCTAAACTTACATTTTCAGTAATGCTGTTGCTTGAATACTATTTTTAATAACTGGATAAACTATAAAGACGACGAAAAACAATGACGTCGCTATTCAATTTTTAATACAATATTTCATACAAAGCACGCGTTTTGACGTTTGATAAAGAGTTGTTAATTTGACTAGTTGGAAACTCGCGTATTAGGGCTTCTCAAGGATTCTCAACTCAAACGAAAATACCAGTCGCCGTAGCATGTTATACGTGATAAGGCTGTATCACGTCTTTTATCTCGTTTATTCGCGCGCAAATAGAAAGAGAGCGAAGGTGTGATGACGCTGTATCACGATGCCATGGCCCATGCTACCTTTGCAGGAGAAACACAAGATATAAGCTTCTGACGCAACAAGGCATAGGCTTTTTGCTTGTGCGTTAGCACTGCATTTCCGCCAATGTCAAGTAGTTTGTGGGAGTATCTATCCCAATCTCAGGGATTGTTTTTGATCAAGAACAAGAAGAGATTGAGGATTGCGGAGCCTCGTGGCAAGCAAAACGACGCGCGAACAACACGCGAGACAAGTGATCGGGTCAGAACGTGACACAGCTGCTGTTGCTGTAAGTTCTATATGGCGTCCTATCATCGTCCAATGATGACGTTTCATGAGGGAAAATGTAACTTCAGCGCCAAGACGGTTAGGTCGGAACTACAGCTGTCATAGGCCTGAGTAATCTATCTGTGACACTGACGTTTTATTTATTTTATAGGAGTAGTGATTCGATTATTTCTTTCGCGATTTGGTTTTCCATTTCATTTTAAAATGAAAGTCAAAACTTGCAGAATTTGTCTGGCCATGGGCGAAAATATGGTTTTCTTAGGAAACACGCTAAAAAATTACATTGAAGAAATTTTCAAGAGTAATGGCTATTCTTTAGTAAGGATTCCCTTGTTTTTATTTGCTATTACGTTGGCGTTATGTGGTGTGGAATCAAACATAAATACGGCACTACCTTCTTAGGGCACTACACAGGACATTTTACTATCTATAAGCCTACACTACATTTTCGCCGAGAACAGACGAGAAAGGCCGAGATGTGGATGGATGGTGACAGTAAGCTGGTAGACCAAGCTTCATAGCCTAGCCCACCGCCGCAGAGTATCTTGCTTGTCGGTCTTCTACAGGTTGTACTTCGGTGATTGTGCCCAAGAGCAGTATGAGCTCATTCCGCCTTTCCCCTTCTACTATCGGACATCCAGGCGCACCGCGGGATTTCATCTCCACTTGGTTGACATCCCACATATCGCACCAAGCGCCTTTCAGCATCTTTCATAATGCGCACAGCCAAGGAGTGGAAGGCCCTGCCTGTGTCAGTATTTCTGAGCGCTTACAACCCAATTCCATTAAAGTACGAGTGATTAGGCTTCTTCTGGGTAAGCTCGCTACATCTTCGACCCCATCTTTGTCCTGAGGACTTGATTGAGGTCAAGAGCAAACCCATCTGTTATACAAAAAAACACCAAGCTACCTGTATTTCTGTTTCAGGACCTTCACAATAAAAACCATACATGTGTGGAGTGCAAGGCTCTCTTAACCAAGAGTTACAATATAATACAAAGGTCATTACGGGGTCAGCAAGCTCTGTACAACATAATGAAAAATGATAAGGTAAAACTACCATTATATACTACATATAATACCAAATAACTACTAGTAACCTAGACTCCATTCAAAATAGCAACGAAATTTTAAGGCTATTTTGCATTACAGAAACAAAAATTTGAAACACTTCCTCTCACTTATTCTTAGAACAGCTTTTGTACCATCCAAGATATGTCGGATGGTATATGTATCCAATAAATTAATTACATTTGGTAATCAGAATTGGCCAGAAAGCTAAATAGGAATCGGAAAATCTTGTCGTCCTTATTTGGAATGCAGTATAGTTTAATAAAATTGAGAACCAACTTCATTCATTTTAAGTTTATGCATATAATGAATATCTACAGGGTCCTTCATAATATGCTGACGGTTTTTTAAAGGGATGATCAGACCACCAAACTGAACAAGAAAAACATTCTCTTTGGGTCCAACATAGAAAAAAAATTACCTGTTTAATACTCATTCCAAATGTATGGGACAGGCAGACAGGGGAGAAATTTTTAGTAACCGTTTGATGGTCTTAAAAACCGGCAGCATATTAAGTTGGACCCTGCATACTTTCAACTAAATTTCAGGTAAATGTATCATCATTGGAAGCAGTCAACAGAATTCAGTTAGGACTAAACACAAATCTCTCTTACTATAGAGTTGATGTAGATTTTTTTGTAGAAGAAAATGAGAAGAAGCTGAAAAGCACAATCGGACCAGATATTAATAATATGAGCGATTCTGCCCATTTTTTTGTTACACCTGAAGTTAAAACTGAAGTAGATGATGAAGCATATGAAAATTTTTACTTAGATGATCCTGTCGTTGCCGTAGAAGAAGAAACTGTGACGGACCACAAAACGAATGCATCTACCACACTTATTCAATACAAGATCAAGCCTCAGTGTACAAATGAAACGAGCAAAAAGAAGGTTAAAGGTGGTCTACCTCCAGAAATCAGAACTGACAATATAATACTGGGTTGTAGACGAAGAAATTTGCAATATGCTGAATCTGACCTTGATGACGTAGAAGATGCAAACTATGTAAAGACACAAAATAGAAAGAAAAAGAAAAAACGTCCAGAAGATGAAGATTATGAACCAAAAGATGTCTCTGAAGAATCAGACTCATCTGATACTGATACCAGTTATAACGAATTTGGAATGCCAATTAAAAAGCCCAATAAAGATTTACTTGAATATCCAAGGAAATGTGATCATGTAAGTGTAAATGAATGAAATAATATATATATAATAGAGTTAATCCGCATCTGTGTCATAAGCTATCAAACAAAAAAGTTTCATCAAAATTGTATAGATTTTGCGTGATGCTCTCCCAAACAAACACACTAACATACAGACAAAGATTCTAAAAAAGGATGATTTAGAGTAAGGGGCATCTAAATATCTATTAATATATACTTGTCATTGATAATGTGAAAATAGTACAATCTTTGGAAGCCATGTCGAATGTCAAGATAAAACTTGATCATCCGGCTATACGAGAATCGATCGCTGCTTTAAACTGGGATGATTACTTGACCCTGGTCGACACTGATAAGGCTGCTGACAATCTTGTGGATAAAATACAAACTGTAATCAAAGCTAACACAAAAACTGTAACTTACCCATGTAGAATGAAGCCACTAAAGCCGTGGATCACACCAGGAGTGATAAAATCGATACGCAATAGAAATAAAATGAATAAAAAACTAAAACGAAATCCAGATGACATTAATCTCAAAAATAAATACATTAATCACAGTAAAATCTGTACCCATATAATTAAAACTCTAAAAAAAGAATACTACGAATCACAATTTTCAAAATATGTAGGAAATAACAAGAAATTGTGGCAGTTAATAAAAGAAGTTGGCAATCTTAACGTGTCCAAGGAACCGGCCACAAGCCTGCTCAAGATTAAAGCAAATAGCACAGAATCACTTGATGAAGTCAATACATACTTCACAAATGTAGGCAAAAATCTAGCCAACAACACCCTTACAGAACTGAACACTACCGAACAAGCACTCACGTCTAAAGCTTCAAAAGCTAGTGGTCCTAAATGTTCTTTTTCGCTATTCTTAGTCGATCCCATGGAGGTCATGCACACTATTAAGAGTTTGAAGCCTCACAGTGCACCAGGATGGGATGACATTAGTATGAAGGTCTTGAGGGACAACTGTCATATCCTAGCTAACCCAATTGCTTATCTATGTAATCTCAGTTTTACCTCCGGCGCATTCCCTACGACATTTAAAAGCGCTATTGTCACTCCAGTTTACAAAGCAGGCGACAGAACTCAACCCACGAATTACAGACCGATCTCGTTACTGGCGTCACTCTCGAAAGTCCTAGAAAGACTTGTTAACAAGAGGCTGATGGCTTATCTCGAAACTAATGGATTGATATCAGAGAACCAATACGGGTTTCGAAGTGCAAAGTCAACGGAAGATGCAACTCTCCACCTAACAAATTCCATTGTGAAATACCTGGAAAGTGGTGCTAAATGTCTTGGGGTTTTCCTGGACCTTCAGAAAGCCTTCGACACTGTCTCAATTCCAATACTACTTACTCGTATGGAAAACGTAGGTATCAGAGGCACGCCACTCCTGTGGTTTCGGGATTACTTGAACGGAAGGCAGCAACGTGTCCGTATCAGTGGCGAGATGAGTAACGGAGCCCCCTGTACGTATGGCGTGCCCCAAGGTAGCACCTTGGGACCGACCCTATTTTTGCTATACATTAATGATCTTTGTAATAAAAAAGTGAAAGGAGCAGATTTACTGATGTTTGCGGACGACACCGTTCTCCTATTTCATGACCACTCGTGGGCAGATGTTTATGTGCTGTCTGAGAATGGACTTAGAGATGTGACATCCTGGCTAGAAGAAAGTCTGCTTACCTTGAATACTGCTAAAACAAAATACTTGTGCTTCAGTAAAACAAATGCATCTAAACCTACTGATGACTTAAAACTAAAAATACATACCTATCCATGTAATCGGCTTCCGGTTGTCCCTGCCACCTGCAACTGCTCCGTTCTGTTGCGCACAGACAACATCAAATATCTAGGTATTATTATGGATGATACATTGTCATGGAATCTTCAAATCCAGGCAGTGAGTAATCGTTGTAGAAAGCTTATTTATGTTTTTAAATCATTGAGGGATGTAGTAGATAAGAACTCAATAATGAGAGTGTACAAGGCTCTTGCGGAGTGTTTGCAAACCTACTGTATTTGCACATGGGGAGGAGCTGCTAAGACACTTCTTATTGAGGCTGAGCGAGCCCAACGTGCATTGCTTAAGGTCATTGACAGACTTCCGTTCAGGTATCCCACCACTGACTTATATTCTACTAATAATATTCTCTCTATTAGGAAGCTATACATTCTCCAAATTATTCGACGATACCATCGTAAAACTGTACCTACACTGCCTAGTAACACAAAAAGGCTGAATACTGTGCCAATGCCATATTATTTCAGTTCATTCGCAAGGAGACAGTACGAGTATAATGCGCCACGACTTTATAATAAAATTAACCCTAAAATGAATATTAAAAGACTTAACAATCATGAATTAAAAAACATCACTTTGGGTTGGCTATCTGACCTAGATTACTCACTGACCGAAAACTTATTTGTAATAGAAAGCTAACCGTTCATTCATGCGGTCGTAGATAAACAAACCTACGTAAGACTACACGTTACTCGACGTACTATTTTGTTATTAATTTGTGACTCGATTCAGATATCGCAGAGAAACCTACCTCAGTGCTTACATCTATGTAATGTTAGTGAATGGCTGCTGATGACAGTCATTCGATCCCAAGATAAGACTCGTAGGGCTAACAAGCACATCCAATCCACACAAAATCCAGAACCACATCAACCGCCCCCCATCCATACCCCTCACCCTAACCGCCCACGCACACATCAAAAGTTCGCTCGCTCTCATACACCCTCATGCACACATGCAGACGCACACACACACACACATACACACATACACACACACACACACACACACACACACACACACACACACACACTTAAATTGCATTACAAAATTCTTTAAAATAAGTCTAAATATCTTTATTTTTATTGTTTTACTAAAAATAAACCTATATCTAAGCTGTTAAGTTTAGCATAACATTAATTTATGTACACTAAGATTGGGGAAGCCACTGCAGCATGTACCACAGCTTGCTCTCACATGCTGCAGGGATTTCATTGATGTATTGTAACTGTTATGTGTCAAATAAACGTTTATATTATTATATATTATATTATTATATTGTAATCTTTTTTTTGGAAATATCTTCAATGTACAGACACACTTCTGTTACAGTTTTATAATAGTGCACATGGGGTCGCGTGGCGAATGAGTATAAAAGCCGGTAAACTTGGACCTTGGACACTGTGCGATACTGAGTGAGTGCGAGCGAGACAGGAATACGCATAAGAGAAAACATGATTCAACCAGAGGGGGTGAGGTAAAAAGTCGGTGGGAGGCAGGGAGTATCCATACTGGGCTGCGTTCACGACCTTTGGGTGCGGTTTCAACTGGTAAGGTACGGAACGACCACCAATTTTTCAAATGTAGCACTCTGAGTGCACGCAGTGCAACACAGCCCTGTATGTAGTAGAAGATACTCTTTTCTTATGCTGTGACTGCGCAGAACAAAATTTGCAGGCGAAAGCGCTACTGTGCACATACCTTACTCCCTGCCCATTGGTCAAGTTGTTTGCCAGGTACTATACAATGTGTTAATGAATAAGCGCAAAAACTCATACACCCCAACTGATATATAACAAAATAATTAGATTGAAACAATAATTTAATTATTTTAATAGTCAAAATTTAAAGCTTATTTGTTATCATTTCAGCAATGAAAGAAAGTGATAACATGCTCATGGATACATTTTAAGAATCTTATTTTGGTAGTAAGCAGGGTTAGAGTGCCCGAGCGGTGGGTTGAGATCGAGTTCAGTAAATTTAAAATTTTACAAGTAAATTATTTAATATTTTCAAAAAAAAAAATCTATTTTGAAACCATGATAATTCGATTCTGCTATCGATTCTAAACAAACTACTTTCTAGTTTTGCGTTAATTCATTAACACATTGTATAGGGTCCTTCTTAATATGCTGACAATTTTTTAAGGGTATGATCAGACCTTCAAATTGAATAACTTTCTCTATGGCACAAACATCGAAATCGCGAAAAAAAAATGCAACTGCTCCATACAAAACTGCAAACCTACTCCAGCCAAATGTATGGGACAACAGATTGATTTTTTTCGCGATTTCGATGTTGGTCCCATAGAAAAAGTTGTTAAGTTTGATGGTCTGATCATCCTCTAAAAAAACTGACAGTATATTAAGTCGTTTTACTGCCTTAAAAAACTGACAGTATATTAAGGCAGTAAAACAAGCCTCTTTAATGTTCTGTCTATGAGATAAGGAATATGATTTTAAATGTATTATTTTTTATTATTTTCAGTGTAATTTTATGATAGAGCAGGCAAAAATGCATTTCAAGCATTATCTATTTTGCCATACAGCAGAAGAATACCCATATCTCAGAGAGGCGAAATTTGTATGTTATATTTGCGGAAAGGCCAAACGAGTAAGTAATATTTTTTTACTATTTAGCATATGAAATGAGCTCAAAAATCTGAAAACTGTTTTTACAGAATTCATAATAAATTATGTACCTATTTAAAAACATTATGACTTTACAGAAAAGAGAAAAACAAGCTCTTTTATCATTCAAATTAAAGATTAAAAATTTAGTCTCGGGCGGGACTTGAACCCGCACTCTTCCAAACCGGGTAATTGCGTTATCCAATTTCGCCACCGAGCCAACTCCCAAAGAACGAAGTTTTCAATCTATTGCGTCTTGCGTTGCAAGGGGACGTTCTTTTATCATTAATCAGCTATATCAACTTTTTTGTGCTAACATAATTTGAATGTTATTAGATAGGTATTGCAGGCATTTATTGAATTTAATCGGTTAGTATTGAAAATATAACCAGACTTCGTTTGTATGCAGCGCGTATTTACGCATTTGGAATATAAACTTCAATTAAGAAGATGAGAAACAATGATATACAAGGTGTTACAAAAGTAAAAATAAATATTTAAAACTTTTATGGGGGTTGTTTAGACCATCAAACTGAACAACTTTCACTATGAGACCAACATCGAAATCGCGAAAAAAAAAATCTGCTATCCCATACATTTAGCTCGAGTACATTTGTAGTTTAGTATGGAACATCAGAATTTTTTTTCGCGATTTCGATATTGGTCCCATAGTGAAAGTTGTTCAGTTTGATGGTCTAAACTACCCCCTTAAATGTTTATTTATATTTTTGTAACACCTTGTATACATAGGAACAATGATTTCGAAATAAATAACCAAGTAATTTTTAAAATCAAACAGACATTGGCCAGACTACGCCATCATGAGCTCACCCACGGAGAAAGAACATTGCCTTGTAACCAGTGCTCTGCGAAATTCTACAATCTTATCCAACTCCGTAGTCACAAGAATCGGCAACATGGCAGTCGACAGCTGATCTGTGATTACTGCAACAAGGTGTTCAAGATGAGGGCAGATATTATACTACATCTAAGGGTAAGTAATTTGTAAACAACTCAGAAAATAATTTCAAAGAGCAAACAGGCACAACAAGCTTAGACCATTTAACTATGGACTAGAAACGATGACGGGAGTAGATGTGGAGGAAGTCATGGGCAAAATCTAGTCTATTATAAAACTGTAACAGAAGTGTCTGTACATTGAAGATATTTACAAAAAAAAATATTATGATATGGTTTTTAGGTGTCCCTCACACCAAATCAACCTTTTTTATTTGAATTTTTGTCGCTCTATTTGTGTGTTTGTTTGTGCGAGCATCATGCGAAAAGTACGGAACCGATTTTGATGAAACTTTTTTTGTTTGATAGCTTATGATCTGACTTAAAATCTGGTATATAATTTGTGCGGACGAAGTCGCGGGTTAACTCTAGTATTAAATAATTTTAGCTGTATTATTTCTGATTACAGACACACACTGGAGCAAAGCCGTTCAAGTGTCACATCTGTGGAGAAGGATTTGCGCATCGTGGCAACGTTGGCACCCATATTCAAAATCGCCATCAAAATAGTGTAGTTAAACCTAAGAAAAAGAAATCTTCTAAAAAACAAAAGAAGGAAAACTCTAAGACTCGTCATAATCGCACCGCCGCCCCGGCGAAAAAACTTGACATTTAAATGAAGGGTTTAAGGTGTATACTGGGCTGCGTTCAGAACCTACGGGTGCGGTTGTTTGGTTGTTTTTCAATCTAAGGTACGGAACGAACAGTTGTTTTTCAACTCGCAATAATGTACGGAACGATTCCGGTTGTTTTATAACCTCAAATTTTGACATTGACAGTAATATGGGCTTCCAGGGCTTCCATCATTTCCAAATACAATAAAAACTCATCTTCCATGCTAGATAATCAAAAAGTTAATAAAAATAATCTGAAAAAAACCAACTTTTATTTAAAATGAGCAAAAAGTCAAGTAACCACAGATAATAAAACCGTCAGAGTGTTTTTTAACCGTCGAATTTGATGGTTAAAAGTTGCAACCCGTCAAAGGTTCGGAACGGTTGAGTTGTGACAACCGAGTTGCAAAGAGCGTTTTTTCACCGAGGCTCTGAACGGCCCCCCTGTATGATAAACTTTATTTTAACAAGATAAATTAGCTAACGGGTCGCGGCAAGCGCGCTAATATCCATTATTCCACAGTATATACAGGGTGAAATTGATATCATTAGCAGCCCCAAAGCTCAAAAAGACCCTGCTTTGTGTCCTGTGTCGTATTTTCTTTTGTAAGTCTTCGTTTTTTTTTTAATAAAACAGTTTAACGTAAAAGTTTTACCTTTAATTTTTCATTTACACTTTTTTTATTTTCTAGTTTCCAGTTTCATTTTATGATAGGCATTACCTTTACCCATGCAGCATCAGGATTGAGGAGTTTGGAACCCGGATATTTATGAAAACATAATTATACCCACTATAGTCATTTAAAATCTACACATTATAAAGAACTACAACCATCAAAAACAAAAAGTTGGTAGTTGTAGAAATGTTACTGTATGTTACTGACCACCCCGAAAGGGATTACGGTCGTGAGTTTATTACTGTAAATCCTCAAGTCTCACGGTTTTGTTAGGCATTACCCCTGAAGCATCTGGATTGAGGAGTTGGATCCCGGATTTTAATGACAAAAGTCTCTCTGCTTGTCTCTGCTGTCCGTCTACCCACTATCATCATCATCATCATCACCCCATAAACGTACTACTGCAGGGCCTACCCTCAGGGAGGGTGTATGGGCGTTAGTCCACCACGCGTGCCCAATGCGTTTTGGTAGACTTCACATTCGCATCGGAATTTCTTCTTCAGCGTATGCAGGTTTCCTCACGTTGTTTTCCTTCACCGTTTGAGATCAGTTGGTATTACGTACATCATGGTTTTAGTAGGTAGTACAGTAGGTACTACCAGGTTTATTAAGCTCTATTCACATTACGACGGACGGGCACGGAGGTTGCAATTATATACCTATTTCAATACTGATAGAGTTGACAGAGAGAACGCCCATAGGGGTGGAGGACGGAGCTTTCTTTATGAACTCTATCTTTATTGAAATAAGTATTATTTTACATTGCACCCTGCGCGCCCGCACATCGTAATGTGAATTGAGCATCAGACTCTTCCCTTGGATCAGCCGAGTGGCTCAAAAGAACAAGCATCCAGAGCCGTTTAACGTATTAGAAAAATAGGCTGACTGAATCACGCAATGCTGCCACCTTAGCGCTTTCGGCACTAGATCTAGCGCTTTTTTGGTATGTTTAGCGCCGTATCTCAGAATTTAGCGCTTTTTAACGTTTAATAGAGCAACATTATGTGTCTTGAAATATGCTATATTTTGTGTTTTTTTTATTGAAATAAGATAATTATTGATATCACATTCTGGTCAAAACATGTCTTGTGCAGTGTTCGGGAGATTCAAATACGAACGCTTATTGAAGTGCTATCATAAATTTTGCAAGAGATCTACGAATTGACTAACTTAGAAATGGTTTCGGAAACACTGATAAGTATATTTAGAGCACTTTGAAGGACTTATTATTTGATAACAATTTAGCGCCGAATCTAGCGCTTTTTAACTCTCGAAAGTTTTGGAATCTAGCGCTTTTTTCTCAGATTTAGCGCCCAATCGATTTTTTAGGTGGCAGCCCGGTCTGAATCAACAAAATTTTCACTTTTTCAGTGCTCTAAAATTTTATCTTTTTTTCCCTCAATTAATCCAACTATTGCTTCTGTGAAAAAGTGCATACTACAAACAAAGGCAATATTCGTTATATTAGTAATGTGACTGCTACACTGTATATAGCTTGTAACTTCTTGCATTTTCTTTTCATTACCTAGGTTATTTATGTATAAATTATCTGTTTGTTAGTCATCTTCGCTATTATCATTGTTTGCACAAGTGTACAAACGCTTGCTATTCACTAATTGCATCATGGATTTGGTGAGAATAATTTGGTTTCTTTTTTGTAATTTATGTTTCCTCTAAATATCATTTGGTATGTTCATAGAAATCTATCTACATAGCATGCCCCTTTTTATTAATTCTTGTGTTTGAATATTCTGACAGTACAGGAATATAGTCGAGCATAACCTGGCAAGACCATTGGTACTAAAATTAGTTCCAACTGTTACCCTTAGACGATTTAACTAGGGATCAGTCTCGCGTAAGCATTCCCCCTCTGTCTAGGTACAAGACCAACTGATCACTAAACTAAACGAGAATAGAATAGAATAGAATAGTTTATTTGCTATGAATAGATAATACAATGTTGTTACAATAATGTATGTAGATAAAGTTTCTTCTATTCAGCCAGTTTTCAAACAGCATGCAAATTTTCATTTTAGTCTTACGTGCTACAATGAGACCGCCTACAATTGCAGAACAATAGCTTCAAACTTTGTGAGAACCCCACACAAGGCTATTTTAGTAAAATGATGGAATAAAATCCAAAATTGTGGATTTCATCCTACCTCGTCATCCGCAAAAAGTGTCAGAAAAGTTTGTTAGTAGAATTAAACAATGACATTTTGGAATTACATGCGTAACTTGTCCATAGTTGTTAGATGGTCTAAGCAGTCTGTAGTTGGTCTAAGTTGTCCACACATCATACTCTTTTATCCAAGCTATAGAATGCTTGACAACTGAGATTAATTAATTCGCCAGGCTTCACCACCTACTATTCTAATCATAGTTTTACTTCTAAGCAGTTCAAAATATTCATCAAGAGTCCATTTCAAAACATGTAAAAATCACTCAGGAGAGTATCCAGCCCACTGTAACATACATACACCGTGTTTCTGAGGTTATGCATTAACTTTGGCCGGTTATTGAGACCATTAATTTGATCATATTTAACTATGGGATAAACATTGAAATCGCGAAAAAAAAAAATTTTCGCATTTTTAATTAGGTACTAACATAACTGTAAGGGTGTATTTAGACAATAAAACTAAACAACTTTTCCTAAAACGAGTCTTTTTAGACCTTCCATACAAAAAGTGCGGAATAACCGATCAATTTTCTATGAGAGATCAAAAAAATTTTTGTTTTTCGACTCATGTTCCTTAGGGAAAGTTGTTTAGTTTCATTTATGAAACCCTTAAAGTTATGTTAGTACCTAATTAAAAATACGATTTTTTTTTTCGCGATATCATTGCGAGTTTGTCCCTTAGTGAAATAACAGGCCAAAGTTAATGCATATCCTCAGGAACACGGTGTATACAAAACCACCTAGTAATACTTAAGGAGCTGCTTCAGACCATCAAACTGAACAACTTTCACTACAGAGCGAATGACGAGAAAAAGTAAAACAATATGATGTCTCATACAAAAATGTATGGGGGACAGCATTTTTTTTTTTTCGATGTTGGCTCTATAGTGAAAGTTGTTCAGTTTGATGGTCTGAAGTACATCCTTAAGTTTTACTAGGGTGTTTTGCTACACCCTTTTTGTTTAACTGTTCGTAATGGACCAAATTAGGTTTTTAGGAAAAAAATCGGCCATGTGTGTGTTTTGGGATAAAAAGGGGCATTGCAATGCATGCCGGGGACAGCTAGTCTTTGTATGTTTTTTATCTTATTGGTATCCCGAGTGATTTTTACTCTATATGAATCTGATTCTAACATTATAAATACATACATAAACTCACGGCCGTAATCCCTTTCGTGGTGGTCAGAAACATTGCTACAATTACAACTACCTTCTGTTTAAGAATGTAGTGGTAGCAATGCTCACATTTAGCTATTTAAGTTTCAGGGTGGAATGATGTGTCAAGTGGTGAGAGGCCGCTAGCCTTTCGCACACAAAAACACTGCATAAGAAACCTTCAATCCCTTAGTCGCTTCGTACGACACCCACAGGAAGAATTGGGGTGTTCCATTCTAAGCCAGAACCATATGGGCCACGGGCATTATAAATTATTGATGTGGTTATTAACAGACAAACTTCACACTTTTCAGTTAGGTACACCTGAAGAGGAGAAACGTAAGGTGCCACCAATGTTGCAGAAAGTTTTACGCTACGATGTCCAAATCACCAAGAGATTTGTGGAAGCATCGCTCAAGACCACGGCATTGAGGTCTCTACGGAACCATGCTCAGTTTTTGGAGGTATGTTTTATAATATAATATAATATAATAATATTATAAAGAGGAAAGATTTGTACCTTTTTTTGTATGTTTGTAATGAATAGGCTCAAAAAGTACTGGGCCGATTTAAAAAATTCTTTCGCCAATAGAATGCTACATTCTTCCAATTTGACATAGGCTACATTTCATTTTGAAAAAAATTAGGGATCCTTGGTAAAATTTGAACAATGTAACCGAAGGTGTAGAAAAATGAGTCTTAAAATTTATTTGTCTACCCCGTGCGAAGCCGGGACGGGCTGCTAGTGTTTTATAAAACAAAATTGAACATACCCTTTTGAGAGAACCCAGTTACCCATTTACTTAGTACTAAGAGCCTGACCATATGTCCTCGCCGCCGTACCGTGGAAGTTCATGGCGCCGTGCAGGGCCACGGTACGGCGCCGTAACGTGGAAAGTTCTGGTGCAATCATGTTGTTTAGACTAATTTCGTCCTTCTATCGAGGGGCGAAGAGCGTTCGTTTAGTCCAAAAATCTAAGTCTAAACAGAACATGATGTTACTGGAACTTGTTACGACATGGCGCGCCGTACCCTAAATGTTCTGTTTGGTAGGTATGTATAAAAGTATGGAGATGTGGACGGGCCCTAAGTATAGACTTAGCGCTTAATTTGTAAGGAATAGTCCTGTGATATCTACTTCAGAAACTGTCAGCCCCTTTACACATTCACTGTCCCCATACAAGATGATCTTCAAGGTTGGGGAGACGGACACAGACACAGACTTGTGATACTTAACGTCGTGACCCAAATATGGGGTCATTCGAAGCCGTGAATCCATTGTGAAAGCACAGACTCCTAGCAAGCATTTGCGTGACCCATCATTGGGAGCATCTGGACAGAAAACGTGTTAAAGGCCACCAATTATTTTTACTCATGTAGTGTGTCCAGTGAGCAGGGCATGGTCCACGCGTAGTAAACTAATTTTGAAGACCAATCTCTGTGTCAAACATGATTTAAAGCTGACTTTTCCATGCTTTATTTTGAGTTGTGTTTGTGTGGTTTATTTAAAAATGATTAAAATAAAATGTTTGTTATTGTTTGCAGGTGTCCTGCCATGGCATTGTGTGGCTTGCTGGCTGGCTAAGTTTCATTTGGTTCTTCAACAATAAAGACCTTTACCAGCTTCAAGTTAATATGTTGATTGGTAAGTTATTTACTTCTCTGTTCAGTAGAGGCTGATGATGACATAAATAGATAACAGTTTTACTGGATCACTACGATTCGAGCGTCGGTGACGCGTTGTGAAGAGGTATGGCCAACCATGATGGTTCACGTTCGAATCCGCACGGACGATATGCCATGACATGGCATATCGTCCGTATCGTACATTGTACCAATGAGTTTTTCTTACTTACGACTACTCGCAAACAGTGAAGGAAAATGTTGTGAAGAAACCTTCATACGCTGAATTTGTGGTGGACTAACTCCCATACACTCTCCCTGGGGGTAGGCCTGTGCCCTGCAGTTTGACGTATATAGGCTGATGATGATGATGACGAAATACTAGAAGTATGTAACGGCCGTATCCCTCAAGCGATTTTTGAGTGTAGGCGTTGACGGAACGATATTGTAGCGATATTTCTGAGATCAATCAATGTCGCGGCAGAATTGCGGTGGTAAAGCTCAGTCCAAAGTCTGTGCTTACCAAATCGCGGCGTTTCAATTGCGAAGTCGCAGTGGTGCAGTTGCGACGCCGTTGTGTAATAGCTTGTGTGATAGGTCTCTAATAATTTTATCGTAGTGATTGGTGTGCAGTCTCTGCCTATCCCATGGGGAAATAAGTGACGAAAGAGAGATATATATAGGGTCCAACTTAATATGCTGACGGTTTTTAAAGACAATGATCAGACCATCAAACCGAACAAGTTTCTTTAAAGGACCAAGATCTAAATTGCGAAGAAATAATCAGCTCAACTTAAAAACTGTTAACATATTATTAAGATATTATATAGCATTGATATACACGAAATGGTACTACTTACTGTAGTAATAATAGTAACTACTTTGTCAGAACCTTTAGTGATAAACCATATTTATATTGCAAATATACAGAATTAATGTTATTTTCAGCTCTCATCCTGGACATAATAGCAATAGCAGTCATCAAGGCATTTGTCCGAAGACGAAGACCCGTTCCAATGAATAAACTAATGGCAGTAGGACCTGACAAGTACTCATTCCCATCTGGACACGTAAGCCGGGCCACCCTGGTCGCCTTCACACTCCTAGTTCTGAGTCCGGTGTCTATCATATTTTATCCTCCGCTTCTCGCGTGGGTGGTGGCTGTCTCTATTTCTAGAGTATTGCTAGAACGCCATTACATTTTGGACGTGCTCTCTGGATTTGGTATCGGCATTGCAGAAGGCCTCATAATGTGCATCGTTTGGCTGTCTCAGAGCACATCGGCCAGCATTTTATCTTCTTTGTCTGATGAGAAACTTGATGGAGGAGAATTCCATGTTTAGTTATGTTTTTTTTGTCAATTATTTTAAATATTAACCATGTGATATTGGTAAAGTTGTAACAAATAATTATTACTTAATTAAAATCAAATAATTTAATGCAAGCTATCTAGTGAGATTTACAAAATCTAGTTGTTACTGATCTAATTACGAATAAAAGATGTGTGTACTTGTGTGTTTTCTTGTATCATCCATTTATCATATTATTACTATGACTTTCCATTATTATTAGGCATTTCTTAGTTTAATTAGTATTGATAATCCAGTGTAATTATGTGGAATATTCTATTCTACTGGGGATCCTGATGAATTGATGAGGTTCACAGGGATTCCCTGGGGGATCGGGCTAGGGGATCCTGGTGGCCGAACCCTTATAAACAAACTAAACAATACTATCCATTTTCACAGATCAAGTTACTCGATAGTAAGAAAATATATTTTTATAATCCCATTACCAATTGACTTGCATAGTTTTTGGAATCGATCGATTGTTCTTAAACAGCTCTATGATATTTGTTTGACAGTGACAGTACTTTGACGTTGACGTTAGTTTGTTATCGACGTGTGACGTGTAATCACCGAAATAGTTTCGCTTTTCCTCTTTTCGAAAACACCGAAAGAAATAATACAAACCTGAATTTAACTGACCCTAATAAAATACTATCATATTACACTAACAAGGTACGAGTAAGCTCGATTAATTTCCTTTGAATCGTTTGTTTTCAATTGTTTCCCATACTTGAACGTGGCACAAAGTTTTACTAAATTCGTCTCGTATTTCAGCTAAAATGAGGAAGTTAAAGGGGGCTGTAAAAGAAACAGCGCGTCAAAAGCGAGAGAGGAAACAGGAGTTCGCGAAGTCTAGGCAACAAATCCACACGATCGTCTTGCCTACTTTCGCGGTTATTTTCCTCCTGATTTGTACCTATGTTTACCTGAAAACTCGACCTTCCTCTATGCAATACGCGTAATATACTTCTAAAGTAATCAGTGTAGATACTACATAGTAAATTATATTTGTATATTAAATGTTTTGTCATTGGAATTCTTTAATAAGGCATGGTTGTGAATTGGTTGGGTGTAAAAAGTAAAAAATACTTGCAATTTTGTCTGCCTAACTGTTACGTGATTACTATTTATAGATAACATTCCATTCATAGTACCTGTTCAACATTCCACAAGTAAACATATCAAGTTCTGTAAATATGATATTGTAAAACTAAAAATATATTTATGAATACTAATAAATACCTACTTTATTCCTTAAATCCTGTTTAAAATTACTTACCTAAAATGTTTTTTCTTTATAACAGACCTTGATAAAACAAGTGTGAGTCGGGCTACTCGCGCACAGAGGGTTCTGTACCAACCACACCACCACATAACTTACAAAAAAGTGTTGTTTTCTCCAGGACCTTCAGCGCGAGACCGACTCACACTTGGCCGGTTTTTATTATTTGTTGTTATACTGTAGAGTTTGCTCTATAATCACAACAAGTTTGACACTTGTATGTATGACCGTTTTTACGATAGAACCAGAAGAAAAAATGTTGATAAAAGCTAGTTTCTTGTATGAGGACCCCCTTAATTTTAATTTTTTGACATTTTTATTATTTGTTGACAAATCCGCCGTAATAACGCATATTTTGTGAAAATTTCATTTTCAACTGCCTAGCTATTACGTTTCAAAAATTACAGCCCTTAATAGGTGGGACGGATGGACAATGTAAGCTTAGTAATAGGGTCCCGTTTTCTAACTTTGGGTACTAAAAACAGGTTATTTGATTAAATTAATTCTTAATGGTTTTGGCCGGACTTAGGAGGCCAGATGAGATAATGCATCTGTATTTAGCACATACATTTGTGCACTTCAAAATATCCTTCCATCAGGTATGCAACCTGACTGCTTTTATGTAAAGCTTCGCAGTTGATCGACTAGTAACAACATCATTCGTTTTGATAGTGGGTACTGCTGATATTGAAAACTACGATCCAATTCAATTATCTAAGCCAAAGGAAAAATTATTAAGTATGATACAAATGAAAAGGGGAAGTAAAGCTAGTTTTTGACAAGGAGAATTCTGTGGCTAATAGAAAAGTCTGACATTATTGCATTTCTTTATTACAAGTAATTTATAATTTACATTCAATGTTTTACTACCTATACTCTATTCTAAGAACCATAAAAAGTCTTACGTAATTTTACGCACATTCTAGTATAGTAAAATATTTGAACTTTTGAAGCATTCAATGGGATAAGGACCATCATCATCAGCCTATACTAAGGAAAAGTATCATTAAACTTTAAACAACATAATCTACCCATCCATCTGAACAACTTTTATTATGGGAGCAAATCTGTCAGAACGAAAAAACAAATCTGCCTCCTATTGGTAGATTCAAAAACATGACGTCAAAAAGTTATCCATGTGATATTATTTTGAATAAACAATTTTGACTTTGACTTTAACTTTATACTAAACTGCAATACCTACTCAATGCAAACGAATGGGACAGCTCTTTTTTTTGTTCTGACAGGTTTGCTCCCATAGTAAAAGTAGGTCAGTTTGATGGGTAGATTACGTGGCGTATGTGGAATCTACCAATCCGCATCGGGCACGCGAGGTGGACTAATGCCCATACAACCTCTCTGAGGGTAGGCCTGTGCCCTGCAGTGGGACATATAGTGTAACGAAAAGTATCATACTTTTCGTTCGAATGAAAGACCTCATGATTAAGAGTCCATATCTCTGAACAACACGCCACCAACGATCTGAATTAGGCCAATGTGTGGTTTTAAAGTAAAATCTTTGCATATACATAAATCTGGACCCGTTGGATGAGATATGATGATACATAAATCAAATACTTATATCAAAAGTTGTTTAGATTCGAAAGTAGTGGAGACTCATTGTAGTACCTAAAATACGAATAAAGGTGAACGCGCACAGGAGTCGCATCGCAGCGGGCGGATTTCTTGCTTTGTATGGATTTCTATGGAAGTGCATCCACTGCAATCGCATTATCCGTCTATTCGGCACCCGCAAAATCCGTATTGCTGACCACGCCCCCGCGGCGTCCGCTGCGATGCGGCTCTGGTGCGCGCGTACTATATACATACAAGGTCGCGCAACGGATGAGCGCTCGGGGAAAGTGGTAGAGATTTTAGCGCAGGTTGATGACGTAAAAGGCGACTGATTGGCCAATGGCGTGCGCACGTCGGCCGCCTCCCGCTTCCCCCCGCCAAATAGACCCGAATTTGATTACTGCGCATTTAAGGTCATCATGAGGCTCATGATTCGTTGCGCAATCCTGTACCTAATAAATAAATAAAATTGTTTAAGTATAAAATAATCACCACTACTTTTTTAAATACATAGTGATTTTTAGCCCGATTCTATAAAATACCTGCTCTCTTTTCCCTCTTAAGTCTAAATGCAGATACAATATTTTATCACAGATACCTTCTAACTCTAGTGGAATAAGTAACCAAAAATTACTAAGCCTAATGCGTATTTTGCGTGATTAATCTTTACATGAATAAATTATTAAATATTAATCAATAAACATACATAATTAATTGCAGTTAAATGTAAAAATACAAATACGCTGTCACGAAAGCCAAAAATAGGTATTGAAAAAAAATCGACTAGCAAAGGTGACCGCGGCAAACTAAGAGTTAAATTCAAGAAATATTGTAATGTATTTCCTAAAATACATTCTACAGAGTACAGTAGACTGCCTGTATAAATAACTATCTATAATTAACGTTAACGTAACAGTAAATATTTGTATGTCCACAAACAAAAAGCCATCTCAAATTGACCAAGTATAAGTTATTAGTATTACCTTATTCTTAAATGCATTACAATAAGCAGACCGGCGAGTGACATGTCCAGCACTTTTAGTGTGTAATGTACTATTGGATTGGTTATAGTAAACAGTCAAGCTATGAATGTTTACACATGGAAGTAGTACTTCAGTCGCAAGAAGGTCAAGTCAAGTTAAGTCAAAGTCAAAGCTTCAACTAGGACAATAGTTACAGTATTGTGCCTGGACCATCCAAACTAAAGTCCGGCCGCTGAAAGATTGCGTTTGACAGTTACCATAAAATTGTAAAAAACTGAATGAAAATATTGTTTACCTGTGCTCACTCTAGTACACAGGGCACTAGCTGCCCTTTTAAGTTCAAAAAGCTACTAAATAATGATCGGCATTTATAGTTTTCATTCAGTTTTTACAATTTTATGGTAACTGTCAAACGCAATCTTTCAGCGGCCGGACTTTAGTAGCCAAGCGGCCAGCCAGCCACTTATACAGTAATACTGAGATGTTATAGGTAACGAGAGGGTTTGGACCAGAATGAGAGTTAGGATGTCATAAGGATAATAGTAACATTATTGTAATCCTGGTCACGTCACCGGGACATTAAAAATCTGTTTTTGTCTACAAGCTTGGATCATCCAGCCGAGTAACCAAGTGGACGCTAGCAGCATGAACAACCCACTTATACAGTAGTACTGAGATGTTATTGGTAACGAGAGGGTTTGGATTAGAACGAGAGTTAGAATGGACTGTAGACCGGTACCGAGGAGAGTGTTGATGCCGAATATTAGCCCGAAGCAGCTCTCGTCGCTGAGCTGGCTTGCTATTTTTGCGCTGAAATAGAGAAAAGAGAAAAATTTGATTAATGTTTCGTATTTTTTTCCAAGCAAATACAATCAGGAGAGATATTTTTAAAAGAAGAACTTAAGGTATGGTCTGCAAAATAGGTTGTCAAAAGAAATTACTGTAATATTTTGCTTTTATGGTATTGTGCTAGTACCTATCTAAAGACAGACAGAGTTAAAACTATATGAGCGATTGACACGAGCTTGGTCGCATTTATATCGCCTGTAATATGGGATCAACATCGAAATCGTGAAATAAAAATCAGTTGTTCTATAGAAAACGTCAATGGTGGGTCGACCTAAAGTATGGAACAGTTTTACAATTTATACAAGGTGTTTTAAAAGCAAAAATAAATATTTAAAACTTTTAAGGGTGATGTTTAGACCATCAAACTGAACAACTTTCACTATACCAATAACGAAATCGTGAAAAAAAATATCAGCTGTCCCATACATTTAGCTCGAGTAGGTGTGTAGTTTAGTAAGGAAAATAAATTTTTTATTCGCGATTTCTATGTTGGTTCCATTGTGAAAGTTGTTCAGTTTGATGGTCTAAACCACCCCCTTAAATGTTTATTTCATTTTTGTTGCGGCTCATATACACTCACCTAGCCAAAGTGATAGTATAATGGAACAGCATGCCCATGACGATGTAGCCGGCGTAGGAGACGAACACGTTGGGCACGAAGGTGCCCGCGAACACGGCGAGGCCCTGCGCGGCGGCCACTGGCGCCGGCAGCGATGCGCGCGCGCACACCGACGCGACCAACGCGCCCCCCGCACCGAGCAGCGTCTGTATCGCTTCTACTGCCCCGTTGTATGCCACCTGGAGGTGAACATCGATCTTTAAGGGTATATTACTGTTGGCGTGCTCCATACAAACGAAGTCTGGTGATATTTTCAATACTAACCAATTAAACTCAATGGAATTTTGCAGACACAATCTAGAAACAAATCTCTATGCTTGTATCGTGCCAGATTTTCCTTAAAATGTACAGTTTTAAAGTTACAGTGCCACAAAGATTTCCATACAAATCTTAAATTAATCCTTGCATTGAAACTGTATATTTTAACGAAAATCGGACACGATACAAGCATAGAGATTTGTTTCTAGATTGTTTCTGCAAAATTTCATTGAGTTTAATTGGTTAGTATTGAAAATATCACCAGACTTCGTTTGTATGCAGCGCACATTTACGCATTCGGAATAAACTTCTCTTAAGAGGATAGTTCTTGCAACGCGCTCCATACAAATGAAGTTTGATTATATTATCAATAAAATTAACGTCATTTTAAACACAATTTAAAAACTAATATCTGTGCCTGTAGTTTGACAGATTTTCTTTAAAATGTATAATTTATTACAGTGGCTTAATTCTATAAAACTTAAATTAATCCTATCATTGAAACTGTATACTATAGTATACAGTATAGGTATTGATCGTTGTGGACATTTATTATTGACACAGAGGTCGAAACCGCAATATTTATAATTCTTCTTTGTTTGTCTGTCCCTCCGCTTCAATCAAATACAATTTTTAGTGCGTTTTGTATAACATCGAAAAAATGATTAAAAAATCCATTTATACGAGAAAATTTATTATAAAGTAGAAGTAAAGTAGTATTAGGCCTTTATTTTTATTTGTTTAAAAGACAATGGCGAGATTAAGATTGTAGAGAGACAACATTCTTCTGAGTAAAATTTAAGCTAATATTAATCATGTAAATATTAACATATCTCTTTGGTGCAGAAAACAAAGCGTATTTACTATAACTATGCCAAGTTGTAGCTTTCTATGTCCTTAATGTCTCTGAGAAAAATGTGTGTAACAGACGAACAACAGTTTTTGTAAAAAATTGGCACGGAACACTAAAAATAACCAATTTGAGACGGTATTTTATGAAGTTTCGTCAATTGTCTGATACGGGGTGTAAACTTGAATGCGTTACATACTTTAGGGGGTGCTTCAGACCATCAAACTGAACAACATTAACTAAAAAAAAATTTGCTGCTTCACACATTTTAGTTTAATAGCTATTGACATTTTCTATGGAACATCAGAATTTATGTTTGCGCCTTCACGGTTGGTCCCCTCGTAACAGTTGATCAGTTTGATGGTCAAACTTAGTCTGAAGCATTCCCTAATGTATGTAACGCATTTAAGTTTACATCCTGTATATTATTCTCGCGCTAATTATTCCTAACGGAGAGAGCAGAGTCTTAGGTGTACCATTAAGGATGAGACAAATTGACGGCGAACAACGGCGGGTCCATACAAAAAGCACGTTAAGTATGGGACACCGTCCGCATCCTCCGCCGTCAACGCGGCGAACGCATTTCCATATCTACAAATAGTGGTTTTTTTGTATGGGCCCGCCGTCGTACGCCGTCGGTCAAGGTGGTTCAACTCTTACCAGATATGGACATATTTTGCGTCGTTACGGTAGGTCGATACAGGTCGTAGGAACAGATAAGAGTGTGTGCTTATGTCGATCAACTACAGAACTGTTGATTGTCTCTACTAGTTTACATAATGCAGTTTACTTTATGTCTAGATACATAAAGTTACAATGAAAGAAGAGTACCTTTACTAATAAACATACAAAATATATAATTATGAAGTTGTTTTAGACATATCTATTAGTTTCTGAGATCTATGATGTAATTATACCAGACATGGACATGTTCTGCGTCGTTACGGTAGGTCGGGAACAGATAAGAGTCTGTGCTCATGACGATCAACTACAGAACTGTTGTTTCCCTCTACTACTTTATAAAACGTGTTAATGAATTAACGCAAAACTAGAAAGTAGTTTGTTTAGAATCGAGAGCAGAATCGAATTATCATGGTTTCAACATAGGTAATTTTTTTCGAAATATTATATAATTAGTTTTCAAAATTTAAAATTAACTGAACTCGTTCTCAATCCACCGCTCAGGCACTCTTACGAGATTCTTAAAATGTATCCATGAGCACGTTAGCGCTTTCATTCCTTGCTGAAATGATAACAAATCATTTTTGGCTCAAAACTTAAAATGCGAATAACTTTAAATTTTAACTATCTAAATAATGAAATTATTGATTCACTCTAATTATTTTGTTATAAATCAGTTGGGGTGTATGAGCTTAATGCGCTTATTCATTAACACGTTGTATAGCGTCCAACCAGACCGACAAACTGAACAACTTTCTCTATATGACCAACATCGAAATAGCGAAAAAAATATCAGCTGTCCCATACATTTGGCTTAAGTAGGTTTGCAGTTTTGTATGGAAGAGCAGATTTTTTTTTCTCGATTTCGATGTTGGTGCCATAGAGAAAGTTGTTCAGTCGAATTTATTGATTCTACATGTATGCCATGTTAGCTTAATCAAATCAAAGATTGAAAAAGTCGGGCGGCGAGCGGGATTCGAACCCACGACCTGCCTATCCGGGGCATGCTCCAGTCCAACAGAGCTGTCGACGCCCCGCAAGCCACGACGAAATTTTCAATCTATATCATCGTCTTTAGGGGCGTCAGCGCCATCTACCAGAGTTATGTAATTTGAAAGTTGTTCAGTTTGAAGATCTGTTCATCCCCTTAGAAAAGTGTCAGCATATTAAGAAGGACCCTGTATAGTGCGGTTTACTTTGTGTATCTAACTACTGAATAGTGTTACAATGAAAGAAGAGTACTTTTACAAAGTTCTAATCACATTGCAATCCAGTTACTAAAACTTGACTAATTTACTATGTGATTGACACCCTGAAACGTCTGAGCGATCTGTCAAACGGCTGTTATGAGCTGTCAAATGATTAGCGCGATACCGAATATTTAAAAAGAGTCGCGCTGCAAGTCTGGCGGAGTACGGACGCGTGCGTATCGGCCCGTTGGGCTTGCACGTGGCTCCACCATTTTGTGAACTCTTTTGTGTTTTAACCGTAAAACAATCACTTGAGATTATACACTACTTACATTGGCAAAACTGCCACGCGAGACTTAATTAATACTACTGATCATTTTCCTTCGTCTACTCTCCACATAACGAGACATTGCCTGAATTGTGATAACACATCGGATGCCACTAAACAAAAAATTGAATTGAATATTTAAAAAGTTGTGATTGTCATTCGATTCCGACTACGCCAGCACTCTGGGCCTCGTGTATGCGGAGCGACGTTACCATTATTTTACAAAAGAAACTCCTCAAGAAGACAAATACTAACGGGCGCGTCGCTCTGCTCCTGTATCAGCTTCCACAGCAGCTGCACGTAAGTCTGCGCCTGTACGAACAGTGCTAGCGCGGCGGCGTATAGCGCAGACCACGCCAGCACTTTGGGCCTGGTGTATGCGGAGCGGGCGTGCCGAGCTATAAGCGTCGAAGCTACCATTATGTTTGAGCGGAGAGATTGCTGAAAACACAAACAGATTGATATCATCATCATCATCTCAGCCGATGGAGTCCACTGCTGGACATAGGTCTCCCCCAAGGATCGCCACAAAGACCGGTCCTGCGCTGCCCTTATCCAACGGGTTCCCGCGCCGCCTTTACCAGGTCGTTTGTTTACCTTGTGGGTGCGCTGCGCTTTCCGGTACGTGGACGCCACTCGAGAAATCTTCGGCCCCATCGGCCATTGGTTCTGCGAGCAATGTGCCCCGCCCATTGCCACATTAGCAATTCTTTGGGCCATGTCAGATACTCTGGTTCTTCTGTGAATCTCTTCATTTCTGATTAGATCTCTCTGCTATTTTAAAATACGTCATGATGTCAGATTTACCTTCACAGCCGGCTGCAACTGTTGTTTCTCTACTGGTGAGTTGATGTTCAGATGAGCAGCATTATGTACGCTGCGGCGGTGGAAATAAATGCCATATTGGACTGGAGGCAACCAGAACGCCCAGAACGTTGCCAGGATTTGAGCTGAAAAATTATTAGATTATATTTACATAAATTAATCTTGCAACCATATTCCCTTTCACCCAAATCGGAAACTTTGCTACATGCCCGAGCAGCCGACATAGCTCAAAGAATTGCTAAATTAAAGTGGCAATCGAAATCTGTTCTGCGAGCAATGTGGCACTTTGATGCACTTTGCAGATGGCCAATGGGGCCAAAGAGTTCTACAAGTGTCGACCTTGTACTGAAAAGTGCAGCGTAGGTTGACCCCCCCACAAGGTGGACCGATGACCTGGTGAAGGCCGCGAGAACCCGTTGGATGAGGGCAGCTCAGGACCGGTCATTATGACGATCTTTGAGGGAGGCCTCTGTCCAGCTGTGGACGTCTATCGGCTGAGATGATGATGGTGATAAAGTAAGATTTTGCGTTTGTTTCTCGTATGCATAAATAAAATCAGCCCACATCAACCCACTGCTGGGCATATGCCTCCTTTTTATTGCTCCATTCCTCACGGTTCTGTGCTAATCTGATCATTGCAAACCCATAACCCTCACAATGTCCTTGGACCACTCTACTGTGCCAACATACTGGTGGTCTGCCTACGGACTTGTTAACATGCTGAAAGTTATTATAATTATTAGTAATATTTTGCATCTAGCCTAATAGAAAACAAAATAGAATGGATCTACCTCAGGTACCTGTGAGCGTGATATAGTTAAGATCCCTGTAGTCCATCAGGTGGAAGTGTGTGAGGAGTTGTGAGGTCAAGCCGGAGAGGAAGCGGCCGGTCAGCGCCGCGATGCGGGTGTACGACGAGACGCGAGGGTACTTCCCAGAGTCCACCTGCCGAGATATTAGTGCTGTGAGTTTTAGCTTAGAATACAGGGTCCAACTTAATATGGCTACGGTTTTTTAAGAGGATGATCAGAGCATGAAACTGAACAACTTTCTCTATGAGACCAGCCCCCCTAGACAAAGTGACATTCTATTGGCGTTGACGCTAGTAGAAAATGACAGAATGTATGGATTTGACATTAGCGATCGAAACATTTTGACGATCGCTAATGTGAAATCCATACATTATGTCATTTTCTACTAGCGTCAAGAATGTCACTTTGTCTAGGGGGGCAGAACCGAAATCGCGAAAAAAAAATGCTGTCCTACACATTTGGGTCGATTAGGATTGCAGTTTAGGTTGAAACATTGGTTTTTTTTCCCTATTTCGATGTTCGTCCTATAGAGAAAGTTGTTCAGTATGATGGTCTGATCATCCTCTTAAATAACCGTCAGCATATTAAGTAGGAAAAAACAATTTTTCCTTGTTGTGTCGTAGGAGGTTCCTTTTATTTTGTTTTTGTGAAAAGGACACCTATTACCATTTAAAAAAATTGTTTTAGACTAAAGGCCAGGCCACATAGGGGCGGGAGTGCAGGAAAGCGGTCCGGGGGCGGACCTGCAAGAAGTGAATTATTCTGGACCCGCGCGGATTTCTGTGTGTTTCAGGGTACATACAAACTCGCACCACACTACAAAAATACACTGAAATCAGCACGGGACCGGATGAATTAGCTTCCTGCAGGTCCGCGCCCGGAGCGTCTCTGTGTGGCCTGGCCTTTAGATCTCAAATACCGCGATGCATTTATAAAGATATGCGCGCTATTATAGGCGGTCGAAGTCATCGCATTGACAAAAAATTTGATTCAAATAAATCAAAATTTCTCAGAACGAAGCTTGTATTGTGAAATTAAATCCTTCAATCGCAGTGTAGCGGGATAATTGATATTGTGTTCATGGTAGTTTATGATTATGAATTAGGTAGCATCGATTTAACAACAGAATGTATCAAAGATTTAATTATCTTTGAGCTCATATGAGCGAGATAATGCGCACGACAGAATCTTGTCTTGCGCATTGTGTAACTTGATTGTAATTTCTAGTCCAAAGTTCTCGAAAAAGTCGGTATTATTGTCGAAAATCTGTCTTATTTCAGCTTAACACGTTTTATTTAGGAATTTTTAGGAACCTGAAACAGTGGACAGACATCGCTAGCGTCGTAGAGCTGTTTCGTTTGGCGAAAGATAGACAGGGATATGCAGAGCTGACTGCCAACCTCCAGTAATGGGGAGGAACACGAAGAATAAGAAGAAGAAGATTTAGGAATTCAAAAGATGAACCTGTGTGAAGTTAGTAGCCAAAGTTAGTAGCTTTTTATAACCTGACCAAATTAAGGAGTCGTTGATTTAAATTGATTATTATGCTTTAAAAACATGCAAAAACAACAAAAATATATCATTAGATTAAAATAACACGTTTTTTACGTAAAATGCATTTAAAAAAACACTATAATAATAACAATACTTTTTTTTCTATAAATTTGTTCGAGATTGGTTACAACCGTGATGCAAAAGACCTGAGAGGTTTAATTGTAGATAGGCATAATAACTGAACATTGAACTATATTTTAAAACAAATTTGATAAGATTTGATATGGTACGAGTGATCGATATGATCGACGGAATGAGGGAGTAATTTTTTTTGCGATAGTTCCAAATAAAAACGCTGGCTACTGGTATGATGCAAAATACCTGACAGGTTAAGTTGTAGATAGGCATCATACTTGAACACTAAGCTTTACTAAAAGACTAATTTTATATGGTTTGATAGGGTACGAGTGCTTGATATGACCGATGGCACGTGGGACTTATTTTATTCGATATAGCACCAACTAAAATGCTAGCTACAGGTATGTTACAAAAAACCTAACAGGTTTAATTGTAGATAGGCATGATACTTGAACACTAAGCTATATTTTAAGACTAATTTTATATGGTTTGATATAGTACGAGTGCTCGATATGGCCGACAAAAGTAAGGAGAAACTTTTTCGCTGCGGTTTAAAAAAAAGCTACCGGTAGCTAATGGTATGATTCAAGATACCTGACAGGTTAAATTGTACATAGACATAATACTTAAGCACTAAGCTATATTTGAAGACTAATTTTATTAGGTTTGATATGGTTAGAGTGTTCGATATGATCGACGGAATGAGGGAGTATTTTTTTTGCGATAGTACCAAATAAAAAGCTGGCTACTGATATCATGCAAAATACCTGACAGGTTTAGTTGTAGATAGGAATCATACTTGAATACTAAGCTTTACTAAAAGACTAATTTTATATGGTTTGATAGGGTATGAGTGCTTGATATGACCGATGGAACGTGGGACTTATTTTATTCGATATAGCACCAACTAAAATGCTAGCTACAGGTATGTTACAAAAAACCTGACAGGTTTAATTGTAGATAGGCATGATACTTGAACACTAAGCTATATTTTAAGACTAATTTTATATGGTTTGATATAGTACGAGTGCTCGATATGGCCGACAAAAGTAAGGAGAAACTTTTTCGCTGCGGTTTAAAAAAAAGCTACCGGTAGCTAATGGTATGATTCAAGATATCTGACAGGTTAAATTGTACATAGACATAATACTTAAACACTAAGCTATATTTAAAGACTAATTTTATTAGGTTTGATATGGTTAGAGTGTTCGATATGATCGACGGAATGAGGGAGTAATTTTTTTTGCGATAGTACCAAATAAAAAGCTGGCTACTGATATGATGCAAAATACCTGACAGGTTAAGTTGTAGATAGGCATCATACTTGAACACTAAGCTTTACTAAAAGACTAATTTTATATGGTTTGATAGGGTATGAGTGCTTGATATGACCGATGGAACGTGGGACTTATTTTATTCGATATAGCACCAACTAAAATGCTAGCTACAGGTATGTTACAAAAAACCTGACAGGTTTAATTGTAGATAGGCATGATACTTGAACACTAAGCTATATTTTAAGACTAATTTTATATGGTATGATATAGTACGAGTGCTCGATATGGCCGACAAAAGTAAGGAGAAACTTTTTCGCTGCGGTTTAAAAAAAAGCTACCGGTAGCTAATGGTATGATTCAAGATACCTGACAGGTTAAATTGTACATAGACATAATACTTAAGCACTAAGCTATATTTGAAGACTAATTTTATTAGGTTTGATATGGTTAGAGTGTTCGATATGATCGACGGAATGAGGGAGTATTTTTTTTGCGATAGTACCAAATAAAAAGCTGGCTACTGATATCATGCAAAATACCTGACAGGTTTAGTTGTAGATAGGAATCATACTTGAATACTAAGCTTTACTAAAAGACTAATTTTATATGGTTTGATAGGGTATGAGTGCTTGATATGACCGATGGAACGTGGGACTTATTTTATTCGATATAGCACCAACTAAAATGCTAGCTACAGGTATCTTACAAAAAACCTGACAGGTTTAATTGTATATAGGCATGATACTTGAACACTAAGCTATATTTTAAGACTAATTTTATATGGTTTGATATAGTACGAGTGCTCGATATGGCCGACAAAAGTAAGGAGAAACTTTTTCGCTGCGGTTTAAAAAAAAGCTACCGGTAGCTAATGGTATGATTCAAGATACCTGACAGGTTAAATTGTACATAGACAGAATACTTAAACACTAAGCTATATTTGAAGACTAATTTTATCAGGTTTGATATGGTTAGAGTGTTCGATATGATCGACGGAATGAGGGAGTAATTTTTTTTGCGATAGTACCAAATAAAAAGCTGGCTACTGATATGATGCAAAATACCTGACAGGTTAAGTTGTAGATAGGCATCATACTTGAACACTAAGCTTTACTAAAAGACTAATTTTATATGGTTTGATAGGGTATGAGTGCTTGATGTGACCGATGGAACGTGGGACTTATTTTATTCGATATAGCACCAACTAAAATGCTAGCTACAGGTATGTTACAAAAAACCTGACAGGTTTAATTGTAGATAGGCATGATACTTGAACACTAAGCTATATTTTAAGACTAATTTTATATGGTTTGATATAGTACGAGTGCTCGATATGGCCGACAAAAGTAAGGAGAAACTTTTTCGCTGCGGTTTAAAAAAAAGCTACCGGTAGCTAATGGTATGATTCAAGATACCTGACAGGTTAAATTGTACATAGACATAATACTTAAGCACTAAGCTATATTTGAAGACTAATTTTATTAGGTTTGATATGGTTAGAGTGTTCGATATGATCGACGGAATGAGGGAGTATTTTTTTTTGCGATAGTACCAAATAAAAAGCTGGCTACTGATATGATGCAAAATACCTGACAGGTTAAGTTGTAGATAGGCATCATACTTGAACACTAAGCTTTACTAAAAGACTAATTTTATATGGTTTGATAGGGTATGAGTGCTTGATATGACCGATGGAACGTGGGACTTATTTTATTCGATATAGCACCAACTAAAATGCTAGCTACAGGTATGTTACAAAAAACCTGACAGGTTTAATTGTAGATAGGCATGATACTTGAACACTAAGCTATATTTTAAGACTAATTTTATATGGTTTGATATAGTACGAGTGCTCGATATGGCCGACAAAAGTAAGGAGAAACTTTTTCGCTGCGGTTTAAAAAAAAGCTACCGGTAGCTAATGGTATGATTCAAGATACCTGACAGGTTAAATTGTACATAGACATAATACTTAAGCACTTAGCTATATTTGAAGACTAATTTTATTAGGTTTGATATGGTTAGAGTGTTCGATATGATCGACGGAATGAGGGAGTATTTTTTTTTGCGATAGTACCAAATAAAAAGCTGGCTACTGATATGATGCAAAATACCTGACAGGTTAAGTTGTAGATAGGCATCATACTTGAACACTAAGCTTTACTAAAAGACTAATTTTATATGGTTTGATAGGGTATGAGTGCTTGATATGACCGATGGAACGTGGGACTTATTTTATTCGATATAGCACCAACTAAAATGCTAGCTACAGGTATGTTACAAAAAACCTGACAGGTTTAATTGTAGATAGGCATGATACTTGAACACTAAGCTATATTTTAAGACTAATTTTATATGGTTTGATATAGTACGAGTGCTCGATATGGCCGACAAAAGTAAGGAGAAACTTTTTCGCTGCGGTTTAAAAAAAAGCTACCGGTAGCTAATGGTATGATTCAAGATACCTGACAGGTTAAATTGTACATAGACATAATACTTAAGCACTAAGCTATATTTGAAGACTAATTTTATTAGGTTTGATATGGTTAGAGTGTTCGATATGATCGACGGAATGAGGGAGTATTTTTTTTTGCGATAGTACCAAATAAAAAGCTGGCTACTGATATGATGGAAAATACCTGACAGGTTAAGTTGTAGATAGGCATCATACTTGAACACTAAGCTTTACTAAAAAGACTAATTTTATATGGTTTGATAGGGTATGAGTGCTTGATATGACCGATGGAACGTGGGACTTATTTTATTCGATATAGCACCAACTAAAATGCTAGCTACAGGTATGTTACAAAAAACCTGACAGGTTTAATTGTAGATAGGCATGATACTTGAACACTAAGCTATATTTTAAGACTAATTTTATATGGTTTGATATAGTACGAGTGCTCGATATGGCCGACAAAAGTAAGGAGAAACTTTTTCGCTGCGGTTTAAAAAAAAGCTACCGGTAGCTAATGGTATGATTCAAGATACCTGACAGGTTAAATTGTACATAGACATAATACTTAAACACTAAGCTATATTTGAAGACTAATTTTATCAGGTTTGATATGGTTAGAGTGTTCGATATGATCGGCGGAATGAGGGAGTAATTTTTTTTGCGATAGTACCAAATAAAAAGCTGGCTACTGATATGATGCAAAATACCTGACAGGTTAAGTTGTAGATAGGCATCATACTTGAACACTAAGCTTTACTAAAAGACTAATTTTATATGGTTTGATAGGGTACGAGTGCTTGATATGACCGATGGCACGTGGGACTTATTTTATTCGATATAGTACCAACTAAAATGCTAGCTACAGGTATGTTACAAAAAACCTGACAGGTTTAATTGTAGATAGGCATGATACTTGAACACTAAGCTATATTTTAAGACTAATTTTATATGGTTTGATATAGTACGAGTGCTCGATATGGCCGACAAAAGTAAGGAGAAACTTTTTCGCTGCGGTTTAAAAAAAAGCTACCGGTAGCTAATGGTATGATTCAAGATACCTGACAGGTTAAATTGTACATAGACATAATACTTAAGCACTAAGCTATATTTGAAGACTAATTTTATTAGGTTTGATATGGTTAGAGTGTTCGATATGATCGACGGAATGAGGGAGTATTTTTTTTTGCGATAGTACCAAATAAAAAGCTGGCTACTGATATGATGCAAAATACCTGACAGGTTAAGTTGTAGATAGGCATCATACTTGAACACTAAGCTTTACTAAAAGACTAATTTTATATGGTTTGATAGGGTATGAGTGCTTGATATGACCGATGGAACGTGGGACTTATTTTATTCGATATAGCACCAACTAAAATGCTAGCTACAGGTATGTTACAAAAAACCTGACAGGTTTAATTGTATATAGGCATGATACTTGAACACTAAGCTATATTTTAAGACTAATTTTATATGGTTTGATATAGTACGAGTGCTCGATATGGCCGACAAAAGTAAGGAGAAACTTTTTCGCTGCGGTTTAAAAAAAAGCTACCGGTAGCTAATGGTATGATTCAAGATACCTGACAGGTTAAATTGTACATAGACATAATACTTAAGCACTAAGCTATATTTGAAGACTAATTTTATTAGGTTTGATATGGTTAGAGTGTTCGATATGATCGACGGAATGAGGGAGTATTTTTTTTTGCGATAGTACCAAATAAAAAGCTGGCTACTGATATGATGCAAAATACCTGACAGGTTAAGTTGTAGATAGGCATCATACTTGAACACTAAGCTTTACTAAAAGACTAATTTTATATGGTTTGATAGGGTATGAGTGCTTGATATGACCGATGGAACGTGGGACTTATTTTATTCGATATAGCACCAACTAAAATGCTAGCTACAGGTATGTTACAAAAAACCTGACAGGTTTAATTGTAGATAGGCATGATACTTGAACACTAAGCTATATTTTAAGACTAATTTTATATGGTTTGATATAGTACGAGTGCTCGATATGGCCGACAAAAGTAAGGAGAAACTTTTTCGATGCGGTTTAAAAAAAAGCTACCGGTAGCTAATGGTATGATTCAAGATACCTGACAGGTTAAATTGTACATAGACATAATACTTAAGCACTAAGCTATATTTGAAGACTAATTTTATTAGGTTTGATATGGTTAGAGTGTTCGATATGATCGACGGAATGAGGGAGTATTTTTTTTTGCGATAGTACCAAATAAAAAGCTGGCTACTGATATGATGCAAAATACCTGACAGGTTAAGTTGTAGATAGGCATCATACTTGAACACTAAGCTTTACTAAAAGACTAATTTTATATGGTTTGATAGGGTATGAGTGCTTGATATGACCGATGGAACGTGGGACTTATTTTATTCGATATAGCACCAACTAAAATGCTAGCTACAGGTATGTTACAAAAAACCTGACAGGTTTAATTGTATATAGGCATGATACTTGAACACTAAGCTATATTTTAAGACTAATTTTATATGGTTTGATATAGTACGAGTGCTCGATATGGCCGACAAAAGTAAGGAGAAACTTTTTCGCTGCGGTTTAAAAAAAAGCTACCGGTAGCTAATGGTATGATTCAAGATACCTGACAGGTTAAATTGTACATAGACATAATACTTAAGCACTAAGCTATATTTGAAGACTAATTTTATTAGGTTTGATATGGTTAGAGTGTTCGATATGATCGACGGAATGAGGGAGTATTTTTTTTTGCGATAGTACCAAATAAAAAGCTGGCTACTGATATGATGCAAAATACCTGACAGGTTAAGTTGTAGATAGGCATCATACTTGAACACTAAGCTTTACTAAAAAGACTAATTTTATATGGTTTGATAGGGTATGAGTGCTTGATATGACCGATGGAACGTGGGACTTATTTTATTCGATATAGCACCAACTAAAATGCTAGCTACAGGTATGTTACAAAAAACCTGACAGGTTTAATTGTAGATAGGCATGATACTTGAACACTAAGCTATATTTTAAGACTAATTTTATATGGTTTGATATAGTACGAGTGCTCGATATGGCCGACAAAAGTAAGGAGAAACTTTTTCGCTGCGGTTTAAAAAAAAGCTACCGGTAGCTAATGGTATGATTCAAGATACCTGACAGGTTAAATTGTACATAAACATAACACTTAAGCATTAAGCTATATTTGAAGACTAATTTTATCAGGTTTGATATGGTTAGAGTGTTCGATATGATCGACGGAATGAGGGAGTAATTTTTTTTGCGATAGTACCAAATAAAAAGCTGGCTACTGGCTGGCTTTGGTTCGGTTATAATCTAAAGAAAAGTATTTATAGAATATTATTAATTACAAGATAAAGAAGAATGTATTGAATAAAAATAAATGTGTAAAACGTACCTATAAAATTTTTATAAATAAGCATAAGCATATGCTCACGACTATATTCCCCGAGGGGGTAGTCAGAGATATTCTGAAACCTCAGAACATCCACGTTTCACAACTAGTACCGAAACTCTGTCCAGTGTGACGGGGGTGAGCCCGTAGAAAATGAAAAAAAATAAAAATTAAGAATAAACAGTATTAAGCTAAAAATATTAAATAAATAGTATTGAGTTAAAGGGATTTAACAAACGGTACAATGCACGGCATTTTATAAAAGAAAGGTACAGGTATTAATTGAAAAGTATCCAGCTAAAGGTATTAACAATCGGTACTAATAAAAGGTATTAAATAGTAGAAATTAAGCAAATAAAAGAGGTAACGAAAATGGTTTAAGAATAAGCATTAGGTATTAAGCAAAAATAATTGATTAAAAGGTATTATATTGAAGAGATTTAAGAACCGGTATTAACCAAAGTATTCCATAAAAGGAAGTAACAGGGAATTGAATAAAACGTATCTAATTAAAAGGTAACACAACTAAGATAAAAAGGTATTAAATATTTGTCATTTTGTGAATAAAAGACAAATAGAAAAGGTATTAAGACAGTATTAACAGTATTAAGAAACACGAATTTAAAAAGATATTAAGTAAAAGGTATTTTAGAAGCGGTATAAGACAAAAGCTACTGCATAATAGGTATTAGGCCAGGCCAATAAAGTAAGAAAAAGGAAGTGAAGTAAAAGCTATAGAATAAAATATTCTAAAACAAAGACACTAAATTAAATCTCTCTTTTACAATGAGTGCAATAAAACTTTTTTCACGACACAAAACCGTATCCGCGGCGGCGGCAATTGTAAGTCAGTAAAAGGACAATGACGATGCCACGTGCGTTTGAGATAACAAATGGAATGCATTATCATTAGGTAAGAATAAGACTTGCCGAAAATGGTTCACAGGTGTCATATTCCATTACAAAAGAAAATAAGTACTTACACGTGTTCTTTTCCTCAAACCAAATTATATGGTATTAAATAAAGGTTCAAACATTAGGTATATTACATTTTATATGTCCAATTAAGTGTCAAAAGCCATCCTTCGAGTGGTCATTACAAGTTAAGTAAAATACAGGTACAGCATGGTGTTTTTTTCCACCAGGTGTACCAGTTATTTAAACGTTAACTTAGTTATATAAAGTGGACATTACTTAAAGAAAAAACATAAGCCAGCTTGACGAAAGAAAGTCATATTATATTGCAACCATTGTGACTACAGAAAACCGTACCAGCAGCACAATAACGATGGCACGTGCCTTTGAGATAATACATGGAATGCATAGTCAATAAAAATAAGACTAGCCGAAAATGGTTGACGGGTCTTAACTTCCGTCAAAACGAAAATAAGTGCACGTGTTCTTCAAACGATGTTCTGTAAGATTATAGAACAGAATTACTCCAACGTTCTGTCTGCCATATCGAACCAGTTTTAAATTAAGTACAAGTAATTACTCTCGCGTTCAATTGGTAATAACGAACACTCGCACCATATCAAAACATACAATGTTAGACTTAAAATATAGCTGAGTGTTCAAGGATCATGCCTACATACAAATAAACCTATCATACCAGTAGCTAGCTTTTTAGTTGGCGCTATATCGAATAAAATAAGTCCCACGTGCCATCGGTCATATCAAGCACTCGTACCCTATCAAACCATATAAAATTAGTCTTTTAGTAAAGCTTAGTGTTCAAGTATGATTCCTATCTACAACTAAACCTGTCAGGTATTTTGCATCATATCAGTAGCCAGCTTTTTATTTGGTACTATCGCAAAAAAAAAAAACTCCCTGATTCCGTCGATCATATCGAACACTCTAACCATATCAAACCTAATAAAATAAGTCTTCAAATATAGCTTAGTGCTTAAGTGTTATGTCTATGTACAATTTAACCTGTCAGGTATCTTGAATCATACCATTAGCTACCGGTAGCTTTTTTTTTAAACCGCAGCGAAAAAGTTTCTCCTTACTTTTGTCGGCCATATCGAGCACTCGTACTATATCAAACCATATAAAATTAGTCTTAAAATATAGCTTAGTGTTCAAGTATCATGCCTATCTACAATTAAACCTGTCAGGTTTTTTGTAACATACCTGTAGCTAGCATTTTAGTTGGTGATATATCGAATAAAATAAGTCCCACGTGCCATCTGTCATATCAAGCACTCGTACCCTATCAAACCATATAAAATTAGTCTTTTAGTAAAGCTTAGTGTTCAAGTATGATTCCTATCTACAACTAAACCTGTCAGGTATTTTGCATCATATCAGTAGCCAGCTTTTTATTTGGTACTATCGCAAAAAAAAAAAACTCCCTGATTCCGTCGATCATATCGAACACTCTAACCATATCAAACCTAATAAAATTAGTCTTCAAATATAGCTTAGTGCTTAAGTGTTATGTCTATGTACAATTTAACCTGTCAGGTATCTTGAATCATACCATTAGCTACCGGTAGCTTTTTTTTAAACCGCAGCGAAAAAGTTTCTCCTTACTTTTGTCGGCCATATCGAGCACTCGTACTATATCAAACCATATAAAATTAGTCTTGAAATATAGCTTAGTGTTCAAGTATCATGCCTATATACAATTAAACCTGTCAGGTTTTTTGTAACATACCTGTAGCTAGCATTTTAGTTGGTGCTATATCGAATAAAATAAGTCCCACGTTCCATCGGTCATATCAAGCACTCATACCCTATCAAACCATATAAAATTAGTCTTTTAGTAAAGCTTAGTGTTCAAGTATGATGCCTATCTACAACTTAACCTGTCAGGTATTTTGCATCATATCAGTAGCCAGCTTTTTATTTGGTACTATCGCAAAAAAAATTACTCCCTCATTCCGTCGATCATATCGAACACTCTAACCATATCAAACCTAATAAAATTAGTCTTCAAATATAGCTTAGTGTTTAAGTATTATGTCTATGTACAATTTAACCTGTCAGGTATCTTGAATCATACCATTAGCTACCGGTAGCTTTTTTTTAAACCGCAGCGAAAAAGTTTCTCCTTACTTTTGTCGGCCATATCGAGCACTCGTACTATATCAAACCATATAAAATTAGTCTTAAAATATAGCTTAGTGTTCAAGTATCATGCCTATATACAATTAAACCTGTCAGGTTTTTTGTAAGATACCTGTAGCTAGCATTTTAGTTGGTGCTATATCGAATAAAATAAGTCCCACGTTCCATCGGTCATATCAAGCACTCATACCCTATCAAACCATATAAAATTAGTCTTTTAGTAAAGCTTAGTGTTCAAGTATGATGCCTATCTACAACTTAACCTGTCAGGTATTTTGCATCATATCAGTAGCCAGCTTTTTATTTGGTACTATCGCAAAAAAAATTACTCCCTCATTCCGTCGATCATATCGAACACTCTAACCATATCAAACCTGATAAAATTAGTCTTCAAATATAGCTTAGTGTTTAAGTATTATGTCTATGTACAATTTAACCTGTCAGGTATCTTGAATCATACCATTAGCTACCGGTAGCTTTTTTTTAAACCGCAGCGAAAAAGTTTCTCCTTACTTTTGTCGGCCATATCGAGCACTCGTACTATATCAAACCATATAAAATTAGTCTTAAAATATAGCTTAGTGTTCAAGTATCATGCCTATATACAATTAAACCTGTCAGGTTTTTTGTAAGATACCTGTAGCTAGCATTTTAGTTGGTGCTATATCGAATAAAATAAGTCCCACGTTCCATCGGTCATATCAAGCACTCATACCCTATCAAACCATATAAAATTAGTCTTTTAGTAAAGCTTAGTGTTCAAGTATGATGCCTATCTACAACTTAACCTGTCAGGTATTTTGCATCATATCAGTAGCCAGCTTTTTATTTGGTACTATCGCAAAAAAAATTACTCCCTCATTCCGTCGATCATATCGAACACTCTAACCATATCAAACCTAATAAAATTAGTCTTTAAATATAGCTTAGTGTTTAAGTATTATGTCTATGTACAATTTAACCTGTCAGGTATCTTGAATCATACCATTAGCTACCGGTAGCTTTTTTTTAAACCGCAGCGAAAAAGTTTCTCCTTACTTTTGTCGGCCATATCGAGCACTCGTACTATATCAAACCATATAAAATTAGTCTTGAAATATAGCTTAGTGTTCAAGTATCATGCCTATATACAATTAAACCTGTCAGGTTTTTTGTAACATACCTGTAGCTAGCATTTTAGTTGGTGCTATATCGAATAAAATAAGTCCCACGTTCCATCGGTCATATCAAGCACTCATACCCTATCAAACCATATAAAATTAGTCTTTTAGTAAAGCTTAGTGTTCAAGTATGATGCCTATCTACAACTTAACCTGTCAGGTATTTTGCATCATATCAGTAGCCAGCTTTTTATTTGGTACTATCGCAAAAAAAATTACTCCCTCATTCCGTCGATCATATCGAACACTCTAACCATATCAAACCTGATAAAATTAGTCTTCAAATATAGCTTAGTGCTTAAGTATTATGTCTATGTACAATTTAACCTGTCAGGTATCTTGAATCATACCATTAGCTACCGGTAGCTTTTTTTTAAACCGCAGCGAAAAAGTTTCTCCTTACTTTTGTCGGCCATATCGAGCACTCGTACTATATCAAACCATATAAAATTAGTCTTGAAATATAGCTTAGTGTTCAAGTATCATGCCTATATACAATTAAACCTGTCAGGTTTTTTGTAAGATACCTGTAGCTAGCATTTTAGTTGGTGCTATATCGAATAAAATAAGTCCCACGTTCCATCGGTCATATCAAGCACTCATACCCTATCAAACCATATAAAATTAGTCTTTTAGTAAAGCTTAGTGTTCAAGTATGATGCCTATCTACAACTTAACCTGTCAGGTATTTTGCATCATATCAGTAGCCAGCTTTTTATTTGGTACTATCGCAAAAAAAATTACTCCCTCATTCCGTCGATCATATCGAACACTCTAACCATATCAAACCTGATAAAATTAGTCTTCAAATATAGCTTAGTGTTTAAGTATTATGTCTATGTACAATTTAACCTGTCAGGTATCTTGAATCATACCATTAGCTACCGGTAGCTTTTTTTTAAACCGCAGCGAAAAAGTTTCTCCTTACTTTTGTCGGCCATATCGAGCACTCGTACTATATCAAACCATATAAAATTAGTCTTAAAATATAGCTTAGTGTTCAAGTATCATGCCTATATACAATTAAACCTGTCAGGTTTTTTGTAAGATACCTGTAGCTAGCATTTTAGTTGGTGCTATATCGAATAAAATAAGTCCCACGTTCCATCGGTCATATCAAGCACTCATACCCTATCAAACCATATAAAATTAGTCTTTTAGTAAAGCTTAGTGTTCAAGTATGATGCCTATCTACAACTTAACCTGTCAGGTATTTTGCATCATATCAGTAGCCAGCTTTTTATTTGGTACTATCGCAAAAAAAATTACTCCCTCATTCCGTCGATCATATCGAACACTCTAACCATATCAAACCTAATAAAATTAGTCTTTAAATATAGCTTAGTGTTTAAGTATTATGTCTATGTACAATTTAACCTGTCAGGTATCTTGAATCATACCATTAGCTACCGGTAGCTTTTTTTTAAACCGCAGCGAAAAAGTTTCTCCTTACTTTTGTCGGCCATATCGAGCACTCGTACTATATCAAACCATATAAAATTAGTCTTAAAATATAGCTTAGTGTTCAAGTATCATGCCTATCTACAATTAAACCTGTCAGGTTTTTTGTAACATACCTGTAGCTAGCATTTTAGTTGGTGCTATATCGAATAAAATAAGTCCCACGTTCCATCGGTCATATCAAGCACTCATACCCTATCAAACCATATAAAATTAGTCTTTTAGTAAAGCTTAGTGTTCAAGTATGATGCCTATCTACAACTTAACCTGTCAGGTATTTTGCATCATATCAGTAGCCAGCTTTTTATTTGGTACTATCGCAAAAAAAAATACTCCCTCATTCCGTCGATCATATCGAACACTCTAACCATATCAAACCTAATAAAATTAGTCTTCAAATATAGCTTAGTGTTTAAGTATTATGTCTATGTACAATTTAACCTGTCAGGTATCTTGAATCATACCATTAGCTACCGGTAGCTTTTTTTTAAACCGCAGCGAAAAAGTTTCTCCTTACTTTTGTCGGCCATATCGAGCACTCGTACTATATCAAACCATATAAAATTAGTCTTAAAATATAGCTTAGTGTTCAAGTATCATGCCTATACACAATTAAACCTGTCAGGTTTTTTGTAACATACCTGTAGCTAGCATTTTAGTTGGTGCTATATCGAATAAAATAAGTCCCACGTTCCATCGGTCATATCAAGCACTCATACCCTATCAAACCATATAAAATTAGTCTTTTAGTAAAGCTTAGTGTTCAAGTATGATGCCTATCTACAACTTAACCTGTCAGGTATTTTGCATCATATCAGTAGCCAGCTTTTTATTTGGTACTATCGCAAAAAAAATTACTCCCTCATTCCGTCGATCATATCGAACACTCTAACCATATCAAACCTGATAAAATTAGTCTTCAAATATAGCTTAGTGTTTAAGTATTATGTCTATGTACAATTTAACCTGTCAGGTATCTTGAATCATACCATTAGCTACCGGTAGCTTTTTTTTAAACCGCAGCGAAAAAGTTTCTCCTTACTTTTGTCGGCCATATCGAGCACTCGTACTATATCAAACCATATAAAATTAGTCTTAAAATATAGCTTAGTGTTCAAGTATCATGCCTATCTACAATTAAACCTGTCAGGTTTTTTGTAACATACCTGTAGCTAGCATTTTAGTTGGTGCTATATCGAATAAAATAAATCCCACGTTCCATCGGTCATATCAAGCACTCATACCCTATCAAACCATATAAAATTAGTCTTTTAGTAAAGCTTAGTGTTCAAGTATGATGCCTATCTACAACTTAACCTGTCAGGTATTTTGCATCATATCAGTAGCCAGCTTTTTATTTGGTACTATCGCAAAAAAAAATACTCCCTCATTCCGTCGATCATATCGAACACTCTAACCATATCAAACCTAATAAAATTAGTCTTCAAATATAGCTTAGTGTTTAAGTATTATGTCTATGTACAATTTAACCTGTCAGGTATCTTGAATCATACCATTAGCTACCGGTAGCTTTTTTTAAACCGCAGCGAAAAAGTTTCTCCTTACTTTTGTCGGCCATATCGAGCACTCGTACTATATCAAACCATATAAAATTAGTCTTAAAATATAGCTTAGTGTTCAAGTATCATGCCTATCTACAATTAAACCTGTTAGGTTTTTTGTAACATACCTGTAGCTAGCATTTTAGTTGGTGCTATATCGAATAAAATAAGTCCCACGTGCCATCGGTCATATCAAGCACTCGTACCCTATCAAACCATATAAAATTAGTCTTTTAGTAAAGCTTAGTGTTCAAGTATGATGCCTATCTACAACTTAACCTGTCAGGTATTTTGCATCATACCAGTAGCCAGCGTTTTTATTTGAAACTATCGCAAAAAAAATTACTCCCTCATTCCGTCGATCATATCGATCACTCGTACCATATCAAATCTTATCAAATTTGTTTTAAAATATAGTTCAATGTTCAGTTATTATGCCTATCTACAATTAAACCTCTCAGGTCTTTTGCATCACGGTTGTAACCAATCTCGAACAAATTTATAGAAAAAAAAGTATTGTTATTATTATAGTGTTTTTTTAAATGCATTTTACGTAAAAAACGTGTTATTTTAATCTAATGATATATTTTTGTTGTTTTTGCATGTTTTTAAAGCATAATAATCAATTTAAATCAACGACTCCTTAATTTGGTCAGGTTATAAAAAGCTACTAACTTTGGCTACTAACTTCACACAGGTAAAAGATGACGTCTGAGTTATGAATTGTATTGCTTTGGAAATATGGCTTTAATAACATAAATTGTTGTGATAATTTTAGAAACTTGAATGCCTGATATACACAACGTGTTAATGAATAAACTCAAAACTAGAAAGTAGTTTGTTAAGAATCGAGAGCAGAATCAAATTATCATGTTTTCAACTTAGGTATTTTTTTTCAAAATTTAAATTATTTGATTGTAAAATTAAAAATTTACTGAACTCGATCTAAACCCACCGCACGGGCACACTCACCCTGCTTAATGCCAAAACAAGATTCTTAAAATGTATCAATTTGCACGTTAGCGCTTTCATTCATTGCTGAAACGATAACAAATCATTATTGCCTGAAAACTTAAAATGTGAATAACTTAAAGTTTTAACTATCAAAATCATGAAATTATTGTTTCAATCTAATTATTTCGTTAAATAAATCAGTTGGGGTGTATGCGGTTTTGCGCTTATTCATTAAAACGTTGTATAATGCTGATTCAATTCACGTTGTATATTTAACTGTTCTCATGATGGCTTACCTTTGCATAAATATAAGTTAAGTAAGCAACTTCCGTCGCCATATAAGTACCGTAGAAGAACTGTGATACTTGAAGCCATTCTAAACTTTCTGTCCATAATAATATGGCATAAACTGCTATTCCACTTAAACCTGAAACAAATAGGAAGATACGTTAGTTATTTTAAAAAGCAGACCACATCTATACAAGGTGTTACAAAAGTAAAAATAAACATTTAAAACTTTTATCAAACTGAACAACTTTCACTATGGGACTAACATCAAAATCGCGAAAAAAAATCGGATGTCCTTTAGCTCTAGTAGATTTGTAGTTTAGTATAGAACATCAGATTTTTTTTTCGCTAATTCGGTATTGGTCCCATAGTGAAAGTTGTTCAGTTTGATGGTCTAAACCACCCCCTTAAATGTTTATTTGTATTTTTGTAACATCTTGTATTCTCCGAGGGGATATGGAGGGGATAGTCAGATATTTCGAAACAAGCTGTGCCAGGCATGCGTTGCAAGATACAAGTGGCAAGACGTTTTGTTTTGCTAGAAATGCGGCATCGACAACAACCCATCAAGGTTTCATCGCAATTAGAGGAATGGGTTAGGAACGCATCAGCATAAGGGACAAACCAATAGACAGACAAACATTGATTTCTAAATAAAGCATATTCGATTTCAATGATATGACAGAGAAGACATGACAGAGAATTCCATAGGTGTCTGGAGATGAAGAAATAGCTTTTTAGGGTTAAGAAGGCGGTCTTATCCCTAAAAATCTATTTCTATTTAGTTGTTCCCTCTCTTTTTTTGTGTGAATGTAAGTATTGTAATGTACTGGTAGTGCACTGGTGTGCAATGAAAAACCGACCTTAGAAGTCCAAAAATAAAATAATCTGCTTAATTAGGTACCTAGTCAGAGATGTCAATAAAAGTATACCACATCACAAGGTCTAATTGTTAAAAGCATTGGACTCCTGACACGGAGGTCGTGAGTTCGATTCCCATGGGGAACACCTAGTGATATGTCACTGCGTGCGTTTTGCCCCAGTTGGCTAGGACATTGCAGGCTGATTACCTGACTGTCTGAAAAGAAAGATGGTTGGTCCCGGCTACTATCTCTGGTAGTAGTTGTCGTTACATAAAAAGCACGTCAGGGCCGTAAAGCGGTCTGAAAAAACTCAGACACCAGGGCTTGCTGCCCACACGATAAGAATAAGATCACAAAGTATACCTATAACCAGGTAATTAAATTATCAGTCTATTAATGTCTACAGTTACATGAACAATAAACTGTGTCCATGACCCATACCTAATGAATAGCAACTGCTCGTTAATTGACACAATCTGGGAATATTTACTATGTCTTTATGTCACGTGCGGACTCGGAATCTAGGCTCAGTGTCAGCTAGAAGCTCGGTGGTGGACATTTCCATTGCTCTGAACTATGATTAATATATTGACATGTATAATTATGAAACTGACTATAAATGTAATCTAATATTCTTTGACATGCATGACTAATTCTAAATGTTATAAAGTATTATTAATTTAATAATTTACCGCTCGAAATATCTACACTAATATTATAAAGAGGAAAGATTTGTACCTATTTTTGTATGTTTGTATGTTTGTAATGAATAGGCTCAAAAAGTACTGGGCCGATTTAAAAAATTCTTTCACCAATAGAATGCTACATTCTTCCAATTTGACATAGGCTACATTTCATTTTGAAAAAAATTAGGGATCCTTGGTAAAATTTGAACAATGTAACCGAAGGTGTAGAAAAATGAGTCTTAAAATTTATTTGTCTACCCCGTGCGAAGCCGGGACGGGCTGCTAGTTAATATATAAAATAATGTAATTACTAAAACTTACATGTGTAGTGTTTGTATTGTTAGTGTAAGTTGTTGAATAAATAATAATTGAATTGAAACCTTTCAGGAGTACAGTTTTAATATTGTAAGAGAAACGTCAAAGACTATCCAGTACTATCCAGACCAAATTTATGAGCGTTCAAAAACACGCCGAATAGCTTCGCCTCGGCTTGGATACTGCTGTGCCCAAATTAGAAATTCTTGGGACCTGCGAGGACCTGCAGTGGGACAAGAATTTCTTTACAGGCTGATGATGATGTTGAGGAGATAACTTTAAGTTATGTTGGAAGTTTGATTGTCACACTTATTTATCCGATGTTTTGTTGTAGAGTTTCAGGCCTCATCTTCTCTAGGTACACACGGCGACACATCAAGCTACGCTAAACCAATATAAGCTGACCACGCATAGGGTAACAACGGCCAGCTAATTTTGGTTTTGAATAGCTTGATGTGTCGCCGTTTGTACAACCATGATAAACTATTATAAATTTTAAATTGATTTTTTTTGTAGATAATGGATTACGGAAAATGCAATGGGGAAATTATTTTCGATTATAATTTTTAATTATTATAAAAATAAGAATATGCTCAGTCACCGAGGGGGTATCAGTGATATTCTGAAAACTCAGAATATTTATATTTCAGTAGTAGTACTCATACTCTGTCCAGTGTGACGGGGAGTGGGCCTGTCGCCACTTACAATGGACAATGGGTAAAATTATTATTATGTTAGTTTATTAAGACAATCCCATTGAAGTGGGGTATAGGTGCATACATTGTAGGTATGAAAACCATATAAAAGATAAGTTATCCATAAAACAAACAATTGAGATAAGTGCACAATGAGTTGATTATTCAGGTTGTAAGCTCTGCAGCTGATTTGTTTATTTTTATTATTTACTTTATGGAAATATATTATTAGACTAGATTTTGCCTGCGACTTCGTCTGCGGCTCTTGTCATCGGTTCAGTCTAATCATAAGACAAAATTTCTAATAAAAAAGGTTGATTCGGAGTCAGGTGTCCCTAACACCTAAAAACCATAACGTAATCTTTTTCTTGTAAGTATTTTCAATGTACGCACGGCGACCTTTGACTAATTATTATAAGGACTAGCCTTGCGGTAGCATTTCCCCTCTGCCACGGTATAAGCACAATTGATTTTATGCGTTTTACATTCAATTTTACACCTTATCACTGAACGAGACAGAATATAATTGCGAAATAACAACTTCGAACTTAGAACGTTTGGGGTTCACGCGAGACCACTTTTCATGATTTTAAACATTCAAAATTAGAATCTAAAGTTATGGGGAATAAAATCTAAAGTTGCGGATTTCATGTTACCTCGCCCCCCACAAAAAGTGGCAGAAATGTTTGTTAGTAGAATTACACGCGTAACCAGTCCACGTATATATATAGTCAAAGACGGCGACAGATCAACCTACCCATAGTTAGACCTTATGTCTATGAACATAGAGTTCAACTATGGGTAGGTTGATCTGTCGCCGTGTGTACAGACACACTTCTGTTACAGTTTTATAATAGATTAGATATCTTTTACTTTTAGAAGGATTTACTGTACGGCATTAAAATGCTATGTTATAAAAAACTTAACCAATGCCTTTCTGTAAGTAACTAGATATGTAATCTAGAATTAAACTTTTAACAGGGTCTTACCCGTTAAATTCTAGATTAAATAATAACCGCGAAGATCTCAAATACTGTATAACTAGGTATGTACCTATTATATTATTACAATAAGGTAAAAAAACTAAATGGAGTGTTGAATACATTAAAACAACTTTTGAGACATAGCAATAAAATGATAATACTTAGTAAAAGAAAAATCTACACTTATAAAAAAGTTCTGTGACTGACGGACAAACAACAAAGAGCCTAAACTGCTGAAGACAGAAACATGAAATTTGGAATATTATATTCTATAGAGGATGTATACTTCATTTCAAATAAGGACGACGAGATTTTCCGATTCCTAGTTAGCTTTCTGGCCAATTCTGATTACCAAATGTAAATAATTTATTGGATACATATACTATCCGACTCATTGAACGTTACAAGAGCTGTTCTAAGAAAAAGTGAGAGGAAGTGTTTCAAATCTCTGTTTCTGTAATGCAAAATTGCCTTAATATTTCGATGCTATTTTGAATGGAGTATAGCGGTCCACTATCTATGTGGATGAAGTCGCAGGCAAAAGTTCCTAATTAATAAAGAAATGATGCATCTTTTATGACATAACTTTGATTTCACATAAAATAAAATAAAAAGTCCTTTTCTAGAAAAGGGTTTAAAGATTTTATTACGAAAGCACAATAAATACTAGTACAGAAGAATCACTTCGAAAACAGATTTAAATAAATAACAACTCTCTCTACCTATATGTGGCAATATCCGTGTCCTATCGTACGATTTGCGAATAACCTACCAACCGTCGCAATGGCGCGCGTGCAAACAGCTTCCTTTACATAGTTTCCCTCTTTCATTCTTTCACGTGCTGGCAGCGTGACATCAATTCAATTCAATTTTTGTTTAGTGGCATCCGATGTGTTATCACAATTCAGCCAATGTCTCGTTATGTGGATAGTATATGAAGGAAAATGATCAGTAGTATTTATTAAGTCTAGAGTGGCAGTTTTGCCAATGTAAGTAGTTTATAATCTCAAGTGATTGTTTTAAGGTTAAAACACAAAAGAGTTCACAAAATGGTGGAGCCACGTGCAATCCTAACGCGTCGATACGCAAGCATCCGTACTCCGCCAGAATTGCAGCGCGACTCCAGCGTGACATCGCTAGGGTTTTCAAGTCTCACATTGACAACTCACAAAATGGCGGCAAGTCTAATAAGATTTGACCAAGAAGTTTACAAAGTATACCTAACCTATTGCCATTCACCCTTTTTAACACACATTTTTAGTATTTTATTAGTATATTATTATCTTCAAGGTCGCTCATCCATTTTTTTAATATCTTTCGGAAAGTTGAGACACTAACCTGAGAGTATGATGACCGGCTTAAACCTCAAGAAATCAGTGATCAAGAATATCACAACCAATTGCGCCAAATACGAGTACGTGCCCACCGGGTAAACGTCCCTGTTTAGTTGCTCCTCTGTTATATTCCTCCATTCCCCAAGCAGAAACTCCGAGACGAAAGGCTCCGACGGCCTTATCTCCCGCAGGGTGCCAAATAAACACAGTATGAGAGTCACTTTGATCCAATCTTGCATTTTTATGGCCAGTTTAAGTTATGTAGGGACAAAATAGTTCGCGCAGTGTTCGCGAGGTCCAGCGCGTTCGTCGCGCGCACCGTGCCAGCACTAAGTGGACACGAGACGCCGGTGACTCGTGCATCACTTAACACTGTGTCGGGCATTGTCTATACTTACGTAAGTGAATTGCTTACGTTAATACACCTGACCGACATAACCTCTAAACTAGAAACGGGTTTAGCGTAAAACCAGAACGACACTTTCTTGATTTTAATGGTTGAAAACAGGTGCGGTGTATAATCAGAGTTGTTTAGATTGAGGTATGCGTATTTGTTGTACTTCGTTGAAATTATTTTGGCTATCACGTAAAAGAAAAACAAACAGACGAAACAGCTGTCCAAGTTGTCATATTTTTTTCTGTTCATTTTTTTTTTTTGGTTCAATTCAAGGCAAAGGGTTATTTTTCCCATACAGCCGATGTCTTTAATAAAATTCTCTTATTTATAGCAATTAAAACGTTGGTGTTCGACGTTTTGACGCTTCTTTGGAGTTTTTGGAGACACCCGAAAGACGAAGGAAACGCAGAGAAGTCCACAGGAAAGAGGTGAACCGATCGCTTTGCCGCGCTACAAATGACGGAACACTTTTCCTGTTTACGACCCATACACCATCATATTTCACAGAACTGTAAATTGTTCACTTGCACGACACTTTGTTACGCAAAACAACACCAATTTTACGAACCAAAACTCACTATAAACAATAAAATTCGATGAAATATGAGGACTCCAAACGTAGCTGACAAATTCCCGCCAAAAACTCCTTTTTTCTGTTCAATTCAAGGCAAAGGGTTATTTATCCCATACAGCCAATGTCTTTAATATAATTCTCTTATTTATAGCAATTAAAACGTTGGTGTTCGACGTTTTGACGCTTTATTGGAGTTTTTGGAGACAACCGAAAGACGAAGGAAACGCAGAGAAGTCCACAGGAAAGAGGTAAACCGACCGCTTTGCCGCGCTACAGATGATGGAACACTTTTCCTGTTTACGACCCATATACCATCATATTTCATAGAACTGTATATTGTTCACTTGCACGACACTTTGTTACGCAAAACAACACCAATTTTACGAACCAAAACTCACTATAAACAATAAAATTCGATGAAATATGAGGACTCCAAACGTAGCTGACAAATTCCCGCTAAAAACTCTCGTCCAAGTTGTCATTGTTAATGTCAGTCAGTTCAGGCTGAGATTCAGAGACGATTTTTTAGTCTTAGCTCGAGCTAAGCGTGGCGAAAATGTATGGATTTTGACATACGGGAGTTCGAACTATGACTTAAAAATCGTCTCTGAATCTCGGCCTCAGATCCGCCACATACATATGGAATTCCGAATCAGGATTGTTATTTTGTATAGGATTTGATGCTAAACAGAAAACTTCATACGAAATTCGGTATTCTGGATCGGAATTCCAAATATATGTGGTGGACCGGGTGGACCTAATGGAGAATAATATAGTAAAAGTGAGAAATAAAGTAAGGTGCTCCCGTTTGATTCGGATTGATCCTCACGTAAAATATGTGTGAACAACCGTCGTATTTCAAAAGTTATGTTAACAATATAAGCATTAAAAAATATTACTAAAGAAAGCCTTTCCGAAAGGATAAAAATATTTAAAAATGCTAAGTTCTAAGAACATACAGCCAAACCAGGCATTGTTTGTATATTTTTTGAAAAAGTTTGTCATTTGGAGAGGAATCTAGTTAAATATATAGTGAACGAATATTAGAAAGGCGTTACCATTTGATTCGGATTGATATCCCCGTGTAAAACTCTCTTGAACACATTGACCTACGTAGTACTCTCTATTAAGTCTGCCACATTGACATACAAAATAATGAACGCCGGGTCTAGTAACAAATTCTAGAAAAAAGTGTCCGAGACTATACTACACAAACTTTGGTTTTAATATAAACCACATAAAAACATTGAAAATTCTGAAATTCTTTGTTTAATTTTGCTTGCCTAGTTTTTACTTTGTAGTCGGCCGGTCAAACGAAGACTGTCACATGATTGGTTCTCTCTATACGTTTTGGTGCTCTTTTGGTTCGGACACTTATGAACCACCTCATATTTTAATGAGTTATTATAGGTTAAGATAAAACAAAAAACTACTGAAGACAACGGCTGTAAGGGCTAGATCCCATTGTCTTTCCGAATAACAACAACAACAACTGACAGTGACATTGACATTTGCCAGCTGATTGTATTTTCCCTTTGATTTTCCTCTAAAATCGCCTTATTTCTCAAGTGGTTTCTTATCTTCTCAGTTTTCCTGCAGATGTATTTAAAATTCTAATTGAAACATGACGTGGACGTGTGCTCACTGTGCTAAGGAGTTCAAATACGAGAGTGAGAAGTGTAGGCACGAACAAAGTCACAACCCTCAGTTCGAGTGCAGTGTTTGCTCAAAGAAATTCAGTTTTCTGTAAGTATCTTACGTGTTCTTTATTTAAACTTCGTCAAAACTATATATTCAGTTAGACCTGTTACTGTGACGGGTTTCATAACCCTTGTATGGGTACTTAGGGTGCGTGAATTGAACAAAATCGTGACTAAAGTGGGTGGAAACATATCACAAATTACACTAAAATAAACAATTTTACGGTTTATATGCCATGCCATTATATTGAATAGTTTATTACATACTCTCTGTCTATGATGTTTACTCATACAGAACATGAACACACGGCGACACATCAAGCTATACAAAACTAACATATGCTGAGCGCGCGCGGCCGCGCGACGTTATACGTTATTGGACCTACGCGCGGCCAGCTTATTTTGGTTTTGTACAGCTTGATGTGTCGCCGTGTGAACATAATTTTCCTTATGGGGTTTTGCTGAAAAGAGTGATGATAGTCTATTTAGAAAAAAGCTTCTAACTCGATTGAGGTGGTCATTTGAAGATAAAAGTTTAGTATCCTGTGGCAAGAATTTAAGGGGTGAGGGGGGAGGGGAGATCCCTATTTACTTCCCCCAAAGTGGGGGAGGGAGGGGTGATGAACTCCCCCATTTTTAAGTAAAAATTAAAGAAGTGTGTGGCATTCGTACAAAAAATAGAGATTTTTGGGTGATTCAAAATTTGTAATAAAAACACTTTTGGTTACTCTGGACTCCCTCCCCCCCCCCCTGGGGATAATGGGAGGAGGGGATGACTCCCCCCCTCTAAATTTGGTTAAAAAAAACACAGATCTTTACAGATCAGAATGTTTGCAATGTTAAAAGCTATGGCATGCTATTGCAAAGTTGGGATCTCTCCTAGATACTAATTAACATATCTTCATCTACCACCAAACAATTCTGGATATTTAATTAAAAATGACACTAATCCATCCACTCAATAGATCAGCAGTGCGTCGGCATGAGAAGCAACATGAGAGAACGGGCAGCGTGCAGTGCAAGCAGTGCAGCGGAAACTTTAGAGATGAAACACTTCTTAGGCGACACATACAGTATGCTCATAAAGGTAAGATTCACTTGTGGTAATCTCTAAATAGTACAAAACAATGTTGCTATCCGCATCTGTCTGTTTCTCTTCTTACATCTTCTAAACCTCGCAACAGATTTTGATACAGTTTTAACTGTCATTTAGAGGATTTTATATTTACTTACTACTTTTGGGGCGCAGGGCTATTGCATCTAGGAAGCCATTGCAAATAAGGAGCTATTGCAACTAGGGTGTTATTGCAACAAGAGGGCTATCGTAACAAGGAGGCTATTACATCTAGAGGGCTAGTGCAACTAGGGGGCTATTGCAACTAAAGGGCTATTGCAACTGGGGTCCATTGTAATTTCGGGGCTATTGTAATTTGGGGGCTATTGTAACTAGGGGGTATTTGGATCTAAACCTTGCTGTAAAGCCTGCTTATAATTAGGCGTCTGATATTATGCCTTTCATGACTGAAGTGAAAGTATGCAAAAAAAGTACCTACAAATATTTAATACTATCATTTTGTCTTTTATTGGTTTACAGTCCTAGGGTAGAGTGTAATTTCTCTGAGTTTACGATGTACACCACTAATTTTTCTATTAATTTTAGCTCTAACAACTAACTAGGAAGGACTAACTATATAGTCCTTAATATCGTGTATTCGTTAGTCACATTTATTATTTTTCGTTTATTAACACAATATTTAAATTAATAATAAAATAAACAGCAAATTAGTATCCTTTGTTAAGTTCGCGTCACTGTAAAACACATAAACAGTAGATAACTAATCAAATTGTTATTACATAAGTGACTTTGTTCTAACTATTTCTTTAAAGAAGGAAATAAATTATTGATCAGACAGATTGAGAAGTTTTTATCTAAAAGGTAGGTTCCACTTTTAAGAATATCGAAAGAAATATAAAAGTGACCGTTTTTTGTTGTTGAAATTTTTATGTTTAGACCCATAAACGAATTGTATAGAAATAGCTTTAAGGCTTTTGTAGTAACATTTTTTTAATGTAGGGTTTCTTTATTAATACCACTGGCTTTTCGGTGAAGTAAAACATCGTGAGGAAACCTGCATGCTAGATTGTTTCTGCAAAATTTCTTTAACTTTAATTGGTTAGTATTGAAAATATCACCAGACTTCGTTTTGTATGCAGCGCGCATTTACGCATTCGGAATAAACTTCTCTTAAGTTATATGTCTATTTGCAGGTACTCACACATGCACAAAATGTGGAAGCTCGTTCAACAGTGAGCCGGCGCTCCGCATCCACCAGAAGACGCACAAGCCCGAGTGTGAGCGACGGTTTCGCTGCGGCTTCGACGGTTGCGGCAAAACCTTTAACTTCTCCCACCATCTGAAGCACCACGAGATGACCCACTCTGACGATAAGCAGTATTTTTGTAAAATTTGCGGGAAAGGTACTTAAATGACCGTTAGATATTAAAGTAGCAACATGTCTTTCACATTATAATCCTCATCATTTATGACTTGTAAAATTAGAGAATCGAGAAAAACAAGAAACACTTTCGTTCCGACCATTATAAGTGTTCTTTGGTTCTGACAGCAAAATTTTTAAAATTGACAAGCCATCCTTCCAGTGTCTTTGACAATTTTTCGTTCAATGTAAACGCCTCATTATTTTGACGATCCGCGCTCAGTCGATGAACACACCTGCTCAGCCGTGGCTTGTGGGTTCGAAACCCGTAAGGTCAGGATTATAAGTGTTCTTTGCCCGTAAGGGTGAGGGTGGGGTTGAATGGTGAATACGAATATTTGTACCTGAGTCATGGATGTTTGCAGTCATAAACATATTGTAAATCGTTGTCTGGTCATCATAATACAAGTCTGGACCAGATTCTGTTACTTTAAAATGGGACCAGATAATTGTGTAATAGTGAACGAAAACATCGTAAGAAAAACCATTTTGCATTCGCTGATTTTAATGCTTATGTGAAGTCCACTAATCCCCATGGGGCAAGGGAGCTGGACTGACGCCCATACACCCTTACCACAGTATAAGAAAGGGTATGGCACTACATACAGTTAGGATTAAATGTGATTCCTTTTCAGGTTTCATACAGTTACATCACTGGAAAGTACATTTAAAGAACCACGAGCCGGAAACATGGCTGGATTGTATCGCTCCTGATTGTAACAAGAAGTTCACCAATGAATACGCGAGAAAGAGACATTTCGCCACTCATAGTAAGTACCATCATCAGCTTATACAGGGTATAACAAAAACACCCTAGTAATATTTATAGGGGAGGGTTTAATTTATTAAAAGATCATGCCCACATTTATATGAAACTGAACTTGCGTCTGGCCAAATTATCACCTAAAGATAGGCCATTTACTAAGCATTATAATAACAAGAAAATCGTTAAATATTTGATCGGAAATATTTAAAAAATAAAAACAGGCATCCATTCCTTACAAAAAAATACTATGAAGTTGTATTTTATTTTAAACTCCAATTCCCATAGGACCAAAAATACATATAAAGGGATTCATAACTCAGACCAAATATTGTTGTTAACGGAATTATGATGACGCATCTTTAGCTTGGTCTTGGGCATTGTCTTTTGTTTATTTTATCAAGTAACAGTACAATATTGTACTAGACCCATGGAATACATACCTAATCTAAAATACATATAAAAATATACTTAGCTAAATTAAATATAAACACTCACTTTCTTACTTTCTTTAAGGATTACACCATCAAACTGGACAACTTCTGCTATAGAGTCAACATCAGGAAAAAATAAAATATCTGCTGTTTCATACGAAACTGCAGTACCAACAGACTCTACTCAAATGTATGGGACAGCAGACTTTTTCATATTTTCTTGATGTTGGCTCCATAATGTTTGTTCAGTTTGATGGTCTAAATCACCCCTTTGAATATTACTAGGTGTTTATTCAAACTATGTATACCTAAGTCCGATTAAAGGGCATAAGCTTAACTTCAGGTATGGGCGTTAGTCCACCACGCGTGCACAATGCGGATTGGTAGACTTCACATACACTTCAGCACGTCAAGTATGATTTCTCTACATGCGCGCGACGCGCCTTCGCTGCATAGAAAATAACCTGTTCCCGCGCTTTTCGGAAACCGAAAGCCGCGGTTTCCGCGAATTGTAGTAACGAGAAAGGCCGAGTCGCGCGCAAGTAGAGAAATCATGCTAGAGGGTCTGAATTTCTTCTTCAGCGTATGCAGGTTTCCTCACGATGTTTTCCTTCACCGTTTGAGAATAGTACGTATTACGTACATAAGTTTGAAAATTCATTGGTACATGGCATGTCGTCCGTGCGGATGTAAATACAGGATCCTTTTAAGACCTCCAAACTGAACAACTTTATGGGACCAAAATGGGATTGCAGTTTGTTATGGAACAGCTGATTTTTTTTCGGGTTTTCGACGTTGGTCCCATACAGAAAGTTGTTCAGTTTGATGGTCTGCAAGTAGGTACTCTGTTCGATTTGTTACACGTTTAATTTGAAACCCATAATTATGTTCCAAATCATAGATTGGTTTACAGCCCTCAAAATCAAGAAAGAGATTCAAAATAGATAAAAAGTACATGCTCATTTTAATTTTCCAGAAATGAAAGCTGACAGTGGAATATCATCTGACTCTAGTGCTAATGGTGAAGTTTCCCATTCCAAAGTTATTATGAAAGGTTGGTATAACACTTTATTTTTTGAATTTATAGGAAAACTAACAGCAATAACAATGTAGTAGTTACAAGCTTCGATCAAAGTAAAATTTATGGATAGACCTAAAACGAGTTAAATTGAAGCACACAACTAGTGCAATTGGTCCATACAAACTAGCACAATTGTCTGTCATCTCGGTACGCATTTGAAATATACCGTTTATTTGTTTTGCCTCAATTTTCTTGTTTGAAATGTTCCCGTAAGGGCCTATCTATTAATTTTACTTTGATCTAAGGTTACAAGAGTATAATGAGGCCAATTACAGGGTTTCACTGAGAGACATAGAAAATACACAAAAGTCAGTACACGTGTCAGCTTACAATTAAATATCAAAAATAATGTTTCCAGTGTATTTCCAGGCCTCCACGATTTTCCTTTGATTCAAGTCTTAATTCAGAATTTTAAGATATAACATAAGATTGTATTTACAGATAAGGTGTTATGTGCATCTTGCGGGGAGTGGATATCGCCACGAAAGTACGAGAAGCATACAGCTAACTGTTTCCCTATTAAAGAAGAAAATCGTGAAGTATTATCAGTAATTTCACTTGAACGAAGTCTTAATGAAATAACTGAAACTATACACAAATCTGAAAGAGCTTTAGGGCGAATAGATGAGCAAGTCGTACTTAAGACAGATTCGATAGAAAGTGAAATACCGAATTGCACATCAATATTAGGAGGCTGCATAGTAACCGGGAATTCACAGATGAACAACAGTTGTTTATGCGCTCAAATAGCTGACACCGTTGAAGATTCAAATGACTTTATAGTGCCAAATGAAAATAATAATGTTATAAAACTCAGTAATAATTTCGAACCCATAGATGCTAATGCAATAAATATGGATGTGCCAGAATTTGAGCAAAGATTAGATGGAAGAATTAAGATAAAGGAAAATATAGATATAGAAATTGGTAATCCAAGGAAAATTGAAATCAAATATAACAGTATTAAATCTAAAGAAAACTGTGATGACGATAATGAGAATAGAGACTTAAAAACTGTACTTTACAATAGTTGTAAAGACATATTAGGTAATTGTATAGTAAGTGGGAATGGTACTATAGACGATGAATGTTTATGTGCAAAGATGACTGCGGATGACCAGCAGATGATTGCACAGGAAATAGAAGATATTACTCCGTGCCCAAAGAATACTTGGCTAAGCTTACGTCTGTGATATATTACGTACTTCTTTAGTGTAAGTGTTAATAACTATTTCATTAAAAATTTATTAGTAGTATTTAATATTTTAATGTTTATACTGAAAGTACTTATTGAAAAGACTTTAAAATGTAATTAGAATAAAGCTAGACTATCATTTTGGGGGTCGAGTGAAATAAAAATGTTATATCATTAACTTTAAATTTATTTACAACGTAATTCTTTACAATTTCAACCATATTATACAAAATATAATCTTAGTTAACAAGGGCTACTATAATAATTATTTTACAATCAGACCTCACTTCTTCATATCACTAAGTTAAAATATTTATTTACGAATGGAATGTAGCTATTTATCTGCAAGTTATCACATACGGCATGGCAGAAATATTACATCAATACAGATCAATCATCATTAATTAGAAAATAAACCTTTTATTATGTAAACATAATTACTCGTACATCTTTTTATTTTCCACCCAATAAACTGTTCAATTCGGGAATAAATTTTGATAAAATAATTCTATCATTATATTTAACTATGGTAACAATTTTAAAATAGGACATTTCAGGTATATTCCTGCGAATTACATTATACTATGGACATAACGCGATAATCATAGGATTTTTTGGGTATAGGTACTTATGTTTTTACATACTTGTAGCAATAAATAATCTAAAATTCTCATGTTGATGACTTTTCTTATAAGTTTGACTAGTCTAAAGAAAATTAAGTTTTATATCATTACTATAAAAACATATTTAGCTCGTGTAGGCACCGTTTGTCCTACCTGCATCAAATTGAACCAATGATTGTAAGTACAACACCGCATTGGTTTCGACTGCTAACTAATATAATGTTCGACAGCATCACAGGATATGAATCAGAAATATACAAACTTATTGAGTAAGTAAACTAACTAAAATGTAAGCACCCACTACGCTTCGTTATTAATAACAGAATCATCTATTGTCCTTCTATCACTCTTTTTTGGCGAATCGCTTATATCATTGTATTGTTGAAGATTTTCACTTTTGTAATTTTTCTTGAGCGCTTCCTTCTCTTCACTCCTTTCTTCTACGATAGGAACAACGCTGAGAAAATCACTATCATCATCTATAGTCTTCGTTTCTACAATAATTGTCTTCTCCGTAACTACAGTCGCCGGACTAGTAGCTTCATTTTCTAATCCATTTCCCGCAATAGTAGATTTACGCTCCTTGCTGATATCTAAATCATCTGTATCTAATAAAAATGAAGATATCGGCACTATAACTTTCTCTTCAGATTTTTCTTTATTTTTAGTATATTCTGTTGTTAATTCTTCTGATAGGCCTTCTTGCTTTGTAACATCGTCTGTCTTATCTTCTTCTGAGTTCTCATTAAAGAAGTCGTTGAATATAGCATCGTTTTCTATAGTACCAGCTATTGTATTATCTTGTCCTTTTGATGCACTGGACGATTCATTCCTTTTTGTAGCAGGCACAATTATTCCTTCCGACAAAGCAGTCTGTTCTTCAGTATTTTCAATCTGAGTATCGTTTAAATTGACTGGTTCAAGGTCATGACCTTCTTGGAGTTTTTTAACAAGACTCTTATTATTTTCAACTTCGGGCAGAAAAGGGTTCATCTCTGTTTCATGTGTCTCATGAACTTCATATTCAGCTGAATTAGGATTCGTTGATTTTGATACGGAAACTGTATGGTTGCGGTGATGACTAGATATTTCGTAAATTGTTACATTTAAGTTGTTTACTTGAGTTGTGTTTTGAGCCTGATCCATATTTTCAGTGTTATTTAAACTTTCTTGATTGTTTTCAAGCATTGTTGTAGCTGATGGCATTGTTGATGTAGGTGCCATTGTTGTTGTAGTGCTGAGTAATATGGTAATTGGTTCGACGAGAATTGGATTTAAAGTGTCATCTTTTTTCGGTAATTCTCTAACCCTCAAATCTTTATCAATGTCAGATTCTTCCCAGACTGGAGCGGGATCAGCATTTGTCATATCGTTCTGAATTTGCGTTGCGATTTCAGTCGATAATTTATCGGCCGTTTTGTAGATGTACTGGCTTACAGTCGTCGTTTCAGAAGCAACATTTCGTTCAGTTGTAGTTTCTTTTACAATGTTTTCTAAAACTTCAGTACTTTTTTCAGATTCCATTAAAGGCGTAATTTCAGTTACGCTTGCGGCCTTTTCTGACAAATCAAGTTCTTTGGTAGCATTCTCTGGTGCAATCATTTCACTTATTGTTTGATTTATATTAATTCTGGCTATGATGTCTTTTGTAGTATTTGCTGCGGCGATGTCACTGACTTCTGTATTAACCCTTTTGACTCGAGAATCTTCATTATCGTAATCATGAACCATACCATACATTGGCTCATCCCGTTCAGGAGATTTACTTGAACCCATGTTGTTTAAATAATCTGGTTCAAAATCGTCTTTAGTCAGCCCACCTTTCATTATTTCATCTATTCTTGTTTCGGTTTGTTCTGTTGTTTCAATTTGATCTACTTTATTTATCCCAACGTCCCCGAATTTCATTTCCGCGACAGGTTGAGCTAACCAGTCTGACTCAGTTGTTTCACTGTTTTTAATATCGATTGATTCTGTGACTTCAACTGTTTGGTTCTGTCCTTCGATTGATTTAGACGAACGATTGTAAAGCGAACTTATGCCGTCAAACGTTATGTCTACTCCATCTTCATATGCATTTTCCGTCGTCGTTTCCTTAACTGACGAATTATTTTTTGTTTCAAGAGCTTGTACTAGGTTTTTATCAGCTTCAGATTTATCCCTGTATTGTGTACTGAGTGAATATTCTGTGACATTTTCAAATTTTTTGACGGTAGTTGTTTCTACATGCATTGTTTTATCTTCTTGAGTACTTTTATTCGAATCTAATAATCTAGCTTCCTCAATAAGCGTATTTACGTTAATATCCTGCGGTAGGGACATAACATTCAGTGAACTTGTCGAATTTTCTGTATTAGTCTTTTCAAAAAACATAGTAGTGGTTTCTAAAGGTGTATTTTTCACAATCTCATCCTCAGGTTCAATAAAAGTAGACGTTGATGTTGTTATTTCCTGTTTAATAGCCTTTGTTGTTGTTTCTGGTAGTGGCACACCATCTTCATTTGCGATGAGAGCGAATGAAATATCTTCGTCTGTTGTGCTGACCTTCATTGTGGTAGTTGTCGTTGAATCTGAAGTCTTATCATCAAGTGAGTCGAACGATCTCTCTTGTGTTTTGTGCTTGACACTCATTTGTTCATTAATATAATTCAGATAGTTGGTTGTCTCTGTATTATTTGTGTCTTCTGATTTGGAACTTGTTTCTTTGTGTGATGTAAGAACTTGGAGCCAATCGTTATCGTTTAAAGTTTCGTGGTCATCGCGTTTATCACTCATTGACACACCCGCAGTTGTTGTTTCCATAGGGATTTCGGTTTCATCACTAGTTTGGGTCTCGTGCTTATATTCGTTAACATAAACAGATGGCTTGATTTCTAAATGCGTATTTTCTGTAGAGTCGTTTGATTCGTCTGACGTAGGTTTTGGCTCAGGCTCTGGGACGGATTGAATTTCTGGCTCTTGTGTGGGTTTTTCTTCTGGATTTGCCGTTGGTTCTGGTTCTGGCTGAGCTGGTGTTTCTGTTTCGGGAGATGTCTTTGATTCTATTGTGGTCGATTCTCCCATAGTTTCTACGCTGAGTGGAAGTATGGGTACCGAAGTAATAGGCTCAGGTTCGGAGGCTGGTTCAGGTTCAGAGGTTGGTTCGGGCTGAGGTTCGGAGGCTGGTTCAGGTTCAGAGGTTGGTTCGGGCTGAGGTTCGGAGGCTGGTTCAGGTTCAGAGGTTGGTTCGGGCTGAGGTTCGGAGCCTGGTTCAGGTTCAGAGGTTGGCTCGGGCAGAGGTTCGGAGGCTGGTTCAGGTTCTGGCTCTGCCTTAGGTTCGGCTGTAGGTTCCGGCTCTGAAGAAGGCTCGGGTTCCGATTTCGGTTCACCTTCGGAATTAGGCTCTGGTTCGGATGTTGGTTCAGGTTCAGGTTTTGGTTCAGCCACTGGAGTTGGTTCTGGCTCAGAAGTCGGTTCCGGCTCTGGTTTTGGTTCTTCTAGGTGAGTATGTATGAAATGCATGTTTTCCTGCTCATCTGGAGTGGGTTCCGGTTCAAAAGTAGGTTCCGGCTCTGCCGTTGGTTCTGGCGTAGGCGAATTGTGTTCGGCACTGTTCCCTGTCTTCATAGTTTCAGTTTCATGATCATCCCGTACCTCGCCTTGATTACCAAAGATATGTGAGCCGCGAAGATCAGGATTGGTTTCAGTAGTTGTTTCGGCTACAACATGATGAGTTTCTTTCCAGTCGAAGGTTTGTTCAGCGATGTGAACTGATTCGGTATTCGGTTTCTCTTCTTCTGGGACTGGTCTTGTTGTTCTGGTAGTATCTAAATCTAGAACTCTGAATTCTTTCTGTTTCGGATCTTCAGTTTTAGCCTCTTCTTTTTCGCCGCTATCGAATATCGACATGCATCTCTTAGGATTGTGGATGTCGAGAATCTGTCCTCGAGGGCAGGTGCAAGTGAAGTCGAGTGTCGTCTCATCGAACACGCAGCCGTGGTTGCAGTCGTTTTTGTTTATATGGCAGAGGTCGAGTACTTGTCTTGTGGACATTTTTTCCTCGGCGACGTGGAAGATGCTTATCATTCTGTTATTCATCTCGAGGTAGTTAGTGAGCGTTTTGTTGAGCATGTTCGGTGTAAGCAGATCTTCGGTATGCTCGGTGCTTACTTTGGGAGTCCAGTGGATTCTGTAGGTGACGATCACTGATCCATTCCTGTAATAAAAATAACACTAAAGTAAGAACCTCTTCAGAAATTCCTGAATGATGATCCCTTGCATATTACTGCTTAAGTAAGTTTCGAGGATAAGGGGAGGTCTCGAACGGGCTGACGGAATGCCTGTGGCCGCCATCCAATAAAAAAGGCGGTTAACCATAAAAGGTAACCAATTAATGATTTGTGGTTGTGTTTATCTGTATTGAAGCGTACGGGGTTCTAGGGTAAACAGTTGCATTACTTTAAGGGATGGTTGTACCCATCACAATGAACAACTTTCCCTAAGAAACCTAAAGGAAATTAGCAAAAATAAATTTACATTTTTCATACTACCGTTCGATCAGCTGATTGAATTTACTATGGATAGTCCAAAAATGTTTTTGCTCTTTTCCTATAAGTTTCTTAGGGAAAGTTGTTTAGTATGATGTGCACAGTACTGCAACTGTTTACCCTAACACCCTGTATACAGGGTGTAAAATTTAATGCGTTACATACTTCAGACCGTCAAACTGAACCATTTTTAATGTGGGACCAACATTGAAACCGCAAAAAAATCTATTTCTTTTGGTTCTCTTTTCTGTGGTCTGAAACACCTTGTTTAATATGTAACGCATGTCATTTTACCCTGTATATTATCTTTGGCGTCATTGACGCCACTCCCCCATCGGGGCACGAAGCGCGCCACACGCCCGTGCGTGCGCCTAGTCGGTCGATCAAACGAAGACTGTCGCGTAATTGGTTCTCTTTTTACGTTTTGGCGCTCTTTTGGTTTGGACACTTTTGAGCGCGGACCCTACGTCCAGTTGTTGGTAAGTCAATGTTTGGCGTACTATGAAGTACATTTGTATTGTAAATGTAAGAAAGGATTATTCACCTGATTTCCACTACTTCCAACATAATATCGTTTTCGCTGCTCTCCAAGGTGCCTCTATCGAACAACGCGCGTTTCATAGCACTGGTGAACGTTGAAACGAATTCCCTGTATTGATCACTCTCGGGGTCTCGGAGGGCCGGTGAGAAAACCTCGTTGTCGATCTTCAGTTCACCTTCCACTGTTCTTGGAACTGGAATAGAGGAAGAAAATAATTAGAGTATTAATAAGCATATGCTCACGACTATATTCCCCGAGGGAGTATAGTCAGAGATATTCTGAAACCACAGAACAAACGTTTCACTAGTAGCGAAACTCCGTGTGAGCCCGTCGCCACTTGTAATGGACATTGGGTATAATACACTCCTCGAAATTGAAGCATGTAGGTTTCCTCACGATGTTTTCCTTCACCGAAAAGCCAGTGGTGTTAATAATCGTACATATAGTATTAATCTCGAGAGGTCAGACTTAATCACGAAACGAGGTTTTGATCCTATTTATTGTTTAAGTTTCAAATTAGGTATATCGTTTACACTAGTCTGTTCGATATGTCCAATTCCCAGATAGTCAAGTCCCAAGAAATAAAATAGTTTTTTTCGTGGTTACTTTTACTACTTATGTAGGTACGTTTAATACTGTATTTTAAATTTTTTGCCTTGCATTTTTTAATGACATTTTTACGATTAAGCGTCGAACATAGTGTGATTAATTGATTATAGAGCAACTCTAAAGTAAAACAACAAAACAATAAAAAACTGGCCAAGTGTGTGTCGGGCTCGCGCTAAGGATACCGGAGATTTTGTTGCTTAATATGGTAGTACGGAACCCTTCATGCATGAGTCCGACTCGCAGTTAGCCGGTTTTTCTCCCCGTTTAGTGTCACACTAACACAGTATAAGAAAGAATAGACTACATACAATATGGACACTCCCTGCTTCCTAACAACTTTTTACCTCACCCCCTCTATTGCCCTCTGGTTACCTCGGCTGTACCCATAGAACAGCAAAGTAGCGCTTTTGCTTCGGAGAAGGCTTTCGCCACTTGTCTTCCCGCTCACGCTGCTACAATTACTCATGCCCTCTCGCTCGCACCACGCCGCGCGCCTTATGGTGTTATGCAAATCATTGCATAACCTGTGGCGACACGTTCCACGCCTACTTTGCACTTCTAACCCTCTTATAATGTTCTGTGGCTGTACCCATTAATTCTCTGTGGTAACGAATGTATCAGTTTCACTTACCATACATAGTGGAATCGTTACTTTCTTCCACAGCGGCATCTGCTTCATCGTTCTGCGTGTCCGTATGTTCGCCTAGGTCCATGTTGTGGTCATCTGAGTGATCGAGGCCAGTGTGCTCATGATGATCGTGGTCGTGGTCGTGGTTGTGGTCGTGGTCGTGGTCGTGGCTGTGGCTGTGGCCGGTGAGCCCGCCGAGTGCCCGCGCGGAGCTGACGGACGAGTTGTACTGTTCAAGGGGCGTAGGGGAGTTCGAGAATAGTACTCCAGCTGGAATTGATACGAAGAAGCGTTATTAGATAAATAAAGATTTTTGAGAAAAAAGATCAAATACAATGGTCCTAAGAAATGTGGTTAAAGCTCTGTGGCTGTTTACTCCATACCTTTTCTTCTACATAATACTGATAGAAATACAAAACGTCCCAAATTTGAAGCTATATAGGGTGTAAGGAAAAGTATCATGAACCTTTAAACCACATACGACATACCCATCAAACTGTTTTTTTTTTAAACTGAGCAAGATAGAGTATGTGGTGTAAAGGTTAATGATACTTTTCCTTACACCCTGTATACGACTGTTTACACTATATGTATTCGCCTTTTTACTTAGTTGTTTATTACTTGTTTGATATAGGGTGTAACCTAAAATGCGTGACATAGGTACTTTAAGGGATGCTTCAGACCATAAAACTGAACAATTTTCAATATAGAGCCAACATCGGAATCGCGAATGAAAAAAATTCTGGCCAGCGAAAAGGCGGCCAATCCGCCTGTTCAAGTTGCAATAGCAAATGTCCATCACAGTGGTAGCTATTCCTCAGTCATAGCCTTTGCCACGCATAATAATCGACTAATATTATATACATAAATAAAATAAAACTCAATGGCAGCAAGCACTATGACCGCTACAACGTCAGCGACGACCAGCGCCAGCAGAGTTCAGCACAGCGGTTGCTTGCATCCCCCTTTCTCACGGCCACCTCTCTTGTATTGCCATGCACAATAATCAACTAATAAATAAACTACAACTCACTGGCAGCAAGCACTATAACCGCTACGACCGCAGCGACGACCAGCGCCAGCAGAGTCCAGCACAGCGGTCTCTTGCATCCTCCCTTCTCACCTCTCTTGTCTGCTGTCACGTACAACTTTTCTCCTCTGTGGACAAGAGACGTACAATGTAAAAAATTTGGAAAACGTAAAGTATTATTTTGTAGGCTTAATAACTACTTGATATGACTGCATGGTGTAGGACGCCCTCCGACCCGCTGGACCAACAGCCTAAGAAAGGTAGCGTTGAGCGACTGAATGAGACTGCATGGTGTAGGACGCCCTCCGACCCGCTGGACCAACAGCCTAAGAAAGGTAGCGTTGAGCGACTGAATGAGGATAGAGTCGCGCGCCTTTGCAGGCCCTATGTTCAGCAGTGGACGATGACAGGCTGATGATGATGATGACTTAGGACAAGAAGACAAAAATGGTTGCTCAAGTTGCAGAATGCCGAGGTAAGATGAAAGCTAATAGATAATCCATCAAAATAGTGGGTACCTACAATCGAGATTTTTTTGACTAAAAGCTTTCGATTTACTTCCGATGCAGGAACCTATCCCTAATGCTGGCTATGATTCCCGTGTAGTTTGAAGTACCTACATCGACCTGTTAGTTTGTTACTTTGGTAACAGTACAAATCGTATAACAGCATTAATTTGTTTTCAGTGAAAACGTCCCTTAGCGTCTATATTATAAGTAGTTAGATAATGGCGATAAACTAACCAAGAAAATAAAATCGGTGAAATCGGCGGATAGTCAAAGTAACACAAGTATAAACCTTATAGTACGTAGCATAGCGACCGCGCCACCAGGCGACGAGAAGTAACGTGTGGTGGTAGCGGATAACATAAGTAACACATCATAAACCTGATAGTACGTATCATGGCGTCGCGACGTCATCTGGAGGCGCGAGCGCGATTCTCTTTTACGACAAAAACGACGCCATGATACGTACTATCAGGTTTATGATGTGTTACTTATGTTATCCGCTACCACCACACGTTACTTCTGTATAAACCGTGGCTTAACGATATTATAATCAATGTTTAATCCTACTAATATTATAAACGCGAAAGTTTGTAAGTATGGATGGATGTTATTTACTCTTTCACGTAAAAACTACTGAATGGATTTTAATGAAATTTGGCACACATATAGAATATGATCTGGATTAACACATAGGATACTTTTTTAAGGTACGCAGACGGAGTCGCGGGCAACAGCTAGTCAAATATAAAATAGTCTAACCCCTGACATCGTCCTTTCAATACATCCCCCAATGTACATCCCTATACATGGCGACTCTATCTTCGTATTCTTAGCGTTTTATTTACAGACACACATTGTTACAAGTACGTACGTTTCGACATCTTCTTTCTGCCCAACAAGAAGTTGCTGGGATTCAGCTGCTGGTTGCTCAGAATTATCGAGAAGAAGCGGGGACTCGGCCGATTCCGACATTTTCTACGACCACGCGTGACTGACTGATTTGACTTCAGTTTGTGACCGTTTGTTGGACGATTTTGAAACTACCCACAATTTTTATACATTTTCGCCTTTTGTGGATCGCCAATAGCATAAGATCATTGGGACAAAATATTCTAATTACGATAAATCTTTCTGTTTGTCAGAACATCGAAACATTACAAAAAAAATAGGTGCCTAACTTATGTGTTCCTTCTTAATATGTTGACGGTTTTGTACGGGCAAGTTTAGACCACCCAACTGAACAACTTTTTCAATGGGACCAATATCGATTTCGCGAAAAAATGTCTGCTGTTCCATTATATAAAACTGCAAAGTGCAAACCTATTCGACTAAAATGTATTGGAAAGCAAAATTATTTTTCGGGATTTCGACGTTGGTACAATACGTTGGTACGAGAAAGTTGTTCAGTTTGACGGTCTGAACATCCTTTTAAGACATCGTCAGCATATTAAGTTGGATCCTGTATACGTTTTATGTTATCGAATTAGGAAACTAACAGCTCCAATAGCCAATGTGACATAGGATTTGTCAACGAATAAATAAAATAACGTTGCTAAAACCAATAATTTGAATCGAAACGTCTCAAAACAAGTTAGATAATCCAAGAATAGGTAAGCACGTCTTTTTATCAGGTAGTATAAACTTGATTTGAAACTGCCGGTGTCGAGAGTCTTGATAGAACTTCTTTAGCTCTTCATTCGTATAACTCCGAACAAAATGCTTCGAAGTATTTGATGAATTCCAACTCCAACTCTAACCTGGCTCCGATGCACCTATGCAAATAAGTGTGGCATGCAGCTGGCTATGGGATTTTGAAGGTCGGAATTTGGTCTTTGAACCTCTCTTGACATTCTTTGCGTCTGCCACTTTTATTCTTTCCGTTTGTTTTGTAATTCAATGGACCGTATCATAACGTCCATAGTAAAGCTGACATAGAAAATATATTTTCTACAATATTAAAATATGAATAATTCATTATGTTCTGTAGTTACTTCTCGCCAAGTACGATTACCTTTGCCCTTTACCTCTAGTAGCCTTTAGCCGTTTCATCACCGTTTTCCTCGATCGCATCTTTAAGTACCGATGCTGACGACGTCGGCGTCTGTTCTTTAAGATACAGATAAAATATTGCCTATAAATATAGCGTTAGAATAAGACATGTTTCTTATTAAAATCCGTGTGTATCCAGGACTGAGGTGAGTGCGGTCGCCGGGTCGATGCCCTGCGCTTTGTTCCCTGCGCTTGCACAGGTCCCCCCCTCCACTCCTCACTGCAACATACCTCCTGCAGTCCCTATGGTTTGCTTTGACGTGACCCCTCATTTAGTTAGGATAGCCGGTGGCATTTCGCCACTCATTCGCTAAGTGGAAAGGTATGAAAAAGTGAAACTTCGTATTTAGCCACCGTGCGATGTGTGAATGTTAGAAAATGACTTTGTTTGCTAATAAAATACTTCAAATATTGGTACATCTTTTGTTATTTGTGTGAGCAGTTTCAAGTCTTAAAACTCTCATAAGTTGAACGCTTGTTTGTGTAGCAAGTGGCAGACTTATAACTTATTTAATTATTAACTTCTCACTTGAGATTAAAATTATTTCTTTATTCGTAATTAAAAACAATGAAATAGACTGAATCGACTCTTCGCCTATCTATCTTTGTGCCTCCTGGGAGATGGTTACCTACCTAAAACCGGGAGATTACAGGTTTCTTGATCTGAACGGAATTCGGTATGTCATTTTTTTTGTAGGGCTGAGTCGAAATCTATTTCGAGATAATTATCTCTGTGTATCAAGTTTAGGTACACTCTGTAAAAGACTGTCAATATGTTAATAATCAAGTATTTGTTGTTATTTTGTGTAGGACTTACAAATTAAGTGACCCAGTTTCCCACGCATGAGGATCGATCACAACGAGTCATTGAGCAAGCCGTGGACGGATGAATGAGCCAAATATCACACTGTCATTCCAACTCACGCGCACGCAATGCAACAATAGTGTCGCATGCGCATGGTTAAATATCATTCCTATGGTGTAACGTGTACAATACAATAGGAAAATTACGTAAGTAGATATAGGTATCCTGTAAGTATTAAATATTGACTAAGAATGGTAATTTGAGTAAACGTTGCCGTTGTAACTAATAAATAAGATAAGGTCTGTGTCTAGATTGAGCCTCACGCTTCTACCGTATAAAACAAAAGGGGCAAACAAAAGCTTTCTTAGGTTCCAAATTATGCCTGTGTGCGTGCATAGCGATAGGGTTTAGAGGCCAGTGCTGGCTATCTTGTCATGTATAATTTAAAGTTAATCTTTCTTAATCTAACTACAAGGTGTTACAAAAGTAAAAATAAACATTTAAAACTTTTAAGGGTGTTATTTAGACCATCAAACTGAACAACTTTCACTATGGGACTAACATCGAAATCGCGAATGAAAAAAAATCTACATTTAGCTCCATTAGATGTGTAGTGTATAGTATGGAACATCAGATTTTATTTGCGCGATTTCGATATTGGTTCTATCGTGAAAGTTGTTCAGTTTGATGCATAAGCATAAGCATATGCTCACGACTATATTCCCCGAAGGGGTAGTCAGAGATATTCTGAAACCACAGAACATCCACGTTTCACCAGTAGTACCGAAACCCTGTTAGTCTAGGAAAAATAAGGTTTGAGATTGCATTAAAGACACTTTAGTAAATTGTGTTTGAAATAATATTACTGTTAGTTTATAACACTTTTGTCGAGATTTCGTGGTTATATAGGCTCAGGAACCTGAGAAATACCATAAAATCGATATTAATGTACAAATGGCAAGCTTATTTCTAAAAATATTTCGACCAACATACCAGCAATAGAGACAGTTAATTATCAAAAGGCAAATTTAATGTGTAAAAACAAACAGTAAATAATTTAGTTTTGAGGTTATAATTTTTGAACACTTACAAAATATTAAATATCTACCAAAATTAACGATATTAACCGTGGATTATTATTGTTATAAGTAAAACGTATTGAACGAAGCCATCCTGTACAAAATCACCAGTTTTCCATTTTTTGTTCATACCTAAATTTAATGTTTTGTAAATGTCTTAATTATTCAATAATACAACATAAAAAATTGGGGATTATTGAGAATTTATGTTTTTCAGGTATGTATCTACTATATTCCAAATTTTCACCAAAAGTGCAATTAATGCAACCTACTCCATACAAAAATCCGTAGATTTCCCCGACTATGTCCAGTGTGACGGGGAGTGAGTCGCCACTTGTAATTGACAGTGGGTACAATACATGCCTCGAAATTGAAGCATGCAAGTTTCCTCACGATGTTTTCCTTCACCGAAAAGCCAGTGGTGTTACAAATCGTACATAAATTCCGAAAAACTCAGTTTGATGGTATTAACTTATTAGATTAGTAATTAATGCGTCACTGCTTGAAATAGTTTTGTTTTCTCTAGAGAAATCGCTAAGCGCTATGTAGACCGGGATAGCGTCATACATATCTATTGTTATGAATTTTTTTCAGTCAACGCATCTTTTGTTTTGATAAATGAATATGCAATAGCTTTCTATGAACAATACGAAATAGTTGAGAGTCAACGCCTGTTGTTTACAAGAAAAATATACTATGTACATACTGTAAGAGAGATCTTTTGAAATACTTTCTGCCGGATTTTGTTTGAAACGAAACTGTGATGCAACAGAACTGTTTTGAAGCTCATTCAAACTGTTTTAAAAAGAGTTGAAGTTTAAACGTTTTTGTATTACAACCGTGCTTAATTTAATTGTTACATATATTTAGTTTCCTTTTTTCAGCAGAGTTCGTGTTTCTTTTGAACTAGTGACAGTAAATGCATTTAACTTTCAAAGTTAAAAGTTGCTTTGTTTGGTGACCGCAAGTGCATCGACGTGAGTTATGCAATAACGTTGCATAATTATTATGAGTCGTGACAAGCTCTTCCGGTTCTCCTCACCTACGTGTGATTAAAACATGTTTTGTTTTTAATATTTTCGCCATTTTGCTTTGTATGTAACGTGGGAAATAGAAGTTTTGGGAGCATTGTTAGATTGTAGTTTTATTGGGGCATCGAGTTAAGATTTTCTTTTAGTTTTCTTAAAGTTATGTTGGCTGCACAATGATATGAGTATATTTTACCATCTTTTGTATACCTGTTTCAAGGCAAATAAATGATATTTCTATTTCGTGTTGTCGTTTCAGGATTTTTATTTAGTTTTGTTGCTTAATTTGTTGTTGTGTTTGTTGTTTTTCGGAATTTATGTACGATTTGTAACACTACTTGCTTTTCGATGAACGAAAACATCGTGAGGGTTTCCTGCATGCTTCAATTTCGAGGCATGTACCCACTGTCCATTATGTAGCGACGGGCTCACCCCCCGTCACACTGGACAGAGTTTCGGTGCTACTGGTGAAAAGTGGATGTTCTGAGGTTTCAGAATATCTTTGACTACCCCCTTGGGGAATATCGTCGTGAGCATATGCTATGCTATGCTATGCTATGTTGTTTAATTATAAAATTCAAGCAACAAATTCAGACTCGCTCGTGAACATAAAAATTGTGTAAGTATATTTTTTTGTTTTGTTAAGAACATGGATTAACTTGGCTTTTCTTCGTGTTTCTCTCCATTACAGGAGGTTGGCAGTCGGTTCTGCATATCCCTGCCTATCTCTAGTCAAATGGACCAGCTGCGCTGGCAATCGATTTCAGTCCACTCGTTCGCGAGCCACGACATTAGACTTTCGACATTTCCTTTGGTGTCTATTCAATTTTTTAAATTTCTTAGGTCCGTATTTGAAACTCTTTTTGTTTCAAGAATGAGGTCAGTAAATGGAAAGACAGTAAAACAACAAGACCTAAGTGTAAAAACATAAATTTAAAGAAAGCTTTGTGTTTTTTAATTTTTATGTTTTTATTTTAATTTTGGTATAATAATTGTTTATATTATATTTTTAATTGTTCTATTTTTTTACTTTTGTTTAATATTATATTTTTCATCCCCCCATCTCGGAAAGAGTTTTTTTGCTCTTCGATATCCGAGTGCCAAAGCCGTTTTTATTCACTAGAGGATAAAGTAAATTGAATTTAGAACATCGTGTGCAAAAAGTTTGTGAATTCAAAACATCATTAAACCTATTTACTTCTCCCTCCATGGTGCCCAATTTATCATACAACCTTTTTTTTTCTTGCATTTAGTGATTTCCTCGCTGAGGTGGGATGAAAAATTACGTGTTGCACTCGAGTGCAAAGATTTTTCACCTCGTGCTCTTTTGATTCCCTCGCTAACGCTCAGGATTCCTTCGCTTGCTCGGTCATCAAAATTGAGCACGCGGGTAAAAAGCAACTTTGCACTCTTGTATAACAAATAACTATTATATTACTATTTTAATTTCGTATAAAAAATTTTTCTTTGTTTCAAGCTTGTTCTTTCTTATGCATTTAATAACAAATAAACATTTTCCTATTAATATAAAAATCAGAACTATTCTAAAAATCCGTCGCGGTCAGTAAATACTTGTAAGTTTATTTCACAAATTACAACTAAACCAAAGAACCATTTAGGTTTGTTTAGGTACCTATGCTAAGACAAATGACTCATACCCGTTGCATTCCAGTCAAATCACCTTTTACTTAACCATTCAACCAACGTAATGACAACGTAATGCTAGTAATTTAACTAATTTAGTTGAAGGAAACATATCGATTACAGAACGGAAATAATATACAAGTGAACGTGGATATAACTGGTTTTTTGTTAATTATAGCACACTAGGTGACCTTGAGAGATGCTAAAGTTGAAATGTTGATAGTGAAACTGAGATAATTATATGACCTTCAGTATCATTTTAAATTAACCGTCTACTTCTTCAGTTATGTAACGTGTAGTAGTGGTTCAGAATCGAGAGCAGAATCGAATTATCACGTTTTCAACATAGGTAATTTTTTTTAAAATATTAAATAATTTGTTTGTAAAATTTAAAATTTACTGAACGGGCAGCACGGGAAGCACGGGCACACTCGCCCTACTTACTACCAAACCAAGATTCTTAAAATGTATCCATGAGCACGCTAGCGCTTTCATTCATTGCTGAAATGATAAGTTCTAAATGAAACTTAAAATGCGAATAACTTTAAATTTTGAGTATCAAAATAATGAAATTATTGTTTCAATTGAATTAGTTTGTTTTAAGTCAGTTGGGGTGTATGAGGTTTTGAGCTTACTCATTAACACGTTCTTAAATTACCGTTTAATTTCACGAAGTCTACCTAACGCTAAGATTTAGATACCTATACTTCATTCCAAATAAGGACGAAGAGTGTGAAGACTATGTAGCTTTCTGGCCAATTCTGAGTAGCAAATATACTTTATTTATCTGAAAGATATACTATCCGACATATATTGGACGTTACTAAAGCTGTTCTAAGAATAAGTTAGAGTAAAGTGTTTCAAATCTCTGTTTCTGTAATTCAAAATAGCCTTAAAGTTTCGTTGCTATTTGGAATGGAGTATATTTTTTAAAGGGCCTGTACATGGCCTGTATCTCCATTTCTGGATAAGTCATTGTTAGCTTATTTGACAGATCGTTTGACATATTTAGTATGACAGATATGTCAACTTATCAGTCATATTATTATAAGCTAAAGTCCGGCCGCTGAAAGATTGCGTTTGACAGTTACCATAAAATTGTAAAAAACTGAATGAAAATATTGTTTACCTGTGCTCACTATAGTACACAGGGCACTAGCTGCCCTTTTAAGTTCAAAAAGCTACTAAATAATGATCGGCATTTATAGTTTTCATTCAGTTTTTTACAATTTTATGGTAACTGTCAAACGCAATATTTCAGCGGCCGGACTTTAACAAAAACTTATCCAGAAGTGGTGAAAAAGGCCCTAAGTCTTAATTCAAATCGAACTCCCGTTTGTCAAAATCCATACCTAACTACATTTTCGTTTCTACTTAGACAAGCTGACGCTCAGGACACGTCTCTGAATCTCGGCCTAAGTAAGTATTTTGATTTTGTGTCATTTCTTTTGGAATGTTAATTAGGTAAGTATCAATTTCTTAGTCTAAGTCTTGTTTCTTTTCTAAAGATGACAACAGCCACAAAGTGTAGGTAGTAATTATAGGTACCTACTTAAAATTGGAAGCTAATATACCTACTTATGCGAAACAAAAGCTTTCTCCAAAAACAATCATCAATGGTTTATTTACTACACTAATACAAGACTGTACTATCACTAGTTCCATCATGGAACTAATTATAATGAGAATGATCCTTGTCAAGCTTACACAATTTATATAGTCTAAGTTGTCAAGATCCTTGTTATACCTAAGTGGAATTGGCTGAGGCTTAATACACTTTACTGTACTGGCATGGCAGTTTGTCACTTAACTTTTTCAAAAGGCGTGTTGTCATAACTGTTATTCCATTTCATGTATCGTTTATTTTCTTTTCTTCACTTCAGTGTCGTGCGCGCTTGTTTTGGGCATCGCATTTTTCTAAGTCGACTATTTCTAAATTTAAAACCCGAACAAGGTTCGTATCGGTGCTGCTTTATTCCTTATTTAAAATTCACGAGATGTGGCGCTTAAACTTGAATTCTTTTTCGGCCTCGTCCGTTGGCGACATAGGCATTTGATTTAATTAAGCAAATTTTGGATTCAAGGTCACAGTTTACGTCATTTTGTTTTAAATTGTACATCTCATGTATCCATAATTTTGACCTATAATAAGTTCGATTAGATCTTGCATTATCATTAGAAGTATAGTGACGTCATAGTTCAGTGGCCAGTGTTGCATAACGTTCGAAGACCACCTCCGGACCGCACTTCCCTTGACATGGCCAACCTACATTAGTCTGAAGGCTTGTCACTATACGCGGGTTAAGTTGTGTCGAATGTGGTCGTAATTACAAAACATGACTATGACGACATCGATTATAATTAATTATAGAGTATAATCCATGTTAATGATAAAGAGAGCGACTGGTTCATTGTTATACCTAGAAAAATGGAAGCGACATAATAAGTGAGGTTAGGAGCTTAAAAGTTTAAAAGCCCGCCGGGTATACGGTGGTAACTTGCAATTGTGAGATTTGTAACTGTAGAGTTAGGAAGGATAGGAAGAGGTGTTGACGACGGAAGCTTACCCAAAATAGGGATGAATGAAAAGTAATGTGAAAATGACAAACAGAGCGTTTTAGGCGATTCCGTTTCTCAATTTCTAGATGGCTATTGTAGGCGATGGCGATATTGATTGAGAAAACACTTTTGAATAGCCTAAGACTTATGGAAAAAATATTAAATTCGATCTAACATTGAATTTGACGAACTACAATATATATGTGCTTGTTAGTAGGTAGGCTATTCGAATATAATATTTAACAAAAATAAGCGGTAAGTATAAATATTTTGAATATATTCTCAATGTATCATCTATCTCGGTTTTCAAAATCTCTGATATCACAAAAGCGTTGATCAATTTCTCATTAGAAAATTCTGAACAAGATAAAGTTTCCGTCCCTACAGACTTGCTGGAAATCTGGAAGGATAAAATGTTGAACGCACTGCGAATGTAGGTAATTAACCGGGTAATTTGCTACCATTAGGTACACTCCCGGGATCCCGGAGTAGTTACTCGAGTGAGGATATAAATTTCTCACGATGCAAGATCGCTGGCTCCATTGGGCATAATACTTTTTCGAAATTCTTCTGAAGTCTGCGAGTAAGATTTTTATGTGGTCTCAAAACAATGCAAAATGATGTGTTGCTTTAAAAATAAACATTGTGATAATATCATTGAGCAGGTTTTTGAAGATTGAAGATTGTCAACTTTAAAGATTCTTGCAGTGTCACAGCTACAGTAGGTAGTTGCTGTGAGGTTCAAGTTCACTAAAATGTAAACTTTATCACATTGGAATAAGGTGTAAGCAGGTGTTTACGTTACATGAATCAAGTCCGTATCCGTGTGTCGCGAACCAGAACAATTCGAGGACATTTCTGAGAACCTGCTAATTTATATTTCACAGGCCAAAGAACTCAAGGACAATGTCTGAATGGCTTTATGTTGGGAACTAATTAAAGTTCAACTATTGAAGCGGAAAGACAATTATAGACACCCTATTAATAGCGAAGAATTTGAATATAGTTGACTTTGTGTTATCTGTTACAACAATTAAAGGGAAAAGGAACACAAAGCAGAATAGAAGGCGATCGATCTGTAAAAGAGAAGACTGAAGTGAAGACTACCATACAGATGTATGAAAATAGCATAGGCTCTATTCCAATCTTTAAATTGTGTGTGGTGATAAATATTCGGTAACCTCAAGGATTGTTATATGCAAAACATCACTCTCTTGCGCTACAGTAAAATGGTGAAGCCTCGTGGCAAGCCGGAAAGCATGCGACTTCCCAATAATAGATTTGCAAGGTGACAGAACAGATTGGCGGCGGAGAGATCAAAGGAAAGATGCAAATAAGAAAAAACCTCTTAGATACCTATGAACAGGTACATAGAAAACGATGGCTATATAATATACAAAATGGACAAACAGGATCAATCTTAATATGCTTACGGGTTTTTCAAGGAATGATAAGATCATCAAACTAAACAACTTTCTCTATAGAAAGAAATCCGAAAACGCGAAAAAAAATCTGCTGTCCCATACAAAATTCGACCCAAATGGAGCAATGGGGCAGTTGATTTTAATTTCTCGCGATTTCAATGTTGGTCCCATAGAAAAACTAGTTCAATCAATTAGATGGTCTGATCATTCCCTGAAAAAACCGTCGGCATACTAAGAAAGACCCTATATAAAAGATTCCTTTGTCCAGAAGCTAGCAGCTATTTGATTGGATTTCGTTATCGGTTAATCGGAAATGGATCTCAGATCAGAAGACAGTGAATGTAAGGCTGCGGGCCACGTACATTGTACAGAATAGATAGCGGTACGAACGGTATCTGTATTAGACAAACATCTACTATTGTTCCTTCAGAAAAGTCGGGCAAAGATGATTCAACTATCATTATATTATTGTGGTTTGTTTTACTGTAAGTCTGTTAGAGAGTTCTTTAACAGTTTTTGAAAGTTTACGGTTACACCGATCTTTTCTTGGTCATGTTCGTTGACAGTGAACTACATTATATTGCCTCACTGAATGAGGTAATATAATGTCGTTAAAATTTGTTTAACGTCAACGTTTAATTACTGCAGCAATTTACTAATTATGGTTAGTTATTATACGCTCCACTGTTAGTCCTACTGGATGATGGAACTTTTTAAACATACCTAACCAATTATTATTACAATAGGGTCCTTTTTAAGGGGATGATCAGACCATCAAACTGAATAGCTTTCTCTATGGGACCGGTGTTCGGTGATTTTAGTCTTCTTTTTACCTATCTGAAGGTCCATTTCTAAATAGTATACAATTTACATACCTCATATATTTCCTGTGCTCATTTACTGGAACGAAATATTCATCATACGGATTATTAACGTTCATATCAACCTCTACGTCTTTCTTCTTCGCGCTCCCATTCTTTGGAGTCAAATTTATCAGTTCTAAATTCACAGCTTCCAGTGTTTTAGTGTCCCCATTGGGTTCTTTACTGTGTCCGTTTTGTCCGTTTGATGTGAATGAGTCGTTGTGGTTTGGGTCTTCGTCATGTTGGTAGGCTCGGTTGTCGAATGCGGCGGGAGGGGAAGGTGTCGGGGGCGAGGGGGGGCGGTGTTGAGGGCGCGCCGCTTCTCTCGGCGACGCCGATCTGCTGTGGCTATCCATTATTCTTGGAGCGGACTGACATCTGTGGAAGAAAGGTCTACATTATTTCTGATTGGAGGGGGAATACGGTAGATGGCGTTATTGTAACAGTGTGCTTATTAGTAAATTATTTCATGTTATTATTTACAAACAACCCAACTGCCGATTCAAAGAAGCGTTTCCATTTAAATGCAATGTGAAAGACGTATTAATACTTTGGAATGATCGCATTTTTATGTTGTTGATGTGCGTTTATGTAGGTACCACAGACTATATTTTTTCTTGGCAATCAAATTTTCAATGTCAGTCTATTAAAAAACCAAAGACAACCTTCAAATTGACGGGTTTTTTGTTCAATTCACTAACGCCATCTGCAGATTTTTATTGTTACTGCTCTTGGTAAACTCCTCATTCATTTCAAAAGTAGGTAACACGAAATTATTTAATAATACTAAAATTTGCGATTGCAAGCTGCTCTAAATATCTAGCACGAAATGCATTGGTCACGCTCTAGCACTATTTCGTCTGTCTGTGGACAATAACTCTGTAACTAATAGGCAATTGTAACAAAAGCTAACAGAAACTGTAAGCCAATATTGTCAAACATTATTGATGATTTCGACATCTTCCAATTATGTGATTGGATAATAGGCTTTTTAACCCCCGACGCAAAAAAAGTTTGACGCCTATGTCGACAGACTGTTTGTCGGTCTGTCTGTCTGTGGCATCGTAGCTCCTACACGGGTGTACCGATTTCGATGCGGTTTTTTTTAATAGAAAGCTAATTTTCGCGAGAGTGTTTATAGTTTTGTTTCATGAAAATGGGTTCAGTAGTTTTCATGTAACTTTAAAAATTATGAAATAACGTTAAATTACAAATTTAAAAAACGCCTAACGCCAAAAACAAACATTTAAAAGTAAAAAATAATTCGGTCACCTATTTATTTTTGATGTAAGCAAATTTATGTGTTAATTATTAACTCTCTTTAAGATATTGTAGTTCAATTAATGTGTCGGGGACCGCTAGTGATTGTAAAAAACTCAATGGTCATTTCATAGCGGTCCCCATAGTTAATGTATGAAATGGTTACAAAGTTACCCAATTTTACGGTAAAATCGGGCGGTAGGGCCTTAACAAGTAACAAACACTATGCGTTATAATGACATAAACATAATGCGTGCCCGCAGCTAAGAGCTAGCTGTCCTTAATCCCAATACTGCCTTATAACGAGGCTAGCCACCTCTTACCATGTTGACTTGTTTAGTCAGCAATAATAAGATTGTTTGTTTGTACTAACCCCCCCACGGATAAACATTAAACAACTTTACATCATCCAAACCACCTAGGTAATGATTATGTCAATATTCGAGGCCTTTCAGGAAGAACTTCAGGAAAAGATAGGAGGAGTAAAAGAGAGATACAAGAGAAGGTTTCATTTTCGTTATTTAACAGCATAGTGTTACAATTAAAAGGCTTTTACTGTGCTTTTAAATAACGGAAGTAAAATCTTATGTTTTAAAATATAAAATCGGCGCTTATACAATGTTCTTCCTTTTCAGGAAGGCAGGTAGATATCAATCTACTATCGTCTTTTATAGTCTGTTTCAATGTTGAATTTAGACTTTGTATACACTATACTCCATTCAAAATAGTAACAAAATTTTAAGGCTATTTTGCATTACAGAAACAGAGATTTGGAACACTTACTCTTAGAACAGCTTTTTTATCGAACAAGATTTGTTGGATAGTATATGAATCCAATAAATTAATTACATTTGTTAATCAGAATTGGCCAGAAAGCTAAATCTTGTCTTGTCTTGTATTTGGAATGAAGTATAAAGAGACAATTTATTTAGTATTTATACTTGCTATGTTTATTTACATATTTCATATTGTATATTGTGATATTTTAAGTAAAGTTTGATTTATAAAGCAATTTTAGTGTTTTAGTTAGTTTTCTGTTTAAGGGGCTATAAGTTCAGACGAATATTTGCACCTCCGAAAAGTGCGTGCGTGTGCAGTATTTTCGATTAAAAAGAATTAACAAAAGTACTTTATACACTTTTTTTTATGATTTCACTAGAAAAACTAATGGTGAATATGGGAGTATAAAAACCAAAAAAAGTTCTTCTAAAACGAGAATTTTTTTTAAAATACATGAAAATACGCATCTTTGTGACAATTTTCTATCAAGTGAAGTAATTCCAATCGAGTATTCAATTGAAGAAGACTGAGGTTTGACTTTGGTTTCGGTAAATTGTATAAATCTAGTCGAAAAATTAAAAATAAAAGATGCGTTCAAGGTATTTCATCCTTAATTTGAACGTTTTTTCTACAACAACAAATATGCATTTTTGATTGTAGGATTATGGTATAGCTAGTATACTTCGGGGTCGTGTGAAACAGCACGAGACAGCGAGATTCTTTGCAAAATGAAGTCGATTATTATAATAATTGTCACATTTGACATTTAAGATGTAGCTCACAGTTGTAGGCTAATATAGATGGCTAAGAGCATCTTAAATGCACACAAATTCTGTAAATTGGTCACATTATTTTACACAAATTATGGTCTTAATTCAGACCATTCCAATTGGTTTGTGGGCTGAATGGTGCTGTGCACACAAAATACCTACTTTGTCAACATTTCACACTTACGATTTCTTTATAACGGACAAAATTTCATTTAGCATAGCATAGCATTGCATATTTTTTTGACTATATTCCCCGAGGGGGTAGTCAGAGATATTCTAAAAACTCAGAAAATCCACGTTTCACTAGTAGTAACCAGTGTAGCCTACTTTGCTACATTTAAATATATTATTAATAAGAGAAATAGTTCCTAATGATGGCAGTATAATATAGTAAAATATTGTAAATGTTGTAAAGCAATAAAAACTACGCTCTGATCGGAATTTGTTTCAAACACACCGCCTATTATTTTCAATGTCAACTAACACTCAGTTGCAGAAACGCTCATTAAAGTTAATCCTCCGTTAAATCTTCTGCTAGATTTTACAACGTCAACAAGACAAAAAGTGACAGCAAGAGATTTAATGGAGGATTAACTTTAATAAGCGTTTCTGCAACTGAGTGTAAGAAGCACAAATGTCTTAATGTATGTTGTTTTGGTGTCCAATAAACTTAGACTATTTATATGAGGACTAGTTACGCGTGTAATTCTACTAACAAACTTTTCTGCCACTTTTTGCGGGGGGCGAGATAGCACGAGATATGCAACTTTGAATTTTATTCCATTGATTTAGATTCTAATTTTGAATGTTAAAAATCGTGAAAAACAGTGTCGTGTGAACCCCAAACGTGATAAGATCAAAATGTAAATGCTTAAGATTTTTTAATCTTGCACGTTATAAATCCGTCCGTATATAAATCGTCTAAGGCAATAAAGTATAATTGAATTGAATTGAAATGTCAAAAAATCAGTTTATTCCCAGTAGTTACGCGGTAGAAGTACCGGGGCGGAACTAGTGAGACTTTTACCGGGACCTAAAATACTTCTAATAACTTTTATTCCTACGATATAATTCCGTGAAAAAAGGCATACAAATTAAACGTGTGTGTGGTTTTTTTATTTCCCGTCATGTAGGTACATCACAGGCGCGGTTGCAGCCAGAAGTCACTAATAATAAAATATGACGACCTGTGACCACTTCGGCCCACGCCTGGTACAAAATCAAATTCTTTCATTATGTACGCAACTAAAGTTATGCTAACCATTCCTAACCAAAACAAATATGTATTAGATTATTTAGCAATAAACCCTTATTAGAGACTTCTTAGACAACGTTATTTCATAGTTACATCACAAAAACATTAATCTAAGATTAACCTTTACAATAGTTAGCGGGATTCCTTTGAATGTCGCAATAACGTTGCTTCTGAGTCCTACAGTCTCGACTCGACTCAAATTACTGCCAGGAATTTGACTTTTTGACGTCGATTGTTTGATTTTTAATGTTGTTGTTGATGGATACGTGATGCAGAATCTGAGCGGATAATCTTTGAATGAAAAGGTATGCGGACAGCTCTAATTATTCAATATTTTACCTTTCTCTAGATTAACCTATTGAAATATAAAATACCTAAAGCATAGTGTAATTAAACTAGTGGTTACGCTCGTCAATCGTGCGCGGTGAGCGGGGGCCAGGGGGAGCGTGTCCCAGTACGTGCTGGTACCGATTTACCTGCGCGCGGTACCGACTTTGCCGGTGCCCCGCCCCCCAGAGCATAGACGTGCCTTGACCGCTGAACGCACCCACAATTATTATAATTATGCTATGCGTCTGAATCAAAATTTGACGAAGCCGTGTGGTTCCAGCTTAGAATGAGCCACCTCGATTCCTCCTGCGGGTGTCTTACGAGGCAGCTAAGGGATAAGGTTTCTTGTGCTGTTTTTTTATGGGCGAAAGATTAGCCATCTATAACTACTTTGACACGTCATTCCATTCTGAAACTCTCGATATGCTAGTGAAAGTCGGTGAGATGAGAACTGCACGCTTCGATGATGGTTGGCTGTTGTAGCAAGGTTTCAGACCACCCCGCAAGGGTATATGGTCCTGAGTTTATGTATGTAGTAGTCGTATGTACCTATAATTCGACGACTAACTGACGTAAGTTATGAATGAACTATGACCTTATACAAAAATATTTTCTGTGATACAAACTCTCAAGATGACTCTAAACATATAACTCTAGCCACGCTCCGTTTTAACTGTTCCTATAAAATTTTCAGTTAACAATTCTGAAGGCACAGTTTTCTTATTTCGAGTCACTTCCACCTATGTACAAATCCTTGACCGGCCTACCTTGATGGCGTATATGACCTTCCAACCAGTCCTGGCGTATTAACAATCAAGGATCTGGTGTAGTAGTACCGCGCATGCGCAGACCGGGGAGTCCGCGGTGTTTTCTTGTACCGCGGACTTCTCCCCAAATTCCCTCCACCAGGCATTTTGCGCTCACATTCTCGATCGATAATTTTATAACTTTAAAAAAAAGTAAGTTGATGGTCCGATTCGAGGTATAGTACTGACGCGCGTTGTTCAGCCAGGCGCGCTCGACTTTCAGATGACAAAGAAAACAAGTATGTAAACAATAATATTGTCATTGCAACAATGCGCACGGGGTGTGCTTTTTTTCTATCAAGTCGATAATAAAAATTCAGACGGCACTGGACGGGACTTTAACCTTCAACCTCAATTTTTCAAATTATCACGATAATAATCTTGATAAATATAATATGTTGATAATTATAAAATTAATTGGATCACGATTCATAAAAAAATAAGCTCGAACAAAATAATTTTTCTCAATGTTTTCTATTGTTTTTGTCAATTATTTGTTATTCATTGTGATAAAATACGAAAATGTTAAAGACTAGGTACTGTTTGGTTTAGATAAGAGTGTGTATCAAACACAGACAACAATTTTAGAACTTTTAGTTCGTCATTGCACTCAAAACTAAGAATCAGCTTGGATAATTATCTGATAATTATCCGATAATTATGATAATTATCAAAGAAAATAATTATCTTGACAATTTCGAACCCTGCTAATAACCAATATCGTTGCAAGTGTTGCCGCGTGCTGTTGTTTCATTAGCGTGGTGTTCGCGCGGTTCGCGTTTGAGCATGCCACGAGGCTCCGGCCATTTCTACTCTGTGTTTTTGTTTAAAAAACAATCTTTTAGATTGGAATAGATACTCCCACAAACTACATGATATTTGCAGAAAAGGTCCAGTAATTTATAAATGAAAAAACAATATAATTTGGACAATGGATTACCTACTGGTTGTTATTAAAAGAAGATAAACAGCATTTTTTTTTCAGGTTATCATCATGATGCAATAGAATGTCTATCGTATTGTTAAATGCGACTCAACAATAATTTACTAAAATGATAATTAGCACTTTCTGTTTTCATGCTATACCTTCTTTTTTTTTTTCATTTTCGCCGGTGAATTTTTCTGACTTCCGATTTTGGTACCGGTGAAATGTGGCGACTATACCAACGGTCGCAACGTTGACTTTGCCATCAGCTACGTGCATTCATAAAATCAGATTAATTTAGTCTAAATTTAACTTTTAATTTAACTTTCTATTAGAACCAGCCTTGCGAGTCCTTTGTTTACATGCATATGCTCACGTTTATATTCCCCGAGGGTGTAGTCAGAGATATTCTGAAACCTATCCACGTTTCACTAGTTTTTCCTTCTTTTTCCAGTTCTTTGTTTACAACCAAATAAAAATAGTAATTAATTCAGACACACTGTACCAATATAATTTTTAACATCAATAACTTCATGCTAAAAGAATACAAAAGAAAATCGTTTTATAACAACAGTTTCACAGTCACAGTGTTTACTACAAACTATGTCTAAATAACTTAATCAATTATTATTATTGTGTTTAATAAAATTACTGTAATATTACTGGCATGCAATCGTAGCACATTTTAAACTGTCATGCAACTCTGTTGACTTTGGTTTAGCACATGTAACAATAAAAAAATCGCATTTAAGGCGCCTTAGGTTAAGATGAAGAGTTTCCATGTGAAGCTTCACCGAACGTGTGCACGTGCCGAATTTTTTTCATTAAACATTGTTAATTGAAGTACTTATTTTCATAACAAATTAATGAATTCACTACATGAACCTAATGTTGAATATTTGTGCAAAATACGAAAAAATAAATTTAACTACCTATTGCAAGTTATTCTAGAATAGGATAAGAATGTTTAAAATATGTAATTTTTTACTTTTCTGCCTCACTGTTTTTCTATCTGGAGTGCGATTTTTGAAACTCATTCGTTGAACTCAGCAGTTTAAAATGTCAAAATTACTATGATGATACGTATCTTTCTACTGCTGATTTGAATTTTAAAATTCCAGGTGTGCGATTTTTGAAAGACAAATCAGTAGTAGAGAGATGCATTTCTCCATAGTAATTTTGACATTTTCAACTGCTGAGTTTAAAAAATCGCACCCCTGATGAAGTAATTCCCACCGTGTATTCGATTTATGATTTCACTAGATAAATCAACCACCCAAGAATACTGTGAAACTTTTTCGTTTCAGTAATTTGTATTAATCTTGTAGGAGTCAATTGGCTAGATTCACGGGCGGACGTGTTTCGCGCGTGGGTTCTAGGCCACGTGGTTCCGCCTATTTTATTTGTACAGTGTTTTTGGACGTATAGCGCCTTAATCCGCAGATCGACAGCGCATTTTTACCGCAGTAGTATTTTCCTCAAAACAGTAAAGATCACTGATCAGTGCAAAGCAAAACATCGATCGATGGCGCGCCTTCACTTGCTGTAATGCAAGAATGTCAGCCGTCCAGTTGTGAAAGGCTGACTGTACATAGTCATAGCTCGGATACTAGACTAACTGCATTTTAACCTAGCCGTTGACATCGTCACTTGCCTCGCGGTTGTCAAAGTGGGCCATATCTACGTAAAATCACTGTTGCATTGTCTTTTAGAGTGGTCATTACTATAAATAGGTTAAAGTTAGTAAGTTATAGCCTGTAGGATCCCACTGCAGGGCAAATGCCTCCTCTCACGAATTAGGTTGAGAGGGAGTGGGCCATACTCGACCACGCGGGCCCGGGGAGGCAAGTTAGTGATCAACTTGCTGTTAGATAATTATCAAGCCTCCTTTGTAGGCCTCTGACCTGCCTTAACGAAGAATTAGCTACACCGCCATCTGACGGAACTATCCGGGAATAACTGCTTAACGTGCCTTCCGAATCACAGATACGCTCGAGATGAAATAACCATATAAACGGTCATCATACAACGATCCTTGATACTAATGAGCCCCAGGTTTTAATTAGAACTGTGTAAAATTAAAAATCCGGTCTCTAGAAATACGCCGTTGCCTACATTTTCCACCACGCTTCCTGTACAAAGCGCGGGTGAGGTTAAAATTGTTGGGGTTCCGTACAATATCCGTACTGTATGTGTAGAACAAGATACTCTTTCTTATACTGTGGCTCCGGGCTGGGTTCGAACTGCCGACGTGTACGTGGTATACAGGATGTATGTAAGTGACCGCCTAGCAAACACTGAAACGGTGAACTCGGACCATCAAACTGAACAACTTTCACTATAAACCTCACTAAACACGAAAAAAAATCTGCTGTCCCATATATTTGGGTCGGGTAGGTACAGCAGTTTTGTATGGACAACTGATTTTTTTAATTTTTTGTCGCGTTTCCTGAGGTAGGCTCCACAGTGAAAGTTGTTCAGTTTGATGGTCTGAGTTCACAGATTCAGTATTTGCTAGGCTGTCACTTACACCGTGTATAGGTAGGAGTTACTACACTACTTACTAGGCCACCTTATGGACCTAATACATTATTCAATAGTTCAACCCTTTGTCACATAAGGTATGTAACTGTTTCTGGCCTAAAGTTTAGATAAGGCAGTAATAAGTGCTATTAAAGATTGTTCACGGCAACCATTGGAGCACTTCGCACGAAGCCGCAACTAATCCGATACGAGTTGCACGCCAGCCTTGCATGTGGCCTGTGAAAGTGCAAGTAGACTGGCATGTCTTGTATGTATCATGTGAAATGAGACGAAAGATAGTCTAGAAAGATAGCTGGTTTAGGTCTAATGCAGTTGTGGGTAGCTATATTTGTTGTTGTTTTGGGTTTATTCCAAATGCGTAAATGCATGCTCCACACAAACGAAGTCTGGCGATATTTCTAACCAATGAAAGTCAATGAAAATTTTCAGAACCAATCTAGATACTAATCTCTATGTTTGTATGAAGTCAAATTTTCGATAAAATACAGGGTTCAACTTATTATTCTGACAGTTTTTTAAGAGGATGATCAGACCATCAAACTGAACAACTTTCTCTATGGGACCAATGTCGAAATCGCGAAAAATAAATCAGTTGTCCCACACAATTTGGTCGAGTAAGATTTCAGTTTAGTATGGAACAGATGATTTTTTTTTTTCGCGTTTTCGACATTAGTCCCATAGAGAAAGTTAAGATTATCCTCTTAAAAAACTGTCAGCATAATAAGTTGGACCCTGTATTTTATCGAAAATTTGACTTCATATAAACATAGAGATTAGTTTCTAGATTGTTTCTGAAAATTTTCATTGACTTTAATTGCTTAGTATTGAAAATATCATCAGACTTCGTTGGTATGGAGCGAGCTCCTAGTTATATTCCCTTAAGATTAGAAACGCAATAAGTACGCGGTGTAAATATAGACAGTCGTATCTTTTAAGGGTGATTTATCTATCTGATTTCTATTACTTTTAATTGTTCTCATGACACAGCAGCTTATCAGCTTCTAAACGTGCCTTCCGCAACATAGAAACGCGCTTAAGATTTCTTTATTTGAATCTTCTAATTTCTGTTTTGTAACTGCTGTCCTAGACAAAGTATCTATCGATTAACGTTAACGACAGTAGAAAACATAAAAATGTATAAACTTGACATATGGTGACGAAAGCAAACGTCAAAATGTTTCGATCGCCAATGTCAAATCCATACATTCTGTCATTTCTACTAGCGTCTACGCCAATAGAAATGTTACTTTGTCTATAGGCCCTGGTCGTGTCAAGGTCAGGATTTCGTAGTCTTCCAAAATTTTAATCTAGAATTTTCAATTTAAATCAAATCAGTGAAATACTTACGTAACTAATTAAATTTTTAATGCTAAGATAAAAATCAAATTGCATAATTTCGTAATTTTCTAGCATTTGAAGATCGTCGTGACAGTTCAATCCATGAAGTCTAAGAGAATTATAATCTAATTTGTAAAGTAAGGTAATAGCGTGATTAGCGACATCTCATTCCTTGAACGATACGGTAGTTCTCAGAGAGGAATGATCCTAATAAGATCTGGGCTGCAATCGCGGTAAATATTTCGTGATTGAACCGTGATTGGACTATGTACCAAACATAACTTTTGACATTATTATGCGGTATTGCGCTAATCGCGGTACTGCTCTTGACAGCTGTTACAGCCGTTTTGACAGATCGCTCAGACGTTAAAGGCTGTCAGTTACAGCCTTTAACGTCTGAGCGATGCGGAATTCAGTACAGTTGAATAGTAATTGGATTGCAATGTGATTAGAACTGAAATTGGATAAGAATAGAACTACCATGTTTTACATTAACGCAATCGGTCTCCAGGACATTTTTATAAATAAATTGCAGATTTCAACGACAACGATCTGCAATTTATGTAGACAATTATCTTGTAGATATCGCGACGACGTATATTCAAGTAAAAAAAATACTTGAATGACAATTTAACGATAAAATTGGTTTTTAGTGATTAAAATGCGTGACTAAATAGGTACAATTATTTCTCAAAACAATTGTAAAATCAAGAATGTAGAAACGGTTGCAGTGTTTTGTTACAAATATAACGAAATTTACACCCTGTTTCACTTACGTTACCCAGTAATTTATTGCTGGTAGGTACTCGTACTTATCTACCGTGCAATTATTAAGTTAATATGCGATGTAATTAAACTGGTATAGTACATTAATCTTGTTTTTTAAACTGGTTAACTTTACTACAAAATGCTCTTGAAGAAGCATTCGTTAAATCTGCATAATTTATTCTTTTCATAGATAGATCTAATTTGTTTGTTTCTGAGGTATATCAATGTTTAAGTTACTTGCATTCCATTTCACTTAAAAATATATACTATACAGGGTGTAAACTGAACTACTTTTACTATGGGAGCAAACCTGTCAGACCAAAAAAAAATCTGCTGTCCCATATGTTTCAATCGAGTAGGTATTGCAGTTTAGTATGAGACAGCTGATAATTTGTTTGTTTATGATTTTGCCTTTATGTTTTTTTATATTACCGGCTATTAAGTATTGATAAAAAATTTCAAGTATAGTACATAGTATATGCTTATTTCATATTAAGCTGCAATACTAAAGATTCCTGATATTTGATTATATTAGATTCCTTCATTCAAAAGACAATGCGGGTTTTTGTATGGAAGGTTGGCGCCTTATTTTTCGACGTTGTTTTTAGCGCGGCCATCAACCAAACTTGAATATTTTAGTTCAAAATAAAGTAACAAATTAAACTTCTTAGAACATCTATATCCCTTAACTCAGTCTGAACGGAGATATTTTATAAAGGCTTGAAGTTGAAAATATCTTCATTACGTGTACTTCAAGCCTTATATCTCCGTTCGGACTGAGTTTAGAGATATACTTTGTCATAAAGTTTTTGTTTTTAACTTTATTCTGAACTCAAATTCAAGTTTGATTGATGGTCGCGCTAAAAAAAAGAGGAAAACGGTGCCATTTTTAGTCATTGGCTTTTCAGAAAATGTAATTAGTTGATCGAGGTGGGTACGTATTTACGCAACATCTTCCACTGCACCGGCTTCCTTTTGTACGTGACCACTGAACCGTGGTAGCTGCAGATTTTGGTCCGGATGCATTGTTCGGTAGAACTAGTCTGTCCCACTGAAAAGTATCCTCTTATCAGTCTTATATTGTAGACTTAAAGTTGAAAATTGTTTGGTTTTGGCGACTTTAAATGTGAATTGGCCGGACAATAGTGAAAGGCACACCGGATGGGACTAGATGCGTTTACTTTAATGCTGGTTAATGATTCATTTTAGTTAGAGGTCGAGGTGAATTTAAGAGGTAGCGACAAAGGACTCGAATGGTCGTTTCTTAATTTGTTCTGTATATTAGCCTCCAGTGCTGCCCTAAATCGTATTTTATTATTTCTTAATAATTTTAAAAACATTTCCGAGAAACAATATCATTTTAGTCATTGCTGGTTTTCAATTTTACAGGACTCTTGACTGACTGACTCGTGTAACTGTCGACTAGCAGCCCCGCGACTACGTACGCGCGGACCACTGACTTTAAACCTTTTATAATGATACGAATAAACAGATTGCGATGAAATAATGCCAGATAAATAAATGCAAATCTTCAATGTACTTGTACATGATCGTTAAGTTTAAAATTTGTATTACCTATATGTATAGATTTAATAAGTCTTCATACATGTGACCTTCTGTCCGTTTGTAAATACTGTTTTTATCGATCTCCATAACTTCACGATTAACTTTCAATCACCATTACCCATTACCAGGCAGTAACATAGTAAGTACATTAAAAAAATGTTCCAATAATAAAAGACACGATAATCTTACAGAAACATCCGGGTTTACCTATCATCTTCAATAAATATGTGATGTCATAATCAAGTCACAATGTCACATAAGTGTGTTGAAAAAGAAGTACCTACATCTATCTAATTTGAAATATTCCCCAGAGGTAAAACATAAATAAACAGACAAACTAACATGAGTTTCTAGAGGTGTTAAAAATTCATTGAATTAAATTGCTTAGTTTTCAAAATTAAACTTCGTTTGTATGGGGCGTGCTTACGGGTATATTATTCTTCTTAGGATGAACCTAGGGTTGCCAGACGGGAAGACTAAAATATCTTGGCAAAATTTCAAACAGTCTAGATTTTTTGATTATTGTTGAGACAAATCAAAATTATCCTTTTTATTAAAATAATGACAGAGAAATTTAACTTTTTTGGCACATTATAAAGAGAATCATGCATGCCATAGGTAGTTAACTTATGTTATAACCTAATAATACACTAAAGTTTTAAAATTAAGAAACAAGTTACATCAAAGTTCAGTCTAATCATTAACTCGGCTTGAGTTAACTAATTTTGAAATTTCGCGGTTTGGTTGTTTCTCGGGACATTTTGTATTTTTTCGAGAGTCTGGACATCATATGAAATGTCGGGACACAGACGAATCCCGACCATCTGGCAACCCTAGATGAACCTGTAGCTATACTATTTGATTGGATCTAACAGTGGCTCATTTCCATAAACATTGCATTAGGAAAACCTATTATGATCTACATCATTAGGTACTAAACCACACGGGTATTTTATTTATTTAATAAAATATGTAAAAGCATGACATAATTCAGAGGAAATGATCAGGCGTCTCTGGCATAGGGTAACCACTGAATATTAAACACTTGCTTCACTTTAATATTGATTGCATTTGGAAAATCCCACCCATCTACTTAAAGCGTCTTCTCTAGGTATATTTCTATACTATACTTTATTTTACAAACATGCGTATATCATGAGTACCTAAGTACATTTTCCAAGGATATAAAATATACAGGGTCCTTTTTAATATGCTGACATTTTTTTAAGGCGATGATCAGACCATAAAACTGAACAACTTTTTCTATGGGACCAACATCGAAATCGCGAAAAAAATCAGCGGTCCCATACATTTGGCTCAAGTAGGTGCAGCTATTCAAACAATGTTTTGGATTTGACAGGATGGCGTTCGCACATTGTTTTTGACATATGTGTAGTATTGACTTACCATGCATCGTATGAACATCATCTACATTTCGTTACTTTTATTGTTCGTTCTGTTATTAAAAATAGTATCTGAGTTAAAGAATTACTTAAAATGTGAATTTAACGTTATTTTTTAACGTTTTTTATGCACTGAAAAGCTTTAATTTTATTTAGTCAAATAATACGGGTGCGCGCGCCTGACTGCATTCCCTTGCTCGGCTTCCCTCAAGTTTCCCAGAAAGTGTGAGGTGAGGTGGGGGATCTGAAGTCAGAGAGGGGCTGGGAGTGGCCGTTCTATATGTAAAACTTTATACTATTACCTATTCTGTGGTTTGACAGTCTGATCGCCCCCTTAAAAAGTGGCAGCATATAAAGAAGGACCCCATATATTTTAAATCCTTGGAAAATATACTTACCTACTTACTCATGATGTACGAATGTTTGTAAAATAAAGTTAACAGGGCAAATAAGTTGCTTGCAACATTGATTAGCACGCATCCAATTTTGTTAATTACCCGTGAAGGCCATATGTTTTTATTTCACTTACAATTTACGCTTTTTGAAATGTAGGACAGATGATCTTTGATCTTCATATAGGGTCCTGCTTAATATGCTGACGGTTTTTTTAAAAAGATAATCAAACTAAACAACTTTCTTTATCCACAAACATCAAAATCGGGAAAAAAAATCACATGCCCCATACAAAACTGCAATCCTAATTGACTCAGATTATAGCAGAATATGGCAGCAGATTTTTTGTTCGCTATTTCGACATTGTTCCCATACAGTAAGTTGTTCAGTTTTATGTTCTGATCATCCCCTTAAAAACCAAGTCTGTAAAAACAATAAATTAAACAATGATGACGGTCTACAATTAAAAATATCGGCAATTCTTCAAGTACAATGACTTATTAATATAAGACAAGGTTTACTGGTACAGGCATTGAACTCTATCAACATCTAAATAGAGTTCAACGGAATCAAGGCGAAGTGTAGCCGTAGGATGAAAAATTATGCCTTCAAAGGTATTGTGGCTGATTCATTGATGGAACATGTTTGTATTAGTAAAACGTTTAAAAGAACTGATAAGAAAATCGTACTAACAAGGGTTGCTTGCACCTATAAGTATTTAGGCTTGAACATGTTTAAATATAATGTTGTCACTGTCATTAGTATGATCAGTTTGAGGGACAGAGCGTTCTTTAAGTATATAAGCTTACACATTTGATGGTGCATGCCAGATTAAGTGTTTTTAAATACATTGTTAAAATACAGGGTCAAAATGGTGAGGGTTTTTTATGGGGATGATCAGACCATCAAATTGAATAATTTTATCTAGGGGACCAAAGTCACATACATTCAGCAGCAGCTTCTACATTTGGGTCGAGTAGGATTGCAGTTTGGTCTGAAATAGCTGATTTTTTTTTGCGATTTTGACAATGGTCCCATTGAGAAAGTTGTTCAGTTTGATAGTCTGATCATCCTGAGTAATTTAATATTGAATTTATGTAATTTTACTTTGTATATTTTGTTTTGTTTAAAAGAAGTGTGTTGTAGAGTTTCTGACCGCATCTTCTCTACAACGGAACACCTTCCGACGCGGTGGTAGATTCAAAAACATGACGTCAAAAAGTTATCTTTGTGATATTATTTTGAATAAACGATATTGACTTTTTTTGACTTTTGACTGATCATTCCCTTAAAAAACCGTCAGCATATTAAGAAGGACCCTATTTATTAAAATTTCACTTACAACTTCACTTAACCTTAAATGTTTTAAGACCAGCATTTTGATTCAAAATTTTGGCACAATAAGGATATTGCGATTTGCAACCTTCGGATTTAAAACCTACACTTGCCAGTCCCACCATGTAACGTCAAGGTCGTAAGGTCCAAATTAGCATAGACCTCGGATTCTCAAAACATACAAATGCCTTTATAAATCCGATCAGAGATTCACTGCGGATCGCGTTGCAGTCACTGCTCTACGTTGGGCAATTCCGATAGAGTCTGTTGCGAGTTGCGACACACTATGGAATCTGCATACAATTGCTAGTCGAGTTGTTCCAGTCCAATGCGTGGATTAACTACGGATCTGAGCCTTTATTGTTAGGATGAGCTTTGGTATGTTCATATACACTTACACACGTCTTGTTTGCATCGGTCGTAGCGATTGGTTAGAATCTGTCTGTTGTTTGTAGTGTCAAAATACGCTTTGTGCTGTTTATAGACTACTTGTTGTGTAGGTATTTAACAAGGGTGTAGCCAGGAATTTACAGGTCGAGCTCTGAACCAGATACAATAAGTAAGTAACTTAGACTATTTATATGAGGACAAGTTACGCGTGTAATTCAACTAACAAACTTTTCTGCCACTTTTTGCGGAGGGCGAGGTGGCACGAGATACGCAACTATGAATTTTATTCCATTAGTTTAAATTCTAATTCTAAATGTTAGAAATAATGAAAAACAGTGTCGTGCGAACCCCAAACGTAATTAGTTCGAAATTATTGTTCCGCAATTATAGGCTGTCGCGTTTGGTGATAGGGTATAAAATTGTACATAAATGCGTAAGATAATTTGATCTTGTACGTTGGCAGAAGGGAAATGCTAATGCGAGGCGGGTCCTATATAAATCGTCTAAGGTAAGTAACAATTTTATTTTAAAATAAGCAATCCAAAACCCCCGTCTCCTATCCCCTTTCTGCTATAGTAGTATGGGAGCAATAAATTGGAAATCGGTAATAAAAATGTTCTATAATAGAATTCGCTAGCCAAAATTCTTGAACTAGAAAATTCTACCCATAATGGAACAGATGAATATAGTTACATGTAGATATTACAAAAAAATAACATTACCTATCTATTTTATTTTTATGCCAATAGGGTACTTGACAACTATGATTTGACATCAGCTACTCTTTATTGGACGTCAAAACGTGTCCTTTGTATGAAATTTGTACTCAATTCTGAGTTGTGACGTCATCAAAATTTCATTACTTTTAAAGTTTATCATGTTATTAAAAATAGTAAGCATATGCTCACGACTATATTCCCCGAGGGGGCAGTCAGAGATATTCTGAAACCTCAGAACATTCACGTTTCACCAATAGTACCGAAACTCTGTCCAGTGTGATGGGGGGTGAGCCCGTCGCCACAATGGACAGTGGGTACAATACATGCCTCGAAATTGAAGCATGCAGGTTTCCTCACGATGTTTTCCTTCACTGAAAAGCCAGTGGTGTTACAAATCGTACATAAATTCCGTAAAACTCATTGGTACGAGTCGGCCTGGACGGGGATCGAACCATCGCCTCCTGCACGGCAGGCAAGGTTACTCGCCACTGGACCACCACGGCATTAAAAATAGTATTCAAGCTAATAACTAAATGAAAATGGGAGTTTAGCGTTATTTTCTATCCTTATAAAATAAATTGTATGTAGTAAAATACCCAATTTATAGACTAATTGTTTTCTGTGGGGGATCGCACTTACAATGGCATAATAACTCTTTTTATACTCGATTTATCTAAGTTTTTTCTGTGGTCCATACTTATAATGTTGCAAACTGGTAATAGGTATTAGCTGCCCCCTTTTCGGGATTATTTTGGACCTCTCAAACGAGGACATTGTGAATACGGGATGCTAAGCATCACAATCTGAAGATGACATTGTTGACCTTAAGTTTAGGAAGTGACCTCGATATATTACAGTACTTTTTGAACGGCAATCAAGCATCTAAGTACAAAAACCGCAGGTAATTGACATAGCATGTAATAGCAATATTTTAAAAATATTTAGCCTTCAGCCAGGCGGTTAACCTTTGTTATTAAAGTTATTTAGAAATGATTCTCATTAGTACACGGTTTTATAGACGGGGCCATGAAAATAGCGAGAAATAGTTTATAAAGTGATGTCCTCGTTTACCCCTTTTAATGGGTAAATAGAAGGTCAAGTGTGTGAGAATTTTATGAAAATGGATGAAAAAATAATTAGAGTGCATAAGTGCTTGTAACAATGCAGGGTCCTTTTTAATATGCTGACACTTTTTTAAGGGGATGATCAGACCGTCAAACTGAACAACTTTCTCTATGGCACCAACATAGAAATCGCAAAAATAAAATCTGCTGTTGATTACAAAACTTCAAACCTACTTGAGCCAAATGTATGGAACAGATGATTTTTTTTCCCGATTTCGATGTTGGTCCCATAGAGAAAGTTGTTCAGTTTGACGGTCTGATCATCCCCTTAAAAAAACTGTCAGCATATTAAGAAGGACCCTGTATAGGTACCAGTTATGTAAGTATGTTAAGATACTTTATTGTACGCCATAGCCATTAAACCCTATATATTCCGCTCCACGTTCAAGTTTACATCCTGCATATTCCGTCGTAGTTCACATTTGAATCATCCAAGTGTTCAAAAAGCTTAACAATCCTCTATTTTAATGGCCTGACTAAAATCTAAGCATTAATCCGTCTCTTTCAATTCAACCTTAAGTTGCTTCTCAGCGCAGGCGCGTGGGACAGCATTTAATTGTCTTCACGCTTTGAATAACCAATACATGCAGAAGTAGAACCTACTGGCAACGACAACGCCTGGGAATTAATTTTGGCATTAAGGCTTTACCGCCCGATGTTCCAGTAAAATTGGGTATACATTTTATGTGACAAGCACTTTTTTTTTAATTTAAAATTTTTACGCCATTTCTTCTCTTCTGAATCCATAAAAATCGTACTTAGCTATTTAAATAACATTTATGTAGAGACAAAATGTAGAGACGCGATTAAGTACAATATTTTGGTGTAATTCTTGTAATTTATACTTAATCGCGTCTCTACATGTTTTTCTCTACATAATTATATTTTCCTTGTAAATCTCTACTTGTCAAATTTAAAATCTCTATCGTTACTCTGTCTAAAGATCGTAAATATAACTTATCTTGATCTCTAAAAGCTCAATCTGATTGGACACAGATATAAAACGCATGGTCTAACATTTGGGTAAAGGTAAAACAATTATCATTTGTCTTGATTACCTCCCAGTAAAGGTTCAAATGAACATCAACCTGCGATTACCGGCCGGATATCAATAATCGGAAGTATACACAATCGTTTGTAATGTCTTATAGCTGATTGTGATTTCAACGCACCTTACGTTATAATACTCGTAGGTGTTCACGAATGGGTATGAAGCTTTAGAACCAAGTTTTAATGTAACAATAGTCACCGTATTATTAAACTATTCTTTATCATCATCTATCTGCCCTTATGCCATTACTTGGGGTACCGTCGCCGCTATATGTCGTATTCCTCCATTCATCTCAGCGTTCACTCCTTTATGGGCTTCCTTACCCAAAGGGTGAAAACGGGACCCTATTACTAACGCCTACGTTGTCCGTCCGTCTGTCCGTCCTACCTATTTAGGGCTGTAACTTTAGAACAGCTTTAGAACAGCTAGACAGCATTTGCACAGATGGGGGTTATTATGGCGGATTTGCGAACAAAGTATAAAAATGTTAAAAAGTTTAATCATAAATATTCGAGATGAAATAACAACTGAAATTACAGTTTAGTTAGAGAGAACTTCGACGATTGTTTTAAAGGACAATTAATGAAGACGTAAGGTGACCTTATTAGTTTGTGATAAAGTTTAATTTAGAATGATCTTGGGCCTTTAAGGTAGACGTGTATGAGTCACCGTGCGCCTATGACAGAGCTTGGGCAACGTGAACCTTGAATTAAAGCTTTCATACAAACATTCGAGGCATTTCCGATTTGTCGAACAATGCATCTGTAGGTTGATATGATAATAGGCATTTAACTGAGCTTTAGTCATCTTTGTAAGCATCATAATATTCAGATCAAGCAACAATTTTAACTTGGAGTACCTATATTTAGACGTTAATTTGCGCAAATGTTAGATCTGATCACGACTTTTGAGATTTTGTTTGGTATTTTTATTTCAATTTTTAGTTTATCTGGTATAAAGTAAATTGTTGAAATTACTACTTAGAATTTTGATTTTATGAATGCCAATAAGATTTGCCCGCAATAGGGTTATAAAGAGTTTAGAAAACCTAACCTAGAAATCCGATTTTCAGTGCAATCGTCCCCTGCACCTACACCCTGGGTCCTCTGGGCAGACAGTCTCGATATGACTTGGCCTACGTCTTTCCATTACGGCATGAGTGACTGTTGTGTAATATACTCATGCTGACATGAAAAGAAGAAGTTCGTATTCGCTGTTCTATCGGTCTTTTATAGTGCTCTATTTAGATTTAAGTCTCCGTTACTTACTTATACTGTAACAAAGTTAGTTTGCTTAGCACCAGCTAATATTCGTGGTAGTCAATGTTGCACAATCTGCCCCCGCGCATGCGACAAACAAGTGGTGCAGTGGTGGGCGACCTCGTCGCAGCGAGCTTTGGGTTCGAGTTGACAAATCTGTCGTAATTATTGGCTCTGTGCCTCACAACTGGGTGACATTCTGTGATATGCGTATCGTATTATTTCTTACTGTGTTACTTTCTTCTTGTACTGTACCTGTTCTCGAATTCTCAAAGCTAAATATACAACGTGTTAATGAATTAACTACGCAAAGCTAGAAAATAGTTTGTTTAGAATCGAGAGCAGAATCGAATTATCATGTTTTCAACATAGGTAATTTTTTTTAAAATATTAAATAAATTGATTACAAAATTTAAAATTTACTAAACTCGATCGTAACCCACTGCACGGGCGCACTCACCCTACTTACTACCAAAACAAGATTCTTAAAATGTATCCACGAGCTCTCTAGCACTTTCATTAATTGCTGAAATGATAACAAATCATTTTTGCCTGAAAACTTAAAATGCGTATAACTTTAAGTTTTAATTATCAAAATAATGAAATTATTGTTTCAATCTAATTATTTTGTTATATATCAGTTGGGGTGTATGAGGTTTTGCGCTTATTCATTAACACGTTCTATGTAGATCAGAGGTTCTGAAAACTGTGGTGTTTTCATGTGTTTTCCAAATGAAGTCATTAATCAAACATATTTTAGGTAACATTAAACAGAATGACCATAAATGTATGGCATTCTGGCCCACAGAACTAAACCAATACAATAGAAATAGGATATTATTATGCCAATTGAGAGAGGATAATGGAGCCTCATCTCAGACTACCTACCTATAGGTATAAGGTTATAGACAGGCCCTGTCTAAGAAATAATATGTCTGCTGGCAAGTTGCAGGTTTTTGCAAATCTGGATCTAAAATGATGGCTCAAAACTTAATGGCTAAGTTACGTTAAGGCTACTTATCTATGGCTAAGCTGGTAGGAAAAAATCAACTGTTTTCTGCTCTCCCATTCACAACAATTTCAAAATAATGGAGTTCTAACGGTAGACATTTTCCACGAACGTGACTTCCTGCCTGCGACTTGTTCTTGTAGACTTTAATTAACGGACATAAGGTCGTTATTTGAAGCATTCATCGTTTGCAAAAATAATTTCAGATTAGCACGCGAGGTGTGAATGACATGAAAACAGATTAAATAAATGGTTTCGATTATGATTCCGTTTTGACTCAAAAATTACAGTTATAAGGAAATTATGATTGATCGTAGTCATTACCGTAGAACGTGTAGGTGGTGTATGACTTAGCTTGAACTACCATTTTTGGAGTGTAGCTGTAAAGATAGGTTTGACCCAGGGGTTCTCGAACTTTTTTGGGTACAACTTTTGTATACCCTTCAAATATTACGACATTAAATCTCAACTTAATAAAAACTTACTATAAACATATACAGAGCCTCCTCGAATGAAATTATGCTGAACCTCCGGTGTGAAGATTTTATGCATGTAAGGAAATCTCTTCACCACGATGGTAATTGAAACTCGATGACATAATGCTATAAACACAACAGAAGATTAGCTATTTTTGGAATTATTTTGTGACCTTTCTACAGGGTCCAACTTAATATGCTGACGGTTTTTAAGGGGATGATCAGGCTATCAAACTGCACAACTTTTTCTATGACACCAACATCGAAATTTTCGATTCGATTCGATTCAATTTTTTAGCGTTTCAGCGAGAATTTTGTTCAGTATGATGGTCTAATCATTCTTTTAAAAACTCGTTAGCATATTAAGTTGGATCCTGTATGAACACAGTTTGAGAACCTCGTGACCGCTTGACCGATGACCACCAGTCCAGGTAATGAGGCTGGTTGTCTATTTCTCGAGGTAAACGACCCACGGAGCGTGGGCCCATGTTATAGTCCACAATCTCGTTTTATTGACACCAATGTGATTTTACGATCTGCTCGAAAATTACTTTCTTTTCTCTTGAACTTGTTATTCGATTTGCTATAAAACCCTTTAGATGATCTCGTTTTGTCACTTTACTGAATGCTGAGAGTGAATACGTTTTCTGTGATAGTTTGTGCGATCTTAAACTTTATTTAGACTTGCTCTATGGTCACAGAAAATGCAGGTGCTGCGTATGATTGACTACCATAAAAGGGTCTACCTGAACAAGACTTAGAAAAAGCTTATACGACGCGACGATCAGAAGTAAATAACAAAAGGAGTTATATTTCCTCCTCACGAATGTTTCTATAAATCCTGGCTTTACACCTAAACATCTTCAGAAACTTTCATATGTATAATATTAGTATGATACAAAGTATGATACTAATGTTAGTAGAGTTAACTCTACTAATGGACTGAAAAAATATTAAATGACATGCCAACTCCATAGAAGAAGAGAAGTACGATATATTAAGGTTTGATACTATACGAAGAATTAATTAAAGATATTTCCAAAAAACGTTACGTAACACAAAAATTACAGGCACATAAATAAATAAATATCTTGGACAGTGTCACACAAATTATCTAGTCACATTTAAAGTACCAGCATCTAGCCTGGACTTGTATTATGATGACTAGACAACGATATAGGATACATATATAGATACAATCGTCCATGACTCGGGTACAAATATTCATATTCATCATACAAATATTTGTCCTTTACGGGATTCGAACCCGCCACCTTCGGCACAGCAGGCAGGTTCACTACCGACTGCCACTAAAAGTGTTTATAGTGTTTATGTGTCCCTGATTCCAAATCATAGAGTTTAGGTTTTTTTGTGTTTGTTTCTTCGAGCAACACGCACGCAACAACTACTTGACTTTTGTGTATTTTTGTGTTTAAAAGCACATAATGATTAGAATTAAAAACTGGCATAATATACATATTTTATTTTGCAACGTTGAAAGGAGCTGGTTCGGATGAAGTCGCGGGCAAAATCTAGTTATTGTACAAAACAAAAGGCCTTATAACCTGAACAATACCGTCATGCCAATTAAAGTCTATACTGGGGAACAGAAAGGTAATCTGAAAGCTATATAGTACCATTCCGGTGCGCGACAAGGTCACAGACCGCGTTCCGATTGACTAATGAAATAAAGTCACTCGGAGTCGTGATCGTTACCAACAATAGATTAGAATGCTTCGACGTTAAGGGCGTTGTTAAGGATTTAAAAGCTTTGTTATAAAGTTAGCAGATACGGAGCGAACTGTTAAAAGAAGAAGATTTGATAATTGTTGTAATCGCGCATCGAATGGTTGACAACATGACAACTTTACACTGAGATTACACCTCCCTCCGCTGTCTTCGGGGTTTTGATATTCAGTTAGGGTGGTCGAGTTAAAGTGGTCCAAATTAAATGAGGTGAAGCAGACAATCAAACTGAACAACTGTCTCTATGGGACCAACATTGAAAACGCGAAAAATCTGCTGTTCCACACAAAACTGCTAACCTACTCGACTCAAATGTATGGAAGAGTTGATTTTTTTTTCTCGATTTTGATGTTGTTTACAATACAATACAAATCATTTCTTACAACCATGATTTGATTCACCTCATTTCCTTTGCACCTCGATGACCCTGTGTGTTTTGTAAATCTATTTTGTTAGTACTTACACTTACGTATCGAATTTATTTTTGACATCGTTGTCAACATCACAGAATATTATGAGAGTCAACATATCAGATGTATGAAAAGATAGTTTAATATAAATAAGATAGGTATTAAAAGGGAAGTAAGTTGAATACTAGAAAAATACCTGTGCATCCGACACAGATTTCAAAGCAGCGTCTAAACTAGCTAATTGGTAACCATTTCATAACAATTACATGTTTCCAACTTGAATCATCGTCTTGTAACAAAGATCTTTTCACTATACAACCTTCGAGTACACTTGCAATGTTCTACTCATCAAGACCTCTGATAACACTCTTGTTACAACGAGAAAGATATCAAAATAGCTTGAATTGTGGGGTTTCGTATAAGATATAGTAAGTGTTAAAGTATTTGGGCGTGGGCGCAAGTCACGCCTGCAAGTTTCTGACATAACTGAATTGAATTATTTCCTTTAATAAATGCAACGCAAAGGAATGGCAATTGAGAACAATATACATTTAGTAACTGACTTTGTTGTGGATAATTTATGGAAATCTGCTTGTTTATAGATTTGCTTGTTTCTTAATCTAGGGCTTGAGTGATTATGTCAAAAGTTAAGTAAATTAGAAGAAAAGAAAATTGGCAGAGGTTAAGAATGCATAAGACAGTCTTTAAACAAATTGGATTAACATAGAACTTAAGTTTTAACTAAATTTGTATTGTGCAAGAAATACGAAAAAGTTATGACATTGTTTTTAAAAGTTTAAATAACCTACGAAAAAAACGATCTAAAAAGAGTTTTTAATTCAATTTAGCTAATTACTGGAATGATGTTGTCAAAAAAATTCACAGATCGCCATAAACTTTAAAAAAGAATATCAAATTTTTTCTTTTTAGCTTTTCTGGCGATCGAATAATTTTTCACCAAAAACTGCCAGTATTCATGCAATGAGTTTTGATCAAAACTCTTTTCAGAAACCTTTTTTCTGTTTCCAGTAATTTGTATAAAGAAAGAAGATTATTAAAAACAAAATATCCCGAACGAAAAGAAAGTGTTTATATCATTGATGTCTTATTTTACATAACTATAACTTAAAAACAATGTGTGTAACAATTAAATTTCTCTTTGAATGTAATCGAACGGTTAATAAATAACAATAGTTGCATAAGGAAGTAAATGGTTCAACTTTTACTTGACAATGAACTGATAAAAAGTTATTGTGACCTCGGGGCCTGATTTATAGAGATCTATCATTGCAGGCTTCGAACACATTGATGACAGTGTAATAATTGAGATCAGATGGAAAATTGTCAAATTGTTTTATTTCATTAATATCGAATACTCTTCTCTATAAGGTCAACATTCAAAGACTTCTTTTGAGCGTGAACTTAGTCTAAGAAGGGTGGAAAATGTATGGATTTTGACATACGGGAGTTTGAATAAAAAAAAAACGTATCTGAATGTCACTGATGGATGTTGATGACTGGATGATGGATGAGGGAACGGGATGAATAAAGTGTGTCACAATACAATACTCTAATTGTAATTTCATACAAATAGGATTTTTTTTCAAGAAGAGGTAATTGTGTGCGATAATAAGAGCGAGCGAGACAGGAATACCTCATTGCTACATTTTTCGCTCCCTGTCAAGGTGGGTGAGGTTAAAATTGGTGCGGAGCAGGGAGTATCCGTACTGTATGTAGATAGATATTCTTTCTTAATCTGTAGTCTGAGTTAAAACTATTATCATACCTACATAGATTTTTCTACGTTGTCTCTGTATTGAAAGTTGTTCAGTTTGATGGACCATATAACCGCCTCTTTAAATATTACTAAGGTGTTTTGTTATACATTGTATAGCTAGTTGGCACTTTAACGGAAATTGTCGAGTACTTGACAGTTTGCCTGTGTGCGCTAGCCTTATTGGTGGCGGTCATATCTGCGCACGCGACTGCACCGTTACTTCCGCTGCAGCCGGATGTGGGAGTGAGCGGTCGCTTATTGATCGTCTTTCATTTCTTATATCACTTCATTAGTCGGTACACAAGTGAATTGTTTGATTTATGATTGTAAGAGATCTTCTGCAGTTGGTTTTATATTGATTGGGATGATTTAGTCAGTCAGTTTCTGTCAGATTCGTTATAGTTTTTTCTGAATAGTTTGTTATGTGTTTGTTCGCTATCAATGTGCAAGTGCTTAAAAATTGCGTTTTTTTTATACCTTCGCGTGCTCTCGCACAACAACATACTAAAGTTTGATCCCAGTGCGACGAATGGTACAGTGACAGACGAATTAACGGAATATCGAATATTATCAGCAATGTATATTTCAAGACGTTTTATTTCCTCTCAAATAAATCATGTCAGTTGTAGAAAAGATGCGGTCAGAAACTCTACGACACACATCTTTTGAAGCGAAATAATATACTTCTAATTGTAAATTCAGAATCACTCTCACTATGTGTACATTAATCACGAAGTGTCACACACTCGTGTAGAATAGAAAACGAGAGTGTATGGGCTTGCACGGCATGGGTGTGGGCTGCCCAGACGACCCTGAGACTACGCCTGCGGCCATCAAGTCGAGCAAGCCAGCTTGCGCAAGGTACCTGGAGATAGCTCGAACCATCGCCCTAGGGTAGCTATACGAGGTGAAAAGTGAAATTGATTTCTAGGGCTTTATTCAACATTTATTTTGATCCCATTTAAATTAGCATTCTGTATAAAACAAAAGCTAGTCAACTTGTGTTAAAGAGATTTTTGTGGTCACTCGATTCGAATTATGGTGCCTTAGAAATCAATGTTCACTCTAGATACCACACTAAAATATCGATAAAAATTAGCTCTTATATACTTTTACAATTCAGAACAAATTAGGTAGGTAGTGTTTTTGAAACTAGTTTAGGTCGATGTTGTTTGCAAGATAGAAGCACAGTAGTGCCCCCGCCAAGACAAGCCAAACAAACAACCGGAGCACTGCCGTGCCGTACCTTTTCTCGATTAATATTCCAGAACGGCATTTTTGCAAATTTTGTAACCTATAGAATCTAAGACAAGATTATGTTTTATTTATAACTCAATACATCCAAGGTTAATGATGTATGTAGAAATATCTTCAACAACGTTTTAACTGCAGGTTTTATAGCCTTAAAGTACATTAAAACACTTCTATGAGCCAATGATTGTATAAATACACTCTTAAGTATGAATTAAAATGATTTTATTTACATTATGGTCATACGAAACTTATTGCCAAATAATTGTCCAAATATGGACTTTGCGACTTGATGTGATTTCGTAATTGTGCAAAGACAATTTTAGAACATTGGTGGATTCTGCGTAGCGTGCGCGCGAAAGGCGGCAGCTAGATGATTTTTACGAGTCCTCAAACGATACTGTGTATTTTGCCTTCTTCTAATAACACCAACCCGGGTGTCGTAAGAAGCGACTAATTCTTTCAGGCATCGTGCACCTTTGACGCCCAATTCGTGTGGATGCCGGTTATAGCCACTGCAACTGATCTCAATTCTGATCGTATCGGTCCCCCGTTCCATCAGACAAAAGGGTAAGGATGAGAGAGCGCATCTGTATCTAGCGCACTTCAAAATATTCTGCGTACCTGACTGTTTTTTTATAAAGATTAGTAGTCACCGTAGTCGAAATCGAATCCATATATTAAAATGCTGCCTCACTGAAACTGTGCTGCCGGCCGCTGCCACCGTCGTGGGAATTAAGCCTAAGCCACGGTTTATACAGAAGAAACGTGTGGCGGTGGCGGATAGTCTAAGTAACACAATATAAACCTTATAGTACGTAGCATAGAGTCGTTTTTCTTGCAAAGGAGAATCGCGCCCGCGCCTCCAGGAAACGACGCTATGCTACGTACTACTAGGTTTATAATTGTGTTACTTTGATTATCCGTCACCGCCACACGTCTCTTCTGTATAAACCGCGCCTTAGGGTACCCAAGTAAAGGTAACGTAGTTTTGAATAGTTGCAGACCAAAAAAGCTTTAATTTACAAGTTATTGGACGTAGAATAAAAACAACAGTTAAAAGTTACTAAACACAATCATACATGAAATATTTTGACAAGCTCACTCACCTTGCGGGTCATTTCGACACGATATCAATGTCGACCGGTAAACGACAGTTATCTGGATTAAGATCGTACACCTAGCAATTACTTGCATTTACATTACGTTTTTAAATTCTGAACTAAACCTTGGAGGTTTGGGCGGTATCATACGTAATTAGGAAAGGAAATTATGTTCATGTAATTTTTGTGGGTGAAGGCACGGTCTATTGCTCGAGGAAACGGATCTAATATGTAAAAAAATTAAATCAATAAACAAACAAAACAACGCACACAATACGCACACACAACATTACCAATTATGGACAATTGTAGTCTGAAATAACGTTTTTATTAATACACAGGTGCAAGTTTCCGCCTAGGTACTACTGCACGTCTAGCATGATATCTCTACTTGCGCGCGACTCGGCTTTATACAATTCGTGGCAAGCGCGGCTTTCGCTCTCCGAAAAGCGCGGGAACACGTTATTTCCTATGCAGCGAAGGTGCGTCGCGCGTATGTAGAGAAATCATACTAGACATGCTGGTGTGACTTTCGGCCCCATTTATTCCCGTGTGTGTCGTACGAGGTGACTAAGGATTGGGGTTTCTTCAGCCCACTGCTTACTGCTGCCACTGCAACTGCTTATGCAGCGTTCTCGTGGGCGAAAGGCTAGTTACCTATCACTACTTGACATGTCATTGTCGTAATTCCATCCTAAAACTTTCAATAAAGTGGGTAGTTACAATTGCAAGCTTCAGATGGATGGTAGTTGTAGCACGGTTGCTGACAACCCCGCAAGCGATTACGGTCGTGAATTTATTTATTGTATGTAAGAACGGTCAATACTTTAGCATGTAAACTTAAAAAAAATAAAACTAAATAAAATGTCTTATATTTGCTTTATGCTCGCGTTGATGTCTCTTGTATGGGAGTTTAGAATTTCAGATTACGGCGTAGCAAAATAATTATTATTACGAGTGTAATACGGCTATATGTAGGTATGATCTTTAAATTGCATAGTGCCTTATTTTCTCCTTAAATATTGTAAAAAATAAATCGCATTAACATGTCAGTGTGCGAAAATTTTAGATATAATATTCAATAAGACAGTAATATTTCGTCATCATCGCTTATTAAAGAGCTAAAAAATAAAACTCAAAACTCAAAATGTTTTATTTAAAATAATATCGCATGGTTAGCTTTCTGACGTCATTTTTGAATCTACCACCTAATTAAAATCCTTACATATTTCTTTAGCTTCATTTGTGACCAAAGTTCGAGCTTCGTTGGTATTTTTTATCCTTTGTTTGATCACGTTATAGAGCTGTATATTTTTCTATCCTAAATTCCCATTACAGTATAAATCTTTAAAGCCCATCCATTATACAAATTGATTGTATAAGTAACGTGGTCACATGTTTGTCGAGTGCTCTGCAACTCACACATTATGTAACGTTTGAACTTTCTATCACACGAACCGTAATATCTGTCTATTTACTGTATGAGAGGTCGATCGCATATCTAATACGATATGTAAATTAAAAATGGTATTAAAATGATTTTTTTGTTTAATTTAGAGATGCTGCTACGTATACGTAGCCCGTCACAGCTTATACGTAGCCCGTCGCAGCATATACGTAGCCCGTCGCAGCTTACGTACCACGTAGCTTACGACGCGATACTGATTATAATGAAGCTTCATTATGAAGTACGAGACAACTTTAATACTGATGCAACACTCGTAATCAGTATCGCGTCGTAAGCTACGTGGTACGTAAGTTTCGATGGGCTCCGTATACGTAGCATTCTTTACTCAGTGTTGAATTGCAAGTCAAACATTAGTTTGCCTGACTCGTATGGTAGAGTGTCATCAAGGCCCTATTCATATTTATTATTATCATCATCAGCCTCGTATATGTTTCACTGCAGAGCATAAACCTTCCCTCAAAGAGGGTGTATGTCCACTACGCGTGCCCAATGCGGATTCGTATTGGAATATTTCACATACGCAAAAGATTCTTTGTGTTATCCAAGGTAAACTTATTTACTCTTAATAAACCTTCAACATTATTATTTGAACAAAGCTACTAGACGAAGATACAATAGATTGTAATTACAAGAATGTACTTTAAAATCAGATAAATTACAGATCAATTTTATTGTAATTATAAATCTTACTTCATTGTGATAAAGTTTACATTCGAAAACCTGGCTCTTTAAAACAAGTCTCTCTTGTATATATTTGCAATACAATGAACTAATCCTAAACAAAACCTCCTTATATTATTGAGCTGGATTACCTAACGAAGATAAATCTTAATTTCACTACTGGAATTAAAATTTACTCAATTTTCAACTTTACAGCTCCATAATAGAGTGTAAGTACTAAAACAGCAGCTGCAAATACAACTTTGCTCTCGAACACGAAAGCTCACAGTTGCACGAATAAAATTAAACTAACAAATGCTAGTATTAAACATTCTACGCTTCGTCCTTTCTAATTTGAACGGATATTGATTGCTTTAGGATAATCCACCGATGAACTTTTGAAAAATTTACCTTTTTGTTTAGACTTTAAAGATCTGTATTAAGCGATTAGAGAGGTTAAAATTTAACAATTTGAATTTTTAAGGAAATATTAAACAGGTTCTTCTCCATAAAACCTTTAAAATGACATGCACTAATGCTCAGTTGCAGAAACACTCATTAGAGCTAACCCTCCATTAAATCTCTTGCTAGCTTTTCCTACGTCAACAAGACGAAAAGCCACAGCATGAAATTTAATGGAGCATTAATTCTAATGAGTGTTTCTGCAACTGAGCGTTAATGATGTTAACGAATTCAAAGCAATTTCGATAAAATTTGTCGTTTTCCCAAGCTACAAATTGGTACAAACAGCAAATACCTCGATACGAAGTGATTGTAACGAGCGCTAACGAATGAATATTATTTGTAAGTAAAGGAAAATAAAATAAAACATTGTTGTACTGTAGTGCCTACATCTTTAACATTGTAGTTTAACATTAATGTTTTAAGAAATAATTGTTTCAAATTAATTTGAATTAATTAAAACTCAAAAATGCTCAACCTTATTCTGACAGCACACTTGAAAAGTTCCTGACTACTCCAAAATGGGATTCTGGTAGTAAGTTTATCAATTTGTGTGAAAAAACATCCTAAAGAAGCTTCTTTGCTTCATTTTAAATAAACGTCATTTTATTAAAATTGAGTTTTAATTGACCAACGCTATTAATATTAACAATCGCTAAGTGATTATTGTTATCTTTCATTAACAATACAATGTTATTCAATAAAACTTTAACTCTAGAAAGCTTAGTATCAGTGAACGGATCTGAATCGTTCAGAAACAACTGCAACCATTTATAAAAACAATTTGTTTGAGCAGTTCCGTTTAGATTGTCGATTTACTGTTAAATTAACTACCATTAACTGGGTTTAAGAAAGACATTTTAAGTTGCAAATACCTAATTGCCACAAATGATTTTACAAAGAGGTCTAATTTAGGTCTTTTTCTTCATCTGACTCAATAGTGTTCTAGACAATATAGAATGTTCATGATTCTAGAAGATTTTTTTTAAATCTTGATTCTATTGATAGCAAAGTTTGAATTTCATGCCAATTGTGAGAATATTCTTGTAAAATCCAGGATAATATTATATTTATATGAAGGATGGTACTGACCGGGAGAATTCGTTTGGGGGCGTCCATTAATTACGTGAGGTGTTTAGGGGGAGGAGGGGATCGTGCGAAATCTCACCCAATCTCACGTGGGGGAGAGGGGGGGTCTCGGTAAATATCACGTAATTTTTTTTCAGCAAGGTACAAAGTAAAATTGAGAGAAAAGTTTAATTAAGTAAAACATGTTTCTACACTGAAAATCTTAAATTTTAAATTTTAACGCAATCAAACACAGATTACCGCATTTACACTAAAAATACGTATTTTGAAAAATATCACGTGAGATTTGGAGGGGGCGGGGAGGGGGTCGAGCTAAATCTCACGAAATCTCACCAAGGGGGGAGGGGAGGTCGAAAAATCACAAAAATCATCTCACGTCATTAATGGATGCCCCCTTTGGCAAATGGGAACAAGTGTGTGATTTTAAAGTCACACATTTTAATTAGCAGTAGAAAATGACAAAACTACTATAGATATTATGCATTATTCGATTATGATTTTGAAAGTGTGAGGTTCAAAAATAGCACTTCAAGTCATGCATATCGTAAAGTCGTATTATTAAAATTTTGTTACTGTACTAAACAGATGGATTAGAAAAGTCAAGATCTTTGACTTTTCATGTGCTTTAAAGCAGAATGCCCGTAGTGAGTACCCTACTTGAACGTCTAATCTAGATATTTTTCTGCAGAAACCATTTGCAATGAAAATAAATCGAAATCAAGTCTATGCCTATAAAAATTGCAAATAAACTGCATAGAGTTCTCTAACATTTCAATAAAAAGAAATCTTTAATTATGAATAGATCGATATTCGTGAGAAGTTTTATGTTCCTTTAAAAATAAAATTAGTGTAAAAGTAAAAGCTAACGGTCTATACACAAGTCTATAAGTAATTGGAGCCTCTTCTTTCGAATGTTATCTCAATAACGATGTGTTCTCTCGTTTTGTGGAGATGAGTAAATGTGTTCAGTAAGTGGCATGCGCATGCGGCAGTGTTGTGCTAATGGTTTACACTTTCGCTTTATGCCATTGACTTACCACTACTGGACGGAGGGTCCGCGCTCAAAAGTATCCGAATAAAAAGAGAACGAAACGTAAAAAAGAGAACAAATTACGCAACAGTCTTCGTTTTATCGGCCGATTACGCGATGGAGGAGTGGGACGGAAAAGAATTTCAGCATTTTCAATGTTTTTAGTTGGTTTATATTACTATACGTACTTAGGTTTGTGTATTTTAGTGTCGGACACTTTATTCGAGTATTTTGTACTAGACCCGGCGTCCATAGTATTCTACGTCAATGCTTTATGCGTAAGCCGTATACACGGTATACCAGCTTGTTAGCCATACTTTGATCTCTCACATATTTGAGATTTTTTGGTAAACGATTAAATACGAGTGGGAATATTGGTTTGTTACTAACTGCCTTAACTACCTTTATTTAAAAACGGTATGTAAGAAGCATGGCTAAATCTATAAGCTATTATAAAATTGTAGCAGAAGTGTGTCTGTACATTGAAGATATACAGGGAGTAACAAAACACCCTAGTAATACTTAAGGGGGTGCTACAGACCATCAAACTGAACAACTTTCACTATGGAGCCAATATCGAGAATAAATTAAAGAAATTTTTTGTATGGAAGAGCGGATTTTTTTTCGCGATTTCGATTTTGGTGCCATAGAGAAAGTTGTTCAGTTGGATGGTCTGATCATCCCCTTAAAAAGTGTCAGCATATTAAGTTGGACCCTATATACGCGAAATAAAGCTGATACTTGCCTGACAACTCTAGACAAGTTTATCAACGAACACGAGATGGATTGAAGGTGCGTTGTGACGAAACAAATATTGTCACTTCGCAATGTGTTTATGGAAAACGTATGAGATGTTTACTGAGTCATGGAAATTTTTCTCGTCACCCTTGTGTGGCAGAGGCTTTCTCTTTCTTTTAGAATTACTAGTCGCTATTATACTTCGGGTCAGTACCAGCTTCCTGAACATTGTTTCAAATAAGTGGCTTTAGGCTTATTTATATCTCTTACTAATAAATATGGATTTAAAAGTCAGTTTTTGAACAAGAAATGAACTGAGCTGAAATGCTTGGGTCTGAGGTCACTAGTTTATTTACTTTACTGTATAGTATTAATTATTTTATTAAATAGACTATGTATTATTGTATACATTACTTTAGCTTAAGAATTTATATTGTAATAGTTATTAAGTCGTGTTATGTTGTAGAGTTTCTGGCCGCATCTTCTCTACAGCGACAACACGTTCCGACGCGGTGGTAGCTTTAAAAAAGATTTGACGTTTGAGAAGTGTGCTGCAAGCTCCTATATTGAATAAATTATATTGACTTTGACTTTGAGCTAATTAAAAGTTTGTTTTTGTATATGTAATTTATTATGTTTTTGATGACCTCGAAAAGGGAATTACGGGCAAGAGTTTTGTATGTCATTAGCCAAGTTTTATGTAGTATGTGTAGAATATACGGCTTAGTATGAAAACTGTATATGTATAAATTGAACATTATTGTAAATTGTAGGATTCTGAACGCTTCACATATTATGATGTCGACATTCAAAGACGAGCCAGTCACGAGTGAGATGCACGAGGTGACCCAAACATGTCTGTTTGCGATTTCACTGAGAATTTGCTTCATAAGATTTTGCATAAACGGCTAAATTGATAGTGAAACTTGTTAATAGAGATATCACGACAGTTTACTATCAGTAAATTTTGTGAAATTCTCACACACTTTGCAGTTTTACATATTTTGTTTCATTGGCCTAAAAGGTTTGAATATTTTTCGCTTGTACTAAGCTCTACCTCTTCTCCTTAAAGGGGGAATGCTTCCATTCTTCTCAGAACGCAGCACTTTAGAGGAAGTTTTCTTTTTATTTGATGAAGATATTCCTAAAAATATAATTTAAAAAAAACATGTTGATCATTCTAATTTTGAATTCTAACAATACACGACTAAAGAAAATTGTAAGTTGTGCTATCTTACTCTTATCTCAAAGCTTTTATCATCCGGAATTATTACCTAGCGACGTTTTACAACCAGCCATCCAACCAACTAACCAATATAATTTTCTTTGCCTCCTTAGTTATATTCCAGCATGTTTCATAACTGTCTTCCAACATTTTATCTCATTACAAACGCACAAGTGCCGTTGGACTCCGGCGCATGCGCAGACGGCTCGGCTGGTGATTGACTGGAACTGGCAAGAAAGCAGTTCTCCCTTATTCGGCGAGCGGCTGCCATTGCTAGCGACTTTCTGATGCCCTGGTATCTGTTTTATTGCAACCGGCAGCTTGCGTTATAATCAAACACTTTTTTAATAAGTAAGTTTGTGCTTTGTGCATTTTTGAACATTACTAAAAGTTGAATATAGGACAAAGAATATAATCAATCCATCCAACACAGACTTTTCATCAATCTGTCTTCGGACATTTCTCCAAGACTTTCTGAATGCAGAAAGCGAGGAACAGAACGTCAGGACACGATCTGTTCCTCGCTTTCTGCATTCAGAACGTATCTAGATGTTCAGGGGGATACTCATTGAAAAACAATGTTTAATCAAATTTAATCACTGTTCTATTAATTCTGTATCGCCGAGACTTTTTAATTACCAAAAAGATTACCGATTGCCGTTTAGATATTGTTGTAAGGTACGAAATTACTAATATAAAAACCTAAATCTTACAGATCACAACGAGGTTACCATTTTGTTTCTATACTGCCATGTTCTTTCCCTTAGTTCAATACCCATACGTAATAGTAAGACAGTCTAAAGTTGCCATACAAAGCTATAAGACCAGATGAAAAAGTCAATTTTGATCGGTAGATGGTAGGAGATGGGCGATGTTGCGCGTATAGATGCTGAGTTTTGGACCAAAAGAAAGAATATAATCACTGCGTTTTATTGTCGGACAGATTATTTGCGTGTATGACAATATATCAATTACATACATACAGCAGTACAATTCAGTACATATGCTCATGCAAGTGCCATACTTACATAATTTACACAGATAATAATTTTACCATGTAGTTTATGTCATATTCGCCGTCATCAACTCGCACTGGTTAAGCGTGGTGCATGCCTCTCCCTCGCACTCTCTTTGGTGAGAGAGTACCTACCTAAAGATCATTGACAAAGCTAATCCGCGTAATGACACCATACTTATGAATCTAGGCGTTTCTATTTTTGGTCAGTTAAACTTTAGAGTTACTATTGCAGAATATTTTTTTTGCTCAATCTGATCGAATCGGTAATTTATTTTACTAACACAAGGTCAACGACTGAGAAGTCTAGAAAATTGTTTTAATATGCGTGAAGTAAGACTTAGACTACTATTAATTGTTGGTACCACTTATCGTATTCCAATAGGACAATCTTAAAATGTAAATAAACCGCCTAAAACAAGAATTTATTAAAAATCTAAAATTGCACAACACTCAGGAATGCTATTTTTTAAAAGTGACACATAATGCATATACTGTATACATTTAATGACATTTTCGTATGAATTTAAATGTGTGAAATTCAAAAATAGCTATCTATAATGAAATTTCTCATTGCACTCCTTTGGTTACTATGGGCTGGACCGAAGACCAAAAGCTACTCCATCCTGGATCTACAATGAACGCATTAGAAAATTGGTAGACTGAAATATAAATATAATTAATTGTTAGACAGATTATCTTAATCGAAGTACCAGAATCTAGTCCAGACAAACAACGATTTAAAATAACTTATATATCGACAGAATATAGATAATAGATAAAGAGATCTATGACTTTGGTCACATATATTATTATTTACCAAACAAATATTTGCCCCAGCAGGCTCACATACTAACTGAGCTATCGGCCTGCCTAAAATTTTAATTACAGAAAATTGTAAGTAAGAATATAAATCCTAATCAATGATTTACAGGTATTTTTTGAGAGGTTAGTTTCTTGTTTTTGTTTTAAGATTTTCATATTGGAATGGAATACAAATTGCATTGGCAACAAGCTTTCAATGCCAAAGTAAAATATTTCTTTACAAGATTGCTTAGCAAATCGTTTATATGCAGACTTCTATTGACACTATAGTAAATATATTTTCAAGCATAACTAATTCATTGTACGCATAGTATAGAGCACTAATTTGTCGAGCTTCACAAACTTCGGTTGCTACATAACAGACAGCATTTCAGCGTATGAAGCGAGAGTAGATTATGTAAAGCGGGAACAGGTTCCGTAGGATCGAAACTGGGTCGCTGCGAGCTTTCCACGTAGAATGCGCGGGCGCAAGCACAGGTCCCTGCCCTCTAAGTGGTTGTACTGAAAACTTTACGTCTGTAGCTTTAAACAAGACGATAACTAGGCGTTATCATTGGCTTACACATGAAATTGTCGTAGAGATAAATGCTGAAGGTTATCGTCATCCGAGATATCGATATTTATGGATTGATGGAAGCTTTATAGAAAAGTTGATATTTTGAAATGCATAAGTATTCGCGCTAAACACTCGCGCATCCGCACTCTCTCGTCCTTACCTTATCTACTATTCTATAAGTATAATTTGAATTAAATAAAGGTTTTCGTTCGCTGTCTATATCTAGATTATATTCTTGTATCTGTTTTGTTGAAAATAAATAAAAACATGCGTAAAGGCTGATGATGATGAGATAGGAAGTAGGAGTAGAAGGAAACAACATTTTTAGTTTCCAATGTCTTTAAATAATAATGGTTAACGTAGATCGTGGGTACAGATTCGCAGTGGTAGGTCAATAGCCGCGTTAAAGCTAGTTAGTTACATTGAGATCCATTATTTGTAAGTGCTTTTGAGATTTGAGATATCTTGCAATATTGTATTTTCTTTGTTCTACTTTATTTTATTATACGGGCGTTCTGTGGTTTGCACATTCCAGTTTAGCGCTCTTGACTATCAATACAATACATTATAGTATCCTTTACAGACAAAGTAACTGTAAGCAAAAGATACCTTGCTACGATAAAACAAAAAGGATTTCTCAAGCTTATTTATTTCAATGAACCTTAATAGTTTTCTATTAAGGTAGCTTTTTGTAAAGTATTCAAACCTCCTACATAGTATACTATTGTCTGAATATATCGTTCAATTAACAAATAATGTGACTATGTCAAGGTACTGTGTGAATCAAATGTATGAAAACTAATCGATCCTTCTATAACCATTTATGTACGAACTTGACATGTTTTAACATCACGACTTCATTTAATAATTTAAACGCTTTATTGTAGCTGATGTGTGATTGCTATAACCTACTGTGAAATTCAGTATGCCTATGTAATTGCTTGAAACTAATAATATATTAAGCAATAGTGACTAAAATACATATAAGTGAGTATACATGTATACTGGTTGGATCGTAACGAGGGTCTTTCCTTCTAAGGGTGTATTCAGACAATGAAACTAAACAGCTTTCCCTAAGGAACATGGGTCGAAAAACGAAAACAAATTTTGGACCTCACATACAAAAGTGCGGATCAGCCTATCTATTTTCTATGAGGTCCAACATTTTCTTTAGTTTTTCGAAAGTTGTTTGGTTTCATTGTCTGAATACACCCTTGAAAGGAAAGTCCCTCCCAGTATAAGAGTAAGAAAGTTGGAAAGTGCAAAATATTTTGGAAACGGGACAGATTGCTATTGATAAAGGCTATGAAGCTCACCGCAGAAATGCAATCATGTTACGTTACATTTCTTTTGGTTTCCGCCACAGTTGGGTAAAAAAGCCTTTAATTGAAAATGTAATATTCGTCTAGATAAGGGGTCCTATTTTAAATGGCACATGGAAACGAACGGCGAAAAGGAAAAAAATTCTATGGTTTTTTGTGCAGAATTAAAAAAAATTTATGCCAGAAGCAGATGGACAAACAATGACCTTGTCAATATCGGGGATTCGAAATAAACATCTCATTTATCAGAAAAGCTTTCTAACTTTCCTCTGGGTTTCTTTTCCTCACTATATTTACTTATCGAATCCATAACGAACCATAAACAGTAAAGTGCGTGAGTTTACACAATCTTAGTACTTACAATGTGATGCTTTCTCCAATATGAACAAAATGACCTTACAAATAGTAACCATACACCTTAACGCGTTTTCATTTATTAAATTTAATTATTTTTTTCACATCGTGTCAATTTAGTTAAATCTAAAGTGTTCCTTGTTTTTTTCGATTCCCCTATCCCCTATTATCGATAGTTGATTAATTAATAAGATTATTATGGCTTTAATATGCAAGACGTTTTGATACTTTGAATTGATCAACTTTTTATGCAGTCTATTTTCGTTGCTATTGCGTACATAATTGGTAATGAACAATTTATCCATTTTTACTGTCAATATGACCGGTTGTCATCTACTGACTTTTCGACTAGTCTTGGAAAAGGCCTCAAACGTCGAATAATGACAAGTTCAATAGCCGATGTACAGGTAGTTGGTGCAAGTATCCATATAAATCGTGAACAGGCAGGGTCGGGCACACCCTGTACTTTCCCCGTCCCGCTCCCACGTTCGAGACTTGCATTTAATATTAGATGGACCTCACATTGAGCCTCGAACGCTCTGTTGTGGTTTTGTGTTGTTAAGTATTAACGTTAAACAACAGAAATATGAAACATAAAGGGTTTAGCTTTCTTATAAAAGTCTATCAATGCTTTGCAGATTTTTTCTATATGTATAATGCTATTGGTATAGTATAATTGAGATTAAGACCAAACGCGAATTTCACATAAAAATAACTTTACTTTATGTTGGTAACTTTGAAAAAACAGTAGGTGAGTATCTTTTTTTTCCAATATAGTAATAACATATGCTCAAGGCCTTGACTGTTAAATTGTCTGTGTCCAAGGGCAGAATAGCATACGAGTACGATAACGGAAGCCAAATGCCGGAACAGCCCCATCACGATGACAGTCGCCATTTTCCCGCCATGATTGCAATGCGCGGGAAAACTAGTGCGGTCAGCTGTCGGTAACGCAATCGAGTTCTCGATTATGACTCTAATTTGTTAATTATTGTCATTCGTAATCCAGTTTGATTGGCGTTATGGTGACATGAGTTTGCTAGAAATTTAGTTTATAATTGTATTAGATCGGATTATTAGTAATTTCTAACAATTACCAACCTGCAAACCATTCTGCCTACCTGCTTTGGAAACCTGCGTGCTTAAATTTCGAGGCATGTATTTTACCCACTACCCATTATAAGTGGCGACGGGTTCACTCCCTGTTACACTGGGCAGAGTTTTGGTATTACTAGTGAAACGTGGAGGTTTCAGAATATCTCTAACTACCTCCTCGGGGAAAGCAGTCGTGAGCATAAGCTATGCTTCTAGCAATTACATGGTTACTACGTAAGTCTCAAGGAAGCTACTCAACTTTAATGTGAATAAAATATGCCTCCACTTCCTGAAGAAGATTGAGCTACTAAAAATAATTGCTATGTGTTTAGTAACAAACGTACATATAAGTTGTAATTATTTTCTCAAGGCTTGAAATTTTCGATAAAATTACTCAGTTTTTATTCTGCATACGAGTAAAAAATAGATGTTGTTCCTCATACGCCGGACAAACATCACAGACCGTAATGAGATAGCAATTTTGATTCGCGATTACTGCGTAAATTATTTTGATCGATGTCAATGAATACAAAATACAAGGTGAAACTGAAAAAAAACTGTATGAAATCGAATGAGGCTTAATATGATATACATATTATGATGTGAAAACCTACAAGTAGTTTACTCTTAAGGTGGTTGCAGAGTCGTCAATTTCATACAAAAGTTTGACGCGTAATACGCGTAGACAAACGTATGAAAATTTGAAATGTTATATCATATGAATGATGTTGGATAGTACCTATTCGCGAACCATAAGGTAAAGAAATATTTGGTTTGTTCTATATAAAACAATTAGAGCAGTAGTACCTATTGCAATGCAACGTTACAAAATATCCTTCAAAAAATACAGTACAAAGAGCATTTTCATCTCTAATTTACGAGCATTGTTAAAAAATACTTACCAAGGCTCTACAGCCAAATTGATGAGTGTGGCCCAATATATCCGGCAATAACAAGTTTCACTTCACTACAGTCTACCTTTTTTATATTTTATTACAGTTCAGTTGTAATTAGAGGATGGAAGCACTTAATGGCGGGTTTAGTTTCACTATTTATTGACAGTTCACCACGCACATGATGAAATTGGCGCGCAAAGTGATCGATGCGGAGTTAAATCGATCGATTCGTTTCGTTGGACATCGCACGCTCTACTGTCGGCAGTAGAGTTATCTGAAACAAGAAGAAATCATTCGTTTTTAAAATTAATTAAGTAAAGAATAAAGTACCGACTATATTTTGTTTACTTCAAACATGAAAATCAGGTCGAGAATATTATTCGATAGTGGCTTTGTATTGATAGATAATAGATACTTATTTGAATTTTAGCAGACGTCATTATTTTACATTAGGTTTTAGTCAAACATCATTATGAGGTTCATCAATTACGGTTTTACAAAAGTATTTGTGTAATATGTATTATAGGGAATATGACTGATCCTGGAAATTCATATCTTATAACTAATTTCAAAAAAGGGCTAAATTTTATGATAAAATGTTAAAACAAAATTGCAATCAGTTAAAAAACAAAAAAGTTATAAGCGATTAAATACGTTTTTATAGTCTTCTATCTTTTTCTTGCAAAAACTTCGTCATTATTTGTATTAAAATACGAGGTTATGACGTCACTTTTTTATATCTGCCTCTCGCTTTAACTGTAAACTTCTTTTTCGGTTATTATTAAAGATATAATAAAATGAATTACACTTTAGTGTTTAAGGTAACAAACAGCTTAAACAAATTGTCATCATCCCTATTAGAGATAGTTATTTGCAGCTTGAATTCTAGATATAATTTATTCTTCTCTGAACATTTTGTATACCTATCTCTAGATTTAATGCTCTATAATTATATGAAAAAGTAAACAGACAAATATCAACACAAGTTCGCAATGAAGAAGTAAATTTTACGCTAGTTAAACATAGTCATACACACTGATTGGCATTAAAAAGGAATCGCACAATTTATGAGAACAACTCCATGTAATTTAATGAAACTACGTGAGAAATATGATTTAATTTTTTCCTCTGATTACACCATTGCATTCATTCTCATGGTTACTAAAGTAATTGACATAACAGTAAGTGTAATGTAATGCGTGGTAATGACCTGCGATGTTTACATCTTTAAAATAAATGTAATAAAGTTTAAATTAAATTATAGCACGTAAACGAAGTGGTTGGAGTAAATTATTTCATGATGCGTCACTAATAGTCCGTTATGCTTTGATTATTGTTCAAGTTTAAATAGGTGTTTATTTAATTTGGGATGCTGAATCATTGATGAATCACGATTTGCAAATTCCAATCTAAATAATATAATTAAAATACGTTTATTATTTGGCGTCATTTAGACGACATTCATCTTATCTTATATATACCTACCTATACCACAGTATAAGAAAGAGTATCTAGAAATACATACAGTACGGACACTCCTTGCCTCCCGACTACTTTTTACCTCACCCCCTCTGGTTGAATCGTGGTTCCTCGCAAATGCGTATTTCTGTTTTTTCTTTCGCTTCGCTTGCACGCAACAGTATCGCACACGCTTTAAATTTTTCCCATTTGTATGAAATGACAGCTATCAGCTGACGGACGACCCAATTGTTGTAATGGTTACTATGCCGGACTGCCAGACTTGGGTCATAGGGTTCGAATCCCGGTTTGGTCGTGTATAGGTTATAATTATAATGTTGGTTTCGTCGCTGCATGGTATCCATAATAAAAAGCCTAGTTGCTTCATAGAACAGACAACGCGAACAAAATCTGTGCACCACGATCAGCAGTGCGGGGCTCGCATCGGGGGCGTCACCGTGCGGCAAGCGCTTGGCACATGCACCAATTGGCCTATACGAGTGTTACAAAAAATTTAGTCTGGGTTTCGCCTCTAGTAAGTACCTCAATGAGTTGCTTACGGGATCATTACATGTAGGCTTGAGCTGTGAGCTGAATGTAAGATTTGAATGTGAGCTTGATATGCCCGTGAGCTTTATTTATTCATTACACACATAAAACACGTTTTTCCCCAGAGGGGTAGGAAGATACTATTGGATCCCCACTTTGGGTGGTCATGAATTTCTTGAATGATTCTTTCATGAATGAATACCTACCTACACTAATAATTTTGATTTGCGATTAATAATTACATAATTATGATTTGATTGCCTACCCTACCTTTTGATATAAATTTCTTTTTAAAATACATAATTCGCGTTTCTCGTGACCGTTTTTCCCATATTTCTGATTTTACAGCAGATTTGAATGTAATTTTGAGCACCAAAAATCAGAAGCATACCAAAAATCACTTTAATATCGTGTATATATGATATTAGATAGAGCGATGATAGTCCATACGGAAGAGAGCTATTGACTCAATTACGAGGCGGCGGTTCGATTCCTGGCCTGTACCACTAACTTCTACGGAATTTATGTACGGTTGTATTTATCATTACGGGCCCATACGGTCAAACGTGTATGTTCTGATGTTTCAGAATATCTCTGACTTCCCTCTAGGGGAATATAGTCGTGAGCATATGCATATGCATGAATTTATCATTATCAATAGCTCGGCGGTGAAGGAAAACATCGTGAGGAAACCTGCATACCCGAGAATAATAAAAAAATAGTTCGGATGTATGTGTAAAATATGGGTGAGCTTGGGGCGAACACAATAGACCAGCGATGGCCACAGTGTTACATAACGACCCTTGCTTGCAATAGCCCAGCCAACAGTAATAATAATGACATTAGATACAGAGTTAACTAGTATTTGAACATGATCAATGTCAGGTGTACCACGACCTTACCTTGCTATCAAACGATCGTGACAATCCACTAAATTGATCCGAGACACCGGATTAGTTATATGGTACAGTCAATATAACAGATAAATAACACTAAATCAAACATACACACTTTGAAGGAGAAAACGACACTATTAAAATGTATCTTCCTCTAAGGTATAGCTGCTAAAAATACCTATGCACGGAAAACATGTATTCAAAATACCTATGCAAGGAAAATATTATGTCTTTTAGCCAAGGTTTACACAGAAGAGACGTGTGGCGGTGGCGGATAATCTAAGTAACACAATATAAACCTTATAGTACGTAGCATAGCGTCATTTTTGTCGTAAAGGAAAATCGCGCTCGCGCCTCCAGGTGACGTGTCGCCTGGAACCTAATTGTGCCGGCTGCCTAACTGTGTTACTTTGACTATCCGCCACCGCCACACGTCTCTTCTGTATAAACCGCGCCTTAAAGACACATCGTATGACATCCGCAATAATTTGCTGAATTAATAGTTATACGATTTAAATTGCAATGCAAATATAACTAGTCCTATTGCAAATTCATTAATATTCAAAATGGATGAATTGCTAATATACGACAATATTTACATCATGGTTGCATTATGTTACAAAACAATTTTTTTAAATGCAACAAATGATGTAAAAATGCTAAATAAAAAACGGCTGAGCGGAATTTTGGGAGTATCTAAAGGTGCCAACACACTAAACGCTCGACTCACGCGCCCGACTAAACGCCAACCTGCATATTCGAAGCAAAGTGCAACGCAATCATTACGTTATATTTTTGTGTCGGTTGCACGAATTTATGAATTCGCTGATGCGTCGAAAGTTGATATTGCGTAGGTATTTAGGTGATTAACAAACTAGCACCTACATAACTACCATGAACAGTGCAATTCTTCGAGAACTAGTCAACAGAAAATGACTTCTGTTGGCACACGCGGCTAGGTTTATGTTGATTAGTTACTTTATTTGTATTCTTACCTATTATAAACGCATATCTCATCTTCGCATACAGAATTTAAAAACATTGAAATTAAAATTAATCTTTAAATCCCAAATGAGGCGTTTTCCATTTAGAATTTGGTTTCCTTGGTTTAGAAGGCACCACAGTGGCATAATGAAGCACAAGTAATGGCTTAAAAATAGGTATACTTACTAATAATGACGTAGTTCAGTTAGTAGTGATTAGGCGGTTCTGAAAGGGTCAAGGTCGTTCAATGGGGGATACGCCTTAAGTTTAAAAATTAAGAGATCTAATCAAATACGGCAGGGCAAGGTCACAAAACGTGATCGAAAACAACTTTGAGAATTTTCTCAGAAAATTTACTAGTTAATATGCACATGTCGGATTCGATATGTAAATGTCAAATCGACTGGCTAACCGAGCGGGCGTCCTCGTTACGAATGCTTGACCCACTGGTTGCCGGCACCTGCCGATTACCGAAAATAATGTTTTACGTAATAATTGCGAATACGCAACATAATGTAGACGCAGCTTAAGAAATAAGTGCAAATTCGGCTAGATTTTCAGATGTTTCTTGACCTAGCTATATAGATTTGTCTCACATGACACGTGTTGCAATACCTAAATAGATTTTAGTTAATTATGCGACTTTTAATGTTTTATTCACAATTAATCACTTATACAGCAATATTTGGCGGTATAGAATCGGAACGAAATTTTAATATAAGCGATGTAATAATTTTGTTAATAAATCAGATGTTGTGACAGGATTATTTTATAGAAATCACTTGTCATCGAGATAAATTAAGATGTAAGTTTCATTTGATTTAATGATGTTTTTCCGCGTATGTGCCCAACTCATTGAAAACACTTCGCTATACAACGTGTTAATGAATTAACGCAAAACTAGAGAGTAGTTTGTTTAGAATCTAGAGCAGAGTCGAATTATCATGTTTTCAACATAGGTATTTTTTTTCAAAATAATGAATAATTTGTTTGTAAAATTTAAAATGTACTGAACTCGATCTCAACCCACCGCTCGGGCACTCTCACCCTACTAACTACCAAAATAAGATTTTTAAAATGTATCCACAAGCACGCTAGCGCTTTCATTCATTGCTGAAATGATAATAAATAATTTTTGCCTGAAAACTTAAAATGCGAATAACTTTAAATTTTAACTATCAAAATAATGAAATGATTGTGTCAATCTAATTGTTTTCTTATAAATCAGTTGGGGTGTATGAGGTTTTGCGATTATTCATTAACACGTTGTATATACTTAGCCCTTTCTAATCCAAGCATTCATAAATAAACTATAAATTAGTAGTACCTACTCTACTTTTCGAGATTGTTAAATTTCACCAGAATGCAACATTTTCATTGAGGTAACAACATTTTCGTCGAAGTAGGCACTCGTTGATTGACAGAAATGTTATGTACTTAGATACATTAAAAGTGTTTTTGCCGTTACCGTTTCTACAAAGTGTTAATGAATTAACGCAAAACTAGAAAGTAGTTTGTTAAGAATCGATAGCAGAATCGAGTTATCATGGTTTCAACATAGGCAATTTTTTTCAAATATTAAATAATTGGTTTGTAAAATTTAAAATTTACTGAATTCGACTCATCCCACCGCTCTGGCACTCTAAACCTAGGTACTACCAAAACAAGATTCATAAAATGTATCCATGAGCATGTTAGCGCTTTCATTCATTGCTGAAATGATAATGATAACAAATCATTTTTGCTTCAAAACTTAAAATCTGATTAACTTTAAATTTTAACTATTAAAATAATAAAATTATTGTTTCAATCGAATTATTTTGTCATAAATCAGTTGAGGTGTATGAGGTTTTGCGCTTATTCATTAACACGTTGTATACATACTATAAACGTCATTAGGTAATTATATTACGTAGCTGTTGTGATTTTATATCATAACTTCTATTTACTGTAAACATAATATTCTTGGATCGCACTGCTTCTTTATTCATTCTTTAGTTTTGCAGTTTTACACAATATGTTGTATTATGTACGTATATGGTACGAAACCCACGGTGCGCGAGTAGAAATCTGCTATTCCATAGAAGACTTCAATGGCTACTCTACCCAACCAAATGAACGGGATTGGCAGATATTTTGTTTTTTGTGTTTGTTTTTCGTTCGGCATCGATGCTGTATCCATACCTAGTGAACGTTGTTAATTTTGTTGGTCGGAAGCACCCTGTGTAATACAGGGTGACAGGCTGACGGTTTTCATCAAACTAAACAACTTTCCTTATGGGACTAAAATCGAAAACGCGAAAAAATAATCCGTGTATGAACACACTTAGGTCGAGTAGGTTTGCAGTTTTTTATGAATCAGAAGATTTTTTTTCGTGATTTAGATGTTGGTGCCTTAGATAAAGTTGTTCAGTTTGATGGTCTGATCATCCCCTTAAAAAAGTGTCAGCATATTAAGAAAGACCCTGTATTTAGCACTTACCTGCAATACCTTATTAGTTGCAACTGCGCACCAGAGTTTATTTTGACGTTAGTCGGTCTTCCGGCCCATAATCAAAACAATTTATTGTCGTAGATCATAAATAGATACAGCTTGACTATAAATACTGCAAGAAATCACTATTTATTACGCGGCAATGTGTAACAAAGATGTGTTTATGTGTTTTACATGAGTTTTGTATGCTGATGATCTTGCGTACATAATATGCGTGAAGTTATTTGACGTTTATAATTATTTTCAAGGGTAAAGAATGGAAAAATATAAATAAATAGATACTACCTACATATTGATTCACTAAGGATGGCTCGCATCAAACCGTGTGATGAACATGTTTTTCAACACACTTGCTCATAAAGTGGTTCTTATCGCCCCGCTTTTAGGTTCATAATGTAGTTTATAAAACACGCGTGCGTTTTACTTTTCAATACTGCACTAGTGCGTTAATACCTGCGAGCGTATAACTAATTTGAACACAAGTGCACAGCGCGGGAAGAAATTAATCTGTGCTCCATTTGTCATAAATATTTGTCTAAACCTTTTTCTCAGATTCTTTATTGTACACAAAAACAACATAATTATGAAAAATTACATTATGTCGTGATGTACAAAGGCGAGCTTAACTCTAAAAGAGTGAAATTTTGTTTAAGTTTTCCTCTTTTACATGTTTTGAAAAACACCGTATGGAGCGCGTGAGCGTTATTCATACAGTCTCGGCTCGTTTGCAGCCCTCGCCTGCAGCTCGTGCTGCAATCCAGTTTCGACTGTTATGACTAACTTAGCTCACACGTATCATAATGCACTATTAATTGGTAGGTTTGATGTTTTGTCACTGTTATCGGTATGAGCAGGCTGAGAGAGAATCAAAAACTACTTTTGAGACTACATACCTACGTTTTGGACTTTGGTGCAAGCCACCCTCGTCCGTCATAATTGGATAAGGTAGGAAAAATAGATTGCCACCTGTTACAAAGCTATCTCTGTCCAAGATAATTGAAATCGGTTTAGTGCTGGCGACACATGAATACACAACAAACATACAGACGAATTCCCATATATTAGAGTGGAGTAGGAGTATTGAGCAGTCGTCTTCTTTAGCCTTTTTTCTTTTTTAAATAAACATTAGAAGTAAACTGTCATTCAAAACGTTTGGAAAACTTCAGAACAAAGTTCTGTAATTAGCGGTTCTTACATTTCTTCCCAAAGTCCATGACTCAACAATTAACTTTTGTTTTTTCAACTGGTTACCAAGCCTTTAGTATGCTTATTATCATTTGATAAATGATCACCACATCCGAATAGAAATAGTACCTTGTTATAACGTTTTGGTAGACTACTGTTCTATACGGGTTAACCGGAACCCTGAAGAAGAAATGCTGATGCGTGTAATGTGAAGTCTACCAATTCGTATTGAGTACACATGGTGGACTACCATTCATACACATTCAATGAGTGTTGGCCTGTGTCGAGCAGTGGGACATACAGGGTTCAACTTAATATGCTGACTGTTTTCACTAAGGGGACGATCAGAACATTAAACTGAACAACGTTCTCTGTGGGACGTGTTGGTCCCATCGAAATCTAGAATAAAAAATAAGCTGGAACGAGTAGGATTGCAGTTTTGTTTGAATTAGCTGTTTTTTTATCGCGATTTCGATGTTGGTCCCATAGAGATAGCTGTTTAGTTTTATTCTAGGTCTGATCATCCCTTTGAAAAACAACTCAGCATATTAATAAGGACCCAATAGATAATGATTGTTCTATGCCTGGTTTATATTGAGGCAGTTAGTATGGTAGGTAAAGTTGAACACCTCCGTAAAGTTAACAAGTGACTTTTGAGCGTTTGTTACCAACCTAACTACCCAATTTTAACTCAACAATCGAACCAACGACCTTTGTTTTGCAACCTGATTGCGTAAACCAATTACATAAGAAAAGCTATAGAGCTTTTTGTCATTTCGAAGATGATCGCTGGCTTAAAATTTAATAGTAAAAAATCTTAGCGGTGTAGACTCTATGGATGACTTATTTTATTTATTTAAGCTAGTGTTTAGCCTCATTCTCTTCTAATGGTAAGCGATTACGAGGTCAAAAGCGCTAATATGGTGGTACCAAGAAATTGGAATAGGGTGGTAATAATAAAAAAAATTCTAAACTATCTATGACTGGTTTACACTGAAGCAATGAGGGATATTCCGAAAGGCATTAGAAAGAAAAAATAGTTCCAAATGGCTCGATAGATGGTGTTGACGAGAGAACATTGCAGATAAGAAAATACAAACAAAATAGTAAAAATTCATGTTTTTAAGTAAGCAGAAAAATATGAACAGATACTACGTCAACGGATGCATCTGACTCAGTAACATGCTTTTTTTTTACTTTTTAGTTTAAAGGAGGATGCCAGGTGGCCATAGTAACTAAGGCCTCCAGTGTACACATATGAAACTATGGAAATATGCCAGTTACTAAATCGCTTTTTAGCGCTAAGACCGCCCTGTTTTGTATCTTCTGTATTTCTTTACGGTATATTTTGCTGAGCAGGTAATATGTTTCGATTGATTGATTGAAAATGAGTTGATTCTTAAAGGTATTGGTTACTTTTTCATGAACCTTTAGAGTCAAATATATCAGCTCTGATGCGAGCTAGGCCTCAGTGTTTATTACGATAATATTTTTGTTTTTTACAGTACTATAATTATACAATACTTTGATTGGTGGCCGCGACTCTTAAAAAATGACAATACCTTTACTCAATTCACTCATACCTATTTATAGGGATATTCCTACGAAGACCCTTAATTCATTGTCGTTCTTAATTCTTAGACATAAAGTACTTTTCCGTAACTTTTAAACGTGAAATTGACTGTAGTTTAACTTCGGTTCGTGATTCCGTCGTAAAGCGGAGTGGGCGTTGAAGGTAGACCACTTAAGGAAAGGGGACCTGTGTTGTGCTCCAAACTATAGGTAGTACGAGGTAGACATAAATCATTTAGTGCTTTAGTGGTTTAAACCAGTATATTGAACGTCCTATGCCAGGTCTGTTGATAGATAGTGGAAAACCTTCATTTTGAGGTCTTACATTTAGTTTGCCGATAAGTTTGCAGTTTTGATGACATTCTATTCTATATATCTACAGGGTGAAATCGATATCATCAGCATCCTTTTAAACTAAAAGTCTACCCATCAAACTGAACAACTTTATTATGGGAGCAAACAGATCGAAGCATAAAAAATCTGCTGTTCCATACTAAACTGCAATGCCTACTCGATTCAAATGTAGCAGATTTTTTTTTGCTCCGATCGATTTGCTCCCATTGTAAAAGTTGTTCAGTTTAATGGTCTGGTCATCGCCTTAAAAAACTGTCAGTATATCAAGAAGGACCTTGAATAGTAAAATTGTAAACTTGGCATGGATGTCCAATGAAGATTTTGCAAAATATTCATATTGGGGGCGTTTAGGGCATTAAGTATAATGGAATGCAGACTATTTTTAGAATTTTTGTCTGTTTCTTTGAGCATGCATCACTAAAAAACTACTAAACCGATTTCACAAAAGTATAGGGCTTAGTTTGGATTAAAATTTAGGCTTTTCATCGCAATCGGTTCATTCAATCAAAAGTTATGAGTTTTTAAAATATGTATGTGGTCTGCGCGTTCGGTGCATTATACATAGACGATTTTATCGAAAGAGAAAAATCCATTATCGAGAAAGTGTCAAAAATATTTTCTAATGTAAATAGAGCTTATACGGACGCAGCTTTACGTCCCATCATACGCACTGTTTTGAAACAAAATAGTCAATTAGTATTCCAAAAACAACAAAAGTCTGACAAAAGCAAATACCTATTAGAATAAAAGTGTTGCCATACGGTTGATCGGTGGAATTAATTGTCCGAAAAACGCAGCTGACTGTCCAGAGTAGCAACGTGAAAGTTAACTGAATTTTGAACTCTATTCATTTAGGAATAAGGCGTGTGTTATGTTAGTTTGGTTGGTGACCGTACAGTGGAGTTGCAACTCGAAAGTAAGCGGCGACCGGTTGTCGAAGGCCGACGGGTAAGCGCTTTAGTCTAATACGAGTCGAAAGTCAAAAGCTGTAGCGACACAGATTTTGGTAAGAAAAGTAAAATTATTTTCTATTCAATCATTCGATTCCCAAGGACTCTAGGACTCCAAGGACTCTATCATGGTTCATCTATCTGTTTATATTTGGCAAGTATGAGCCTCCTCTTATTAAATTAATTAATTTGTATTTTGACTTTATTTTGAAATATTGTGCAGTAATTACTTTTTCAGTTGATTGTAGCTCAAATGACGATAAAAATACCACGACCTTGGGTATTGAAAAATTAATTCAATTGTATTTACTTTGATTCACGTAATCTAAACCGGTGCCCAGTAAGATCGTAATTATTATTAATCCTTTTGAATAGTCGTTTTTAATCGTTGAAAGCAATTTATTAGTATACTTGTATAATAAATCACGACCTGATCAAGAATTCACCATATCACTGATGTCTCTTCCACGTAAATATCAACATTAGACCACGTCATAATTTCTGTACTAAACGATTTCAGAAAAAAAACTTGTTCATAGCGACCTCATGAGTGACCGCAGGTCACAATCGCAGCTCGATAAATTGATATCTTAAGGATGTCGTTACTTTATTTCGTATTTTATCGAATAATGTTACAATGTAGACGTAAAAAAGTATTGAGTTCTGGCCCGATTAACTCTTTTGCTTACTTCTTGACCATCTGCTATGCAAAAGACTCGTCTTTGTACTTTAGCTTTCTATTAAAACGTAGTGATTTGCGATGAATATTTCTTCTAATTTCACCCTTACGAGCAGACAAAACGGCAGCGGTCTTTTATAATTTACACCACAACCCAATGTGCAGAAATGCCGCTGCAAAAACGCATACTGCACCACTCCTACCACTGAAACGTAACGTCTCGCTCATACTAATCTAAGTGACATCGCACCGTCCTTGTTGCTCCATGGACCCTTGATAATATCCAGTAAGATTACCAGAAATTGATGGTAAGAACGCTTTAGTTTTTAAGTTGTCGATTGTCGTGTTGGCTTCCTGTATTTCCACTTTAAATCGGGGGGTTAGAAATCATTTTTCGATAACGATTTTAGTTAAAATAAAATGATAACTCTTTCACAGAAAACTGGAGGATACACTTCTTGTTATTACTATGTTATTATCTAAAAGATATGAACCAAAGTTGAACGATATATTCTACCCATCGAACTGATCAACTTTTACTATGAGAGCAAACCGATCAGACAAAAAAAAACAACATCAAAGTCAATATATTTTATTCAATATAGGAGCTTGCAGCACACTTATCAGACGGCGTCAGAATGTGTTGTCGCTATAGAGAAAAATTTGCTGTTCCATACTAAACAGCAATACCCACCTGATTGACAGCTGATTTTTTTGTTGTTCTGACTGGTTTGCTCCCAAAGTTGTTCAGTTTTTCAGGGTAGAGTATGTGGTGTAAAGCTTAATGGTACTTTTCCTTACACCCTGTATATTGTACTTCTCGTAATAAATTAATAACTATACCTGGTAGAGTCAAATTTTTAACTCGTTACCAATTTATTTTCTAATATTATCGCGCCAGCTTTCGTGGCCCGAAGACATTAAAATTAACATTTCCTTTTTAAACAAAAACTTGTATTAACACAGCGGTTGCCAACAATATTATTTTATCAATACCGGAAGTACATCGCAGTAATAGGGGTGAGTCAATTTAATCACATAACTGTTGCCTATGGGGTAACAAACGGTTACAAAAATCCGTGGAGTTTATTCAAATTACACCATCATAGTAAATTACAGTTCACGGGAATTATAGCAATGCTTCGAAGGTAATGATGCTAATTTGCATGAAAACGAATGACTTGAGATTACAGAAATCAAAAGTGATGATAAATAACTGACATCCGATCGAAAAGTCAAAAAAAATCAGTGAAAAGTCTGATAGTGTCATCTTTTATGAGCATGTGGTACCTATTAAGAGAAATAGAATACACGCGCTCTCAGGCGCCCTGATGAGAAAAAATATTGTTAACATAATTTAGAACCTAATTTCTGTGTCGGTACTTCGCCAGTTTTCTGTTTAAATATTTTGTTTATTGAAACTAAATATTTAAAGGAAAGCCTAGAATTAATTTAAGATTTGTAGGGAAATATTTGAGCCACAGTGGATTTGGCACTATACAACGTGTTAATGAATTAGCGCAAAACTAGAAAGTAGTTTGTTTAGAATCGAGAGCAGAATCGAATTATCATGGTTCCAACATAGTAATTTTTTTCAAAATATTGAATAATTTGTTTGTAAAATTTAAAATTGACTGAACTCTATCTCAACCCACTGCTCGGGTACTCTCACCCTACTTACTACCAAAACAAGATTCTCAAAATGTACACATGAGCACGTTAGCGCTTTCATTTATTGCTAAAATGATAACAAATAATTTTTGCCTCAAAATTGAAAATGCGAATAACTTTAAATATTAACTATCAAAATAATGAAATTATTGGTTCAATCTAATTATTTTGTTGTAAATCTGTTGGGGTGTATGAGATTTTGCGCTTATTCATTAACACGTTGTATATTCTGACACTCAATATACATTCGTCACAGGAAGTAACTATGTTTTGGTCGATTACAAACTGGTTACTATGTCGAAAGTCGAGTGATTATAATTAGACAAGAGACAATTAAATTGAAAGCTGGCATTACACAAAAGTAGAAAAAAACTTTAAACAATGACACTTAAACTGAACATTAAAATATCCGCATAGGTTCGTAATTAACTTTTATAGCAGTCAGTACAAACTTCCTTTTTTTTCGTACCTATAGTATTTTTTCGGGCATTGTAATTAATTTCTATTACTAAAACGGGCCAATAGGGGAGCGGACAACTAGCCAAATTAGCAACTCTTAATCGAATGTCAAAACGTGCGCTTTGTATGAAAAATTGTACTGATACCCACAAAGTGACGTCATCAACATTTCATTACTTTTATACTTCATCCCAATTACAGAAAATGTGAGATTAGCGTTATTTTCAAAAAAAAAATGTCTAAGAAGATAAATCTAAAATACATTTTATGCAGTCCGATTCCCTATTTCAACAATGGTAATTTAAAATGACGATTCAGGTTAAATTGCTGGCCTAATTATGGTGTTAAACATGCGTCCTAACATTTTTAGTAATGGATCTCAAATTATCATTACAAATTACAATTGTCATTTTTGTAGGCCCCTGGATCAACGGAGACGACCATTGACCAGACTGTACAATGAAGTTCGTGGTATCATACTTTAACTAAACTATCTTGGAACCTGAATAGAATTGGAATTCTTAGGTATTAAAAATAATGTACGAAGCAGATTGTGGTGTATAGAAAACTTCTTAGTTAACTCTAGACAGCCATCTCCATGCTTGATGATTTTGATACCTGTCATTGTCTTGTCTAATAAAGATAATAGCTTGATTACGTAACTAATATGTTTACTTTATCGGTATTTATTATTGGCGACGATCCTGAACCCATAAAAACATCGTAAAAACACTACAGAATATGGATAAAGTAAGGAAACATCGGGGCACCCTACGCGGGTTGCTCACACGACTCGACAACTACATCGAACAGAGGACGACGATGTCTGACGAGGACATCACCGCCCGCTCCCAAGGGCTGAAAGAGACGATTCAGTCACTGCGGGGAATACAAGAGAAAATTGAGGACCAGGCTACCGAAGCTAACGACGAAACCACCTACGCACAAGAACAGGAATACAGATACGAGTTTGAAGAACTATATACTACAATTACAATGAAACTTTTGACGAAACAGAAACAAAACCAACAACAACAACAACAACATCAACAACAACATCAACAACAACACCAACAACAAGATCAGCGGCAACAGCAATTGGACCGTAAGAACTCACCAAAAATAAATTTCCAACCACTGCAAGAATCAGAAAAATTTAATAACTTTAGAAAGAGACTGGAAGTGTACTTCAGGTTGAATGAAATCACCGAAACACAGATGAAGACCAATATCCTACTTTCCACCTTATCACCAGAACTACATGAGAAACTTTGCGATCTGGTATGTCCAGAAGAGCCAATGAATATGACATTTGATCTTATTACCGAAATACTTGACGACTATTTAGACCCTAAACCTAGCAAATGGGCACTACAACACAAATTTATAACGAGAACACAAAAGTTAGATGAAACAGCAGCCCAATATGCAGCAGAATTAAAGAAACTTTCAACCAACTGTGAATTCAAATGCCAACATTGTCAACAAAATACATCAGAAAGCTTTCTGTGCCTACAACTTATAAGAGGATTGAAAGATAGTGACGCACGAACGAGAATCCTACAAGATCCAACAGTATGTACATTCAAATCACTGACACAGATCGCAACATCCATCGAAATGAGTAAGGCAGAAAACGCAACAATAATCACTAATGAACAACCAAGCACCAGTCAAGACCACATCAATAAAATATCTACAAATAAGAAGAACTACCGACCGGAGATTCAAAACCCAAGGCAAATAACATTCAAAGATCTAAAAGGGAAATGTTTCCGCTGTGGAACTACTCATGAATCCAAAATATGTACTGCCATCAACGTAACCTGCCGAAAATGCAATAAGGTTGGTCATCTTGCCCGTGTTTGCCTGCAACACCAGTCCGACGCGAATTTCAACACCACCAGACTGAACACACATCAACTAGAAGAACCAGCTGTAAGTGATAACGATGACTGGAACGATATTAATGTGATAGTCGGAGAAGTATCTGAAAAGTTTATGATAACCGTACAAATTGAAAACACTACACTAAAGATGGAATTCGATACTGGAGCTACACTATCGTCAATGTCAATGCGAGACTACAGAAACCTAAATATAAAAAGAAGGCTATTCAAGACAGACATCAAACTTAGAACATATACTGGAGAAATAATCAAACCAGCGGGAGTCACATACGTGCAATGCAAATATAAAGGAAAAGAATTCCTCGGGAAACTGTATCTCATTAACGACAACGTAGATCCTATCTTCGGACGCAGCTGGATGAAGGAACTCGAGACACTGAACCTAGCAGACATAAAAACGGTACAACATACTGAAAACTTAGAATTAGACCAACTGTTAGAGCTTTATAAGACCTCAGTCTTCATGCCCGACCTTGGCGAAATACCGAATTACAAAGGACATCTAAACCTGAAAGAAAACACGCAACCAATTTTTATTAAACCACGAAGAATACCTTACGCTTTAAAAACCAGAGTAGATGAAGAGATAGAACGGCTATGCAAACAAGGTGTCATTACAAAAATTGACCATTCCGAGTGGGGTACCCCAGTGGTACCAATTGTCAAACCCAACGGCTCTATCCGATTATGCGCCGATTACAAGGTCACCCTGAACCAAGTGATTCAAGACGAACAATACCCAATACCAATGATAGAAGACATTTTTGCAGAAATGAACGGAGGAAAATTATTCTGTACGCTCGATATTACGCAAGCGTACCTCAACATGGTAATGGACGAGGAAAGCGCAATGCTACAAACACTCAGCACACATAAAGGTACTTATAAAGTAAATAGGCTCATGTTCGGAGTAAAGGTCGCACCGAGTTTATGGCAGAAGTTTATGGATAAACTTTTACAAGGGCTAGAAGGAGTTAAGTGCTTCTTTGACGACATTATCATACAAGGAGCAACAAAAGAGCAGCTATTACAGAGACTGAAGTTGGTTCTAGACAAACTGAGAGAGAATAATCTTCGAGTAAATAAAGACAAGTGTCACTTTTTCAAAACAAGCATAAATTACCTCGGACATACGATCGACAAAGAAGGACTACACAAAAACAGAGACAAGATAAACGCTATAATCAAAACTGAACGCCCAGTAAACACCGCAGAACTGAGGACATTTTTGGGTATGGCAAACTTTTACAACAAATTTATACCTAACCTAGCATCAATTACAAACCCGCTGAATAACCTACTAAAGAAAGAATCAAGCTTTCGTTGGTCTATAGAATGCGACCAAGCTTTCATTCAAATAAAGAAGGAAATTTTGAGCGAAAGAGTACTGATACATTTTGATCCCACAAAACCGTTAGTATTAGCTACCGACGCATCACCACTGGGACTTGGTGCGGTGCTATCACACAGACTCCTCGATGGATCGGAGAGACCTATAGCGTTTGCTTCGAGAACGTTATCGGACAGTGAGAAGAAATACAGTCAAATAGACAAGGAGGCTACGGCAATATACTGGGGGCTGAAAAAGTTCTTCCACTACATCTATGGCCGAAAATTTATACTCGTCACGGATCATAAACCGCTGACATCCATTTTCCATCCACACAAAACCCTACCAGCGATGAGCACGATGAGACTATTTCATTATGCTCACTTCTTATCGGGATTCAACTACACCATTGAATACAGAACCTCAGGAAACAACTCCAATGCTGACTATTTGTCCAGATTCCCTATTGAAAACACTAAAACTAATAGAATTGACCAGAATTACAACTTTCAACTGCAGCAAATACATACTATTAATATTAATCCTGACACGATAGCGACCGAAACTAAGAATGACCCCGACTATACAACCTTACTACAAGCATTAAAATCCGGAGCATCATTGAGAACCCTCGGGTATAAAGATAACGAATTTACCTTACACGACGGATGTATAATGAGAGGAATGCGTGTTCTTATTCCCAGAACACTTCACGAACGCGTACTAAACGAACTGCATCTAGGTCATCCAGGAATTGTGAAGATGAAGCTTCTAGCCCGCAGTTTTGTCTATTGGAAGGGGATTGATAATGACATTGAAACGAAGGTAAAATCTTGCAGAGCCTGCAGAATGCAACAAAACGAACCAGAGAAAACACCACTACACCACTGGGAACATCCTGATGGCCCATGGCAAAGACTTCACATTGATTTCGCGGGTCCTGTTCACGGGCACCAACTTTTTATTATTGTGGATGCATTCTCAAAATGGACTGAAATTATACCTACCAAGTCAACCACAAGCTCCTGGTGTATTCAAAAACTGAAAGAATTATTTTGCACCTTTGGGATACCTCAAGTTTTAGTCTCGGACAACGGACGACAGTTTGTCTCAGAAGAGTTCGAAAGTTTCCTTAAAGACAGTATGGTTCGGCACCGGACCTCCGCTCCATACCACCCTGCAACCAATGGACAAGCAGAACGGTTTGTGCAGACAGTCAAGAGAGTTTTGCGAAGTTTAGAGGGGGAAGGAGGTAACCTACACGAAAAGCTGGTAATTGTGAAAACTCGTCTCCGAAGAACGCCAAACGCTAATGGCCATACGCCTTACCAGCTCATGTTTGGCAGAGAAATACGCACAGCTTTGCATGCTATGTTTTTGAGAAATGCAGGTCAAGAGACTTCTCTAAGACACCAGATCAACATCAAGCAGTTCAATCCTGGTGATCGTGTGCAAGCTCGTGACTACCGCAGTACCGCACAACGCTGGCAATTTGGTACTATCACGAAACGACTAGGCATACTGCACTACGAGCTCCGCACCGATAGTGGCGATGTCTGGCGCAGACACCTCGACCAGCTCTTGGCTGCACCCTTGATCCGCAGCAGCTAGGAGGGGAGAATTGTGGTGTATAGAAAACTTCTTAGTTAACTCTAGACAGCCATCTCCATGCTTGATGATTTTGATACCTGTCATTGTCTTGTCTAATAAAGATAATAGCTTGATTACGTAACTAATATGTTTACTTTATCGGTATTTATTACAGATGATCTTCTTCTGCAGGTTCCCCTCCATTACTGGAGGTTGGCGGTCAGCTCTGCATTTTAGTTTTTTTTAAAAACATTGGTCAATACCTGATACTAAAATATATTCTTTCTTTACTACTGCTATACCCATCCATTTTAAAAACAAAAGATGTTGGAAAAACCTAAATCTCAATCCTACTAATATTATAAACGCGAAAGTTTGTAAGTATGGATGGATGTTTGTTACTCTTTCACGTAAAAACTACAGAATGGATTTTAATGAAATTTGGCACATAGACAGAATATGATCTGGATTAACACATAGGATACTTTTTTAAGGTCTACGCAGACGGAGTCGCGGGCAACAGCTAGTACAACATAAATAAGAGTTTACAATAATTAATGTCATTAATAAATTTCTAACAACAGGATCCGATAAATAAGTAAAAAATTGTGCTGAACATAAACCTGTTTCATTCAAACTTGTGGTAAAGTTTCCGTTGCAAAAATAAAAAAAAGAGTAATGTGATCCCAAAATATATCAGAGTTTGTATCAATATCATGGTCCACTTCTTATATTTCGGCAAAAAAGTGAGGAATGAGCGAAATCGAATACTTAAAAATGTTATGTAACTTCATCTACTGTAATATAAAGATTAGATATAATATAGGTATACTACATTAGAGCGAGGAATGATAAATGCCCACTAGATATGCGATTAGATATCTTCTTCCGACAAAATTAAACTATAATGTGTTAAAATATACCAAACTAGCAGCCCGTCCCGGCTTCGCACGGGGTAGACAAATAAATTTTAAGACTTATTTTTCTACACCTTCGGTTACATTGTTCAAATTTTACCAAGGATCCCTAATTTTTTTCAAAATGAAATGTAGCCTATGTCAAATTGGAAGAATGTAGCATTCTATTGGTGAAAGAATTTTTTAAATCGGCCCAGTACTTTTTGAGCCTATTCATTACAAACATACAAACATACAAAAATAGGTACAAATCTTTCCTCTTTATAATATTAGTGTAGATTAACATGCTGACAGTTTTTTAGGAGGATGATCAGACCATCAAACTGAACGACTTTCTATATGGGACCAAAGTCGAAACTGCGAAAAAAACGGATGTCTCATACAATTGGGTCGAGTAAGATTTCAGTTTAGTGTGGAACAGCAGATTTTTTATTCGCCACTTCGACATTGATCCCATAGAGAAAGTTGTTCAGTTTGATGGTCTGAGCATGCCCTAAAAAGTGTCAGCATATTAAGAAGGACCCTATATTGTGACACTTGATTTGGGTTTCAAAATACACAGGGTGTAAGGAAAAGTATCATTAACCACAAACTCTATCGATCAAACTGAACAACTTTTACTATAGGAGCAAACCTGTCAGAACAAAAAAAAACTGCTGTCCCATACGTTTGAATCGAGAAGGTATTGCAGTTTAGTATGGGACAGCTGATATTTTTTATACGTTTGCTCACATAGTGAAAGTTGTTCAGTCTGATGGGTAGAGTATGTGGTTTAAAAGTTCATGATACTTTTCCTTACATCCTGTATAACAGTGGCATGTATTACTCAAGAAGATCCATTCTTCTTCTAACTATATATTATAGAGTCGATGACATGTCATTCTAATTTTTTTCCGCCTAGTATTTTACCACATAGAAAATACCGCCACTCCATTGTTTCAACTACATAGTTTATCGATACATCCAATTCAAAACAAAATGAAGGTAAAAACTTAGAATATTGGAGTATTAACCGATAAGATTACAAATATTCTTGACTTTTTCTCTTAAATAAAAAGTGGACATTAATTGTTTCATAGGTTTATTTTAACTCTATCTTTCAAATGAATCTGTTCTCAAAAGATGATATAGCTGGAGTTTGAGAACCACTGTTTTTGTGTGGTCTTTTTTCCAGGATAAAAAACATGCTGTATGCAAGACAGATGTGTATTCAATTTAAAACTTTATTACCATACCTGTAAGTTTGCAGGTAGCAAAATTAATTGCAATGATATTGGAAAAGGTTACGAACGCCATAATTTTTGCCCCTCATTTACATTCACTTTAAATTATCATTAATTCGTTACTATTTTACCAGTTCTTGTCTTTGGTTCTTTTGCTACTTTAGTCCTTTTGCAACGCGTTATGATTAATGAATAAAACCATTTCTCGGGGGGTTTTCAAGGTAACAAATAATTTTGTTTTTTATTTTAAGCCGAGATTCAGAGACGATTTTAAGTCATAGTTCGAACTCCCGTATGTCAAAATCCATACATTTTCGCTGTGCTTAGCTCGAGCTAAGTCTCTGAATCTCAGCCTTAGAGTAAAGGCCTGAATAAAAACATTTCTCGGGGGGTTTTCAAGGCAACAAATAATTTTGTTTTTTATTTTAGAGTAAAGATGAAACCTGCGTTCGTCTGGCGCACCCTGGGGCAGTCAGCCTCGATTCGACTATTATTGCTGACTAGCTAATCCTTCCACTACATCATGAGTAATTTTCATGCGATACAGCTCATGATGAAAAGAATAATTTGATGAGGAATATAATATCACAGGTTTACATTTTGCCAAGGTGAAAATTAAACAGGTAACAGACGGATAGTCGTTAAAATACTTCGAGTTGATTCACGAAATGATACATAGGTATAATACAAATAGTAAGAAGTTTTTTGAAACAACTTGAAAAACCTGATTAAATGACAGAGGCTAAATTATTTTGACTTAAATCAATGTAAACCTGTTACCACAGGTTCCGATCTGATGAGAAAATCTCTTCGGATATCAGTCCACTTGTACCTAAGTACATGTCTGTTTTTTTAAATGTGTCTACTCTGTTAAATAAACGTATAAATGTGCCAATGTAAAATATATCCCTTAATAAATCTATATACAGGGTGTAAGGTTCAAAACGTTACATACATAATGGAGTGCTTCAGTCCACCAAACTGAACAACTTTCACTAAGGGATCAACATTGAAATCGTGAAAATAATAGAAAATCTGCATTTTCAGCATTTAGGTAGTAGACAATTATTCTTTCTATGAAAAAAACTAATTTCTTTTTCGTCATTTCAAAATTGGTCCCGTAGATACGTTTTTCAATTTATTGGTCTGAAACACTCTATAAAGTATTGAATGCATTTAAGTTTACACCCTGTATGTACATATTGTAATTACATAAATGGCCAAGAAATACCATTTATTTAGTTGCAAGGTTTTGACAAATTGCGCACGAATCCTTACTATACGGTTTCGATAATAATGTAGCGATGCAACAAGAATAGATTACCATGCACTTTATAATAAATGTTAATAAACCATAATATGACTATTTTTATAAATATGTGAGTACATAACGTACTGTAAATGTATGTATTTAATATATTTACATATGTGGTTGTTAAAACGTGATGATAGGTCACGTAACATCCATCTTGCAGTTAAATGGCATAAAAACATTCTAATTTATCTTAACACGATATAAACTTCACGGAAATAAACAATTTCTTAGTTTAGATCTACTTATGTACTTATTATTTAGTTATAAGCATATGGTTGTAGGTAATTTAAAAGTTGAATGCTCAAAATGGTAAAACTTTTAAGACATAGTTTCTTATCAAACCAGTAAAAAGTATTTTTAGTCAGACAGGTTTTTAAATCTCAACGTGATTCTATTTAATTTTCCTAAATGTCAACTTGATGGTCTCTACTTTTTTATTTATGTGTTGTCCTAATTAATATACCTACATACTGTTTCAATAATAACGATATTCGTGCAAGACAAAGATCCTACTCGTTGAACTCTTTTCTATGGAAAAAATATTCTCGTAAATTAAAATTTATCATTAACTAAGTATCCTTTTCAAAATACGCTTCACATAAAGCCCAGGAACATAAATTAATAAAAAACTAAACGTAAAAAACCCACCTGTACTAATCACTAAAAAAACACAAGCACAAAATCCTCAAAAAGTTCGTTCCACTGGCACTTTTAAAAATAAAATAAAAAAGTTAAATTCAAAAGAGAGCGGTTAACGTTCCGGATTCAAAATTGGAAGCGTTGTGGTCCGCGGTGCGCGCGCGAGTGGCGGCGGGTCACGTGCGGCGGCGGCGGTCGAGACACCTGCTAACCTGCCGAGTTGAGGAGGCACCTTGGACCACCCCTACGGTACAAGCTTAAGTCGCTTTTGTTCTTTCCAATTTCCGGTCAACTCTTCACAAAAGACAAAAGGCATGAACCCTAAGTACCGATATTGTAGTATGCATGGTCCTCAAAATGTTCCAACGTACGTCTAAGTAGCAATTTTCAAAGCAATAAAACTTTCATGTCTTTCTTCTTCGGTGATCTCCATTACTGGAGGACATGACGTCCATAAAATAAATCTTTTTAAATTGAAAGTTAATTTTTAAATGTATTTTTAGTTCCGAAGTTTTTATCACCTTTAAACCTAACAATCCTTTTCAATCTGTCGGTAATTGGACTAAATATAAACATTTCCAATTACTTTTTGTTAACAACAAAAATAATACAAGGATAATTGAAAGTTTGTTACGAGTTTTTGGCTTTAACTGGTGCGACTATTGTTTTATACTGATCAAAACAATAAAGCAAAAACAATGGTTAGCATTTTTCGCATTTACGAGAATATAAACACAGATAATTATTCAATGTTAAATAAATTAATGACTATCATTTAAGTAATTAATTCGAATAAATCACGCAAAACTACATCAGTGATTTAGTACACTCTAAAGCCTACCACACACATACGGAAGTCCGAATCAGGATTGTGATTTTGTATAGGATTTGATATCGAAAGGAAATATGGAGCGGGAAAATCCAATCTAAATCGTAATCCTGATTTCCGGAATTCCGAATTAATATGACAGGCTTTAAAAATAGTTTCGTCTGCCAATAAACATGACATAATTTCACAAGTCATTTCAATAATGCAACCACATCGCCCGACTTTGGTCATCCTCAACAGCCTTTCCAATTTAGCCGCTTAATTTCATGTCTGGCGGACGTTGGCAAAAGCTCTCTTGCCTGCAACTTGACTACTAATCATTCAAGAAGACCCAAAAATCAAGCTATTGTATATTCTATTGTGGTGTTATAAGAGCGTTGAAAAGGGATTTGTTGTGTGCGTAAGCGCAGGTAAGCTGTTATCGCCTGAGGTTACCCGGAATCGGTGATTACGGTTCAAATGCATTTGCTCCAACATTTCTGCATTCTTGTAAGATGGTGGTAATTTTTCTTTGTCGCTGAATTGCTTGTCCTTATGACTAATGGTATGATTAAGTTTTATAGGGCATGGTCTTTTTTGTACCTTTGCTTCTTTGTAACAAAGTTATTAGTCTATGAAACAGCTATTACCAATAATAGTCTAGGAAAAATAAGGTTTGAGATTGCATTAAAGACACTTTAGTAAATTGTGTTTGAAATAATATTACTGTTAGTTTATGACACTTTTGTCGAGATTTCGTGGTTATATAGGCTCAGGAACCTGAGAAATACCTTAAAATCGATATTAATGTACAAATGGCAAGCTTATTTCTAAAAATATTTCGGCTAGCATACCAGCAATAGAGACAGTTAAATTATCAATTGGCAAATTTAATGTGTAAAAACAAACAGTAAATAATTTAGTTTTGAGGTTATAATTTTTGAAGACTTAAAAATATTAAATATCTACCCAAATTAACGATATTAACCGTGGATTATTATTGTTATAAGTAAAACGTATTGAACGAAGCCATCCTGTACAAAATCACCAGTTTTCCATTTTTTGTTCATACCTAAATTTAATGTTTTGTAAATGTCTTAATTATTCAATAATACAGCATAAAAAATCAGGGATTATTGAGAATTTATGTTTTTCAGGTATGTATCTACTATATTCCAAATTTTCATCAAAAGTGCAATTAATGCACCCTACTCCATACAAAAATCCGTAGATTTCCCCGACTATAATGCTGGATTCGACGAAGGGTTACAGGGGTTAAGGCTGTAACAGATGTTTTTTCGTTTTGATGTTTTTTTGAATATGGGCTTGTTGGTACTTTAATCACAGTATAATACGAGTAAGAGTAATATTTACTATACAGGGTCCTTCTTAATGTACCGACACTTTTTAAGAAGATGATCAGGATGTCAAACTGACCAACTTTTTCTATGGCACCAAAATCGAAATTGTGAAAAAAAAAATCAGCTGTTCCAAACAAAACTGCAAACCAAATGTATGGTCCAGCTGTTTTTTTTCGCGATTTCGATGTTGGTTCCATTGAGAAAGTTGTTCAGTTTGATGGTCTAAACCATCCCCTTAAAACTTTTTTAGGGTTCCGTAGTCAACAAGAAACCCTTAAAGTAATAGTGCGAATTATTATTATTAGTATTTAAAAAAATGCCGGATCCAAACCTTGTGAAATAAGATCATAAAACATCAAAACCTACATACATTTTAACACTCCATACAAAATATTGATTTTAAATTGCAATTAATAAAAGATAATAGCAAAGTCATTCAACTAACGATGGAAAGCTTTCAAATATCCGCCATGTTGATGCGTAATTTGACGTAGGTAATCATGATTAACCGACCAAATGTTATGCAGTGACTCCAATCTCCACGTAATTAGTCATTTTGTAGAGTTTCTGACACTAAAAAAATAACACCTTTCGAAGTGGATGGTAGACTCAATATCATCCAAACTTCTTGGTTGGTGCATATTACAGTCGTGTACACGAAATACCTACCTTGCTGGCATCTTTTATTTTTAATTTTTCGACTAGATTTATACAATTTACCGGAACCAAAGTCATACCTCAGTATTCTTGGATAGTTTATCTAGTGAAATCATAAAAAATCTATAAAAAGTGTTTTTTAAATTCTTTTTTATCGAAAATACGCACGCACTTTTCGGAGGGCTGAGCAATCGCGTTTTTTTTTTTTTTATCTATATTAAAGAGCTTGGCCTGAGGCCATGTCGCTCTGTGGGTTTTTTTTTGTGTAGGTTCACAGACTTTATATTATGAATTACAAAAACTAGTTAATAGAGAATGAAGAAATAGAAAAATAAATGAACGTTTCTCATAGAAAATATTCGTTTGAACCTATAGCCCCTTATGCTGACGGTTTTTTAGGAAGATGATCAGACCATCAAACTAAACAACTTTCTTTATGGGACTGATGTAGAAATCGTGAATATAATTTCTGTTGTCCTGTTTATAATGGGTTGACTAAGATTGCAGTTTTGTATGGAATAGCTAATTTTTTTGTCGCGATTTCGGAATTGGTTCCAGGTGTTCAGAGAGAGTTCAGAAATGGATTGGTGCAGAGAAAGTTGTTCAGTTTGATGGTCTGATCATCCTTTTAAAAACCATCAGCATATTATGAAGGACCCTATATAAGATACACAGATATTGGTTTCTAGGTTGTTTTAACAACATTTTTTTTCCTTTCATTGGTTACTATTGAAAATAGGATGAAACTTCGTGTCTCTTAAAAAAGAAATCAAACCATAAATGACTTGTCTCCAACTCAATGTAACGTTAACCCCACACGCCACGGCGACACCGCTGCAGCGTGACAGGAAGCGACGAGGGTGAACATGGTATGAACAAGTGGGGCTCCGGGCAGTGGAGCGCGTCCGAGACGCTGTGACGCCCTGGTGACCCTGTTATTAGGTCGCCTTCTCTTAGACTGTCTTCACATTAGGTTTCATATATAGCTGTATAGCTGCTAGGCTGAGCAGCTATACCTTAGAGTATGTATAAGCAAGATATAGAGCGCGCTTAGCGGTATTAACAACAAAACGTGTAAATTTCTCGTGCAATTCGTACCAAAATAAAAGGTGTCCTGATCGTGTCAGTGGGAATATTCAAAAGCAATATTCAACCATCTATAAGATTTTTGTATACACTTCTGTCTATCATGGAAATTTGAAAGAAAATTTTATTCTAAGGCTAGCGGTATTGAAACTATGAAATTTTGCAATCATTTGCTGGACCCATACATTTAGCTCGAGTAGGTTTGCAATGTTGTATGGCTGATTTCGATGTTGGTCCCATAGAGAAAGTGGTTCAGTTTGACGGTCTGGTCATCCCCTTAAAAGAGTGTCAGCATATTAAGAACGACCCTATATACATTTACATAGGTACTCTGAAGGCACCTAGGCTAATTCTGTTGTTGTTGACCGAGAATAAAACGAAAGTTCTGAAGCATCATTGTGAACTTAAATAAGGCTCTTCCTCTCTCCAAGAAAAGCTAATTAGGCCTTATAGTGCATTTCTATAGCTTAAAGGATGTAGTAGGTATAAGAATGGATAAGTTATACTATTCTACTAATGAATGCTGAATGTGACAGACGTTTGTACGAAATCTTTTAATCGAAGTAAGGTATTAACAAAGAGATTATACCTAATAGAGTGAGCCATACCAATTGTAAAGTATCCACAGTGTGGTGTCAAGTAGTATGGACAAAAGGCACCAAGTGACATATGGCCTTATGTTTACGGTCACTTTTCACACACACTAGCTCAAAAAAAAGTGGACAGCCGCATAAACAAATATCTATAGTTCCATCTCCTTCTACTATTAAAGGTACGTCATAAGACAAAAGAGACTAACTACAATCGTAAATTTATGCGGACTCTATGGAGATCCTTCCTCTGAGGTTATTAACTCATTCCCATTCCTTCAAACGAATGGAAACTCCTAATATACCTACTCAGTTCGTGACTAATCTATGAATAAATTAGGTATTTAATAGAATCTGCCTACGTAAATAACACTCAGTAAGTCAATAGCAGAATAATAAATTACTTATTTTATACATTTTGCTGACTCGTTCCCGTAAATATAATTTATTTGTGACACTGCTGGTATACTGTTTTATTATCTCTGTTTGCATGTTTTAAATTATACAGGGTGTACGGCAGACGGTTGAACGTACTAAAATGGCGGATCCGTGGGGCCGTCTGCTACGTCTTTAGGCCGAATAACAAGCCACATGGATTTTTTAAATGATTTTTTTTAAATTTTATTCGAAATTCGTCGTTGCTGAACCAATGACATTATTAACGTCTGAAGACGTTAATAATGTCATTTAAAAATAACAAAACTGGCAGCATTTTAGGATAATTGTAGAATCTTATATGAGTCGTATTTGACGAAGATGATTACTAGACAACTTTTCGCAAATGTAGACGTCCGTGTAAAAAGGCCCGGGTATATGCTCTATCACCCTTGGTTTTTTTAAACGCAGTTCAAAGTCAGGCTTTTCGTATTTTTTTAGTATTGTAGTTTAAGGGCTCGTGCATAATTTTCCAGCAATCATCTGCGTCAAATACGACTCTTATAAGATTCTACAATTATTGTAGATTAAAATAAAATAAAATATAACCAGTTTTGTTATTTAAATGCAATTATTGACGAATGAAGGTTGAGCAACACGTACTAAGCACGTAGCAGACGGCCTCACGGACCCCCCATTTTAGTATTTTCAACCGTGTACCGAACACCCTGTATATTTATCTACCAATCGGTAGGGCTATTGTGTAAGTTTCTGATAACGTCGTTTACACTATCGGTAACGTATGTACTATGACTGTACTATGAAATTTGAAGTATTTTGTTTCTGTGACCATTGCATCCATTTTTCTTTTTCTATCGAGTCGACGGCATGTCATTCTAAATATTTCCAGCGCAGTATTTTGCCAATATACTTCATTCCAAATAAGGACGACGGATACAAATACTATCCGACACATCTTGGACGGTACAAAAGCAGTTCAAAGAATAAGTGAGAGGAAGTATTTCAAATCTCTGTTTCTGTAATGCAAAATAGCCTTAAAATTTCGTTGCCTTTTTTGAATGGAGTATAGGACAACATTACCTACTGGCAGCGTCCATCTGTTCGCGTGCAGCACGTCTAGTATGATATGATTCTCGATCAAATGCAAACCACGTCATGATGAATGTTTTTGTTAAAATTATAGTAAAAATCATACACACACACTCCATACATACACAAACACACAATACCGTACATACATTCATTTATTTATATATTTATTATTTAAGTGTAAAAACATTATAACGTAATATTTTAACAATATTATATAAAAAAAAAAAGATGCCTACTCGTATTATCCTACCTATTAAAAAACAATGTCTGTTAAAACTTTTTATAACTTTAAACTGTAAACTTTCATAAATCTTGATTTTAAACTAGCTTACGATAAATTAGATAAGTCAATTACTTAAACTAGCGAAACCTATTATTAGCTTAAGAAGTGTTAATATTACCCCTGTTTATATTTTTTGTAAAGCTGTTGGTTTTGTCAATAAAATAAAAAAAAAAAATAAAAAAAAATAAAAAAATGATTTCTCTACATGCGCACGACGCGCCTTCGCTGCATAGAAAATAATCTGTTCCTGCGCTTTTCGGAGAGCGAGAACCGCGCTTGACGCGACTTGTAGTATGGAAAAAAGCCGAGTCGCGCGCAAGTAGAGAAATCATGCTATACGTGCAGGCGTCCGCAGGAAGGGCAGGATACAAGATGGGCTATAGTCTGAGGAGCAATACTCCATTCACACCTGATGTCCTGCCATCCAGCGATTGTTTAGATTTAGAGAATGTTTTTAGGATTCCCAAAGGGTGAAAACGGGACCCTATTACTATTACTAAGCCTACGTTGTCCGTCCGTCCGTCCGTCCGTCCTTTGTAACAGCTAGACAGTTGAAATTACGGCGGATTTGTTAACAAATAAAAAGTTGATAAAAAGTAAAATATTAAGGGGGGGTCCTCTTACAAGAAACTAGTTTTTATCAACGTTTTTTCATCTCGATCTATCGTAAAAACGGTAATGTACAAGCGTCAAACTTGGTGTGATTATAGAGCAAACTCTACAGTAAAATAACAAATAATCAAAACCAGCTAAGTGTGAGTCGGTCTCGCGTTAAAGGTCCCAGAGAAAACAAAACTTTTTTGTAAGTTAAAATGTTGTGTGGTGGTGTGGTACGGAACCCTCAGTGCGCCAGTACCGGAACTCGCACTTGAAAGGTTTTTTTATTTATAGCGTAAGTTTTATCTCTTTATTTAAAACCTATATCGTTGTACATTCCTTTTGATTGAATAAAAGTTAATGCCCCTTTATTTGAATGCCATCCTTAGTTTTTCCAGACTGCATAAGGCATGACCTCACATAATCATTAATAATGAAGAAGCCCACGTTTCCTTTTGCTAGGTATCTGCCTACCTGAGCTATGAATGGAGGGATGTATGTATCCTTAGAATCACAGTGATATCACTACAGAGGCATTTTGCTTTGTTTGCGCAACATAGATATAAGGATATCTGCGAAATTCTTTGGATTCACAAAATTTACCGACTCGGTGTTGTATCTTATAGTTATTAACTAGGTGAATTTGGTAAATTGCTGCGCCTGCGTTCATTTGGAATAAACACTGATTTTGTTTTCTTCAAATAAATAACCCTTACCTATAAACTTTGTAAACTAAATAAAGGCAAAAATTGAAACCACGTACTCTCACCCATCAACCTGTACAACTTTTACTATGGTAGCAAAACTGTCAGAACAAAAAAAATCTGCAGTTTCATACGAAGTCCTGTAGGCATTGCAGTTTAGTATGTAACAAGAGATTTTTTTTGCGCTGTTGACAGGTTTGCCCCTATACTAAAAGTTGTTGAGGTTGATGGGTAGAGGACGTGGTTGAACGGTTTGCCTTTAGTTAGTTTACATACCGTATTTTGGTAAACAAGCAACATCGTATTTTATGACATCCACAGATACTCCATAATCTTTTGTAATTTGACATTACACTAATTTTGAGGAATCAATCCTTTGGGAGTTTTGGGTGGGACTATGTGGTCACGTAAGCTCGAGTATAATATACATTGATGTGTCTACAAGACGAGTGTTAATTATGAATGCATGAAGTGATGACTACCAAAGAAATGATGGATGGATTGTGTGAAAGATGACGTGTAGAAAAGGAGTGAACGCTGAAATGACGGCTAAAAGAGATGAATGGAGGAAGGCTACATATTGCGCCGACCCCAAGTAATGGGAAAAGGGCAGGGAGAAGAAGAAGGTTTTCTTGCAATTTTCTAGTAACACAAGATAGAAGTTAACAGAAAAGAAAACTTATAAAAGAGAGTAACGCGAAAACAACTCTGCCAAGCAGAATGACCACGAAAAAGTTATTTCCCCGTTGCACGTTGGTTACCTACAGTTTAGGTCCTGAACCAATGTAGTCACATTGCCAAGTAAATTTTACCACTCGCGGTAGATTTTGGTTTTCCCCACCACAAGCACGATTCCATTTATTACACTAATTGGTTAGGTAATACAAAGACCTTAAAAATATAACTCTTAATGACTACATTGTATTGGGGAAATATTGATATTTACGTAAACTTTTAGCAGACAACCGTGTGAACAAGTGAGAGATGTCTTGTTTACAAGAATCGGATATAAAACGTTCAAAAAATTAGTTGGCAGACTTGGCAGTGAATCCCAACGGTCGAATAAGATCGTTGGAGATTCGTAGACAGTCATGAGTCACCACAGGACAGGCTGTGGTACTCTGTTTATTCACTTAGTTCTCATCTTATCTTAATCTTAACTATTATAAAACTGTAACAGAAGTGTGTCTGTACATTGAAGATATTTACATGAAAAAGATTAATATGTTATTAATATTTACATGAAAGCAATCTTTTTAGAATTTTTGTCTGTCTCTTAGTTTGTTTGTTTGTATGTTTGTAACAGCATCACGCAAAAACTACTGAACCGATTTTGATGAAACTTTGATAGCTTATGATCTGACTTAAAATCTGGTATATAATTTGTGCGGACGAAGTCGCGGGTAAACTCTAGTTCTAAATAATGTGAGTACCGTCTATGCAGCAGAGTAGAGTCTATGCAGGATTTGGATTAAAGTTTCTTATTCTGACATAATAGGCTCGGTAGCTTAAATAGACACTTAAATAGACTCGGTAGCTTGAATGCACAAGGTATTGGCAGGTTACGGGTTCAAGTCCCGTCAAAGAATTAAATTATAATTCTTTAATTTGATTTGGAATAAAACAACATGACTGTATCATGTTAATAATCAATATGAATACTTGAAAGAACAGGTTTTGTATATTAACTCGCATGAATTCTAATTGAACCTATTGGAGTTGCGAATTGGTAGTTTGAAAAAGCGCCAGTAGATGGCGCCATGTCCTTTAAGACGGAATGGATTCAAGAAATTTGCTCTCTGACGTAGTAGGCTCGGCAGCTTAATTGGACGAAAGTACAGCTCCGGTTTTGGCTGGTTGCGGGTTCAAGACCCGTCATAAACTTAATTTATCAATACTTGGTCTCCTAATTCAATTCGTTATTTTTAGCATGCATTAATATGCTCACGACTATATTCCCCGAGAGCGTTTATTCTGAAAACTCAGAACATCCATGTTTCACTAGTACCGAAACTCTGTCCAATGTGTCCATTCGTTATTTTAGTGAGAAAAATGTGAGTTTTACAATAGTACCATGTCATCATTGACGTGCGTAGCGTCCGGATGTCTTTGAGCTTACATTATCATCAGCTCATCACACATACCCAACGATATAGAGCTAGAGTTTATATCAATGCAAATAACAAACTTGTTCTGCTACCTAATAGAATTCAAATGATCCTGATATAAGATGACATTGGCAGTACCTAGTAGAATACTTTAGGTACTTTACCTACCTGTTGTAATTTTGCATGTTGCAACCAGATTTTTATTTACTTACCGCTTAGCAGTTGAATTTATGGAAATCCCTTTTTAGATATCTACGTCAAGGAAGCTAACTAGGTTTAAAAGACTTAATACAAGATCATTTAAAAATAAATTTTACCTTTAAGAGGTTTTCCTGACCGAACGACCTTGACCCTTTCAGAGCCGCCTCACCTCTACTAAACTACGTCATTTTAGTAGGTATACCTATTTTTGTCTGGCTTGCACTTCATCATGTCACTATGGTGCCTTCTAATCCAAGGAAATCAAATTCTAATCTATCCAAAAATGCTGTGAATTTCAAAGAGATGGTTTGGTTTGGACCACTAAACTGAACAGTTTTACATAAATATCTTGGACATTGTCACACAAATTATGTAGTCACATTTACAAAAGTACACAGGCATTCAATACGATTCTTACTAAAAATTCATACATAGACTTCAACCGACCGTACCCATGGTACTACCTACTTAACTTACTTAAAATACATATTTTTCAGGATTTATTGTTGATTATGATTATATTAACATCTCGTAAACGCGTTCCTGCAAGAATAATATCAAAAGATAAAACAATGTTAGATATTCAAATAAAAATGATCATTAGGTTTAATTCCAAGAAGGGTTTCAAGGTTCATGCGAGAGTAGGGACGAGGTTCGACAACCGATCGAAACGAAGAACGATGACGTCATAGGTATTTAATTTGAAAGGCTCGCAACCAATACTTACTTTCGCATTTTTACATAAAAACTGGATTTACACTCCAACTGGCTTCAAGAGTGTTTTTGTGAATGTACGAACATTTTACCGTGTGAATCCTGGTTTAGAGTATTACGTAGGTTCCGTGTAAGGCGAATATGAGAAAAGGTATCTTTTTTTTCAATGATATTATCCCCAAAAAATATTATTATTTTCCGTATGGCTTTCCATTCCTGCGGAGATTACGACCTTTGAACGGCTGTATCTCATAAACCGACTGACAGGACATGTCAGTTTTTGTACTTTTCACAAAGCTTTGGAAAATGCACTGTATTTTCCAATAAAATCCTATGATCAGCCTTGCAGCGGATCGTTAATTTTTTACTGACCTTTGAACGGCTGAAACTCCTAAAAAGTCTGGAGTTATGCAGGCAGATATGGACCATCCGCATCACAGAGATGCTCTACACCCTATGAATACAGAATCAGCCTTGCAGCCATTGCAACTAATGATTTCAAAAAGTAAGTCTATCTCTTATACATACTATTACGAAGTGCATGAGGCAGGTGCACAATACTGAAATAATAACCAACTACTTAAAAAATAATAACAAAAATAAAGACTAAATTAAACGAGTATATAAGTTAGTTGTTAAATAGTTGGAGTAAAATCTCCGACCTACATTGCTTTCTGTTATGTTGTTTTAATTAAAACAATAAACAAAATGTAGCAATGTACCTACTTCAAATGTACATGCACGAACGCGACAACGTGTAAACAGCATAAGTGAATATATTGAAAGAGGTCGAGAACTTCATTTGAGCTTTCGTGCAGAATATCACATCCTGCCTGTATGTCTGGGAGTGGGAAGATGGAGTCCATAATTCGAAACGCTAAATTATTAGCAATCATTGACATGAAAAATAATAGTGTAGGTACACGAGTTTCTTGAAGTTTGGTTTAATTTCTGATTAATTTAGCTGACTTCATTGTGGTTTATGAATAGGGACAATTAAATTTACGTCTTTTCATTCATGAGAATAATAATGATATTAGTGTGGCAAAATACTGAGTTGGAAAAATTTGGAATGACTTGCCATCGACTCGATACAAGAAGATTGTGGTTATTACCTTTTCGGAAAATTATCGGTAAGATTTTAAATTGATAGGGTGTTAGTGTCCATTCCTTGATGTTCTTGAATAGATTTCTACTTTCTGTCATTTTGAAGGTGTTCTCTTTGATTAAATTAAAATAGGAAGATAGGTGACGTTCTTGCATTACGTAGGTACTCGAAAAATTTACATGCTTTTCATGTCTCTTACGAGTAAAAAGTAATGCCGTGTGATTTATTTTTCTTTTTGAATGATTTGTACAACGAGAAATAAAAAAAATATCTCAATCACGCAAAGGCACTCATATTGCGCTAAGGAAATTAGGCGACGGGGGCTCAATTAATGCGGTCCATGCGCTATAGGCCAGTCACCTATCTTTCTGTTTAAATTTAATCAAAGGGTGTTTTGAACATTGTGACTTTCCTGCATTAATTAGTTTACAGTTTGTATGTAATAGGTATTTTGGAGCAAATTGGATTAAATCGATGATCTCCAGAGAGATTAATACTCTTGTCTGTAACTCATAGTAGTTTTTGTATGCCTTTGATTTTGATTATATTGAACGAGTGATCGATTTTCATGGTCGGAAATGATTGGCGTTTTTAATTAACTTTTGAACTATTATTGTATCAGTTTTTGTCTTTAGTTCGACAGCCTTTGTGACGTCGAGGCGCCATGTATCAAATTCGCAAGGTCATCGTGGATTTGATGATTCACACGAAGTCTGGAAAAACATTTTATGATTATCTACCAATCGTTATTTCAATGTTCTTAGGAAAAGGGTGGAGGGGGAAAACCCTGAAGGTACAGCTTTGGTAAAGGGAAAATACAATAAATAGGTACTTATACCTATGAATAAGAAGTGTACAATTTCTTGCGTTTATACATTTTGGTCGAGTAGCTAATGACATTGTCTGTCTAATAGCTAATTTTTTTTCGCGATTCCGCGTTGATCCCATCCTTAATGTTATTCAGTTTGATGAATCAGAATCCGAATTTTAAACCTGTATTATTATAATATACTTAGTTAAGTTAGTTTTGTATTTTTTGTTACTTTGTAGCACATTCTTATTTTTAGAACAGAAACTGGATTAAGAGAATCTTATCGAATAGGTACCTACATGAAAACTTTGTATTCTTTGACAAAAGATTTTTAGTTCTATTTATAGTAAAATTTGATTCAAAGATTGGCGAATTCGATATGATTTCAAAATTAGTCTACGCCTTCAGGTACCTACATAATACAGACACACACCTTAGTGTTTTTAAAACAAAGTCGAAAATAGAACAAACTTTTATCTAAACCCATTTTATTTTAAAAATGTGCTAAAGTTTTGAATGCCTTGAAGTGTAAATCCACTTGAAGGGGGAGGTAGATTCGTATCAGGTGCGCGGGCGCAGATGACGTGTAGCATGCACCTGTCATGATCTCCAAGGTTTTATATCATGTTTTATTGGGATATCTCTTTATTATAGTGGTTAGTATTATTTCTGTTGGAGAGTAATTTTTCATTTAGTACTTGGTCGTAATTGGGAGTATCCTCGGAATAAAAAAAAATAGTTTTAATAATGATTGCGTCTGTCGCAAGAAGTTGAGATCAAAAGAAACTAGAAGCAAGTTGAGATGAGGACAGATCCTTAACTTGGATTATCTCGAAAAAATTGCACTTTAGGACTATATGTTATCTGTAATTTTTTGTTTGTCTATAGATCCTCTATCGATATACATATGTTTCAGGGTGCGCCGCATTTTTGAAAATCCCGAAATTTATGGTCATCACTATGCCAGCCTCCCATACTAAGAGGTTCAAACCCCTTTTAGACAAAAAGTGGCAAAAACACAATCTTTATCAGTATTAGAAAGAGTATTTAGTACTACATACCGTAACCAAGTTTTTTTAGGGTCCCACTAAAGTAATCCAAAAAAATTGTTAACAGGGTACCGAGCCTCCAGTGCTGCCCTCAATCATCATTTATTAATCTAAAGAATTATACAACATTTCCAAAAAAACAAGAATACCACATGGTATTGTAGTCATGGTTGTTTATCAATTTATCGGGTCATTGCGTATTTGTTTTTATAACATTTAAGGAGATGATCAGACCATCAAACTAAAAAACATTCTTTATGAAACTAACATCAGATATGCCTAGAATTTGCGTCGAGTAGGTTTGCAGTTAGTCCCAAAAACTTAACAGGGTGTAAGGAAAAGTCGCATTAACCTTTAAACCACAAACTCTACCCATCAAACGGAGCAACTATGACTATAGTCTAGGAAAAATAAGGTTTGAGATTGCATTAAAGACACTTTAGTAAATTGTGTTTGAAATAATATTACTGTTAGTTTATAACACTTTTGTCGAGATTTCGTGGTTATATAGGCTCAGGAACCTGAGAAATACCTTAAAATCGATATTAATGTAATGTAATCGATATTAATGCCATTTGTAATGGCAAGCTTATTTCTAAAAATATTTCGACCAGCATACCAGCAATAGAGACAGTTAATTATCAAAAGGCAAATTGAATGTGTAAAAACAAACAGTAAATAATTTAGTTTTGAGGTTATAATTTTTGAAGACTTACAAAATATTAAATATCTACCCAAATTAACGATATTAACCGCGGATTATTATTTTTATAAGTAAAACGTATTGAACGAAGCCATCCTGTACAAAATCACCAGTTTTCCATTTTTTGTTCATACCTAAATTTAATGTTTTGTAAATGTCTTAATTATTCAATAATAAAACATAAAAAATCGGGGATTATTGAGAATTTATGTTTTTCAGGTATGTATCTACTATATTCCAAATTTTCACCAAAAGTGCAATTAATGCAACCTACTCCATACAAAAATCCGTAGATTTCCCCGACTACTATGGGAGCAAACATGTCAGAGCAAAAAAATCTGCTGTTCCATACAAAACTGCAAACCTACTTGAGGCAAATGTATGGGACAGCTGATTTTTTTTGCGATTTCGATGTTTGTCCCATAGAGAAAGTTGTTCAGTTTTACGGTCTGATAATCCCCTTAAAAAAGTGTCAGCATATTAAGAAGGACCCTGTATAATGTATGTTTGTAACATAAATACACTATAAATATAGTAATCTAAACTAAAATCTCGGTACACACTCGTGGTTAATAAGTAAAAAAATAAAAAACGGATTATTTAAAATACTCGTATCTGCCACTTTAGTTCCGCTGTAAACTTTGAAGCAAACACAAAGCCTGTAGACAAAATATATCGCGTCAAAATATTTCATATTCCCCCGTGTTATGTCGCAAAACACTTCAGTCCCATGTCGGGGTCCTGTGGTTCGAAATTTGAACCCAGAGTCGTGACTCAAGCCTGCTCGACAGGTTTCACACAACTATACCTAAACTGAGGTAGATATAAAATCAACTACAGTTGTAAGGTAAGGGCCACTAATGTTGGTCAGTCTGAAAGATATTTTTGTTTAACGTAAATACAGGGTCCAACTTAATATGCTGAAGGTTTTTTAAGAGGATGATCAGACCATCAAACCGAACAACTTTCTCAAAGGGAGCTAAGTTGAAATCGCAAAAAAAACAACAGAAGTCCCATACGAATGTATGGGAAAGCAGATATTTTTTTTCGCCATTTCGATGGTTGTCACACAGATAATGTTGTTCAGTTTGATGGTCTGATCATCCCCTTGAATAACTGCCAGAATATTAAGAAGGACACTAAAAGGTCATGAATTTTATGACTATGTATTATTGTATACATAACTTTAGCTTAAGAATTTATATTGTAATAATTATTAAGTCGTGTTATGTTGTAGAGTTTCTGGCCGCATCTTCTCTACAGCGACAACACGCTCCGACGCGGTGGTAGCTTTAAAAAAGATTTGACGTTTGATAAGTGTGCTGCAAGCTCCTATATTGAATAAATTATATTGATATTGACTGTGACTTTGACTTATGGTTTTCATTTACCATAATCTTCGTCACTTCAAGCCGCATTTCTGAGACTTAAATTCTAGTAAAGAAACAAAGACACTTGCTTCTTTTTTCTGTTCCTGTACACCTTTTAATACTGAATGGTTTTATTATTGTTCTATTGGGTACACTTGCCTCACCTAGCGGCTTATTGCAGATGATATCTTGGCTCTTCCTAGTGCCCTGGTACCTACAGAGCTTTGAGAAGCTTGCGTTTTTGTTCATTTTCGTCTTCAAGAACCGTTAGTTCAATGTGAACACTTGCATTGAGAGTTTACACCTTCTTATAGTAACTCTATAATATTAAAAGATTCTAGGTACGTACTTGCTTAAAATATTAAAATAATTCGGTATGTCAATTTTTTTTGGGTCTTTATTTAATATTTTTTACATATAGAAGATATAATTTTAAGAAACTATTTTCTTTCATTTTCTTTGCAATTCATCGAGTTTATCAATACAAATTTAATATTTAACTGTAATTTGTAAATGACAAAAGTGATCGCGAAAAAATAATTCAAACTCCATGGAGAAAATCTTTATTTAATTTTAAGAAATAAAAAGAAAAATCTCATGCTCTCTTTCTAACTGTTTGCTGGAAACAGAAACGGCAACAAAAAATGTCAAATACTGACATTGTGAATGTCTAGTGAATGTATTTTTTTCTTAATGGCCAGTTATTTTAAGTTTACCACTTTGACTAATTATTATAAGGACTTGCCTTGCGGTAGCATTTCCCCTCTGCCACGGTATAAGCACAATTGATCTTGTGCATTTACATTCAATTTTACACCTTATCACTAAACGAGACAGCCTATAATTGCGAAATAATAACTTCGAACTTAGAACGTTTGGGGTTCACACGAGACTACTTTTCATGATTTTTAACATTCAAAATTAGAATCTAAAGTTATGGGGAATAAAATCCAAAGTTGCGGATTTCATGTTACCTCGCCCCCCGCAAAAAGTGACAGAAATGTTTGTTAGTAGAATTACACGCGTAACCAGTCCACATATAAATAGTCAAAGGTTTACCAAGTAGTTAACAGGTTTTCCAGTGACGTCACTGGACGGATCGAAAAACGGAGCCCTAAATCGAAAAATGGTTTTCCCATACCTACAATATTTTTAAAAGACCTATCCAACGATACCCCACACCATGGGATAGACGAGAAAAAAAAATTGCATCCCCACTTTTCGTGTAGGGGACGTACGTTTATTTTACTACTTTGTCGGCTTGACAAATATGTATACCCATGTCAAATTACAGCTTTCTAGTGCTAAGCGTCTCTGAGCTAAGCCGCGGACAGACGAACGGACATGGCGAAACTATAAGGGTTCCTTGTTGACTACAGAACATTAAAAACTGACCATACCGAAGTTCATAATGAATATAGCTAATCAAGGCTGCTTACAATGACTAATGATACATGCAACTTAAATGCGTTACATACGTACTTAAGTAGGTGTTCAGATCATCAAACTTATCCTCTCACCGATCCCCGCTACCCAATCCACCGTGTAGCCCCAGCAACGTCCTATGCCGAGGTCCGTACCCTTCTGGGTGACCCTAGGTCGGTTTCTTAAGTTCATTCATTTGGCTCGGTAGACCCTTCGTGGTCCTTCCAATAGTCCGCAGTAAAAAGCAGTAACTGCTCCCTGAGCAACGCTGTAATAGTCATTTAAAAAAAAATCTAACTGAATAACTTTGGTCTGAGAATAGCGAAAAATCTGCTGTTTCCTTCATTTTGGTCGAGAAGCTATAGAAATCTTCTATGAAACAGCGAATATTTTTGCGATTTTAATGTTAGCCCTTCATAGTAACAGTTGTTCAGTTTGATGGTCTGAAGCACCCCCTTAAGTATAACGCATTTAAGTTTCCACCCTGTTTCCGAGGCCTATTACGGCGGCTTGAAAATTCTCTGACAGTAAGTTGACCACTAACTTGCCTCCGCCAACACACACTGGGCCCGCGTGGTGGAGTATGGCCCACTCCCTCGCACCCTTATTAATGAGAGGAAGCCTTTGCCCTGCAGTGGGATTCTACAGGCTATAACATACCCTATTTCAAATATTATTGATTATAAACATGTTACAGCCATGTTCAGCTATCGTTCGTATCGTTCTCTGGCTAGTGGACTCGGTAGCGAAATTGGATAACGCACTTGTAATGTTTGACTTACGTGTTGGTTAGTTTGTAATAACTTCCAGTAGATGGTGCTGCGATGGGACAAATTTTTCAATCTTTAATTTGATTTATAACTTACCCTGTTTAAATGGCAAAAGCCATTAAAAACTACCAGTTTTCAGTTTAATATAACAACAATATACGAATTGGTAGAAGACAACATAAGAGGTAAGGCGGCTTGCATGAGTTTAGTCATTTAGTGTGCGAACCGAATTAAGTTTTTTTTTCTTTTTGCTTATACCGAGACCACGATGATAAACAGCAAAATTTATGGACCGCAGTAAAATTTTTGGGATGCAGATGAGCTCTAATACAGAGTGCAAAATTAAAATACGTTACATACAGGGTCCATCTTAATATGCTGACCCTTTTTAAAGGGATGATCAGACCATAAAACTGAACAACTTTTTTTATGGCACCAACATCGAAATCGCGAAAAAAAATCAGCTGTTCCATACAAACTGCAAACGAACTTGAGTCAAATGTATGGGACTGCAAATTTTTTTTTTGCGATTTCTATGTTGGTCCCATACAGAAAGTTGTTCAGTTTGATGGTCTGATCATCCCATTACAAAAGTGTCAGCATATTAAGAAGGACCCTGTATTGAACAGTCTGTTTCAGCCCATCAAACTGAACAACTTTCACAAGGGAGTCAACATCGAAATCGCGAAAAATAAATCTGTTTCATAGAAAATGTAAATAGCTCGACTAAAACGTATGATCAGCAGATTTTTTTCTCGCGGGTTCAGAGTTGGTCCTATAGTCAAAGTTGTTCAGTTTGATGGCCTGAAGCGCCCCCTTTTGTATCGGACAAGGTCTGAATCACTCCATAAATTATGTAACGCATAAATGTGTTAATAGTAGATACGCAGTTACGCAGAATAAATAATAGAACGGTTTACAGAAGTATTTGTATTTTACTTTATCCTGATTAATTATTTATTAATACTTTTCTGTTTGCCTAATTTCATCCCCCATTTCCCATCACTGTAACTTCTGTAAACCATTCTATTATTATTCTGCGTAACTGCGTATCTATTATTAACACATTTATGCGTACTTATCTATTTTCGTAATCAAGAACAAGGAGTCGAAATCTATGAGCATTTATATCATCTGTAGGACCTAAATCTATGATAGGTTTTTAATCATTTGATAAGATTATGAGAAGATGACTTTTTACAACAGAATGACGAATCTAATTCTCAAGGCGACCGTTACGGAAGGATAAGATCTACAAATATGACTAAGCTCTTCGTTTGTGAGTTCGGCCATAATGACGTCATCTTGTTAAAAGTTCAGTGGATCCACCGGCAGGCTTTTGTTTTTTTTTAAGATTCAAGTTTTTGGTTTTGTTGCCAAAAAAGAGGTTTTGATGTTTTGGGTTTAGTTGTTATGGTTCAAGGAGCTCGAGGATTTAGGTTTCTTTTTGTAATTCTGAGGTACGTTTAGTAGTAAACAAAGTTATTGGATGTTTTATGTAAAGAAACTAAACACATTTTCTTATTTGTGAGAAATGGCACGGCAAAATGTAGACAAAAAACCGGCCAAGAGCTGTTGGACTCGCCCATGATAGGGTTCTGTAGCCATTGCATAAGTAGAATAAGAACAAAATTTTAAAATCGATTACCTAAACGAAAATTTTGAAACCTAACGATAGCGGGATTTAATTTCCTGCAACGCCATCTAGTTTGTTATTAGAAAATATATTTATGTTACAGGTTTTTCCAGAAACTGTTTGGGCTACATCATCCTTTATAATTTTCTTTGAAAGTACTTACCGAAAGCTGTATAGCGTAACGAGAATTTTTTTTGGACCTCCCATAGAAAATCTATCGGATGTTCCCTTTGAATAATATCAAATTTTCTCTAAATTCGACCCATGTTCCTCAGGGAAAGTTGTTTAGTTTCATTGTCTGGATGCACCCTTAAAGTTATGTTAGTAATTCAAAACTAGGGGTGTTTTTTGTAAAATTTACAGATATATTTTCCAAAAAATAGAGACTAACACAGAGAGATAGGCATTTTTCTAAGCCATTAAAACAATCACAAACTAATACAGCGACAACACTTTCAGACGCGGTGTTAGCTTAAAAAACCGGTCAAGTGCAGGTCGGGCTACTCGCGCATCCTGGGTTCTTTAGCGCGAGACCGACTCACACTTGGCCAGTTTTTATTATTTGTTGTTATACTGTAGAGTTTGCTCTATAATCACACCAAGTATGACGCTCGTATATAGTACCGTTTTTACGATAGAGCGAGAAGACAAAAGGTTGATAAAAACTAGTATTTGTAAGAGGGGAGAAACTCTTACAAGAAACTAGTTTTACACTTCATTTTTAACTTTTTGGCATTTTTTTAGCAAATCCGCCATAATAATGCACCTTCTGTAAAAATTTCAACTGTCTAGCTATTACGGTACAAAAGTTACAGTCCAAAATAGGTAGGACGGACGGATAACGTAGGCCCCGTATATGCGTGTGGGCGTATATGGTTCCGTTTCCGCCCATTGGGTACGGAACCCTAAAAAAGATGGGCGTCAAGCTACTACATTGAATACATTTTTTTTTAGTTTGTGTTTGGGTTTACAGACCTAGAGAGTGACAACGACTAACAGATATGCAATTCTTAAAGGGAATGTAAGTTGTCATAGAGCTAAGTGGTTTCCCATTATCATTTCCTCCACCGTTTCTATGTAGATGAGTTGGTTGGAAGGCTGGTAATCGGGTATTCCGCTCATGAACCCGTGTCAATCCGGCGGCCTCTCGAGTTTTGACCTTTCCTCGATCGCTTTCGGAATGCAACCTTTGAGATGCGCTTGAGAGTTGTGCCAAGTATCCACTTTGTAATTTCACTAAAATGTGTGTATTTACGTATTTATAATATTATCGTATTTTATTTTGGTTTGTTTCTTAGGAATATTTTAATTGGAATACCAAAGTGTTGGATACAAAAGGTTTTTGATGCTGGGGAATTTCCTGTTTCTTATAGTATAGGGTCCTTCTTATATGCTGACACTTTTGTTAAGAAAATGATCAGACCGTTAAACTTTCTCTATGGCACCAACATCGAAATCGCAAAAAAATATTTGTTGTTCCATACAAAACTGCAAACCTACTCGACCTAAATGTATTGGTAACTTTTCTTCATTTTATAGCTGTCCAATGCTGATAATGTAACACCACTGGCTTTTCGGTGACGGAAAACATCGTGAGGAAAACCTGCATGCTTCAATTTCGAGGCATGTATTGTACCCACTGTCCATTACAAGTGGCGACGGGCTCACCCCCCGTCACACTGGACAGAGTTTCTGTACTACTGGTGAAACGTGGATGTTCTGAAGTTTTCGGAATATCTCTGACTACCCCCTCGGGGAATATAGTCGTGAGCATATGCTTGCTGATAATGTCCAGCAGTGAACATGTAGTCAGTTTTTCCGCTAAAGTGATGATGCATGTTGCTTGAGTCGATCTAGTTTCCTTTCGGTTAACATAGGCCTTTGTCCTCAATCTACTCCTCAGGACAAAGATGGGATCGAAGATGTAGCGAGCTTACCCAGAAGAAGCCTATTCACTCGTACTTTGAAAGGATTCGGGTTGTAAGCGTTCGGAAATACTGACGCAGGCAGGGTACTCCACTCCCTGGCAGTGCGCATTATAAAAGATGCTGAATGGCGCTTAGTGCGAATATGTGGGATGTCAACCACGTAGGAGAGTGATATCCCGCGGTGCACCTGGACGTCCGGTAGTAGAAAGGGGGAGGTGGAATGAGCTCATGTTGCTCTTGGGCACAATCACCGAAGTACACTCTGTGAATAAAATAATGTCATCTTAGCCCGGAATTATATCGTCATCATCTCCACAGCTTCCTGTCCCGCCGGGTAGCGGGGTTTGTTGTCCTTGTCAGTTTCCTCCGCTTACCTCTATCTTGAACATCGTCAGTGGAGAGCTCGTTACTAATCCATGTACTTAGCCCGAAAATAGATTTAAGGGTATATTACTGTTGGCTTGCTCCATACAAACGAAGTCTGGTGATATCTTCAATACTAACTGATTAAGCTCAATGAAATTTTGCAGAAACAATCTGGGAACAAATCTCTCTCCTTGTATCCTATCAGATTTTCCATAAAATGTACAGTTGTAAAGTTACAGTGCCTCTAAAATTTCCATACAATTCTTAAATTAATCCTAGCATTGAAATGGTAAATTTTAACGAAATTCGGACACGATACAAGCATAGAGATTTGTTCCTAGATTGTTTCTGCAAAATTTCATTGAGTTTAATTGGTTAGTATTGAAAATATTACCAGACTTCGTTTGTAAGCAGCGCGCATTAACACATTCGGAATAAACTTCTCTTAAGGCTCTACCTCCCGATTTTACCGTAAAATTTGGTAACTTTGTAACCATTTGATACATTAACTATGGCACTTTATAAGCACAAAACAAAACTACAGGACATGTGAAGTGATTTTGTTTTTCGCATTAAATGAATAAAACTGAAGAAAAAGGAATCTAAAGTCACCCCTTTTTTCCAGTTGTAACCTTGTAACTTTTTTCTTACTTTGTTGATCGGAAGAAACTGAAAATTTACAATATACTTCACAATACATCATAGAACGATTTGGTTTCCTTAATTTTTTGAAAATTCATCTTATTTTTCAAAGAATATGGCTAAATTCTGTCCGGAGTCACGCGCTCGTTCACATCGATTAATATGGAGAGTCATGCTCCCGGGCGGATACTATGTTTATTAAAATTGACAACAAAACGATTGGAAAATTTCAGTTTAGGAAAGATGTAATCCTAGAATAATTACATGCATAGGTACGCAGATAAGTTCATTAAAATAAATTCTTGGAAGTTCCTTTTTTCAAATATTGCTCTCAGCTTTAAAGGCTGTCCTGTAAGAAAACAACCGTTTTGGTAGAGTTGTCCACTTACTTTTATTTATAATTTTAGCCCTTTTGTCCCACTGCTCGGCAAAGGCAGAGTTGGCACATCTCTTTTTTCTGTGCATATCCGCACTCTAGGCATCCAATTCATCATGCCATACCACTTCTAGATAAGAATAATTTACTTGTCTGTTACTGTCAAAACTTACTCAAATACAGGTGAAATTAATAAAGCTCTACAAATTTTGTTTTGTTTTATATAATTACTGCATACATGGTCAAACCGAATTTTTGAATGATTCTCTTTACTTTATACAAAGGGTGGTCGGAAAGTCCATTCCCAATTCAAAATAATTTATGAAATATAGAAAGGAACAGCCCGCTATTTAAATGTTATACCTTTTTTTGAAGCTACCTCCGCGTCAGAACATGTTGTAGAAAGGTTGTAGATAAGATTTTGAGTGCTATTTTTGAATCTCACACGTATGCCAAACTCTATAGAATTTTTGTCACTTTCGGGTATGAATTAGGATGCGTGACATTCAAAAATAGGACTCGTGACTAGAAACTCTACATCATAACACCATAAACTGTATATCTAAATCATTATAAAACTGTAACAGAAGTGTGAAGATATTTACAAGAAAAAGATTACGATATGGTTTTTAGGTATCATTGACTCCAAATCAACCTTTTTTAGATTTTTTTCCGTCTGTTTGTTTGTTCAAGCATAACGCTAAATCTACTGAATCGATTTTGATAAAACTTTTTTTTTTGATAGCTTATGATTTGACTTAAAATCTGGTATATAATTTGTGCGGACGAAGTTGCGAGTTAACTCTAGTACTTAAATTCTAAAGATAATCATGATCATCAGCCTATCATCGTCCACTGCTGAACAAACTCTCCCAAGGCGCGCCACAAAACTCTGTCCTCGGCCTTCCTCATCCAATCGCTCCACGCTACTTTTTTTAGGTCGTCTGCCCAGCGGGCAGCAAGGCGTCCCACACTACGCCTACCAGTTCGCGGTCTCCACTCTAGAACTATGACACCCCACCGGTTGTTATTGGTATGGTTAGTGGTATGTTATTTAACTAACCTCAAATATTTCAACCACCTTTATGATTGTTAAAAGTTTGTCGAATGATTAAAATTTCACCCTGTATATTTGACTGTGTTGTGGTTATGTATGAAACCAGATTGATGTCACAAAACCAGTCTTTCCATTCACTCTATACTTGGAGACGTTCCTTATTTGATTCGATAACTATTTAACCTTAATGTTTGCGATTAATTATTACGTCAATTATATTAAGTTGGTAGCTTGATCGATTTATTTATTGTTTATATGATGTGCGTCAAATCAAAAGAGACCGATGTTTTATGTTTCGGTACACGACCTAAATGTTCCGATCGGCTGTATTTATTAGAAACTAGGACTTTACGAATGAACTGAAATAGTATTAGCTAGGTTATGTATAGGTAGTTTAACATATATAGTCCTTCTAAATATGCTGACACTTTTTAAGGGGATGATCAGACCGTCAAACTGAACAACTTTCTGTATGGCAACAACATCGAAATCACAAAAAAAAATCTGATATCCCATACAAAACTGTGAACCTAGTGAGCCAAATGTATGGGACAGCTGATATTTTTTTTGCGATTTCGATGTTGGTCCCATAGAGAAAGTTGTTCAGTTTGATGGTCTGAACATCCTCTTAAAAAACTGTCAGCATATTAAGTGGGACCCTGTATACATACAGGGTACTTACAACATACAATGCTGGCGGTTTTTTAAGAAGAGGATCAGACCAACAAACTGAACAGATCTCTATGGGAACAACAACAAAATCGCGAAAAAAAAATCGACAGCTGATTGTTTCTTTGCGATTTTGACATTGATCCCATAGAGAAATTTGTTCAGTTTGGTGGTCTGATCATCTCCTTAAAAAACCGACAGCGAAGGATCATATACACACACGTGATAAATACGTAGGTAAATCGACATTTTGTCATTCTATAAAGGCACTATTCCTTATAGACACACCCCCAGCACTCCATGCAACGATCTCACGATGCTTCAATACAAGATGGCGTCACAATTCTACCACCTAAAGTTACCTTCGAAGTGCGGGGTGACGTGGTGACGTGCGGAGCGGTATCTGATAGTTAGTGAGGGGCAGGGAGTGGCCATTTTGTATGAAGTAAGTACGTGACACGTCACTATTATCTATTCTGTGCTATAGCGTTTTCATGAGGAATGAAGGAAAAGTTCTCTAAAGATATTTAAAAAAAATAACAATAATTATGAGCTAATTAGAGAAATCAATGCTTATACAGGGTGTAAGTGACAGCCTACCAAATACTGAAAACATGAAAAAAAAAACAGTTTTTTTCTCGTTTCCTGAGGTAGGCTCCATAGTGAAAGTTGCTCAGTTTGATGGTCTGAGTTCACCGTTTCAGTATTTGCTAGGCTGTCACTTACATCCTGTATACTGGTCTACATTAAATGAGCATTTTGGTCAAGTATTTTATCAACGGCTACCTGTTTAACTTGCATTACTCAATAAACCATAATTCAGGCTTGCTATCGGCCAGCCCGGTATCTTTGTTCGAGAGAAAATGCCCCGAATTGTAAATGTGTTTACCAATAACGCCAACGTCCTTGCTTTCGAAAAATACTCCAGCCAACGTACCGATGAACTCTTTTATTTTTCGCTTTTATGGTTTTCTCCTCTCTACATTGGCGCTTTTATTAAAGTGAATAATTTATGACTTTAGCGAAAACCGCAACGGAAATAGTTTTTGTTCAGTAATCGCTTTGGTGACAATTTCAAGATAGAAATCTAGACAGACCTGCGGTCTAGTGTTTATTTTATAGCTAAACTAAATTAAATTAGGTAGAAACAAAATTTTGTAACACACTTACATCACCGTGTTTTGGGATGGTCCGTAACACGATATGTGGAACATTCTTTTGAATTCATTAAATTTTTGAAAAGGTCATAAAAGAAATTTCAAAATGCAAGTGCAATGGCGTAAAAGTTGCATCATCGTGATGGTGACAGTGGTGATAAAATTGTGAATGGCTTGCGCAAGAGTCGGACAAGTTATGAAGTAGATGTTAAAATGAAAGAAAACACGCCAGTATGTATAATATCGATTTAATTGTTACTCATTAATTTGGCAAACTACTTAAGGGGATATAATTCGGTGCGCGCTCCATACAAACGTACTATGGTGATATTTTCAATACTAATCAATTAAAGTCAATGAAATTTTGCTGAAACAATCTTGGAACAAATATATCTATGCTTGAATGGAGTCCGATTTTCGTTAAAATATACAGTTTCAATGCTAGGATTAATTTAAGATTTGTATGGAAATCTTTGAGACACTGTAACTTTAAAACTATACATTTTAACGAAAATCTGACTCTATACAAGCATAGAAATATGTTTTTAGATTGATTCTGAAAACTTTCATTGAGTTTAATTGGTTAGTATTGAAAATATCACCATAGTAGGTTTGTATGGAGCGCGCTCCGAATTATAATACCTCTTAAAACTTGAAAATGATCCCTAACTACGTAATATTATACTCAACAATGATTGAATTAGGCACATAATTATTCGAGAACTTATAAATAGACTAGTAGGAACTATCAAACAACATAATAAACCATGTCTCTTAATGACTAATTATTGAGTATTATTGGCAAAGATCTTCGATCACTAATATATAGAAAAAGATATAAATGTTTACAAACACTTTATTAGTCAAAAATGCTGCCCATTCTTAATTAGACCACTCCTTTTAGTTATTCATTTCGTCATTCGTCATCTCAAATAGTGTCCTTCTTAATATACTGACACTTTTTTAAGGGGATGATCAGAACATCAAACTGAACAACATTCTCCATGGCGCCAAAATAGAAATCGCAAAAAAAATCTGCTGTTTCATACAAAACTGCAAACCTACTCGAGCTAAATGTATGGACAGCTGATTTTTTTTTCGTGATTTTGATGTTGGTCTCATAGACAAAATTGTTCAGTTTGATGGTCTTATCATCACCCTTTATAAACAATTGACTCTTTATGAGGTATACGAACCACAGACAGTATAAACATACTAACGAAGTTTCGACGTTTTTTTTCACGAAATTTTTTCGAAAACTTCGGGACTAAACTGTGTCAGAATTTTGACAGATTTCCGTTAATACACCGAACAAACATTTTATTAATCAAAAATGCGCCCATTCTTTATTAGATTACCCCTCAGAGGAAGGATCTCCATAGAGTCCGCATAAATTTACGATTGTGGTTAGTCTCTTTTGTCTTATGACGTACCATTAATATGTAGAAGGAGATGGAACTATAGATATTTGTTCATGCGGCTGTCCACTTTTTTTTAGCTAGTGTATGTGAAAAGTGATCGTAAACATAAGGCCATATGTCACTTGGTGCCTTTTGTCCATACTACTTGACACCACACACTCAAACCTAAACGTCAAAAAAAGTGGACACTTTCACTCTATTAGGTATAATCTCTTTGGACCACCCCTTTCAGTTATTCATTTCGCCATTCGTCATCTCAAATCGACATAGAGGGTCCTTCTTAATATGTTGAGGGGATTTTTTAAGGGGATGAGCACACCATCAAATTGAACAACTTTCTCTATGGGACCAACATCAAAATCGCAAAAAAAATCAGCTGTTCTATACAAAACTGCAAGCCTATTCGTGCCAAATGTATGGTACAGCAACTTTTTTTTCGGGATTTCGATGTTGGTGCCATATAGAAAGTTTCTTCAGTTTGACGGTCTGATCATCCCCTTAAAAAAGTGTCAGCATAATAAGCAGGACACTGTATGTACTTGCTTGCCGTATTTTATTTAACCATGAAATGTTTGGCACATTATAGAGCGGCAACATCTTTCGACTATTTATACAAAAAAGGATACATGGCATCCAAATTACAACTTAACCTGCTACGAATTACAGCAGCAACCGACCCCTATTTGATAGAAATAGCGCCCCTGAATCTATGGTCAAGGCTGCCGTATGAGGGACGGTACCGAGGGTTTCTCTGACTCCAAGGACTTCTTCGGTTCTTGAAGCTGGAGCACGCGATCAGGCTGTTCATGGCTGGCGGGCGAGACTGCTCAACGCTGATGCCGCAGCGGCGACTGGAATAAAGACTTTGATTATAATGTTACAAGGTTTATTTTTGGGGTTTGATGACCCGGTTGATGTGATAGTTTCCACGCTAGAATGCCTTACTTATCATAAAATCTGGGATAAAATCTTTAAATTGGATTGGATTTTTTCTTCTTCTATGGATTGATCTTTATTTCCGTTAGTAAGTAAAATAAAGTGTTAAATAATAATAAATTGGTTTATGTTTTTATTTTGATTGTCTTCAGAGTAAAATGTCTATAATCTAGATGTCTGTTTAGTCATTAGATATGTTTATTTCCTATAAATTCCATCTAGAATTAAACATTTTAATGGGTTCTTACCGCGTTTTGGTATATTTGAGTTGCCCATATTGTTTAATTCTAGATTAAATAATGACCGCGTTACTCTCAAAAACTGTATCACTATAAATTCCAGTTAAACAAGTTTGAGGGTCAGGACTTTTTAGTATCGTTACTACATCTATGGTCAGTATTTATTTACTGTAAAAATATTGAAGCTCATCGGTCGGAATATAAGTTTTAAATATAGTGTCTTTAGGTTTGATTTGTAGAGTGCTGTGGACAGGTTATACTAAATAATGACGGGGACATTGCTTGCGTAGGCTTGTAATTAATGTTTAGGTACCGTTTGACCCAGAGTATCTAAAGGTTAGTGGGTAGATGAAGAATACCAAATTAGGGGCAAGCACTATCCAACACCATTAGTAATAATATAACTGGCATGATCTGGGCACATGATAAGTCCAACCAGAAAAGTCCTCCTAACCAAGCCTTTTATTTTAATACTGATCGAGGCGAGCTAAGTCGAGACGTACTGAAATAGACCAATGAGACCCATTGAATGTGGAATTCAAACAAAGTAATTGGTCTATCCATGCATGTGTCATCTCCACTTCGTTTCTGTGGAAACGTACCTAACCGATTGGTTATATTTCGTAAGGGAGTTAGTAATTATTGGTTTTTTGAATTCACAAAACTCAACGACAGAGTGGCTCTTACCTCCTCGGCAAAGGTAACAGGTAATCGTATCCAATGAGCAAACTTTCTTCCAAGCTATCATCGAACTGCATCAGGTCCCCGGCAAACAGTGACCCATTCGTCCTGTGGTCCCGGTCCGACGTCCAGAGGCCCTGAGAACTAATGATATGGCTAGATTTCTTACCTCTTGACCCTAGGCGAGGGAAGAGGATACTATGGTCTCCAATAAGCACATTCTTGCCGAGGACCCCGTCGATGTGACTTACGTCATCGGACAGCGATCCCGAATCAAAGTCTACTGATATGTCTACTATTACATTTACAGAATGCGTCTACTGATTCGTCCATCTTGGCATCAAGTAGGATCGCAGTCCGATATCGGAAAATCCTGAAATTATGGATCTAACTAGATTCCTTACCTCAAAACCTTAAGGGAAGAGGATACTTCGTCTTCAATAAACAAATCCTTGTCCTTCTCCATCGACAGGCTGCACATCACTGACATCGATTTGTCCTTTGTAGGATCGTTGTTCACTGATCCTCATAACTAAGGATATAGCTAGATTCTCTACCTCTTAACCCTCGGTGTGGGGGGCAGGTATTTGTCTCCGATGAGCACGCTCTCGTCAAGTGTTCCATCCAGCTGTAGCAGGTCACCAGCTGACACTGACACGTCCATCTTGGGGTCCCGATCTGATGTCCAGAGGTAGAAGAACACTATCACCATCTGTAATAAAAGATTAAAGAGCTGTTGGCGTCTGTAGTAATGGAAGATTTGTTGGCAATGTCAGTAAGCTTTCCTCATGAATGACAGTGATTATTGCAAAGAACAATCTGTCCTTTGAGGAATGGGACTGTTTTGAATCACCAATTGATTTATGACTATACTGGGTCCATCTTAATATGCTGACACTTTTTTAAGGAGATGATCAGACCGTCCAACTGAACAACTTTTTGTATGGGACCAACATCGAAATCGCGAAAAAGAAATCAACTGTCGCATACATACCCTGCATACCCTGTAGAAAGGCGTTATTTAAGCTGCAGAGTCTTCTTTCAAGACATGCAAAAGAAAATTGATCTAATATACCTACGCTAATGACTCCCAGTTCCAGAAAGTTCTTCGGAACGGTTCCACATAGAAATAAGTCTTACCACAATAATATGCAAAATGAATATGAATAGCGTGGAACTCCTGAAGCCAATTGAGTCGAAAAGCAGTCCGGACACCGTGGGGCCGATGAAGGCGCCAAGAGCAAACGTGGAAGTCCACATCCCAGAGACCAGGCCGTAGGTCTCGATGGAGTTCGGTAGCCCACTTGCACTGGAAAGTTAGCCATTAATGATAAGTTTGATTGTTCATTTAAGGAGGGTTCCGAACAACTTTTTTTCAGAGGATCGTGTCTTAACTCAGATATAAGTACTTGCACTGCAAAGTGAGATATTGTTGGTAAGAGAATTTGATTGTTTTGGTGAAGGTTCCGTGTGACGAGCTTTATAGGTAGTATCTAACTGGCCCACTCTGAGCAATAGCTGTTGTTTGTCATTGAAAAGTAATCTATTTAGGGAGGTTGATCAAATTTCAGCGTAATTTATAATTAGGAGTGTAAAAAATAGCTTGAACGAGAAAGGTTTAAAGGAGGCATTATTATTTAAAGCGATTTCTGAAATGGTAACTTGGTAAATAAGTAAAATGCATAGCCCAGTCTATTTAAAAATTGACATAACTTTAAACCAATCTACAGTCATTGCTTACAAACAGTTACAAAAAGGTAAAAGAAAGTCGAGGTTCTCTATAAATTCAGTGGATGGATCTCTAACAATTTTGAACTAAAATACAAGAAGAAATTGGATGATTACCGAATAAAAAAGATTACCAATTTGGCAGAAGCTCATTATATTTCGATTAGTGCTCTTTCTTTTGATACCTACTGAATCAGAGAATCCATTAGGGTCATCTCAAGCTGCATCTTGTGTTTATAATTTAAGTTATTTGATTGATGCAGATGCAGGCATTTATGCATAAACTTGTGTACATCTCAAGCTTATTCAAATGTGAACTTTATTATAATCGAATAAGGTACTTACATGGCAGTGCTGAGGGCATCTGTGAATGAGGCTACTAATTGACTGCTGATCCCCAAACCGTGGAGCACTAGACCTGTTACCGTCACCCATAGTATCCTGAAAAATGAAAACAAATGAGACATGGGCTCTAGACAACTAGGGACCAGCCTTGCGGTAGCATTTCCCCTCTGCCAAGTTACAAGATCAATAAATCATGTGCATTTACATACAATTTCATACCTTATCACTAAACGAGAAAGCCTAAAATTACGGAACAATAACTTCAAACTATACAACGTGTCAATTAATTAACGCAAAACTAGAAAGTAGTTTGTTTAGAATCGGGAGCAGAATCGAATTATCATGTTTTCAACATAGGTAATTTTTTTCAAAATATTAAAAATTTGTTTTGTAAAATTTAAAATTTACTGAACTCGATCTCAACCCACCGCACAGGCACACTCAACCTACTTGCTACCAAAACAAGATTCTTAAAATGTATTCACGAGCACGCTAGTGCTTTCATTCATTGCTGAAATGATAACAAATCATTTTTGCCTGAAAACTTAAAATGCGAATAACTTTAAATTGTAACTATCAAAATATTGAAATTATTGTTTCAATCTAATTATTTTGTTGAAAATCAGTTGGGGTGTATGAGGTTTTGCGCTTATTCATTAACACGTTGTATAGTCGCGTTCACACAAATTCGAACCTAAAATAATGGAATAAAATTCAACGTTGCGGATTTCACGCTACCTCGTCCCACGCAATAAGTGGCAGAAAAGTTTGTTTGTAGAATTACACGCGTATCTTTTCCATAGTTATATTGTCGACTCCTGACGGATAAGTCGACGGTCCGCGGAAACTATGTCAGATAGGGTTATGGTCCTTGAACAAATTTCATAGTGGACCCTGGTTAGATTTGGTTAACGGTGAGAAAAATCCAAAATTGCGAAATCCAAGATGGCTGCCATGGAAATTTCAAACGCCAACGCAGCTTTTGAAGGTTCAGCGAACCGACTGAAAATTTGTATCCGGGGGTTTAGGGGTCGCTGATTAAGAATATGTGATCATTTTGTTTTTATTTTAAACTTTCATGAGGGTCCCCATACAAATTTCTTAACTTTTGAAATGCTGTTACTTTCTCTTCCCTCTAGCCCTCAAAGGTGAAAGTGCACACTACTTGTTTTGTAGGAAATTATGTCAGAATAAAATTGACCCTACAAAACTATTCGATACAAGTTACAGATTCCGAGATATAAGCGAAAAATTGAAAAATTTCATGGTTTTTTGGGTACACCGCCGCTTGCACGGCACTTTGGAAATTGCAAATCTGGCTATTTAGTATTAGTTTAGGTCCTAACAACATATAAAAATTCTGAACGACCGGACCTTTTGCAAGCACGGATGTACATCTTGACTGAACTATACACTCGTTGGCCGCGATAAGGTCGCAAAGTCACGAATATAAAAAAATACTAAAAACCGTGATACATTTTAGTGAAGTTAAAAATATATTTTGGGATCCCAAAAAGTTTTTATTTCCTGTCGTTTATATTTTTCATAAAACCAAAGAGTTTTCATTACATCTAAGAAATACAGAACTGGCAGCTATCTGTCGGAAAAAAATGACGATAAGCCAAATACTTCAATTAAAAAGAAAAAAGTTTTCTTCCTTTTTAGTTTTTAAGGCTTTTGATATTTTGTTTCCAAGACATCTTGCCAGTCCACATAACAAAAAAATTGAATCAAAAAAAAGTTTTTATTCCGAAATCCCAAATAATTCCAACAATATCTCTTTGGTGCTTATTTTCCAAACTGAATTAAAATATTTTTAAAATACAACGAGAGACATTGTTCTTGAACCAGAGTTTTTCCAGCAATTTTCTGTGTCAACGGACACACGGTGTATGGTAAATTAGTATAGAGTCAAATATAACAATTATCTGACAATTAAAAATCGGTCCTAAATTAAACAAAAAACAAAACATGACATGTACCTTTCTTTAGTTAGTGTTCTTTGAATTGATTTCTCGAGTTGTTGAGAGTTTTTTTCTCGTCTCGACTAAGGTCAGATTATAGGGTATTTTGTTACACGCTATAATGGAAGACGGGCGGGAATAGGTATGTTTCCATTAGGAGATGCACCTAATATTTAGATTTGAATTGATCACAATTTGAAAAACGATGAAAGAATTGTAGATAAATCCCACTTATCGTGCAAACACATTGACCAATGGGGAGGATTAGGGTAGTGCGCAGTAAGCGCTTTCGCCTGCAAATGTTGTTCTGCGCAGTCGTGGTTGTTGCCAAATTGCTTGCCGGCTACTTACGTGGGCATATCGAAGAACGGAGCAGGTCCAATGAGAAGGAACCCGCCGGAGACGAACATGCAGCCGATGATGGTGACGTATTTAGGCTTGATGGAGGGATGATCGCAGAGCCACCCCCACACGGGCGCCGTCACTGCGTACACGCCGCCGTTGATCACGAACATCAGGCCCAGGACTATGTGCGAGAACTTGAACTGGAATTTGTTTTAAAGATTAATTTTACAAATGATGTTCATAGATGAAATAAGCATGGAGATATGCATAAACTTAGGAGCATAATAAATACATTTCGGGTTGGTCAACTATAAACTCAACTCAAAGACATGCAATCGACTGTACAGAAGAATACAATACTGTAATTTTCTGTATTTAAATTATTCTTGCATGAGTGTTTGTCATACAATATGGCTTATGCTGACACGAAAGAAGAATATTTCAAGTCAAAGTACTTACTTTAAATTGACTTGAAATATTAAACTGACTGCTAATCTAGTGACTGTATTGTCCAAGATACCCACAAACTTGAAAAATGGCGCAAGCTAAAGGATATTACCAGGCAGGTTAATTTGTCAAACAAAGATCTGAAGAGCCAGAGATATTTAGCGTGTTAATTAGTCACACTTAGGTACATCAAACTTTACTATCATTAAGGCCGAGATTCAGAGACGATTTTTAAGTCAGTTCGAACTCCCTTATGTCAAAATCCATACAGTTTCGCCTTGCTTAGCTCGAGCTAAGACTAAAAAAATCGTCTCTGAATCTCAGCTTGAGAGATTATGTGAACACCGTTGATGTAGGTATGGGTACGTATGAAAATTGAATACGCTACAAATCTGGTTCTCACTTTTAGTATTTCAGTTATCAGAAACATTACTTTATTAATTAATGCTAACAACTAAGTAGGCAAGTACTTTTTAAAGAAATATTGATTCGTTTATTACCTGCCGTAGGTGTGGTTCTAGAGTCGCCTGCAGAAAACCGATACTCATGCTCGTCGATATGATACTGATTGCAGCTAACAAAACGCCAGGGATCCTGAGCAGCGTGCACATCGTCGCTGCAAATCAACAAATAATAAAAAGTTTAACAATCATCATCAGCCTGTATGTAGTAAAAACCCTGTCCGATGATAAAGAAACAATAATTTCATTATTTTAATAGTTAACATTTAAAGCTATTTGCATTGTAAGTTTTCAGGTAAAAACTATTTGTTATCATTTCAGCTATGAATGAAAGCGCTAGCATGCTCATAGATACTTTTTAAGAATATTGTTTTGGTAGTAAGAGAACCACGAGAAGGAATAAGAAAAGATGACATGCGCGTGATTCCCAATAATTTAGCTAATAAGCTAAAGATAAAATTTGAGCAATAGCGGTTCGATGAATAAAGTTTATACCTATAAATTAGGTATATCGGAGAGTACAGTGATCGGCAATAAATAATGTGCAATCTAGAGCGTGTGAGTTGTTTTGTCCATTCGATTGATAACAGAGGCATTGATCCTATTTGTGTACTGTATGTGTGTGTGTCCGACAGGTCCAGTGTTCAAATATTTGTTATTGCTGTTTGGGTGACTAGCACATTTGACCTTATCTTTAAAATAAGTTGTTCTTGGGTTCCCCCTTAAGTATTATTCGTACTAAATGACCAAACTATAAGCTAAGACTAACTTTTAGCATATGGTGAAATTGATATAATTAGCATCTACTCATCAAACTGAAAATCTTTTGCTATGGGAGAAAATAGACGGAGCAAAAAAAATCTGTTGTTCCATACTAAACTGCAGTGCCTACTCGAGTCAAATGTATGCAACCACAGATTTTATTGCTCCGCTCGGTTTGCTCTCATAGTAAAAGTTGTTCAGTTTGATGGGTAGATTCTTAGTTTAAAAGGTTTGTAGTACAGGGGGTAACCCTATGAGGGGAAACATTGTGACGATATCGAAAAGCGGTGCAGTGGTTCGATCTTAGTCTGGATGAAGTCTGGTACGTTTTGTGGATTAACGCCTGCATGCTCGAGGTAGGCCTGTTGCGGGAATGTATACAGGGTCCAACGTAATATGCTGACAGTTTTTTAAGAGGATGTTCAGACCATCAAACTGAATAACTTTCACTATGGGACCAACATTGAAATCGCGAAAAAAGTCAGCTGTCCCATACATTTGGCTCGAGTAGGTTTGCACTTTTGTATGGGACATCTGTTTTTTTTCGCTATTTCGATATTGGTGCCATAGAGAAATTTGTTCAGTTTCACGGTCTGATCATCCCCTTAAAATAGCATATTGAGAAGGATCCTATATAGAGGCTATTGCCGATAACTTACGTCCAGCTGGGCTCAGGTCCTCGTCATCATTGCTCCGCGGCAGCACGATGCAGCTCATGATGGCGGCACAGAACAGCGCTGTGCCGAGGACTGCGAAGGGCAAAGGATAGCCTCCTACGCTGTAGAGAGCACCTCCGAGTGTTGGCCCCACTATGAGACCGAGTCCGAAAAATGTTTCTAGGGATGCCTGCGAACAATATTTTAAACCATTTAAGTAAAGTTACGCCATCTGACGGAACTATCCGAGACCAACTGCTTAACATGCCTTCCGAAGCACGGAAACGCTCGAGATGAAATACCACTAAACTGGACTCCACTCCCTCTCACCCTTATTTGTGAGAGGAGGCCTTTGCCCTGCAGAGGGATTCTACAGGCTATACCTTACTTACATTTTTAAGTAAAGTAAATTTTGTCCTAGTGAATGACATGTTAGTCAATTCTCTGGATTTGTTTTATCACCGGTTTTAGAAAACACGATTATGATTGATCACATAGAAGATATAATAACTATCTACAGCTTTTACTAAATTGAATTAAATATTATTGTATTTATCTTCAATCTTCAGACTGTTATGTATTCATACTTACATAAGTTATGTAGGGGAAAGGTGTACGAGATGATCCCCTTAAGGGAGAATGCTCGTAGTTTAAATGATATTCAAGTTAATGCAGATGTAAAAATGATAAATGATAGCTAATTTATCTGTCTACCTGTTGTCATACTCAAAATGTTTATTTTGTTGATCTTTTATTATATTTAAATTTTTTAAAACCCTATCAAATCACCCTTGGGAATGGGCAAGATGATTTTACTCCCAATTCGGGAAAGTTTTTGGTTTTGGTATAACTAAATGAAAAGAGCAACTCTTTTTAAAGTTACAAATGTCTTTATTTTTGTAATCTTTGGTATAAAAACTGCAGTTATTGGACTTTGAACTTTACCTAAGCTGAAAATCAACCTTTCCTTAGGTCAAAGTCACAAAATTATAGTTATTTATCATAAAAATTTTACCTACTCGTCTATCATACCACCATCTCAAATTGACTGATGCGAAGGGGTATCGAGGGCTATGTTTTAGCATAGAAAACAACTAGGTTGTGTTAATAGTTTAGCTGCAATTCAAAAGGATCCTCTTACTTCAAGAGATCATGTCGTACACCTTTCCCCTATGTTTGTAAGATTAATATTTGCAAATTAGAAAAGGCAGATTAACCTTTTTGGAGCATCAAAGCAAAGATTAATCTGGCGAAATTGCTCTGTTGAATCTTTTAGGAGTTCAATATGTTTTCACTAGTAGCTGACATCTGATTTCAATCTTCATTATAAATGTTACTACTTGTGATTTGAATTTAGGGTTAAACATTTCAACCCTTCACCCTAAGTAGGTACCTAACAAAATTAGCTTCTTGGGGCCAGACGTTGATTTGATAGATATGGATTTTTCTTATTTTCAACTGTAAGATCTAGCAGTTAAGGCGTAAATTAGGTACTAGTTATACTTACAAACATAGTAGCAATATTATTGGGGAACTCTTTGGCGATGATCGCAAAGGAAGCGGTGAGGAAGGCAGCATTTCCCATCGCCTCAACTGTGCGTATAGCGAAGCTTAGCGATATGAATGGTATGTGACCTTCAACTTTATCCAACATTCTGCAAAATTTACATAGTAATAGGTATCTATTAATGTGATTCATTATCCTTAAGGCTTGCCGAAAATTTTGGCTGCTAAGAAATCAACTTATTCCCCACTTTTCACTACTTAGAATGTGGCCACTCTTGGCGGTTTAAAAAATAGTTACTGCATTCGAACAAAAATCCTTAAATCAGCATTGAATTCGTTTGTGACATTTTCGGTTTTTGAAAACGTATACTTGTTAAAAATAAAGTTTGAACAGCACTGGACGCTCGGAGCCACAAGTGTTGACTTTCAGAGACTTTTTAAATTTGAGTTCGTACTCCCCTATTACAAAGATAGAGATATAGAGACATTTTATGAGCGAGGGTAAGCTTAGTCTAAGTAGGATCGAAAATGTATGGATTTTGGCATACGGGAGTAAACTCATACATGAGAAACGTTTCTGATTCCCGGTCATATAATTTCATATCCATACAATTAACACTGCTCAAAAGACGTATTCGAATCTACGACCTGCCTATCCGGGGCATGCTCCACTCCAACAGAGCTGTCGGCGCCCCGCAGGCCACGACAAAATTTTCAATCTATATCATCGTCGGTAAGGGAAGTCAAAAAAAAATTTCGTCGTGGGCTGCGGGGCGCCAAAAGCTCTGTTGGAGTGGAGCATGCCCCGAATAGGCAGGCCGTGGGTTCGAATCCCGCTCGCCGCCCGACTTTTTCAATCTTTAATTTGATTAAGCTAACATGGCATACATGTAGAATCGATAAATTCGTATCAGAATCTCGTCCTAGAAATTATCTTAACAACAGATTTAACAAAGAATACATACCCGAACAAAATAGCGCAAGTGCCCGTTGTCAGTATGCCAACATTGAACAACAGTTTCGGTCCGATCCTGTTAAGATGTGTCCCATATACCGGGCTGATGAGGAACACGACCAGCTCGAAGACACCGAACACCAGCCCATACTCCGTGGCTGTACATCCTTTACGCTCCGCCTGCGGAACAGTGCGTTAAGGTGAAAAAAAGGGAAGAATCAACGCTGAAAACAAAAATTGTTTTCTTTTGGACATATGCCCAGCACACATTCCCACTACACGAGTTACTCGTGTAAACCCAGGATCAACAGTGGCGACCAATCATAACACTAGACAGTGAAGTCCAGGGGGATGACTCTAATCTGTCTTTAAACCTGCAATGAATTTAATCAAAGAAGAAAGGAGGAGTAGGAAATGTTTATTGGTTTGGGAAAAAATTTTAACCTTTTGCTATGACTATACTTCATTCCAAATAAGGACGACGAGATTTTCCGATTCCTATTTAGCTTTCTGGCCAATTTTGATTGATTTATTGGATACATAATTATACTATCCGACATATCTTGGACGGTACAAAAGCTGTTCTAAGAATAAGTGAGAGTAAGTGTTTCAAATCTCTGTTTCTGTAATGCAAAATAGCCTTAAAATTTCGTTGCTATTTTGAATGGAGTATAGAAACTTTATAAAAACGACAAAAAACATGAAAATACATACCTATAGGAACTAGTTTTAGAATTGTTTTTCATATTGAGATGTTTACTGCTAGTGAGATGAAGCAAGATAAAATTGACCAGATATTTGGCCTCTAGATGACATCTAGTAGATTTTGGACCAGGGGTCCCCACGCAAGCCTTCCGAAGCTCCAAACTTCGACCCTTAGGTACTTCATACTACCCCTTTACCAATAACATCAATCCTCGCTTATAATCATAGCATCAATGTAAATAACTCATTAAAATTAATTATACAATGATAAAGTGTTATCTAACATGTAGATATCCAACTTAACAGATAAAACATATGGATTTCTTCTAGAATTAAATCAAACGAGGCAAATTCCGAAAAAACTCATTGGTGCGAGTCGGCCTGGACGGGGATCAAACCATAGCCTCCTGCACGGCAGGGAAGGTTACTCGCCACTGGATCACCACGGCTGCTTGTACCACCACCGGCTTGTTATTATTATACAACGTGTTATTGAATTAACGCAAAACTAGAAAGTAGTTTGTTTAGAATCGAGAGCAGAATCGAATTATCATGGTTTCAGCATAGGTATTTTTTTTTCAATATATTAAATAATTTGTTAGTAAAATTTAAAATTTACTGAACTCGATCTCAACTCACCGCACGGGCACACTCACTCTAGTAACTACCAAAACAAGATTCTTAAAGTGTATCCACGAACACGCTAGCGCTTTTATTCATTGCTGAAATGATAACAAATCATTTTTGCCTGAAAACTTAAAATGCGAATAACTTTAAATGTTAACTATCCAAGTAATGAAATTATTGTTTCAATCTAATTATTTTGTTATAAATAAGTTGGGGTGCATGAGGTTTTGCGCTTATTCATTAACACGTTGTATAGGGTCCAACTTATTATGCTAACACTTTTTTAAGGGGATGATCAGACCGTCAAACTGAACAACTTTCTCTATGGGACCAACATCGAAATCGCGAAAAAAAAAATCTGCTGTTCCATACAAAACTGCAAACCTTACTCGAGAAAAATGTATGGGACAGCAGATTTTTTTTCAGAGAACGTTGTTTAGTTTGACGGTCTGATCATCCCAACAATAGTCTGATCATCCCATATACAACGTGTTAATGAATAAGCGCAAAACCTCATACACCCCAACTGATTTATAACAAAATAATTAGATTGAAACAATAATTTCATTACTTTGATAGTTAACATTTAAAGTTATTCGCATTTTAAGTGTCAGCATATTAAGTAGGACCCTGTATACTCAATTATAACATGTGTTATTGCTAAGGGCGGTAGTAATTGTATGGTCAACAACTGATAAGCTCGCTTCATTTGCTGTATACATAGGTTATCTGCTATTTGTTGTCTACGCACAACTGCATGCGACAATGTGTAGCCCTAGGTGCCATGTGTTTTTTAATAATTTACTTTGCTGGTTAGCAACTGTCGATAAATTGAATGTATCGAAGTTTTGTACTCGTATCTAGAGATATTAGTCTAGGAAAATAAGGTTTGAGATTGCATTAAAGACAATTTAGTAAATTGTGTTTGAGCTAATATTACTGTTAGTTTATAACACTTTTGTCGAGATTTCGTGGTTATACAACGTGTTAATGAATTAACGCAAAACTAGAAAGTAGTTTGTTCAGAATCGAGAGCAGAATCGAATTATCATGTTTTCAATATAGGTATTTTTTTTCAAAATATTTAATAATTTATTTGTAAAATTAAAAATTTACTGAACTCGATCACAACCCACCGCTTGGACACTCTCACCCTACTCACTACCAAAACAAGATTCCTAAAATGTATCCATGAGCATGTTAGCGCTTTCATTCATTGCTGAAATGATAACAAATCGTTTTTGCCTGAAAACTTAAAATGCGAATAACTTTAAATTTTATCTATCAAAATAATTAAATTATTGTTTCAATCTAATTATTTTGTTATAAATCAGTTGGGGTGTATGAGGTTTTGCGCTTATTCATTAACACGTTGTATAGGCTCAGGAACTTGAGAAATACCTTAAAATCGATATTAATGTACAAATGGCAAGCTTATTTCTAAAAATATTTCTACCAGCATACCAGCAATAGAGACAGATAATTATCAAAAGGCAAATTTACTGTGTAAAAACAAACAGTAAATAATTTAGTTTTGAGGTTATAATTTTTGAAGACTTACAAAATATTAAATATCTACTCAAATTTACGATATTAACCGTGGATTATTATTGTTATAAGTAGAACGTATTGAACGAAGCCATCCTGTACAATATCACCAGTTTTGCATTTTTTGTTCATACCTAAATTTAATGTTTTGTAAATGTCTTAATTATTCAATAAAACAACATAAAAAATCGGGGATTATTGAGAATTTATGTTTTTCAGGTATGTATCTACTATATTCCAAATTTTCACCAAAAGTGCAATTAATGCAACCTACTCCATACAAAAATTCCTAGATTTCCTCGACTATATACGATTATTTGTTCAGTGGAGCTACCACTGCACAAATAGTCGCATAAATAGTGGCTCTAGTAAGCTATACAGGGTCCTTTTTAATATGCTGACACTTTTTAAGAGTATGATCAGACCGTCAAACTGAAAAAATTTCTCTATGACACCAACATCGAAATCGCAAAAAATCTGATGTTCTATACAGAACTGCAAACCTAATCGAGCCAAATGTATGGGGCATTTTTTTTTTCGCGATTTCGATGTTGGTCCGATAGAAAGGGTTCTTAAGTTTGATGCCCTGGTCATCCCCTTAAAAAAGTGTCAGTATATTAAGAAGGACCCTGTATTTATAATAAATCGGCCTTTTCGATAAATACTCCTATACCTATAAATTTTAATGTATATGATACAGGGTGAAATTGATATCACTAGCATCCATAAATTAAGAGTCTATCCATCAAACTAAACAATTTTTACCATGGGAGCAAACCGAACGGAGCAAAAAAAAATCAGCTATTCCATACTAAACTGTAATGCCTACTCGACTCAAATGTATGCAACAGCAGTTTTTTTTTGCCTCCTGAACGGATTGCTTTCATAGTAAAAGTTGTTCAGTTTGATGGACAGACTCTTAGTTTAGAATGATGCTAATGATATCAATTTCACCCTGTATACCATACATAAGACATAAACAATTGTTATCGAGCACACACGTTCTGCTCGGGTCTGACCACTTACTTAGTTAATAAATATCTTTGCATTACTTTAAGGGGTGATTATGCTCATGATACTAAACAACTTTCCCTAAGAAACCTATAGAATTTTATTAAATTAAAATTTTGTATTTTCCATACTAAATGCAATCAGGTGATTGAAAGTTTACGGTATGAAAATTCAAATTTTTATTGCGGATTTCCCATGTTTTCCTTTGGAAAAGTTGTTAAGTAATATGAGTATAATCACTAATTGCAAGTAATGCAACTGTCTACCCTAGTACACTGTACTTTTGGGGAAGTCGTATAAAAACATAAACGAAATAATCTCACCTCTTGAGGATAAAACGGCGCCTGCAGTGCAACGCAAATAGCATTACAAAAGTCCGCTATAGATATCACCACAATCGTCAACCACTGCCTTCGAGAAAACGCTAAAACCATTTTTTATAGTTCTTTTATCACAAAAGATACAAAAAAAAAACATAGAAGACAATATTTGTACAGAGTACCGAGATCACAGGATAATTTTAAGAAAAACTAACTATGAAAATATTTTAATTGTTTAAAAATTAATTCATCTTTAATTGTAAACCATTTATCAACATATTTAACCCTCGACAAAAACCGAGTTTACTATTTTCTTTTGGGTATTGCGATCACCCAAATCTCGTATGAAAGTCTTGTTACAAAGATGCACAGACGTTATAATATTCTGGATGGAAGACGAGAACTGTCGACAGTATCTCGCTTAATGTGACACGAGTAAATAAATCACTTAGTACATAATTAAATAGCTAAACAATAATTATTACTCAGTTGAACTTTCATCTGGTTATATACGAATTATTCTTAATACATTGCTGGTACGTATTGAACTGATTATGTTGTTTCGAGAAGATTTCCACGCATTCGTGTCCTGGTTATGTTCAATTGTAATCAAATACAATCAAAATATTGGGTGAATAGCTGTTGAAACTGGCTTGTAGTTAATATATTGTCTTTGGTATTATCACTTGAAACAAAATAAATAAAATATATCTTGGACATTGGCACGCAGATTATGAATGTCTCTATCGAGGTTTTGTGTTAGAGAGACTCATTATTTTAGAAGTGATATTCAAGGAAAGATTAATGCGTCTTTAGATTCCTACACTGCATAAATGATTGCACTTGCTCTTTGCAAATTTAGATATTTTGGAACCCAGGACAAAGCTGGCTAATAGCCTTCCCTTACGTGCTGTGGGAAATATTGCTACGAGCATTATACTTATTCACAGAGATCACATCAGGAATGAAGTGATACGTGAACTAAAGTTATTGACATAACTCAGAAAATTAGAAAGCTGAAGTGGCAATGGGCTGGTCATATCTGCCGAAGAACTGTCAAACGATGGGGTGCCAGAGTATTAGAGTGGAGACCACGAAAGACATGCGTGCGGGTCGCTGGTCCGACGACCTAAAAAGGTAGCATGGAGCGACTGGATGAGGAAGGCCGAGGATAGAGTTGTGTGGCGCACCTTAGGAGAGGCCTGTGTTCAGTCTATGATTCAGTAGTGGACGATGATAGGGTGATGATGCTTATTGTTCTTATTAAACATAAAAAGCAAATAAATTACATAAGTGTTAGGCGTGCATGTCTAAAGATTATGTATTAGGTATTTAGATCAAAGTAAAATGAATTAATGGCATTACGCTGACATTTTTATCGCTAGTCAATATTGTCTTTTTTGACGAAACATCAGGTATTCTTCAAATACAGTGCTTCAACTAAATGCTCTTTGGGCCTATCCATTTATTTTATTTTGATATAATAATTAATAAGATTAGGTAGTAGTTATTTTATTTGTTACTTAAATAAATTAACTCATCTACGTTAATGTTTATATTTACTTAGTCGAAAGGATAACTAATTATTATGATTAATCATTCGTAGTTATTTTAGTAATCAGTTATGTAAGAGACAGATCGCTATTACTTCAAGTGCAACTTTCAAGTCCAATAGAGTTAAATTAAATATGGTTTCACCATTTCTATTGAACTGGATTCATAGTTCGCACTCGTCAAAGGATTGACGCATTCGAAATGTGGTGCTGGCGCAAAACGCTCCGAATATCCTGGACTGAACGCCGCACATATGAGTCGATCCTCGATGAGTTGAACATCACGACGAGGCTCTCCACCATCTGTATGCAACGAGTCCTTAAATTCTTTGGGCATACGGTCAGGAGTTCAGATAGTTTGAAAAACACATAATCACCGGCCGTATGGAGGGAAAGAGAGGTAGAGGACGCATGCCTCCGAGATGGACCGATGCGGTAAAATAAATTACCGAGACAACACTACAGGCCAGCATACACGGGCCCAAGATCGAGCGGCCTGGAGAGCTGTGGTGGCACAAGCGGCCCACGATGGCCACGTCCCTCAGCCATGAGTTTACGAATAAGAAGAAGGCTTCATAGGTATGCAAACAAAAGCCAAAAAGTATCAAATTCCATATTGAGCACTAATCCTGGTGCTCTATAATTTGAACATAATTACAAATAAAACAAAAACATTATAGTAGTTGTTATGTTGACTGGTAGGTATACACATGAAACGAAAAACCTTATTTGTATTTTTTAACCAAATATACCATGAATTTGTCATTATAACAACTTGTTATTCGTAAAATCATACCTATATTCTACCTATTAACATAAGGAGAAAAATTCCATCTTTATTAATAGAATGAGCTTGATTGTCATACCTACTTTTTGACATGACGTAATCTGCGACATAGCCTAATCTTAGCCTATTCCGGATGCAAACTTTTGACTTGATTCAAAACATATAAGCTGAAAGCAGAAGCCCGAGATGATATATAAGGTATGCTGACTCCTGACGACTGATTATGGAGCATAGACGATTTTTTTTTCGCTTACGCTTATGGGGAGCAGGAAGTATAGGTATTGTCAATACCTGGAGAGCAGACTACCAAATCAAGCCGAGTAATAATATATTATGCTCATTATTTTTTCGACTGTTAATAAAGCTGTCAGATAATAAGACTGCGGTAGGATATACAGGGTCCTTCTTTATATGCTGACACTTTTTAAGGGGATGATCAGACCATCAAACTGAACAACGTTCTCTATTGGACCAACATAACATCGAAATCGCGAAAAAAAACATTACATTTGGCTCTTTGTTTAGAAGAGCAAATTTTTTTTCACGATTTGGATGTTGGTCCCATAGATAAAGTTATTCAGTTTGACGGTCTGGTCATCCCCTTAAAAAGTGTTAGCATATTAAGAAGGACCCTGTATACAAAGTGTAGCAAAACTTTTAGATTCTTTTCTCCACATTAGCTTCATAGTGAAAGTTGTTCAGTTTGATGGTCTTACTCTAACTAAACCGCCCCTTTAATTATTACTAGGCTAAGGCTAAAAATTACTCTATATAAAATGTAAGTGTGTACGCTAAAGGTAGATAAAGTAGGTTCTCTCACGTCCTTTTCCTCCTGATGCTGATGAAACGGGAAACAGATACGATCAGTAGGCCTTATACGAGTAAGATCTCAGAAGATCTAAGAATCTCACAAGCAATTTTTGAGCGTAGGCGATATCGCAGCTGCACCGCACCGACATCGCAACTGCACCGCTGCGACGTCGAAACTGAATCGCCGCGATTTTTAAGCACAGACACGGTATCGACATGACATCGCCTCGATTCCAGCGCGATTATGATTGATATCAGAAATATCGCGGTGATTGTCGCAGCAATATCATTCTGTGGACTCCTTTGTCTATTTATAATGGACGAGTTACGCGTGTAACAACTAATAAACATTTCTGCCACTTTTTGCGGGGGGCGAGGTAACATAAAAACCGCAACTTTGGATTTTATTCCCCATAACTTTAGATTCTAATTTTGATAGTTAAAAATAATGAAAAGTAGTCTCGTGTGAACCCCAAACGAGATAACTTCGAAGTTATTGCTGTCTCGTTTAGTGATAAGGTATACAATTTGATCTTGTACCGTGACAGAGAGGAAATACTACCGCAAGGCTGGTCCCTATATAAACAGTCAAAGGTGGACGCATACGCTCAAAAATCGCTTGTTGCTGTAGTATGTCGCCCATTTTTCTAGGACTTGGTATAGTGCTCCTAGCAGTTCTGATATGATAATTCATTTGGACGATACAAAATGTGCGTAACTTTTAAGGGGGTTGTTTAGACCATCAAACAGAACTTTCAGTATGGGACTAACATAGATATCGCGAAAAGAAATCAGCTGCAGCATACATTTACCTCGAGTAGATTTGTAGTTTAGTATAGAACATAGGATTTTTTTCGCGTTTTCTGTATCGGTTCAATAATTATGTGAAAGTTGTTCAGTTTGATGGTCTAAACCACCCCCTTAAATGTGTTTTTGTATTTTTGCAACCCCTTGTACAGGGTGGTCCAAAATGTGACGTCCAAAAATTTTTTTTAGATTCCTTACACCTGGGTGTATCCGAAAATACCCCATGTATGTTCCGCGATTTTTTGTAGTTTAGAAGTTATGATTTTTTAAATGTATATTTCGAATTTTCTGCCGGAGCGACTTAAAATAATCGTAACTTGTTTAATAGTAAGGTTTTTTTATTTATTTTTTCTCGAAAGTGATCGTCTTGAATCACCCTTTCTACTTTATTATCAACTACACAACGTTATTCATTACAAGTTACCGACAAAAGGGACGAAAGTAAAAATTTTAGGTTTGAGTTGAACGGAGCAAAATTTTCAAAAATTTCTTAATAATACAAAATTAATGTTTCATTGGTTCAAACTAATTTTAAAAACTCCAGCAGTTTGTCAGCTTACCAAATAATAAAAAAAAAGTTGTTCTTAATAGGCGATTTTACGACGAAATTGGCTTCAGAACTTAGTTAGGTGAGAATGCATTAAAAAAAATGTTGTCGTAAAAAATGTTTAAGCTTATTTTTTTTTTCATTTTTATGGCCTACATTAGCAAGGCATCAAAAGCATTCAAATAATCTCAAATTGAACGATCAGTGACACATTTCATTTTCTGTTTTTAGACATGAAATTATGAAAGCTAGAATTAAACCAAAATCTACTTCAAGGCCAATCACACACAATGACACAAAGCAATAAATAACACGTTTCAAAGGCGCCAGGCCAGTAAGGTCTTTCTCTTTCGCACTGTTATGGTTGCGTAGAAGTACGAAAGAGAAAGACCTACTGTCTTGGCCACAAAAGTCAGCCGTGCGCGCTAGGGGTTTTTTACCTGCACTTCCCTCTCCCCCCTCTCCCCATACATTCTCCGTAGCATCTCACTGTATCGTCCGTCCGCTAGTCGTTCACTCACTTCCATCGCGTGTGATACTACTTGACGTTGCTTCTTTCCGATACCGATATTTTGAACCTACTTTCGCTTTGTTACTGGACTCCGATTTGCCTTACGACTGACTTGTGCTTGTGTTACGGACTCCGATTTGCCTTACGACTGACTTGTGCTTGTGTTACTGACGGCAACATGAGTAATTTTAGTCTAAGCCAGTACGCAGAAATGCACTTTTACTATGGTATGGCCAAAGGAAACGGTCATTTAGCCGCAAGGCTATATCGTCAACAACTGGACCGGCGAGGAGAAATACTGGACCATTACCCGGACCATAGGGTATTTATTAATACTCATAATACGCTGATGGCCGGGCGTATCCCCGGTCGTAGCCAAAGGCACGAAGGAGTACCCAGAGTAGATCCGGACAGAAGAGATGAAGTCATCGCAGCTGTAGAAAGAGACTCTTCTACGAGTTCCAGAGCAATAACCAGAAGGACTGGAATACCACGGACCTCAGTTCTAAGGATATTGAAAAATGGTATGTCGTTTTGTTTTTTATTTACACAAAACATAAATCACAGATACAATGCCAGGTATTAGACTTCTTCCTGCCTAGGTGGTGAGTAATAGTCCTTTTCTTTTTTCAGAAGGCTACCACGCTTACCACATTCAGCGCGTTCAGGAGCTACAAGCTTCAGATTACCCTAGAAGAGTTGCTTTCTGCGAAACAATGATACAAAGGTGTCAGGAAGACCCAGATTTTTTTAATAAGATCTTATGGACCGATGAATCCCGTTTTGAAAACACTGGAGTATTTAATATCCATAACTATCACAGCTGGGAAATTGAAAACCTACACCTTGCAAGAGCATCAAATTTTCAACATCGATACAGCGTAAACATGTGGTCGGGAATTGTAAATGGAGAACTGATTGGGCCTTTCGAGCTGCCGTCTAGGTTGAATGGAGACACATATCTAAACTTTTTGCAGAACAACCTTTTTGAATTGCTGGAAGATGTAAACTTGGAAACAAGAAGGCACATGATATTCCAAAATGATGGTGCTCCTTGCCATTACGCACGCCAAGTGAGGGGGCACCTTAATGAAACATACCCGGGCAGATGGATTGGGCGTGGCGGCCCAATCGAATGGCCTGCACGTTCACCGGACTTGAACCCAATAGATTTTTTCATTTGGGGTTACTACAAAGAAGTTGTCTATGCTCAGCAAACTAACTCCGAAGAAGAACTGAGACGAAAATTGAGAGAAGCAGCGACGAAAGTCAGACAAAATTCAAGCGCTTTCCGCAGACTAAAAGATAACTTTTTAAGACGTTGCCGATTGTGTATCGAAGTTGAAGGGCGTCATTTTGAAAATCTTCTTTAATAAAGTAGTTGAACTTAATTTGTGTTTTCTTTTATTGATGCTAAAAATAAACCAAAATAACCGTATTAATAAAAACTAAACTAAGCTTTTTTAAAATAAAATGTTTTCTAATGTGTCACTGATCGTTCAATTTGAAATTATTTGAATGCTTTTGATGATGCCTTGCTAATGTAGGCCATAAAAATGAAAACAAAATAAGCTTAATATTTTTTTTTGACAAAATTTTTTCTTTATGAATTCTCACCTAACTAAGTTCTGAAGCCAATTTCGTCGTAAAATCGCCTATTAAGAACAACTTTTTTTTTATTATTTGGTAAGCTGACAAACTGCTGGAGTTTTTAAAATTAGTTTGAACCAATGAAACATTAATTTTGTATTATTAAGAAATTTTTGAAAATTTTGCTCCGTTCAACTCAAACCTAAAATTTTTACTTTCGTCCCTTTTGTCGGTAACTTGTAATGAATAACGTTGTGTAGTTGATAATAAAGTAGAAAGGGTGATTCAAGACGATCACTTTCGAGAAAAAATAAATAAAAAAACCTTACTATTAAACAAGTTACGATTATTTTAAGTCGCTCCGGCAGAAAATTCGAAATATACATTTAAAAAATCATAACTTCTAAACTACAAAAAATCGCGGAACATACATGGGGTATTTTCGGATACACCCAGGTGTAAGGAATCTAAAAAAAATTTTTGGACGTCACATTTTGGACCACCCTGTATACTACAGTGTCAATTCATGGAAGGTTATGTTAGAGTAAAAAGATCTCGTAAAATTAGATTTTTGTTTTCGATTGATGTAACAAACTAGATTAACTTGTTTAAAATGTTATACTTGTTTACATTTAGGTATAAATTTCGAGTGAAATTAACATTTTTATACAATAATTTGTCCAACTTTAGCAATCAGCCTCCAAATATTAAAATTGAAGATTCGAAGACTAACAAAATTTTGCCCGTCTGTTTGTAGGAAACTCTATATACGAGTAAACTATGTAAGTAGCAGTAGAGCCTCTATAACTCGAACTACAAGGGAAAGGTTAAAAATTTCGAGTTAACAAGTTTTCGAATTATAGGGGATTTCGAGATAAGGAGGTTTTAATATTTTCGATTTCGACTTACATTACATTATGACTCGAGAGATTCATTTGGATTTACAAATGAACATCCCTAAAACATAATATACACATTAAAAGAAATCTGTTTTACTTTAACATGTTAAAGCCACACATAAAAACACAGACAGCCACATGTTTATTTGTGTTTATGTCTTACTTTTTTGTGCAAGCCATCCCCTGGTCAGTGTGATTGGCAGGAAACAGCATTGTAGCTAAATCATTTCTTGGAATTGGTTATTGATGACGGCGAATTTTATTACTTCTACTATCGATCAGAATTTCGATTTAATTGAGGCCGCAAAGATTAAAAAATTGCTTCTTTGAGATATAGAGTTCGCTAGGTTTGTAGTTCGACTTACAGAGTGTGAAATTGTATTCAATAGTACATCATAGGGAAATTCATTATTCATTTCGAGTTATAGCGTCTAAATAATTCAATTCGTAGGGTTTTTTGTACCTTAACGGAAGGGAATGGCTAATTTCTTCGTCTTACAGAGGATTTCGAGTAAACAGGTTTCGAGTTATAGAGGTTACTTTAAACAATTTCGGAAAGTGACGATGGTCTAAAGGCTGGTATAGTACGACCAGGAACATAATTCCGGTCGTCAATCTTCGTTCGCGCTAAGTAGACTCAACTCCCCTCAAAACCCGAAGAAATTTAGTTATCAAAGGGTGCAAAGTCGGATAGCAGCAAAAAGGGCGCGATATTTAATTAGCCAATCGCGGCAAGGGATTTCAGGCCCGCGGAGGTGGCCCATCCTGGTTGGTTAATATAATTTCGCGCACTATTAAACGTTTTCAGCATGAATATGCTCACGACTATATTCCCCGAGGGGGTAGTCAGAGATATTCTGAAGCCTCTGAACATCCACGTTTCACCAGTAGTACTAAAACACTGTCCAGTGTGACAGGGGGTGAGCCCGTCGCCACTTATAATGGACAGTGGATACAATACATCCCTTGAAATTGAAGCATGCAGGTTTCCTCACGATATTTTCCTTCACCGAAAAGCCTGTGATGTTACAAATCGTACATAAATCCAACTTATTCAACAATAAACTTTTTCAACTGTGTAGTTACATCGGTAAGACTTGTAACTGGTAGGTACTAAGAGAAGCGGCGTAAGGGGAAAGCGACGTGCCGGGAATAATTCCTGTAATCGGCTCAGAACTGCCAGAATTACTGTTCTAGGTTCAACGATCAAAATAATTATATTTCGTACTTAGTCCGAGACATAACTATGTAGTAGTCGCTATCTTGCGTGTATCCGCGTCCTTTAAATCTATGGAAAAAAAACAAAAAACGTCTCCCGAACGTCATCTACCTGTCAATGTCATTCGTTTATCGCGCGTAAACGCGATCCTTGTTGAAAATAAAAATTTTAAAGTTTTATAGTTAAATTATAAGTTCTTTTGTGTATAAAATGGAAAGAATTAAGTGTGAAGTCAATCAGGAAAGATGGAAGTAAAGGATACATAAGTTGGAGGAGTGATTGACTTAGTAAATTATGGTAAATTACGACAAGGTACGTACACAATTTATTCTTTTTGTTTCTGTTATTGAAAAAGTTTACCTACATGCTACGGGGGATTGAATCCCCTCCCCGGCCCGACATAATGTGTCCACGCATTTACGAGTTTCGAAGATGCGCTTTCCCGTGGGGATAGAAGTATACGAAAGCCGGTTCCCGTGCCCTTGCCGGCACACGTATGAACGTTACGTTCATACTCTTCCCCGTTGGGGAAAGACAGCCGACGCCGATGGCAGACCCTGGGCCCGTTGCACTATGCATGCTTGAGTTTCGACCATGCACTTGTTTTCCCGTGGGGAAAGGCCATACCAGTACTGTGCCCATTGCCCAAACACTTTTGAGTTTCAAACAGAGACACGTTCCCATTGGGAAGGTAGTTATTACAGCTCTTTTGCCTATTAGCCACGCATGCACTTTTACCGTTGGGAAAGATCATGCCATTACTTGTGCCGATTGCCCAAGCACGTTTGAGTTTCAAACAAAGAGACACGTTCCCGTTGGGAAGGTAGTCAGTACAGCTCTTTTGCTTACTAGCCATGCATGCACTTTTACCGTTGGGAAAGATCATGCCAGTACTTGTCCCATTGCCCAAGCTGGTTTGAGTTTCAAAAAGAGACACGGTCCCGTTGGGTAGGTAGTCATTACAGCTCTTTTGCATATTAGCCACGCATGCACTTCTACAGTTGGGAAAGATCATGTCAGCTCCTGTGCCCTTAGCCCTTGAAAGGTTCTAGGTTTGATGATGATGATGACGACTTTTCCGTAGGGGATAGAATAGAATCATTTATGGCACAGAATCTTTAATTGGAAAGACAGCCGACACCGGCTCCGGTGCCCAGTGACCAATTGTGTTCAGAATGACGTAATATTTGCTGAATTATTATGAGGATGAATGTTTATTCTTTCTTACTATACTAATTCCCGTTGGGAAAGAGGTTACTGCCCTCAGCTTGTAATTGTATTAATATATTGCTTGTAATTGTGTGACACTTATACATCTTTCCGTTGGAAAGTATTTTTGTTTTTGTCCGTTTATTTGCCTGATTATAAGATAGTCATTGATGCCTCATTTATCTAAACCTGGTTGTTTCCCGTTGGGAAGACATAACTCTGAACAGTGGGTGTTGCCTGTAGCTATGTTCCAGGTATTGACATGTTTGGGGCTAGTTGGTAAAAAGCTTTTACTCTGTAAGTAGGTAATACCTCTATGTTGATCCTGAGATAGACATTGAGCGAAATCCTGAGATATCAAATCATAATGACAATATTCGGTATTTAATTAATAACTGCACATTAGTCACACTCAGTCGATTAAATTAGCCTTAGGCACTGCTATTCACCTAACTAGGTTAGGTTAGAAGACAGCTCGGAAAGGTGACAGAGACAATCTACTCTCAGATTGAGAATGTTACAGTCAATAGTATGAACACAAAGAGATAAAAATTGCATTATCTAAATATAAAACTGCACCCTAAATAATTTTGGAATTGCCTGGCATTTTGAAACAATCTGGTACTAGGCTAAGATACATTATTACAAGAATGTTAGCGGCACTGAAGGTAGCGTCAGCCACACAGCCTACAACACAATAATCCTTCTCTCAAGAGAAGATTTCAATAAATTGGCACCAATTAAAGTTGCTGACAGATTCTCCAAGCTTAGCATGCTGCATCTCCAGGTAAATTGGGTTTTGATAAGAGCTTATTGCACCTTTTGTTAACAAAAATATTTATCAAGTTCATAAAAGGAAAATAAGTAAACAGAATTCCTTTGCACAAAGCTGGATGACATGTGAATTTTCTAACAATAAAGAAAGGTTCAAACAGTATGAAACCCAAAGTAAATCCAGCCTCAAACTTTTCGTCATACAGTACAGAATGAAAGTGCAGAGGTCACAAGCCATTATTATTTGGGGGTAAGAGCTTGATGACCAATAGCTACCGCAACCTGAACAGATCTATTGTAGCTGGTCACAAGCCATTCTGGTAACACCAACCTCTGCATCAACCCAAACTGTTACCCTATCCACCAGATAGTGACGGGTGCAGTACCCTTTGTGATAAAGCTTATCATTAGACTCAAATATTTACTTAGTTGTACAATTTTGATAATATCACTAATGATCTAATAAATAAAATACCCTTTGAGGAAGAGTTTGCCGCTGGACTTAAAAGTATTATAGCATAAGCATATGCTCACAACTGTACTCCCCGAGGGGGTGGTCAGATATGTTCTGAAGCCTCAGGACATCCACGTAAACATTTTTATATTTGTAGTAATATAACAAATGATACCCTTTTAGGTAAAATTTGCTGCTAGACTCATCATATTTTCTCATTTGTTATTATAATATCACTTATGATCAAGTTGTATTTAGGTTGAAAAGGGGCTCCATCCTTTGAGTTTCCATAACCTTCATGTTAATAACATGTTATAAAAAGTCTGAAATTAAAATAATAAATGCTGAAATAATTAAAACTGGAAATTAATTCTTTTATAACTATTTAGTAACAATAAAATAATATGGCTCATAAAAAGTATTTGAATATTTCAATTACTTAAATAATGGTTCATTATTTAAATGGGATGACCTACCCAATAAACTAGCCTGGCTGGCTAGGCCGGCTCTGACTGTATTTACAAAACAGTTAAAATCCATAAATGAAACATGTCCTGTCCTTTTCTTAGGACAATACCTGATACCATGATAATGTATCTATACCTCAATGGTACTTACTTACCAAGAATGCTTAAAGCTTAAATAATGGTATAAGGCTAAAGATTATTGGGAATCTCTAGGTTCCATTAGCATAAACATAGCTAAGTTCTATTAAAAGTAATATATTTTTATCGTCCACTGCTCAATCTACTTAACCAATATCTGACCATAGTCATGATCAATTAAAGATTTTAAAATGTGGTTATACAATTTGGTATCAGTTGTGTTTGTTGGCTTTGTTTACGCAAATAATCTGGATATTAATATGTACCTATGTCACCTACATGTGCAAAAATATACTGAGTTAAATGGGTTAAAAGTTCAAGGGTTTCGGTTTAATCAAAAATGCATAGTAGGTACATTATAACAACTTTTATGTAGTATAAATTCAGGACTCCGAAGCCTGCTACATCACAGGTCCAACATATGCTTGCTACATAGTTCTAATCTATTAGAACTAGAGAAAGAATTTCATGAAAACGAACTAAGCCATTCGTAGCATTGTTTACTTTAAAGAATCAGAATCAATGTGAAACTTTAATTAGGTAAAATCACACATAACACAACGGAGATATCTTTTAAAGAGTGTATTGTGTAGACAATCAGTAACCTATTTTAAATAGTAGCCAAATCCAAATATATCTGACAGTGTGTGGATCAATTCAGTCTACATTACACTTAATTTCATTACAAGACCTTATCCCTGAAGAGTAAAGGAGAGAATCACATAGATACCTAATGATAGGTCGACTTACTGAATGAGATTTTTCTCAGAAAGTTTTAGATATGATTAATTCTAAGTTCGGTTTAGTGTGAAAAGTATGTTTCATTGCTTAGATACCCTTTCGCATGGAATGTAGAGGGTTAAGTAGACAACATTTTTCTATGTTCTTTAGTGTTCCAATCAGATTCTCTCAGCCTTGGTACCCACTGCTGAAAGAACTGGACAGTCTCAGAAACAGTTATATTTGAACACTCTCTATCTTCTACATTATCATGAGATCCTAGACAGGAAACTTATTCCTAGGTTAAATAAATGTCAAAATGATATCGGGCAAATTTTCTCAAAACCTCTTTATATAAAACACTGATAGAATTCTATAGTCTACGTCAGTGGAGGCCATTTTGTTAGTCAAATTAGGTATTTTTAGAGGTTTATATTTGAGTAAATGTATTTTACATACTTATGTTATTGATAACGGTGATTCTGAAATAATGCATCACCTATCCTACATCTCATAATGGATAATAACACTCATATCGGCAATGTTGTGATGAAACGCGTTCTAGAATAAAACGCGGGTTTAAAGGTTATTCAAATTACGCCCTTCTAAACAAAATTATGTTAGTATATGGGACTCACATCATGTCTTACAATGCTTAATAGTGGTCCACTCAATTTTTGGTTGATTGGTGTCGACGCATAAGGACCTAATTTGTCAACGCGAAATGACTTAAACGTATAATGTCCTGATCGCAAAATGACCTAATCGCGGAATGTCCTAAACGCAAAATGTCTTAAACGCGTTATGTCCTAAAATTTAGGTAAACTATCCGAAAGTTAGATAGTAGGTACTTTTTACTTAATCTTCAGATTAAGAAATCAAATTTAGTATTCCTGCACCTAATTATGTGTATTTCTCATATTGAATGAAATGAATGAATGAAATATACTTTATTTACACCAAACAAAATACAATGCACAATAGGAAACAAAACTGATACCTGACATATTATGAGTCATAAGCCATGAATCAATTCATGATAGAAGATTGTTATACCATACTGTTTTAAAGGCGTCTGCTCAGGGTACAGATATTAGTTTCGAAAGTTTAATTTTTTATTTTGTAAGTCATCATGTCATCGTCCCACTCGACTATATGGGTTGCAGCGCACCCTCCCACATAGAATGCTTACAGTCGATAATATTTTAAAAACAATACCTATGTCGTTCTACTAGAACCTCAACAATTTAGAGTCTGACAGTGATCAGACAGATTAAAGTGGGAGAAGCAGTTTGAGGTACTCACATAGGTACCTAATTATACATAATATTAGTTAACAACATATTGTTAATTTAATAATGTCTGATTGTGATTTACTAATCTCATTTTGTGTGATAGGTACTACTATACCTACCTATAACTTACAAGGTGTTATTCTTAGTTGTGACTCTTAAGTTCACAACAGACGAGTTTGTTTTAGTTTAAGATGTTGTTTCCTCTAAACATCTACATAGTTATGTCTCGGACTAAGTACGAAATATAATGGTAGGATTAAACGAACTTACCTGAAGTGAAGTTCTATCCTAATTATATGAAGTACTTAGTCCGAGACATATACCTACTTCCCACCCTCCGCATACCCAGTTACTACCAGTTAGCTCTGAACTAATGACATTGACAGGTAGATGACGTTCGGGAGACGTTTTTTGTTTTTTTTCCATAGATTTAAAGGACGCGGATACACGCAAGATAGCGACTACTACATAGTTATGTCTCGGACTAAGTACTTCATATAATTAGGATAGAACTTCACTTCAGGTAAGTTCGTTTAATCCTACCATAATGTACACTATCTTTTGTTCTACAGAGTGTTTACTTTTTATGATTTTTCGATGTTTGCTACTTAGAGAAAGTTGTTCATTTTGATGGTCTGAAGCACAGCTTTCTGCAACATCCTGTAATATTATATAGGTAATTATTTGGTCTAAAACTAGGCAATTATTAGTATTATGTCATCTTATCTTATCAATTACAACAACAACCAACGAAGTCTGGTTATATTTTCAACATTAACCAATTAAACATCTCTGACTACCCCCTCGGGGAATATAGTCGTGAGCATATACATACATACATACCAATTAAATCTAGAAACGAATATCGATGGTTGTATTGTGTCAGTTTTTCGTTAAAATATACAGTTTCAATGCTAGGATTAATTTAAGATTTGTATGGAATTCTTTAAGGCACTGTAACTTTAAAACTATACATTTTAACGAAAATCTGACACAATACAAGCAGATTAGTTGCTGAAAAATGTCATTGACTTTAATTGGTTAGTATTGAAATTATAACTAGACTTTTTGTATGGAGCACGCTCCGAATTCCTTAAGTCAATGTAACTTCGTAAACTTTGATGTATGAAGAAACAAAATAACTCGTTTAGTACCAAATAATGTCCGGAAAGACCATGTGTTTACCAATTGCATTTCGCATTGTTAGTAACTAATGTACAACATGATAAATAGAACATTGGCCAAGCCAGTGTTACGTCCTCACTGTTACGGGCACATGCACGTCTTGCAACCTATTACAAGCACATTACACATATTACATGACGGTTGATCACCTAAAATTAACCCGAGCAATACCGTAAAGACAGCCAGCGCGTCTTCTGCACATGGTGTTAGTTTGATGGTAAAGTGGAGGGAGGGGGGGTCAACAAGGGATGTCGAAAAACGGCCGCGAATAAAACAAATTGCGGCAGGCTTTCTCTTCAAACAGAATGGGCCGCGAGTCAGCCCCACCGACAGACGTGTCTATCCATCTCTGAGTCTATCGAACTACAGACGCGACCAGAAAAAAAAAGCTATTCGATTTTTTAAATATTAAAATTTTAATTCAGTGGTTGTGTTATCGAATTGGAGTTTTGGTAATGATAGTTTAATTAATTAATTTAATTGGAAACAGTTAATTAAATTGAATTAATTATACGATGACGATGGCTGCCCTCTGCATGAAGACTCTCCTGGTCCTGTGCTTGGCTGTGATCTGCCACAATGGACAAGCCGCTGAAAGCGAAAATTCACTGGCTATACGTAAGTTGTACATTTTCTCCAGTAGCATATAAACTGATATTTGCACAGCAAGGAAGAAGTAGACAAAACTGAACGGTTTCTCTATATCTGTATCTTAATATTTTACACCGTTAACTCTCACAAATAAGGGTTAGCTGCGCACTCAAACGAAGTACATAACATAACATAAATATTATTTATTTGCACACCAAGAATAGACAAATACAATTTAGGTATATCAAGAATGGAAGGGTACAAAGGGCGGTCTTATCACAGTTCATTCATTTAGTACGGTAGTAATTCAAATTTTTATAAAAGACAATGTTTGTTTCCCATCCTAGAATGTTTGCAAGAAACATGGCAACTTAATGGAAAGGTACATGAATACTGAAAGAAATACAAATTAAATTTTTTTACTGATTTTTTTCAGTCTTAGCAAAACTGTATGTAAAATCAATTGCTATAATTATACCAGTCATACCAGCACTTTAGAGATTAAGTATATTTCTTTCAAGTTCTGTTGTATTTTAATGGTGTATTGATAGTGAACAACTAGGCGTTCAAGTTCTTGCAAAAATCCTGAAGTCCGATTCTGTTTCAGTTATTGTGTAATGTGTAGAATCATCCAAGAAGAGAAACGCCGAAGAAAGGATGAACGGATTGTGTGAAGGATGATAATATGTGTATGAAAAAAGTGAGTGCTGAAACGACGGCTATGAATGTGAGAAAATGTGTTATATCTTTCAATACTAGCTGCAAATATTAAAATAAATGCAATGACAACAATAATTCATACTGTGTTCAAAAAATGATTGTGAAACGGAGAAGTAGCACAATTGAATGCCTTAACAATTTTAACATCTAAGATTGCGTTATAAGTTTCGTTGAGCAATGTAGCGAATTTTGACGAAAACCTGACCTTTGACTGACATTTACGTGTTAAAAATACAGTAGAGATATTTAATAGAAAAATTTGTACCTATCAGAAAATGCTTTTAATTTTCCTGTATGATGTATGTAGATCGCCTTATTTATTCCTATCATCATAGATAGGACATAATAATGATTGAAATTGCATTGTTATGTAAAAATTTACACGTATATTCATTCGTGGTCATGAGTTTATGTATACAGGATCCTTCTTGATATACTGACACTTTTTTAAGGGGATGATTACACCATCAAACTAAACAAATTTCTCTATCGGACCAACATCGAAATCGCAAAAAAAATTCAGCTGTCCCATACATTTGGTTCGAGTAAGTTTGCAGTTTTGTATGGAAGAACAGTTTTTTTTTTGCGATTTCAATGTTGGTGCCATAGAGAAAGTTGTTCAATTTGACGGTCTGATCATCCCCTTAAAAAAGTGTCAGCTTATTAAGAAGAACCATATATGTATGAATGATTAAAAATTCAAATGAATGGGCCCAAGGTTCGAGTAAAAGTTTTCTTGTATACTGTTTGTATGAAAAAGTTTTGAGCTATTTAAGAAGAGTTGCTGCGACTGCCATTTTGCTATCTCTCTATACGATACCAACAAGATATAAATAATTATCTTCAATGTGGACATTCCATTTGGTTTGGTGATATGTTTAAAAATTTTATTGTATTCTTTATTTCGTCATCAGCTTTTCCTATCGTGCTTTAAAGTTACAAACCGAAATTTTGTTCTACTGAATCATCTTTTGGAAACATTGGTAGACGTAGATCTAGGAGGATGTACCTAGACCAGGTCAGGGACGTAGTCGAAATCATAGGGAATGTATGACAAGATGTATGGACTTAGAGGAAGCAAGAGAGGTGTGTCAGAACCGCCCAAAGTTGAGATCTATAGTTTCTGCCTACCCCTCTGGGAAAAAGGCGTGAGTTTATGTATGTCTGTATGAATCATCTTCAAGCGACACAAACGAACAATTAAAATTAATACTGTACAAAAGAACACTGACCTATTGTTTTCTATGTATGTAATCTTTTATAACCCATCCAAAGATAGACCTCCGATTATTTTGGTACGTAGCCTTGAAATTCGCAATACAATAGATACACACAATGTCACTCATCTAGTCATCACATCATAAAAAGACAGAGATTAATCTAAGGTTCATTATTTTAACGAGGTAGTAAAACGTTGTGGTTAGTAAAGTATGAAGATACACAGGGCATCACTAAGGGGCGACAAGAATAAGTTCATAGTCCAAAAATAACGAATGCCTATTCTAATCTCGTTATATTCCAATTCTTTAAAAAAATACTTACTAGTGGAAAAGGTTTCGGCTTTGGTTTGATTTTTGATTCTTTTACAATTTGATGAGATGACAGAATATGCGTTGAAAAAGCTTGTTTTGATCTACTTTTCTGTGTATTGACAAAGTACTAATATCGATATAAATACAGGGTGTAACAAAACACTCTAGTAATACTTAAGGGGGTGCTTCAGACCATTAAACTGAATAACTGTCACTATGGAGCCAACATCGAGAAAAAAAAATCTGCTGTCCCATACAAAATTGCAGTACCGACTCGACTAAAATGTATGAGACAGCAGATTTATTTTTATTTTTGAAAGTTGTTCAGTTTGATGGTCTGAAGCACCCCCCTAAGTATTACTAGGGTATTTTGTTACACCCAGTATACAATTGATAACAATTTGAAGATGCTCGTTCCATATTTAGATTGTACAGAATTGTGACGGTGTGTTCTGAAATTTTGAACGCTTCTTCCTCTCAATCGTAAACTATCATCCTCAGCCTATCATCGACTGCTAACATAGGCCTCTCCCAAGGCACGCCACAAAACTCTATCCTCGGCCTTCCTCATAAACTATACCTCCATAGTAAATGACAACTTTAGCTATCAAAACGTGAAGCACGAATTCACAAACAAGACGTCTCACTTCTCAATTCGTCACTGTGAAATACCTTCAAATGCATACCACTTGATGACGATAATTATACCATCAAAGACCACACCATAACATAAAAAGCCTACCGAAGGACAGCTTTTGTAATAACATTTAAAAATAGGTGTTACTAGGTCAAATTTCCTTTGCCAAATTAGACTTTATTACAACGAGAATTAGTGATAATGACGAACATTGTCATGATTTAAAAAATCGTAAAGTCCATCGGTGCCAAGGTTACTTTCAGAGATTATGAGTGTGTTCCGTTGATGAAACGAAGACCAACAGGCAAGATAAACATGTTGTGTGCTGTCAGCAATTATTTGCCGATGTATGGAGGTATTCGTTGCGTAGGTATTGTAATGGGTCTTTGTTTCTATGCCTCTTGTTGAAAGCTTTCGTTTTATGTCTTAAGAGGATATAATTCGGAGCGCACTCCATACAAACGTACTATGGTGATATTTTCAATACTAACCAATTAAAGTCCATAAAATTTTGCTGAAACAATCTTGAAACAAATATCTATGCTTGTATAGAGTCCTATTTTCGTTAAAATATACATTTTCAATGCTAGGATTAATTTAAGATTTGTATGGAGATCTTTGAGGCACTGTAACTTTAAAACATTTTAACAAAAATCTGACTCTATACAAGCATAGAAATTTGTTTTTAGATTGATTCTAAAAAATTTCATTGAGTTTAATTGGTTAGTATTGAAAATATCACCATATTACGTTTGTATGGAGCGCGCTCCGAATTATATCCCCTTAAGGCACCTATAAATTACTAGTATTCCAACACTAGTAACAAAACAGAGCCTAATACACCGATATTATTAAACATAAGTGTTCCTTTGTCCAAAAAAGAATGACCGCATACTTATTGATAACTGTTTTAGCCGGTCCTTATATGATATTGTATGAGCCCCTCTTTAACGTCACGATGCCCAATAGCACCTCTGGCATATGAATAGATAATAATAGTATCTATTCATAAAGCCTCTGGATACTAGCGCTCCATTTGTCAGCTATGATGAAAGTAGACCCCAGTGGCCGTAGTATGATGCGCACGATAAGGCTCTATCATGCCTTTTATCTCGTTCGTTCGCACGCAAATAGAATGACAGCTAAGGCGCGATAGCGCTATATCACGCTGCCGTATAATACGGCCGCAGGACAGTTGCTAGAAAGAGGATAAAAAGAATGCCAATAGCATAGTTTCAATTTCAATATGACGCGATCGAGCGATTTATTGGTGGATTTTTCGTCGGCCATAGCTTTTCGCTGCCTCGCACCGCTCCAGAATAGAGCCAAAAACCAAGCCAAAACTTTAATAACAAAACAAACTGATTATAATAATTAAGAATGGATCATACAAATCATTGTTTAGTAGTTTACAGCGCTCAGCCGTTCACTTTTAAATTCACGACTGAAAATCTAGATTTAGATCGAGGCTAGATTCCACTTGTAAGCCGATCCACATTATTTTAGTCTTTGTAACTAATATAATTAAGTTGCCGATTTTATTTTATTGGGAATCTTGACCAGACATTCATTAATTGGTAATTTAAATACGACAATTGAAATGGTTCTTTTAGGTAATAGGTACTCAGTGATAAGTAGACTGTAAAGGAAAACCTGACAAGCGTTTTTCTAAAATATATAGCTATACAACATTATGACACAACTACTAACCATGCACAAAATAAATGCTGACTTTTCGAGTTTTCTGTAACTCCCTGTATACGATACTCCCTGTACTGCAGTTTTGTATAAAACAGCAGATGTTTTCATTTTTCTCGATGTTGGCTCCATATTGAAAGTTATTTAGTTTGATGACCACCGTTTTAAATATTACTAGCGTGTTTTTTTACACCCTTTATAAGCGTCTACTTACTTGATGGACAAGCATTGATTCTCATATAGGTCTATCTATCTATGTTTACTACGATCCTTACATACCTCTTTTGCCTCATGCACATCCATACATCTCTTCATACACGCCCGTCGGTTTCGAGTACTCCGCACCTCCTCTTTGCAACCGATTTGATCAGAATACGTCCTACGAGGTCGCCCTCTGCCGACACTTCCACTCATATTAGCAACATACATCTCTTTCCTACATCTATCCAAATCGTTTATATTTTTATAGCACAGTGTGACCTAAACCCGCACTTTACGCACGCTTTTCCGGGACCTAAGTTGTCTATTTCTGCACGGTGCGTAAATGAATCGACTACCTTCACATATGTAAAAAAAATTAAACAAAACCCTTTGAAATGTCGTTTGAAGCTTGGAAATGCACAGGAAACAAATGACAAGAAGGGGATAGGTTAGCGATTCTCCTGCAAGAACCTTCCTGTTGTAGAAAAAGTGACAGCGACGAAATCAAAGAAAAACGCTGACTTAGTTCGTTTCGCGAAAATTGTAACTTTCGAGCAGCAATAGACTGTTCGAGCAGTGAATTTAGCGACGATGAGAACACCGAAATTGTTCCGGACGCGCGATCAAAGAAATGGCGAAAACGGTGACACTGAATTTGTTGCCCACAAAATCAAAAAATTTCAGTTCATTTTCATTTTCGGTATCAAAAAATCATTTCAATGTTTCTTTTAAAATAGCAATCTAAACCCTCGGGGGAGGGGGGGGCTGCGCCCCCCCCCCCCGAACCCCCCTGCTGCCCCCCCCCTCCCTGCCATCCGTCCGGGGCGGGTTTAGGTCACTTGTGCTATAAAATAGTATACGATACTCGCGACCAAACTTGCCTATTATTGCACGGCGTTTAGCACCCTCGCTGCGCTCGGGCGCTAACTTCACGCCGTGCAATAATGGGCAACTTAGGTCACTCGTATCGTAATGTACTATTATAAAAATACTAAATAATTTATACGTAAACAAAATGTTTCATTAGTAATTCTATAGCTATATTTATCTAGTTCATTGTAGAGTCAAGAGAAGACTACAATGAATTTATACGACTATATTATTTGATTATTATTCTTTGCCTTGTTTTATATACTGGCATTGTGTTGATGTAAGTCTATCTTTATTTATAGGATAATACATATTCTTCATTGGGAGATACGAGATGGCCAAGGCCACTGATCACTAGTAATAATGAAAGTAGAGACAATTTACAATCTTCTTCCTAGTCAGGGATATAAAGCTTTGAAATTTTCTATGGATTAGTTCAAAGCTTTACTATATCTTCATAATAATATTATAAATTGCAAATGTTATTTGATACGCGGCATCTAGATTTACTAAACTATTTTTCCATATATAAAATATTTATTTTAATAATACTGTCTACGCGTAGGTATTACGCATCAAACTTTTGTATGAAATTGACAGCTCTGCAACCACCTTAATATTCTTGAATGTTTTTTCTCCGTAATGTTTTCAAAGCTCAGATAATGCTCGTTCGTGATCAGAGCAACATAAGCTAAGAACATAAGCCGTACCTTTATATTCTTTTCCTTACAACACACACACATACAAAAACTAGTCTAAACTATAAACTAAGTGCAAAGATTTTCTTACCCTTGAACATTTGATAGCATTTCTGGCATTGAAAAGCCTACGAGCGACGAATAGGCGCGCGAGTTGAATAAATGTGACTTTGCATCAACGATACTATAAGTCAATGCTTTGCTTGGACAAATACAGGTCATTTCAGCCTTGACTATCCTTTTGTATCTCAATAGAGACTGTAGTTAATTTTAATGGTCATCATAAACGTGATTTGAATTTGATGAAAGAAATAAAATATTGGGACATAATTGAAGCATTGACTCCGTGGTCAATTATTTCTAATGTTTGCACGATGTGTTTCTAGAAGGTGTAAATTTAAATTCGTTACATACTCGAGGTGCTTTAGACTTTCAAACTGAACAATTTTCACTACTATGGGACTAATATTGGAATAGCGAAAATCTAAAATTTGATTATTCCACAGAAAATGTCAATGATATCGACCCAAATGTATGAACAGCTGATTTTTCCATCGTGATTTCAATGTTGGTCCCACAGTGAAAGTTGTTCAGTTTGTTGGTACGAAGCACCGTTTTCTTCTGGTTTATGTGAGCAAAAACATTTTCATGCATTTTATAAGCTAAGACGTTGTTTCAATTATTTTTTTGAGTTTACCTAAAATGTTCGAGGTGTTAAGGTTCTGCCAGGTTTTGCCACATTGTAAGAAAGAGTACTAATACGGATTTCGATGTTAGTTGCATAGAGAACGTTTTTCAGTTTGATGGTCTGATAATCCTCTTAAAAACCGTTAGCATATTAAGTTGTCTTAAGACTGTAGCTGGTCATCCAAAGCTTACAGATCTTTACTTCATTCCAAATAAGGACGACGAGATTTTCCGATTCCTATTTAGCTTTCTGGCCAATTCTGACTACCAAATGTTATTAATCTATTGCATACATATACTATCCGACAAATCTTTGACGTTACTAAAGCTGGTTTAAGAAAAAGTGAGAGGAACTGTTTCAAATTTAAAATTTCAAATAGCCTTAAAATTTCGTTGCTATTTTGAATGGAGTATAGTTACAGACTTCTTGAACCATTATTATGATCTGACCACAAGGGCTGTACCGCTCCTTAGCTAGCCGCGATGATGATGATGTGAGGGCTAAGAAACCCGCTCCGCTTTACCATTTCGTCGTAGACTTTTGGCGGCGGCTACACGGTTAATTTACACCGGACTGTGAACGTCATAGCCTAAAAGCTAGCTAAGAAAGCAAAGAGCGGTACAACACTTGTGGCTAGACTATTAATATTAGGCTAGGTTAGGCTTTAAGTGGGAAGTTACATCGTGATTATTGGTTTTATCCAGTGGTAATCCCACTGGTACTTATTCACGTTAGTGCAAGTCATCGAGCTAGCTGGCCGAGCCTTGGCACCACGTTGCGTCAACTTTACGACATTATTCTCTTTGTACTCTTCTCACGACGGCCCTTAATACGTTTACATGCCACGAGACCCTTTGACAGGGCCGTGATGTCTCTGTCAGAAAAATGGTACTCATATTCTAGATAAACCGAATCTGATTAGGATTCACCCTAGATTTACCTAGGTATACAGGGTCCTTCTTAATATGCTGACACTTTTTAAGGGGATGATCAGGCCGCCAAACTGAAAAACGTTCTATGTTGGTGCCATAGAGAAAGTTGTTCAGTTTGACGGTCTTATCCTCCCCTTAAAAAAGTGTCAGCATATTAAGTAGGACCCTGTATGCGGAATATGCTTTTGACTGCTTATTTATAGACTATTGGATTAACCATTGACGAACAATCTAACTAAAGCGAAAATTTCTTGGTCAATGCGAACAACAATGCATCAGATAGAGGCGGGTTTTTCAAATTGTGGTCATTAAAGCCATTGGGGCGGTATTGAGGTAAGACTGGATTCGGAAACAAGAACAGTTTGATTATAAAAAAATGTTCAATAAATGTAACTTTTATTTTATTTAAAAAAAAAAAATAGTTATAATAACTAACGTTTGCAATTACATACTATGATAATTCAATTCAATTATACTTTATTGCACACCAAAACAGAACAATTCTATTCACTTGTCTTCACAAAAACTAAAAAAATTGGAAAACTAAAATCTGGCCACTGGATTCTTTTGGTGTACTGGGTTTTCTTAAAACTAACCCATTATGCCCATGAAAACGTGAAACGTGAAAACTGAAAATCGCTCGTGTCTTTTAAAAATGTAAATGATTATCAACATAATGAGGGTGTAAGTCCACTACGCGTGCCCAATGCGGATTGGTAGACTTCACATACGCATCAGAATTTCTTCTTCAGCTTATACAGGTTTCCTCACGAAGTTTTCCTTTACGAAGTTAGAAAAACTCATAACTACATGGCATGTCGTCCGTGAGGATTCGAACCCGAACCCTCATGATTGAGTGTACATACCTCTCCGCAACGCGCCACCGACGCTCTTGATCTTTACATTCATACAAGTATTAAAATTATCTCGGTCTCTGAATCTCGGCCTAACAGTAATAGGCCGAGATTCAGAGACGACTTTTGAACGTGAGTTGACTTTGAGTAGGGTCGTATGTGGATTATAATTATGAATGAATGTCAACCTTAGACTAACAATAATTTTCATCTCGTATCTTTAGGCGCTCTGGTCTCCCCCTGCGCGTTGCTCTAAGAGCTAAACACATCGCACTGCAAGGCATAGACCCAATACTTTTTTTTGGAAATAGCTAATATAGCGTTGCCTAGGGATCAGTTATTGCTTTTTACTGCGGACTATTGGAGGGACCACGAATGGTCTACCGTGCCAAATGAATGAACTTAAGCAACCGATCTAGGGGCACCCAGAGGGGTACGGACCTCGACATAACACGTTGCTGGGGCTACGCGGCGGATTGTGTAGCTGGGATCGGTGAGAGCCAAATAAGGGTAAAAGGAGAGTTTATATTTATGAAAAATTACGTATTGGTGACGGTAAGAAATTTTTCTTAGTTTAGTAGTTGAGAGAAAAGGGCTTTAGTTACGATATTTCATAGACGATTAGTTACGTCATTTACGTAACTAACCTAAACTTAGCTAATCATGTTGAGCAGCTGGATTCCCACACGTACAACTATTGGTTAATCCCAATCAATGATGAAGGAGGCCAGTCCATTAGCTTCTATGTATAATCTAGCAGCTAACCGCAGATTTGCGAAACTAGACTTCACTGTTCAAGCAAAATATGAGCGTAATTTCGAAAGTGTTAAGAAACTGACACTCATCTTAATGAATAGTATGTAGGTAATTGGAAAATAAGTTACTGTCCTTTCGATGACTAGAAGTAAATAACTTCCTATGTACTCTATGATGACTAAATGAACCGAACGAAAACGTTAAAACCTCAGAACAATTTAAAAGTGAAACTTTTTTGAAATTAGCAATACAATTTTATAAAGGTCGGTTTCGTCGGTTCTAGAGTCTGGGGAGAATTATTATTGCTAAAAAAGTGTAATATTTGATCTCTTACTTACCCATATTCAGTACAGGTCTTGTAATTACAGGACACTATTGATAATTTCCTCTTCCTTTGTCCGTCTTTTCTCTGTTATGTTGCTGTCGACTTATTTATTTAGACATTTATTTTCCAAACTTCTCTTCCATGATTCAAATCGGATAGTTGTATTTTCTACACTATTGTATCTTATTTATTAAAATTTTTTCTCTCTCTCTCGACTCTCTGGACTCCATTGTCAACACATGGGCTCCATTTAAAACCCTCAATTGGGCGATACCAAAAACCAAATTCGCAATGAAACTTAAACACACTAGACACATTATAAAAGGACAATAGTTCCTATTTCTTACGTGTGTTTAAATAATTCTCTAATTAACAGGAAAAACAACAAAATACTATAAAAAGGAATGCAAGTTTTGGTATTGTGTTGTGTAAAGTAGGTTTGCAGGTCAAGCCAGTGCCGGCGAGCAATTTCGAAGCTCTTATATAAATATTATATAAGAAGCAGCTGACCTTGTGTAAGAGTCCGATCGAAGTGAATAGCCTCGTTCAAGTTCAACGTTATTATCGTATCGTAACGTCTCGAAATGTAAGAAAGTTGTGGTCAAACATGGTTTAAAACTGAGTTTTGCGTAATTTGGCATTGAGAAGTGAAAATATGTTCGTGAAACTGGTTTAGCCTAGAAAGGATTGATTCTAGAAATGACTAATATACGTACTCTACAAGGTGTAACAGAATACCCTAGTAATATTTAAAGGGGTACTTTAGGCCATTAAACTAAACGACTTTCACTATGAAGATCAAGTCGAAAATCTGCGACCCCAAACATTAGGAAGTACAGCTTTGTATTGAAACAACATATTTTTTTTACTTTGTCTAGATGTTGTCTCCATATCAAAAGCATTAGGGCTAGTTTTACCTTGTATAAATGACCAATTCATTTTAAATGAAAATGACAGATTTTAGTATCTTATTCAAACTTATCAGTGACAGACAAAAAGTAAACTTACTGATTCAGTTATTTACTTATCTCCAATTAAGGATATAATAGCTAAGTTGCAAAAGTACCGCACAGAATATTTTTAAGTGCATAAGAGTATGCGTTCACAACGAATGCACTCTGATGGAACGGGAGATTAGAGACGGGATCAAATGCAGCGACTATTTAACGCACATAAGAGAGATAGAAATAGCATGAGGTCTATTTAGTTTGAGAACTAGAGTGACCAAAAAACAAAAAAGCTAATCAAATTTAATTGAATCTTATCTTCATAAGTCTTATGACTAAATCTTCGTAAAATTGTCATAGTGACTTATGACCTTTTTGTGAACAAAATGTATGAACAGTTATGGTATATCGACCATATCAGTGGCACGCGGGCTGAACCTGCACGGTACTTCTAGTGATTTAACTGGTAGCCACTCGATGTGGACATCAGAAATGTTGACAGAAGGTATTAGCACATAATAGATAATGTAGTCTTACCGTGTTATTATAATTACGACATCTGTCTAGCTGGATTATTTTAGAACATCTAATTGAGAGCAAATTTAATTATTCGAAAAAAAAATACGTTAGCTGAAGCACTAGATCAACACTATCTGAAGAAGCGTATCGACTGCACCACCGTATCAAATCCAACCATTCTTAAATATATCGAACAGTAAACCGTATATAGGTAGTTATCCGTTTTTTTTTGACGCATCGTTACGATTGTAATGATGTACGACGACAGTAAGATATTGTTCGCGACTTTGGCTACTCTTACATATAACCCCATCAAATAATATCGCATTAGTCCTCACTATTTCTACAAAGAAAAACGGTTTTGTAAAACACCGTCAAAGGAGGTTCGTTCATTAAGGAAATGATTATTGTCCGCAAATAAATATTGTTTTATCTAAATAAATTCGTTAATGGATTGTTAAATACGGATGTTTGGAATATTTAATAAATGCTTTGTGATATGAATACCAAGTTTTTAAATAATGAATTAACTATGTTGGAAACTTAAGTTTCCCTTGGAGTAACAAGTCATCATCATAATAATATCAGACGATGGAGGGATGGATGCCAAGGATCGTTACAATGACTGGTCCTACGCTGCTCTCATCCAAAAGGTTCCCGCCGCCTTCACTAGGTTGTCGGTCCACCTTGTACACTTGTCTACCCAGTTAGGTAGATCCAATTTCGAGAAAAAGATCAACCGTCGAATCCAACTCAGCTGAGCAGCGTTCGGGAAGCTACGTCTGTACCAAAAGCGTAATGACCTACCTACAAATTGACCTACTCAGAAAATGTTTTGACAACATTCTAAAATGACGTGCATAGAAAAAGACCTAGCTCGCCGAAATGCATATGGAGTAACAAGTCTCAAATCTAAATTGTAGTTCTAGGATACTGAAGGTCTCTCCTTTCCACTTGTACCTAATATTGATATGGCCGCTATGTAGACTGGCATTGTATAGCTGTTGTTGGGATGATATATTTCCCTTTGCCATATCAGGTCCCCATGATACTACTACTGGCATCGTCTGGTAGTGTCATGGCTTTGACTAATTATTATAAGGACTAGCCTTGCGGTAGCATTTCCCCTCTGCCACGGTATAAGCACAATTGATCTTGTGCATTTACATTCAATTTTACACCTTATCACTAAACGAGACAGCCTATAATTGCGAAATAATAACTTCGAACTTAGAACGTTTGGGGTTCACACGAGACTACTGTTCATGATTTTTAACATTCAAAATTAGAATCTAAAGTTATGGGAAATAAAATCGAAAGTTGCGGATTTCATGTTACCTCACCCCCCGCAAAAAGTGGCAGAAATGTTTTTAGTAGAATTACACGCGTAACCAGTCCACATTGTCATGGGGATGTTAAATTTCCCTTTTGCATAACTGATAGTGCTTATGATTTATACGTAAAACTGGTATTATATGTTTTAATATCTCTACGATGACGGACGGGACGGAATTCGGAGCCGGTGTGGACGAACTCGCGGCCAAAATTTAGTGTTGTATATTTTTTTCTGCCAAATCAGTAGAACAATTTACTTGTACGGATCATGTTTAAAAATCACTGAAGAAAGCAATAAAAATACACCACGGAGTAACTAAGTATTAAAATCTCTTACATTTGCAAACTGACATCATGTAAGATGTACGGGGAGTTTGGCTCAATTGTTAGCTTTTATATACGTATTGTAATATGGACTAATACTATAGAAATACAAACCAACTGCAATCATAGCTAAAAATAAATAATAATCGTGTTAAATAATATTCAAAGTAATATTATGACAGCTCGAAGTAATTTCAAATAGCGTAGTTAGCGATATAAAAAAAACGATCTTTTCACTAAATCCAATCCCATTTTTACCGAAATTTTTGTACATTTTGGAAAAAATATCCAGTAATAAATTCAAGAAATTTCGTTTGTACGACAAAATATATGTCGTTGATATACAAATGACCCGATTTGGATGATATCATTTGCGAATTTCAAAATTATAAGTTAGCATATCAAATGTTATCGATTATAAGACACTTAATTCATTTTTATTGCGATTCATCGAGTTTATCAAGATCAATTTAATTTTTAAATTATTTTGATCTGTAATCTCTAAGTGCAAAAATGTCGGAGAGAAAATAAGTCGAACTTCATGGAGAAAAGCTACTGCTTAATTAAAAAAAAAATCACCCGCCTCCTCTTTCTAACTCTATGCTGGAAACAGAAACGGCAACATCAAATGTCAAATTCGGACATTGTGAATGTATTTTTTTTTTTAATGGTCAGTTATTTTAAATTGATTTTATGTTTACCGAGGAGTTTGCAGGTCTAGCGAGTGACATCACTCGCTGGACCGAAAACGACGTTATTTTATTAAAAATATCTGTATCCTTTCATTTTAAAATCTCTGACATAGAAAATATTGTTATTGAGAACAACTATCTCGAAATGGTTTTAGGTTCAGCCCTCTAAAAAAGAAACTTGACATACCGAATTCTTTGTCTAAATTAAAACCGATGGGTTAACGCACCTCGGAACCTTGCCACCGCTGACCAAGATACGTCTCAATTAGCTTACTCTTACATAATTAGGCGTGGCCTGCGCGTGTTTGCATTCATATTTAAATTGTTGGCGTCTTGTGAAATACCTCAAGGTGCTAAGTAATGTGTCTGTAATGATTTAAGCTGTTGTGAGCGAGACCAATGTTCTATTGTATGGTATGTGCAAGGTATTTAGTCAGATGACTTGTCTTTGGCTACGTTTAGGAGATAGTATCATCAGAGTATTGGCTATGTGCACGACAATAGCGCCCCTGGCGGTGTCGGACCGCCGTGAATTATTTCAAGTAACATGTTAGTTCAAAGTTTGTTATTTTTATAATAAAATGATGTAAAAACTAAACGAATTAGCAACATTATCGATATAAACATTTAAAATACCTATTTGCTAGAATCCACGATATTTGCAGTGCCAATTTCCGTACTACTTTCATCCCGGTTTTCACACCTTTGGAGAAAACATTTCAAAAAACCCTTTTTAGTCAGCTCCTATATAGAAACTTCCATGCCAAATTTTATGTTTGTAGTCTTTACAGTTTTGGAGATTTCGTTTTGAGTTAGTGTGTCGATTTGCATAGATTCAAGCATATTTTACACAGCTTGACCAACAAAAGTTACATTTCTGCCACCCCGGGCGCTGCTATCGATTTGTCAGTTCCCATCACTACTTCGCACATAGCCAATAAAAAAGATCAGCCTTCGGGTACGGAACCCTAAAAAAATTTAACGGTAAAAAGAACAGCAATTTAACCCCTTATTCTTGCCTTTTCCAGCCGAATACATCCTCCCATGCAGCCGGAGCGACCCCCAACTCGACAACTGCATCAAGCACTCGTTCAACCACCTGCGGCCGTACCTGGCGCGAGGTCTACCGGACCTCGGCGTCCCACCGGTGGAGCCGCTCCTCATCGACCGCCTGGTGATGGAGAACTCTGCTGGGCCAGTCAGGGTCACTGCCGCCTTCAGCAATATCACTGTTGTGGGACCTAGTAATTACACTATTACTAAGATTAGGTAAGTTAAATCTTGATGAAATCACATATCAGATACATAATGTTTATGTGAGATAATATTATATAAATTTTCAGTAAATATGCCTTGAGTCCTTAGATAAATGATTTGTTTTCTAGCAAAGACCTAATCATCATATATCTAAGCTTCAGTCAAACTTAGTTAACAATTTTACATACTTCCTATCTCTATGCAATTTTAAGAATCTTGGTTGTGTTCTGAGAATTAAAGAGACTACACCGGATACCGCTAATAACTAAGGAGATTTACCTTATATCTTTTTACTGGGAGGTTTAATAATAAACTAAAATTCCTTGAACGCACTGAACAGAAATAAAAAAAGATAAAAAGATAAAAGGTAAATCGTCCGACCGTTGTAACGACTAGACGTATCTATTTTGTCTACGCCAATCTTTTTTTTAAATAGGTGCAAAAAGTCAGTGTTTTAAAACAGAATTTATACTAATATATTCTCATCTAAAAATTATTATTATTGACAGTGCTTAAAAGTGAAAAGAACGCTTAAAACCTGTGATATTACGATCTATAATAACAATTACAACCGTTTAAAATCAAAAGTGCAGTGCGTGTTGACCTTGTGCAGTCGTCAAAGTCATTGACCCTCGCTTGTGCGCGTCACTACACTGCACATAGTCTTCTTTTTGAACGCTTCGGTTATCGCACGCCTGGTTCAGTGGTAAGGCCGCTCGGTTCTATACGATACGCGTGCCGTACAGCTCAAATCTCAGGTTCAAATCCGCACCCTAGACAATTTTCGATTAGTTTTTTTTTATATATATATATTTTTTTTTTTTTTTCTCTTCTCGTATCGTGTATGGACAATGTCGTCTGCTACCAACATATGTTCGGGATGTTCAAACAAAATTCTAGGCAGGAATTTTTTAACATGCTCCATCTGCAATTGTAAATATGACAATTTTTGCCTCGGACTTGATACGAAACAACTTAATTGTATGGATAAAGAGCAGAAGAATACTTGGAGATGTCCTCAGTGTCGCAGCAAGCAGCCAAAAAAGGATAATTCTAACACACCTGTTCATCCAGCATCTCAACCAAAATCAGCGGTACCCCCGGTCATACAAGATGACGACCCATTGCGCAACGTTAATACACGCGCAAGAAAAGGGGCTGGCCCGCAACTGGTAGAGGAACCTGTAACCCAGGAAAATATCCGAGAAATACTGAAGCAGGAATTGCCCGGAATTTTGAAAAACTCTTTAAAAGAGCTAGTGTCAGAGCAACTGCATAACATTAACTGCCAAATCTCTGATTTCAGCGAATCTTTGAACTTCTTTAACAGTCAATTCGAACAGTTAAAAACTGTAATAGAAGAAAGGAATGCCACCATTGATAAACTGCAAAAGGAAAATGATATTCTAAAAACCACTGTCACCGACTTATCTGCAAGATTATGCGTAGTAGAACAGAACATGCGAGATAATAACATCGAGATAAATGGTATCCCTGAGCATAAAACAGAGATCTTGTCATCAACACTGCAACAACTTGCAAAGACAATCGGAACGTGCATTGAGGATGGCGATATTCTACACGTAACCAGAGTTGCCAAGTTGAATAAAGACAGCGATCGCCCACGTGCCGTCATAGCTAAACTACGTAGTGCTCGCCAACGCGACACTATCCTGGCAGCGGTCTCGCAGTTCAACAAAAAAAACCCCGAGGATAAATTGTGTTCTCATCACCTAGGAATCGGTGGTCAACGCGCGCCAGTATTTGTGTCTGAACACCTTACGCCCGCGAACAAACAACTCCATGCTGCCACACGTAAGTGTGCTAAGGAACTAGGCTATAAATTTGTGTGGGTTCGCAGTGGGCGTATTTATGTTCGTAAGAATGAAACCTGCCAATCCCTCATTATACGTAATTATGATAGTTTAAGGAACATAGTCTAGAGTCTACACCTTGATTACTCGTAAAAATACCGTGTCAAAGAGTTGGCCTTTATCCTTCCAATGATTGAATTATATTATCAAAATGTACGTGGTATTAGATCAAAGACTAGTCAGGTGTATAAAAATGTTCTGTGTTGTAATTATGATATAATTGTATTTACTGAGACCTGGTTGAATTCTGGTATTGCTGACAGTGCTATAGTTGACTCTAGATATCAATTGTACCGTAGGGATCGCTTGTGTTTGGATGTTCGTAATAGAAATAAGAAAATAGTTGATAAAAACGCTATATCCAAGTTGGATGGAGGAGGCGTCATGATTGCTGTATCCAAAAACTTGAACTCTAATCGGGTTCGTAACTGGGAAACCAACGTAAATTTTGAGGATTTGTGGGTTACTGTTGAAATAAATTCAAAGAAAGTTGCCATATGTGCAGTCTACCTGCCTTCTCCAGCTAGATTGGAAGCACAAACAGTCTTTCTTGAAAGACTGTCCGATGTGATGAGCCATGTGGATGATGTTTTGGTCTTGGGTAATTTTAATCTCAGGACTATTCACTGGGCTAAACGAGACGGTGACCTCCATGCAACTCCATCCAATTATCGCGCTCAAATCTGTCATTCCTTAATTGATTGTCTTTCTTTAAATAACTTACACCAGCTCAACGACATTTACAATGCAGATGGAAATGTATTGGATCTCGTTCTCTCTAATGTTCCCAATGCTTACGTTGTTAAACCAATTGATCTGTTAAGCAAACTTGACTCGTACCATCCGCAATTGTTATTAGTACTTCCATGTTACAAACAAAAAAATCTTCCTCGAGCTAAACGTTCTGACTTTAATTTCTATAGAGCCGACTTTCAGGGCATTGTTGATAATCTGAGAACTGTTGACTGGTCACAATGTTTTGCACCATGTCAAAATGTGGACGATATGGTCTCAGCACTTTATGAAATATTGAACAATTTAATTTCTAAATTTGTACCCAGGCGTTTGCCAAGGAAAGACAGGTACCCTGTATGGTTCAGTAAAGCTCTTATAAAACTTCTTGCAGAAAAAGAAAAACTGAGACGGCGTTATCGTCGCTTTGGGAATCCTAGGGACAGCACGGAATATGAGCTCATCCGTGAACGCTGTCATCGTTTACATGACAATTGTTACAGAATATATAAACGCAAAATAGAAGATAATATCGTAAAGGATCCTAAAACCTTTTGGCGTTTTGTCAATAGTAAGCGCAAAGCGGAATGTTCTATTCCTTCTAGTATGCACCTAAATGAAAGAGTCTGTGAGGACGGTCAAGGAATCGCTAATCTATTCGCGTGTCATTTCTCCTCGGTCTATAGTTGTAGTGCTGATGGGCCTTGTGATGTCTCTTCACTCACTGGCGATGGCATCAGTGGTATTCATCTGACCGAAAAGGAAATCAGAAAGGGGATTGATAGGGTTGACATCAGTAAAGGTGCAGGACCCGACGGCATACCTCCTTTGTTCGTCAAGCGTTGTGCTAGTGTTTTAACCTTGCCACTGTTTCTGGTCTTTAACAGATCCCTTAGGGATGGTGTCTTTCCGTGCGAGTGGAAAAGGGCACGAATACTACCAATCTATAAAAAAGGTGACACGGACGACGTGAAAAATTATCGACCTATATCTATTTTGTCCTGTTTTGCGAAGTTATTTGAGTCCTTCATTTGCCCGATTATTACACGTCTTACGGACAGTAATATTTCCTCGAGTCAGCATGGGTTCAGGAGAGGTCGTTCTGTCCAGACTAACTTGATCTCCTTCGTCACTGACATATCAAACGAGTTAGAGAGGGGACGCCAGGTCGATGCTCTATACACAGACTTCAGCAGCGCATTCGATAAGGTCAACCATTTTATCTTACTGAAGAAACTTGATGCCTATGGTGTTCATGGATCCCTGCTGAATTGGTTTACGTCTTATCTTAGGAGCAGAAGTCAGGTGGTAGCCGTCAAGGGATATGAGTCTAGGACATACTTCTCAGAATCCGGGGTTCCCCAGGGCTCTCACTTGGGTCCAATATTGTTCTCAATATTCATTAACGATATCACGGCTGAAGTTCATAATTGTAAATGTTCATTATTTGCTGATGACCTTAAGATATACAGAACAATTCAGTCTCCGAGTGACGTCCAGCTCGTTCAGGGTGACCTGGACAATATTGAGCAATGGTGCGTACGTAACTCAATGGTCCTTAATGTGAAAAAATGTTTCCATATTAAGTATACAAGGAAGAAACAGCCACACGCCTCGTCTTATGTGTTGAGTGGTGATATTCTGCAGGAGGTTTCTGAAATTCGCGACCTGGGTGTTCTGATAGATGGCGGGCTTCGGTTCACACCTCACATTGACACAATCCTGAAAAGATCTGCACAGATGCTGGGTTTTATCAAACGCAATGCTAAGGGATTCAAGGTTAAAACCAAGATGACCCTATACAACGCACTTGTGCGTAGTCACCTAGAGTTCGCTAGTACAGTTTGGAGCCCATTTTATGCGGTTCACTCGCAGCGTGTGGAATCCATCCAGCGTGCATTCACTAGACATTTAGCATTTTTTGCGCAAGGTATATCTCATAGGCGTATATATGACGAGCGTTTAAACTTTTTTAAAATGATTTCTCTTCGAAATCGTAGAATCATGAACGATCTTCTTTTCTTACATAAGACCGTTAATTCGCTAAACAACTGCAGTGAAATTCTTGAACTTATAGATTTATCTGTTCCTTATAATCTGCCTAGACATCCTATCACAAGGCTATTCCATCCATCACCCTGTAAAACGAATGTTGGCTCTAACTCGCCCATAACAAGAATGTGTACAGAATTTAACGCGATTAACTCAACTGTTGAGAACATTGATATATTCAACGACTCATTGCGAGTGTTTCGTCGAAAGGTGCTGAGATCATTTCTCCATTTAACTTAAGTCAAAAGTTTTATTATGTTCTGCTCTGTTTTTATCTTATTGTCAACTTATTGTAATTTATTTTAATTTTTGTGTCCTCCTTGTATTGCGTAGGAAAAGAAACGGTGTATAATAGTGTAACTGTCCCATAATGATTTTGTCTAGTTGTCGTGAATGTTGTGCCCACCTGTAACTAGGTTATGTATCAGATCCATACCTAACTGATGATGTAAAATTGATTGTTGCAATATGTAACCTGTTGGTGAGCCTAATAAATAATAATAATAATAATAAAGATAAAAAAATAAGAGTGAGGATTGTGAATCTATTGTAGAATGATACCTACAGCCCAAAAATAAATTTAATATTATTGAAAGCAATGAGAAAAGTAGGAAAGCATAAACATTTAATTTGTAATCATATTTTAGGGAAATAAATTTGAAATAACCTCAAAGAATTAAAGGAGTACGGATTGTGCATATTTGTAAAAGAAAAGTATAAAATATAAATAGCACTAGCCACATTATAAAGAAAAAAATCAATCATAAAGCCATTAGCTTAATTTAAAATTAAAAACGGTTTTCTTTATAAAAGGCTGCGGTGGCCCTTTCGTAGTAATGTAGCCAGCCAGTTGCTACCATTATAAACAATAAAATCTCTTCGTACATTTCGTAACTATAATAATATTTCTGTGGTTTTGTGAAGCAAAAACACTGACCACAGAAACAAGTTAGGCAAAATAATAATACAAACTAAATCATGGTGCTAATGACCTGCTTGTTTCATACAATGAGGTCAAGGCCGAAGTCAATCCTCTAGCATCACGCGACATGTCAATCATATACGAAAAAAATATTATTACAATTTTGAAACAAAGCCATAAAAGCACTGTTTTACATTAGAAAAGTTTATGTAATAAGCTGATGAGCTGATGTGATGGATTACACATCTCTCAGTTTATTCATAATTTTTTTTAAGTGCAAATTCTTTTAAGAGGTACCTATACTTCATTTCAAATAAGGACGAAAAGATTTTCCGATTCCTATACAGGGTGTAAGGAAAAGTATCATTGACCTTTAAACCACATATTCTAGCCATCAAACTGAACAATTTTTACTGTGGCAGCAAATCCATCAGCGCAAAAAACATTTGCTGTTCCATTTTTTTTTTGTCCTAGACTTTTAACACGCGACCGACTCACACTTGGCCGGTTTTTATTATTTGTTGTTATACTGTACAGTTTGCTCTATAATCACACCAAGTTTGACGCTTGTATGCATTACCGTTTTTACGATAGAGCGAGAAGAAAAAATGTTGATAAAAACTAGTTTCTTGTATGAGGACTCCCCTTAAATTTTAACTTTTTGATATTTTTATTATTTGTTAACAAATCCGCCGTAATAACGCATATTCTGTGAAAATTTCAATACCATACAATACAATACTCTTTATTTGAATACACCAAAAACATAAAATGTCTAACTATTACGGTTCAAAAGTTACAGCCCTAAATAGGTAGCACGGACGGACGGACGGACAACGTAGGCTTAGTAATAGAGTCCCGTTTTCACCCTTTAGGTACAGAACCCTAAAAACTACTCGACAATCTTAAAGCGCGTTGAAGACTTTTTAATGGCACCTATGGTTGTGGTTTGACAGTACAAAAGACATAAACGTAGGCTTAAAGTACCATTGAAAATAATTAATCATTGTATTAAACATTTGTTTCTTCGTGTATAAGAGAATGAAGGAATAAAATGATTGATTCTTTGTTCACATAAAACCATTACGAAACACAAAAAAAACAATAAAAACAGATATTGGTTCTACCAATGGTACCTACGACGATACTGCTACGAATCCGATCATCTCAGGTTTTTAAGGATGATTAGACCATAACTCAACACGTTCTGTATGGGACCAATGCTAGTCGAGGAAATCTAGGGATTTTTGTATGGAGTAGGTTGCATTAATTGCACTTTTGGTGAAACTTTTGAATATAGTAGATACATACATGAAAAACATAAATTCTCAATAATCCCCGAATTTTAATGTTGTATTATTGAATAATTAAGACATTTACAAAACATTAAATTTAGGTATGAACAAAAAATGGAAAACTTGTGATTTTGTACAGGATGGCTTCGTTCAATACGTTCTACTTATAACAATAATAATCCACGGTTAATATCGTAAATTTGAGTAGATATTTAATATTTTGTAAGTCTTCAAAAATTATAACCTCAAAACTAAATTATTTACTGTTTGTTTTTACACAGTAAATTTGCCTTTTGATAATTATCTGTCTCTATTGCTGGTATGCTGGTAGAAATTTTTTAAAAATAAGATTGCCATTTGTACATTAATATCAATTTTAAGGTATTTCTCAAGTTCCTGAGCCTATATAACCACGAAATCTCGACAAAAGTGTTATAAACTAACAGTAATATTAGTTCAAACACAATTTACTAAAGTGTCTTTCATGCAATCTAAAACCTTATTTTTCCTAGACTATGCTGAAATCGCGAAAAATAATAGACCCAAATGTTTGAGACAGCTGATTTTTTTCTGCCGACGTTGTCTACATATTTAACTTGAAAACAACATCACAAGAATAAACCTAATTTGTTTTGTTACTAGGCGGAGATCAATTTTAAGATTTTATAATTTTTTTCTAGCGTTTTCTAAGAGTTCATAGTGGGTTTTTAAGGAAAACATTTTTAATTATATAGTAATTGTACGCACACTATATTTTATATTTATTAAAGTGGTTAATTACACGATGTTTACCAACCGTGTAGGAGCATTATTAAAAACGTTGTGCAAGATCATGATCTCAGTCTCATAACATCTGAGATTCTGTCATTTGAGTTAGAGAAAGGGCTTAGTTGAGGAATTTAGAGTGAACGTGACGATCTGATGAAATAGTGACGAAACAATTAAGATTACCAGTATACGCATCACTGTTGATGATGATGACACAGGGCCGTTTCTAATACAATCCATAAAACATACATCTTAAGGTGGTTGCAGAGTTGTCAATTTCATACAAAAGTTTGACGCATAATACGCGTAGACGGTATTAATAACAGTAATATATTATATATGAAAAAATAGTTTAGAAAATCTAGATGCCGCGTATCAAATAACATTTGCAATTAATAATAAAATTATGAAGATATAAAGCTTCGTAATATTTATTAATTAATTAGTATTATTACTAATACTAATTAATTAATAAATACTAATTAATGTTTGAAGATAGAATGTAGTTAGTAGTAGTAGTATCAAGTGGTTTTATTAAATTAAATAAAAATCTTGTGTCATGGTGTTTGTTGCCGCACTCCTCCGAAACAACTCGACCGATTTTTATGAAATTTTTATGTATATTTGATAGGTATGAGAATAGGTCGTAAATTATATTTCAGTGGTCTGCGCGCACGAAGTCGCGGGCACAGCTAGTGACATTATAATAATCACATATAAAAATAAGAGTGGCGAGAAGCTAACCTGTCTTTTCCCCATTAATAAAATTAAAAAAAGAATAAAATGCTACTAAATGTCCATGAATTATTATTGTGTTAGTTACTAAAAGGCACATCGTTGGAAGAATCTATTGGATTTTGTATAACTATTATTGTAAATTTCGTTGCAGGTCAGACCTAAACAAGCTGCGTATCGATATGGGCATGGTGCTCCCACGCATTGAGATCACGGGTCGCTATGAAGTGTCTGGTCAGGTCCTTCTGTTCCCAGTACGGTCACAGGGCGACTTCTGGGCTGCATTCAGTAAGTACACAGATATTGTATGTTATTTGAACAAGCACAGCGTTGGTAATTCCCACAAGATAGACCGACGACTTGGTGAAGGTAGCGGGGACCCGCTGGATGAGGGCAGCGCAGGACCGGTCGTTGTGGCGATCCTTTGGGGAGTCCTTTGTGTAGCAGTGTACGTTTATCGGCTGAAATGATGATGAAGGCTTTGATACTCCTCGCCAAAAATATCTAGGGATTTGATGTTTTGGGATATGTACTACTGTTCTCATTACTGTCACAGGGTCACTTCTAGGCTACTTTCAGTAAGTACCCAGATATTGTATGTTTTTTGAACAAGTTTCATATCATTGTGGCTTTGATAGTCAGCCGCAAAAATATCTAGGGATATCTCGGGGTATGTACTACTGTTCCCATTGCGGTCATGGTGCGACTACGGGGCAAAATATTTATGGTATTTTAATAACTAGCACAACACTCAGCGATTTATATGCTAGACAGCTTAGTAGGTAAGTATTCAGATTTGCCCCGGGCTTACGAAAAATAGTTTCACTTATAAGAGAAAAATATGTGGATAATTTCTCAGTAGTTTCAGTCTTCAATCCAATACGAGTAAGTATTTCATCTTCGTTTTCTCTAAAACAAAAAGTCTCTAGTACAAAAACCAAAACTTGTATTATGATGACTAGACATAGATATAAACATCCATGACTCGGGTACAAATATTCATCATACAAATATTTATCCCTTATGGGATTGGAACCCGCGACCCTCGGCACAGCAGGCAGGTTCACTACATACTGACGAACCGGGCCGTCCTAATATATGTATATCACTAACCTAATATATGTATAATGTAATAAAATATAACTTATAATACCTAACGTTCACCATCACACATTTTTCTATACTTCGCAGTTGACGTAGCAGCGATCGCAAAGATCTTCGGTAAGGAGATCGAACGTGACAACGTCAAGTACATGGCCGCTGATAGACTGCTGGTGGACTTCAAGCTGAGGAACTCACGGTTCAAGGTCAGGGACACCGTCAACCATGGAAGCGTTATCGGTAAGTGGCTGTTCTTCTTATCGTGTGGGCAGCAAGCCCTGGTGTCAGAGTTGTTTCAGACCGCCTTACAGCCTCTGACGTGGTTTTTATGTAACGACTACTACCACGACAGATAGCAGCCGGGATCAGCAGCTTAACGTGCCATCCGAAGCATGGAATCATCTCTCTTTTCAGACAATCAGGTGATTCGGCCTGCAATATAGACATCTGGAGAAAAATGCACTAAGTGACATATCACTAGGTGTCCCCCGTGGGAATCGAACCCACGACCTCCGTATCAAGAGCCCAATGCTCTTAACCATAAGACCACGGAGGCAGTTAGTTCAGTGGCTGTTGGGAGTTTTTTATTCTTCTGTCGAGTCTATGGCATCTCGTTGAATTTGTCATCGTGGTGAAGAGATTTGCCATTATTGTGTTGGACATTATCAAACAGATTATCTGGTCGCATTTAAAGTACCAGAATCTTGCCCGGACTTGTATAATGAGATGACGAGACAACGATACCTAAACAATATTTGCTCCTTGTACGATTCGTGCCCGTAATCCTCGCAGGTTCACTACCAAATGAGCTATTGGGGAGCCATGAGCGATGGAGGCTCGCTAATGGCTCAGAATGAATCACTTTGTATTAAATATGAGTAAGTCAAGTTCATCTACATGAGTGATTAGTTTCCAAACCAGTCAGTTATGTTTAATTTATTTAAAAGTATTTAACTGTGTGCATTAATGACACTCTCGCGTCCATACCTTCGTGATTCTGATAGAACGGGAATCCGCTACGATCGAATAAAGGATCGAATGCAGTGACACCTGAATTCAGTTGGGTCACTCCCGTCCCACGCACACTGCGCTCGATTGACCTGCCGCGATCGCTGATCTGTCCCACTATTTTATTATTACGCTATGCCCAAACCTTAAAATTGCAGGTGAAGCTATGAACCAGTTCCTGAACAATAACGCGGCGGAGATCATCGATGAGATGAGGCCAGCTGCGTCAGTGTCCATCGCGAAGCATTTCCAGGCCTTCATCAACGCTGCCTTCACCAAGATCCCCATCGAAGGATGGCTCAAACCTTAGGTCTTCCTCCTACGAAGTCCCGCGAATCATGCCATTTTCATTTCTTCATAAGTGGAATGGATCAAGTTTGTGACTTGAGTGGTAAAGACTTTTGTTACGGTCACTAGACTAACTAATGTTAAGTTTAATATTGTAACGGTTCCATGTGTGTACATGAACATTAAATTAAAAGCCTCAAGGTGTATACACACCGTACCCGCTCACATGTCGACGACACAGCTCGAAGATACAAATAGTATAGATATGTATGTATCAGCGGCTATCGCCGACATGTCGTGTAGGCGGGTTTGTGTAGACTCCATTATATTCCCTAAAACCCCATTCCTTCGACCGAACGGCTTCTTGAAGTCAAGCGTTAGCTCTTTTTGAATAAAGAATTAGGTACTTAATTAGGTTTTCCAATCCAACAAATTACGACTTTAAACTTAACTTTAGTGGTATTACTGACCTTTAGCTAGTAATTGTGTTACGTACAAAAGAGAATGAACTCTAATGGTTATTGTAATAACGTGTGTTTTACTAGTGATTAATGATTCGAAGTGTTTTCGATCTAGAAGTGGGTTCCTTAGTTTGGTACAAATAATGAAAAGCAGGAATGCTGTAAATTCAGCAGATTGTTAGAGTTTATAAAGTTATTATTTAAGAACACGATAATAACAAAATAAGAAAATACGTAATAACACACAAGTCAACGCAACAAATAAATTGTAACATGGATGTATGCTAAATTTAACAAATGAAACAAAATCACTATAAAGTTTTGTTGCAATTAAATTATCTGAAAGTAAGAAAACTATAGCTATCTTTGTTACACTTTCAAGATTATGAATTTTACAACGAGCCCGCCGACCAGCCGCCAACACAGACCGAAGATACAAATAGATGCGGCTTCGTGTCGGTGGCTTGTCGGCTGGTTCAATGTGTAGACACCTTAATGTTGGTTTTAAATAATATCAACAATTAACAGCGCGGCTTATACTTAATATGATGTAATATATTATTACCAGTGAAAATATCAGTGATACAATTTGTTGCAATAGATCATAGATTGATTATTGACGAAATTGATTCAAAGTTAACACCGAATTAAATAGGAGTTTAGACAACTAACTATAGTTATAAGTTTTATTTATTTAAGCAACCTCATAGGTTCTCAAAGTTGTATAATTTTGGTTAATGACGTTTATTATACTGTAAGAGCATGTGATTGTGATTTTAAAAAGATAGACCATTAAATGATCTTTTATAAAACGAAAATCGATTCAAGTTATTTTATAAACCATACTAATTCTAAAAAAATCGTTTACTGTGGAATGGACCTAGTAAGTTAGTAAGTAAGTAAGTTATAGCCTGTAGAATCCCACTGCAGAGCAAAGGCCTCCTCTCACGAATACGGGTGAGAGGGAGTGGGCCATACTCCACCACTTTCTCTTAATTCTACAGTTAGGTACCAAATCATACTTTAGTTGATATTTAGTTCCTACATTACAGCTCGTTATGGCGATCCTTGGGGGAGGCCTATGTCCAGCAGTAGACGTCCATCGGCTGAGGTTATGATGATGAATATAGCTGCTAGCAGCTGCTGCTTTTGGGTTAGATACGACATATTGATCGACGGCGATCGAAGGTTTGTCCATGCAAAAAGTACGATTAGTATGGGACGCCGCCGCCGTACAGCATACTAATCGTGCTTTTTGTATGGACAAACCGTCGATCGCCGATCAATATGTCGTAACCCTTAGCTGCATCTTTTTTGGACTAGTTATCGTTAGGTTTTGTTGTTATTCGCATATTTATACAAATTGATGAATATTGAAACTGATAACGATTAAAGAAAAACTCCGAATAAATAAATAAATAATTTATTAACCAAGTTATAATATAGTAAGCCTAAACTCTATAAAATTGAAAAGTTCACACGATGATGAAAATTATGACAGTAGTAGGTAAGGTAATCAGTCAGAGGTAGGTAGCTAATCTGTATGCAGGGTCCTTCTTAATATGCTGAAACTTATTAAGGGTGTTGATCAGACCAACAAACTGAACAACTTTCTTTATGGGACCACATTCAGTTTGATGGTCTAATCATTACAAAAGTGTCAGCATAGAAGGACCCTGAAACACGTAGGCACTACTATTACTATTTTCATTTGAATATTTCTTAAATTAAGTACGTAAATATTTTTAGAAAATCCACGTTATAAGTCCAATACGTATTTCAACGAAACAGACATTCTACTTCATATTTTTCTTAATACCTCACAGCGTGTTGCAAATAAGTTGACACTACTTCTCAGTATCTCACCAAAAAGTTGATACTACTTGTACTAGGAGGACAGGATATCGTCAGCGTTGAGCGTAGCGAACGCGTGGTCAGCTAGAGGCTTGAAGAAATCTCTGAGGGCCTCTTCCATAGGAGGCTGCAGCTCCTCAGCCAACTTCTCCCAGTTTTCGTTCAGAAACTTATTCATTGCTCTACCTGTAAGATCAAGGAATATTATTATTATTTGGTTGTAAGGGCTTGGTCAATGACCAATAGCTACCGCGACCTGAACAGATCTATTCTTGCTGTCACCCTTGACCTAAAGGTCATTTCCTAGCCCACGGACTTCATGAACCGTGTTATGCTTTTGGAGGGGAGGTCCCTAATGTCAGTAGGTGTTACCACGTACCCACCCAAATGGCGCCTCCTGCTGTGAATGAGCACTTCGCATTCACAGAGGAGATGTATGGGCGTTGCCTCTGCTTCACCGCAGAATCTGCTAGTGGGTGAATCTACAAGCCCCATTCTGTGTATACCTTTGTATAACTTGCAGTGTCCTGTTAAGGCTCGTACTACGAGTCTTAAGTCACTGCGGTTTGAATGTATGGCAGCCGAGATATGTCTGTTTGAGAAGCCGGTCACAAGTTCAATTGCATACTTCATTCCTGGTGCATCCGACCAGAGCTTACGGCTTTGGTTCACGGCCATTTCCTTAGCAAGGAGATTAGATAGGGTTTATGGTCTACGAAACTGTCGGTAGCGCATTGGGATAGGTATGGACACTCAGTCATGAGGGCCCGGAGCCCCGGGTTTGAATCCGCACGGACGACAAGCCATTTACCAATGGGTTTTACCAATGAGTCATGTTCGTAATACCGACTGCTCTTAAACGTTGAAGGAAAACTTCGCGAGGATGTCAGTATGTACACGCACATGCTGAAGGAAATTCTGTAGCAAGTAAACTTGAGACGTGCCTCTGACGTCATCACGCTCTTTTTCTCGCTTTATCACGGATAGTATAGGTAATTATAAGAAGAGTGTACAAACAAATCTAACCGAGTTCATTGTCGCCTCCAAACAGATTGTCCAGCTGCATCGAAGCGTAGCCGATGTTGAACTTGACGTCCAAATCTTCACAGGTGAGCACATCCTCCTCGTTGTCACGGTGCTGGCGGCCTAGCACAATAGTCACCACTGCGTTTATGTCTCCTGCGAACAAAATCAAGACCATTATTGAAGAATCTAGTATTCATAGTGGTATATCAAAGTGGTGATAGGGACGGGAGAAAAAACAGAAGGTGCAGCTTGATGGTAGTAGTCTATTTACCTTCTGTTCGCTTTGGTAAATAATGGTCATTAGAAGACTTACTAAGCCACTCCCAAAGAGAAAGAGGATTGCAACACGGAAGCCCTTTATATAGCACTGGAATGGGTTACACACGTAGATTGTAGAATTGCAATTCTAAAAGTTATTTTGAGTAATCGAATGAAATTACTGTTGATCCATTATCTTTTTTATTTGGTTTTATAACGGATTTTGTGCAATCTTCATTTACCATTTCCTCTATCCTAAGGTTGTCTAGAAGAAATCATCTTTAAGCGATAATACCGCCTATTTTTGAACCTTCTGTATATCCTATTTGTTTATTCTATGTTTTTGGTGTAAAATTAAGTATAATTGATTGATTGATGAAACAAACGATTTAAATTTTATTCGAAGGTTCAATAAATTGCAAGCAATGAGCCTCAAAAGAGAGTTTCGTTCGGTAGCATACCATATTTAGCGGAGAATTTGCCATCGCCTGCAATAGGTAGCATCAGTAGTTGTCCCTCAAGCTTGTAGTTCCCTTTCATCCGGAGCTCTGGTATGAACAGCTTCGCGATCACCTGGTGCTTCGATGAGTCCACTCTGCAAGGCACAGAAGTTAACATTATGTTATAGAATTGATAATCTTTAGTTTAGAGCCTTTTTCCATGCTTTACGCACGTCACGTGGGAAAGATTTTGAGTGAATCTGCACGGAAAGGCAATACCTACGCCTCTTCGCCGACACGATGCTGAAAGCGCTGTGTCGGCGAGGGCGAAAAGGCGGTTTTACAGGGTCCACCTTAATTTACTGACGGTTTTACAAGGGGTTGATCAGACCATCAAATTGAACAACTTTCTATTTGGGACCAAACACAAAATCGCGAAAAAACAAATCAGCAGTCCCATATATTTGGGTCGAGCAAGTTTGCAGTTTTTTATGGAACAGCAGATTTTTTATAGAGTGGCATATATTCAAAACTAACAATATTATCATTCAAGCTAATCTACTCGGTATTTGTCGCTTTTTGATCACTAGAGTGCACTAGAGGGATTTTCGTTTTCTCAGGTTGTTGCGAACAAGTCGTATGCTACCTTAACTTGTATTATAAAGTCTTAGAAAGTTAATAGTTAAGTCCTAATCTCTAAATAGTATAAAACAAAGTCACAATCCGTTCTTCTGAACCACGCAAACGGATTTTGATAGGAACAGTTTTCACTATCATTTAGAGAATTTCATCTGGAAGGTGTATGAGTATAATGGCACAGCACCAGCACGTCTAGTATGATTTCTCTATAGTGCTGGCCGAAACTGGGGTGGGTCGCTAGTCTAAATTATTATAAAACTGTAACATAAGTGTGTCTGTTTTACATGAAAAAGATTACGATATCGTTTTTAGGTATCCCGGGCTCCAAATCAATTTTTGTCTGTCTGTTTGTTTGTTTGTATGTTTGTAACAGCATCACGCAAAAACTACTAAACCGATTTTGATGAAGCTTTTTTGTTTGATAACTTAAAATCTGGTATATAATTTGTGCGAACGAAGTCACGGGTAAACTCTAGTACTCAATAATAGAAGGAATACGAGCAACTGTGAAGACTTACTGAACGCTCTTGACGCGCATTTTGGAAGGACCTCGCACAGTGACGTCATGGAACGAGGATGTGACGGAGATAGGGCCTGCTGACTGCTGCACCGACATCGAGGGTATGAGGAGGGGCTCACATGGCGGGATGTCGTACTCTGGTACTCCTGCAAATTACATCACGAGAATATACCCTCTGTATAAGTACAACCAGTGTATACAAAAGTACAGAGCGAGGCTTGTGCAAAGTATAGCATACTCGTATCAGTCTGAGATTTTGCCGTTGTCATTTTACGTTGGTCGGCTGAGGTGATGATTGTTAACTTTGTGTTTGTGGTGATCAAAATAAAATATTTAGATTCATTTATTTATTATTTTGTGTGTACAACGGCTTATAAGGTGAGCGTGTCGCAGGCTTATGATTTAGTCTGACTTTCGATAAAAAGCCTAGGTGTCTGGACAAAAGCAAACATTTAATGAAACTGTACAGGATGTAACAAAATACCCTAGTAATACTTAAGGGGGTGGTTTAGACCATCAAATTGAACAACTTTTACTAATGAGCCAACATCGAGAAAAAATAAAAATCAGCTGTCCCATACATTTTAGACGAGTCGGAACTGCAGTTTTGTATGGGATTTTATGGTCTGAAGCACCCCCTTAAGTATTACTAGGGCGTTTTATTACATCCTGTATTTGCTTATAAAATAACTTACCTGTTGCTAATTGAGGTATGTAGGTGTTTAAAGCATCACGTAGACACCGACCTAAGGCCCTCTCCTCTCTTGGACAGATGAATCCGCCAACTAAAAAATCATCAAAATATGTTAGTGATTTAAAATAACGATTATTTCAAGCATTCATCATCTTATTCAAAAGCTACGGTCTTGTCGGTGGAGCATTCACCAGTCCTGTCTCTTGTCTTCTTTACGATAAAGGAAAACATCATGAGGAAACCTACATGCTTCAATTTCGAGGCATGTGTTGTACCCATTGTCCATTACAAGTGGCGACGGGCTCACTCCCCATCACTCTGGACAGAGTTTCGGTACTAGTGAAACGTGGATGTTCTGTGGTTTCAGAATATCTCTGGCTACCCCCTCGGGGAATATAGTCGTGAGCATACGACACGATATCATCCTTTTCCTTCACTTGGGCTAGATAGCTCTGTCTAGGTCTTCTTCTGCCTCTCTTTCCCTCTATCTTCCCTTCCAGTATGGTTTTAAAGAAATTGTCGTTTCGTATCAAATGTCTGATCATTATTCCTCCTTATTAAAAAAAATTGCATTCTCATGATGAGAATGTTCAAAATTATCAAAAGGACGTCTAGAGTTGTATGGAAGACAAAAATCCTTTAAAAATAAAATATGTCAACCAAAATCATCATCATCATGGGCCTAGTTTAGATTTGAGTTCGATCGACGTTTATGGCTGTACAGGGTATTAGGGTAAACAGTTGCATTACTTTAAGGGGTTATTGTACCCATGATACTGAACAACTTTCCCTAAGAAACATATAGGAAATTCTAAAAAAAACTACTTTTCATACAAACATGCAATCAGGTGGTTGCATTTAGTATGGAAAGTCCAAAACATTTTTACGAATCTCCTACAGGTTTCTTGGGGAAAGTTGTTCAGTATCATGGGTAGAATCACCCCTTAAAGTAATGCAACTGTTTACCTTAACACCTTGTATAAGCAGATATTATATTAAGTAAAATGAAGTACTTACAATTTATAAAACCCTTTTCTAAGCCAGCACTGACCAAATGAACAAAACCTAACACAAATATAACTTTCCACATTATAACGGTAAAAAAAAAGAACTAATGAAATGTTAAGATGATGGTTCTAATTTAAATACAATAAGAGACGTGCCGATAGCATACTATAGGTCTATCTTCATCTTATTGATTAGCTGGATTTCGTAATATAATAATATAGTTATAATAGTTATCAGTTACGATCTGTTTGGAACACGTGAAGCCTGCTTTCATTATCATCATCTCGGTAAGGCGCGGTTTATACAGAAGAAACGTGTGGCGGTGGCGGATAGTCAAAGTAACACAATTATAAACCTTATAGCGTCGTTTGGAGAATTACTGGCCTCCAGGCGACGTCAGAGGCGCGAGCGCGATTCTCCTTTACGACAAAAACGACGCTATGCTACGTACTATAATGTTTATATTGTGTTACTTAGATTATCCGCCGCCGCCACACGTCTCTTCTGTATAAACCGTGGCTTATTCGTGACTATACACCCCTGGTTTTTAATTAGGTACTAACAAAAGTTAAAGGGTGTATTCAGACAGTGAAACTTAACAACATTCCCTAAGGAACATGAGTCGAAAAACTAGAAAATTTCTCCCATAGAAAATCGATCGACTGAGTCGTACTTTTGTATGAGAGATACAAAAAAAATCTCGTTTATCGACCCACGTTCCTGACGGAATGTTTTTGAGTTTCATTGTCTGAATACACTCTAAAATTTTTGTTATTAATTCAAAACTAGTTGTGTAGTCTAGTAAGACTATTTGAATTTTTGCTTTTTAGTACATTCCCCAATGTCCATTTATTTTATACATTCGATTAACACAATGACTAATAGGCATCTGATGTTTTCTGTATAGGTAGTAGACAAGGACTAGGAAATGTTGACCACACAAAAATTTTATTCAGAAATTTGAGCTCAAAAAAAAAATTTACGTTTATGTTCCAGGGTGGCATTTTTACATAAAGCCTATTTAGATGCTACTAACAAGATTGTGATCCCATTTGTTTAAAAATAAAGTTTTCTATTCTATTCTACTAGATTCACTTTTTAATTACTATCAACCTATGACGATATACAGGGTCCAACTTAATATGCTGATAGTTTTTTAAGAGGATGATCAGACCATCATACTGAACAACTTTCTCTATGGGACCAATGTTTAAATCGCGAAAAAGAAATCAGCTGTCCCATACAATTGGGTTGAGTAAGATTTCAGTTAAGTATGGAACAGCTGATTCTAATTTCGCTTTTTCGACATTGGTCCCATAGAGAAAGTTGTTCAGTTTGATGGTCCGATCATCGTTTTAAAAATGTGTCAGCAAATTAAGAAGGACCTATATGATATTAATAAATATGATGGGAAATAAAATATATTTGATTGATTGACTATACTTTACTAACTTCTTGGTAATCAATTGTCTCAAATAAGTGGATACAGGCTGATGTACTACATAATACACGTAATTAACGCTACTAACTCTAAGTCGATCGTGATTACAGTGATGACGACACGATCGCCAACTAATCATTTCAATACAAACAACTTTAGTTCTTCTCTGTTGACATTAAAATTTCTTTTCCCTAAAATAATCTTTACTTTTAACACATAATCGCTTTGCAATGTTGTAACAGTGACGTAAGTTCGCAGTCGTCGGTTTGTTGACACAGTTACAAGAGCCGGTGGTGTAAACATAGGCGTCAGCGAGAACTATTGACCCAAATTTTTGAACCGAGACCTATTAGTTTGTTGGGAAACTTCACGCATAGCTATGAGGATAGTAAAGAAACTATAACAAGTTATATAATTTATTTGCTAACTTTAATTAAACAAATTTGTCAACAAATTAATGCATGGCAACATGTCTAATCACAATAGGGGCGGGTTATATTGATTCCGTTTGTATGAGGTTCTTTTTATTAATAGTTTTTTTTGTTTATATAATATATATTATATTAAATTAAATATATTCAGGGTCCAACTTAATATGCTAACACTTTTTAAGAGTATAATCAGACCATCATACTGAACAACTTTTTCTATGGGACCAACATCGAAATCGCGAAAAAAAAAATCTGCTGTCCATACACTTAGATCGAGTAGGGTTTTTTTCGCGATTTCGATGTTAGTCTCATAGAGAAAGTTGTTCAGTTTGACGGTCTGATCATCCACTTAAAAACATATTACGAATGACCCTTTATATTTTAAAATGAACATTTTTATCACATTATAATATCTTAAGACTATGCTTATAATTTTACAAATAAATAAAAATAAATTAAAAATGTGTACAGCCTATGGTAAGAAAATGACTATTGACAACGTTTTGTCTATCTCTTACAAAATGCAATAAAACAATATTACCAATAAAGATTCCATTGATAAAACTGCTACAACGAATAACAAATCGCTCATCCGGTGGAATAACCGCACAATTACACTATTGCAAATTTTACAGGAGAAGGGTTTAAAGGTTCACACTCCAAGATGGGCCCAATTTTTCGTCAACGAAACAATAACACTGCCATCTAGCGAAAACTACTGGCAATACAGTCGTGAGTTTATTCCTTCAGATAAATATCCACCTAATTATTGTGAAATTAATTAATAACTCAATTTTGGAAAAGACTGCAATTGTGTGGTTATTCTCCCGGATTAGCGAAATGTTAAACATAATTCATTATACTTACTTCATTCTACTACGCTTAATTCCAGATATAAATTGCAACCAACATTGTGCATTTCTATCAAAAAACTTTTATGCAGAATCTCTTGTCAATGAAAATTGAAAATTTTTATTTAAACATGCTAGATCTCTTACGCATTTGATACTATAACGAATCCTAAATACCTGACCTGATGCCATACTAGATGAATAAGTAGCTAAAAGGACATAAAACAAATATTGGTATAAATAAGGCGGTCTTATTGCTAAAAACTATTTCTTCCAAATAACCTGAAGGTAGAGGAAACAGTATAAATGCTTAGAGCGCAGGGCAAATATAAAGGTTACTTATTAGGGAAGACCATGTCAGCTGGTATATTCTTGAGGAACTTATTGGCGACGTCCTCCAGGACCATGGCCAGTGCGGTCTCCACAGCCGGCTGGACCTCCTTAGCTATTTCTGACGAGTGCATCCCCACTATGTGGTCGGTTATCATTTCTGTTGAGAAGACAGAGATAATGCATCACCATCATCGGCCTATACAACGTGTTAATGAATAAGCGCAGAAATTCATACACTCCAAATGATTTATAACAAAATAATTAAATTAAAACAATAATTTCATTATTTTGATAGTTGAAATTTAAAGTTATTCGCATTTTAAGTTTTGAGGCAAAAATGATTTGTCATTCTTCATCATTGCAGCAATGAATGAAAGCGCTAACGTGCTCATGTGTACATTTTAAGAATCTTGTTTTGATAGTAAGTAGGGTTGCCGAGTGATGGGTTGAGATCGAATTCAGTAAATTTTAAAAACATATTATTTAATATTCGATAAGATAATGCAACATACCCATCTCTCCCGTGGTAGAATGTGCTTCGTTCAGGTCAGCATGGAGGGGGCCGGTGCACCGCAGGCGGACGTTTGCATCTCTGATCACCATCCTTTTGTGTACTCGAGCACCGATCGCTTCCAGAGCAGCTGTGCACTGAGCTGTCGAAGTATAAAATTTAAATCTCTCCAATCATGAACACAAAGTATATTTTTGTGCTGAGCATTTATGCGGATATCGTTGATGTGGTGATGGGCACAGAAGTGAAGACGGCGCTAGTGGACTAAGACATATCAGAGTAATGGCCATGGAAGGCACGGAATTAGTAGGCAAACCACCAGACTGTTGGTCCTATGATATTGTGAAATTGGTCGGGGTCATTAGAGAACTCTGGTGCGAAACCGTGACAAATGACGCCTAAAAAGGAGGTCTATGTCCAGTAGTGGGTGGATGGGAAATAAAAACCTAGATAGTATGTTTTAACTGCACACTAAACAAACATAAAAATATGGTACATACACATTAATATGCTCACGCTTATGACTTACTGGAGTAGACAGAGACAATAGATCGCTAAATACTACGATTCCGACACACATCTTCAATATCCATAAGTCTCCTCATACATGATTGTCGGTTCCTGATTTTTCATTCGCGATTTTGAAGAGTTGGTCTCATAGTAAAAGTTGCTCAATTGGATGGTCTGAAACACCCCTTTAAGTATATGATGCATTTTTTACTCCCTGTATACTATTATATATTCTGTGCGTTCGCTTATTCTTTCCACATACGATCAAACCACCTCAACATACCTACCTTATTTAATACGGTAAAAGCAGAAAAATATTACTAATGGCAATAAAGAGATCTTAAGTTTGGAAGTAGCGTCTTATCTGCCTAGGTAATATAAAAGGTTCAAGTTCAATAAGGAAGAGAATTCAAGGCAAGAGCAGACATATACGGTTATCTCAAACGAATGACGGAAACACCTTCATAAGACAGTGCCTTTAACATACAACTAAGACCCTTCACTGACCAGGATGTAGGTCAATGTACTACAATATAGGACCTAGTTCATTATAATTGCTTACTTTACATACCTATACATAAACACACTATCTACCACTTATGTGCCTATCAGTATACTTAATTTTCTTTGTTATTATTAGGATCAGCTCGACGAGCATGACACGCAAGACGACAATTTTATCATTTTTATCCCAACTTGCGCACTCCTAGTTTATAAATTAAGTCCGGGTAAAATAGCTCTATCAGTTGTTTTTCTATACAAAAAATCATGGGCTATCAACTTAGCCTGGAGTTTCCCCGGAGTGCGCATGTGGTGCTTAGTCTACATCAGAGAAAGAGAGTAAGTTTCATGCGCTCATTGCAGTTTACTACAAACATATCCAGCTCTTCCCAGCGATCTCTGTAATGTTTATAACCCACCTGTTGCTTGAAGACCCACTCTTCTTTTGCTTGATAAAAATCACTACTCTAATAGAAAAGTGTACTTACTGAAATTCGCTAACATTTTCCCAGTGGATTCCACTGGGAGCATCTGAAACTGGCCGAGAACAACGTACTCTCCGGACATAACTAAATGTGGCAAACTTAAGTTCGCCGTCATCTTCATCTCCTCTGGATAAATGCTGAAAAGCAAAGCAAAGAAAATCAGAGATACCAAGATTATGTTTTTTCTATAAAGTAATGACCATGTAATAATGTTTAATAGCTTAGCTGGAAGAGAAAGAGCTATTGCCCTATAGTACTGTTTAACTTTGCGAGAATTGGATATTGACGACTAAGGGTGCGATTCCGTGCTGTCAGATGAGGTTAAACCCTAATGCTTTATCGCACATTTTATAGCACCCTCGATGAAAGCCATGTCAAATCATCATCATTGCCTTTATCCCATTATTTGGGGTCGGCGCAATATGTCATCTTCTTCCATTCTTCTCCATCCATCTTTAAAAGCCTTGTCAAATATGAATGAAAAAATATAGCTCAGGGAGACGATAGAACCAAGAGTTGCAATCAAAGCAATTGATAATACTGACGCAGGAACGAAATGGCGCGTCGAGGAGAAATCAGAGAACAGTAACTAGTCGTTAGTAAATGCGGATGATTATTAATCACCAGGTTCACCAGACTTAATCAAATGAATTTGACACTTACTCCAACTTATTAAAAGTGAAATTGGTCAATCCTCTCAACATCACATCCGACAGCCAGGCGTCATACTTGAAGCCGCTCTTTGGCGCGTTGTGCTGTCTCAGCCTTATGCTCGGTACCTTCAAGGGTTCCAGCGGTTGGATGCCGAGGCTTGGCACCCCGAGGGCTAGGAGGTGTCTGCCCTGTTCTGCCATGCGCTTAATGCATTCTTCAACGTGGGGGTCGCTGTAGTGGCATAGCGGTGTTTGAGCTTGAAGGGGAAATTGGTAAGAATAAACAATGTTGTTTTGGACAAACTTGTGCTCTGAATTACGAAGCTTTAAGACAGTCGTCAACATTATCATCATAAGCCTTTACTAGTTAACTTCTGGAAATAGGTTTTTTTCTCATACATGCATCTAGTGCCAGCTATTTTGAAGAACTTCGCGCCATCTAGCAGATTCGTCTCACTCTACGTCTGCCCAAACGTGGTCAAGACAGTAGAAATTTTACGCAACACTGTGCAGACAATTTTCTCCCCGTACGATTACCTTCTCATGAAAAAAATAAGTTGGTCCATACACTGGGAAAAAAAGGCTAGCAAAGTCACAATAAACGCTTTGTGATTGTATATGTAACTGAAACTGTAATATCGAAGCGAATTTATTATCTTCGGAAACTCTTTTGTTTCTTGCTTATCGAAGTGAGGATTAATGGAAAATCAAAATGTTGTTATTTTAACAATAGGTAACAATAAAAACATTGCTGTAGTGTTTGTCGACTGAATGGCTGTGCTACTGAGCGGAAGTTTGTTTGTAACACCCAAAAATAACTATATTTGTCATTGTAGGAAACTTCATTCACTCCTGAAATACTATATTTTCCTTAGAAAGGTTTCTTTTCTAGAAATACAATTTCAAAATTGTGCCTGGTGATTGCAGCTAAGATTCTTTACATCCCAAAAGAAGTTTGGTCGTTAGTGGATCTATACCTACAGTCATAAGACTCTTCATTTACTCCTATTTACTTACTCTTCTCTTCACTGCTTTCATCTTTCTCAAACGTTTCATTTCTCGAAACTCTCCTTCCGACCACACCACTCACAATAAAACCAATAACTAAAAACTTTATTAATTTCTCCATTATAACTATGTCGTCTCTTATGTATGTCGAACTTGATCTAAGACGTTCTAAGAATAAATCTAGCTTTATAAAAGGTACAAACTGGTCAGTATATGAGGCCATATATGTATCAAAATTAACCTCGAAGTGAGGTCTATTAGGACTTACCTTACATCGAGTAATGAAATGTTTTGCACACACTTCGTATGCATGCTTTGGATGTGTTTAAATACCTAATTAATTTGTTACTAGGCTCTGGCGTCATCATATATATATATCGAATTGAATTTTCATAGGGCCCAAAAACAACCCCTTGGATTAGTAACTCTCAACCTAAAGAAAATTACGCATCATTCTGAATATTCAATCTACCTACATATGACATGTACAACGTAAATGAAAATCCTAGGTCTATTTCTAAAATAATCTTAAACATTCGATAATTTGAAATGACATAATAATATAAAACATCAACTATATTTAAATCCAATGATATTAGTTTAAATCTGTCACGTTGGTTCTCAAGTTTAATGAAAAATGAAAATAAGAAAATTTCTGTAGCCTATTTCATAAAAATGACAATTCAGGGTATCTACATTGCTGGCGTTATACAACTTCTGTCCTAACTTACCCAGTAATTTTCACTGTAAAATATAATTCGACGTCATAATGTTTAGTCACTGATTTTGTACATTAGTTTTCAGATTTTGTGTTAATTAGGAACCTTGCATCATAATCAGCTATCACCAATTGAGTATCAGTTCTTTATTTTTTCGTGTCAGCACGAGCCTATCCGTTGATTACATATTATTGTCACGTTTTAACTTTCTCATACTTTTATATCGAACTAAAGTTCAGCCGCGACTTCGTCCGCACCAGTTTTACAGCGTGTTAATGAATTAACGCAAAAATAGAAAGTCGTTTGTTTAGAATCGAGAGCAGAATCGAATTATCATGGTTTCAACATAGGTAATTTTTTTGAAAATATTAAACATATTGTTTGTAAAATTTAAAATTTACTGAACTCGATCTCAACCCTCAAGGGTATATGAGGTTTTGCGCTTATTCATGAACACGTTGTATACCAGATTTTAAGTCAGATCATAAGCTATCTAACAAAAAAAGTTTCATCAAAATATGTTTAGTAGTTTTGGCGTGATGCTGTTACAAACATACAAACAAACAGACAAACAGACGAGACAATAATTCTAAAAAAGTCCGGGTCACCTAAAAACCATATCGCAATCTTTTTCATGTAAATATCTTCAATGTACAGACACACTTCTGTTACAGTTTTATAATAGTTAAGATTCTATAGATACAAAATAGATGTAAGGATCCCCGAAATACGGATCCTTATGTTTTAGGCACAGAAGTACGATGTATCTACTTAGTCGGGGAAATCTACGAATTTTTGTATGGAGATGGTTGCATTAATTGAACTTTTGGTGATAATTTGGAATATAGTTGATACATACCTGAAAAACATAAATTCTCAATAATCCCCGATTTTTTATTGTGTATTATTGAATAATTAAGACATTTACAAAACATTAAATTTAGGTATGAACAAAAAATGGAAAACTGGTGATTTTGTACAGGATGGCTTCATTCAATACGTTTTACTTATAACAATAATAATCCCCGATTAATATCGTAAATTTGAGTAGATATTAAATATTTTGTAAGTCTTCAAAAATTATAACCTCAAAACTAAATTATTTACTGTTTGTTTGTACATATTAAATTTGCCTTGCTTTAATTAACTGTCTCTTTTGCTAGTATGCTGGAAGAAATATCTTTAGAAATAAGCTCGCCCTTCGTACATTTATATCGATTTTAAGGTATTTTTCAGGTTCCTGAGCCACGAAACCACGACAAAAGTGTATACACTAACAGTAATATTATTTCAAACACAATTTACTAAAGTGTCTTTAATGCAATCTCAAACCTTATTTTTCCTAGACTAACTACGGTTTCAGGTAGGTAGGATACATTTTAAGTTTTAGCTGTTACAGTTTTATAACAGTTAAGATTAAAGAGCCTACTCTTATAATTACTTATTTAAATGTCACAGTTTTCCTTGATTTTCTTAAGTATATTTTCCTACATAAAGATTTGCAACTTACTTAGACATGCAAGGTGATACAATGACTGCGCTGTTTCCTGATGTCCATCGAATTCTTTAAAAAGGTTTATAGTAATGTTTTTATTTTATTTTTAATTACCACTAGGTAATACTAATTCTGGGTGCAGCCGTGTGGTTCCAGCTATTCTTCCTGTGGGTGTTGTACGAGGCAACTAAGGGATTAAAGGTTTCTTATGCGGTATTTCTGTGGGCGAAAGGCTAGCCACCTCTCACCACTTGACACGTCATTCCATACTGAAACTTAAGTATCTAAATGTGAGTATGATTACAACTACATTCTAAAACAGAATGTTGGTAGTTATAGCAATGTTTCTGACCAACCCGAAAGGGATTCCAGTCGTGAGTCTAGGTATGTATTTTAATACCTAACTACACCTAAAATAAAACACGAAACAACTTCATAAAACATTATAATTAAAATTTACGTTAAATTAATCTTAACTATCAATAAAAGCAGGTACTTATAACTTGTAAATTCTTTGGTGTCCAAAACGACAAAATACAACATAATCCACTGACTCGACCAAGTAAAAGAAAGAGATCACACTTTCTAACACTATTTTGAACCTATAGGTGTTCCAGATGAGTAAATTCCAACATAACAAACAATTTATTAAGGAAGTTAGAGCCTGTGGACCTAGCATGCCACTCCCAAGAAAACGATAGAAATCGAGACGTCCCTCTGTCTTTGTTACTTTGCGCATGCGAAAGCGATCGCGTATGACGGTTTTCACATTTTGTCGCTTTGTCGTGCGTGGCATACTAGCCCTACTGTTCCCAACGCTGGCAATGCGGCGCTGAAAGAGCTGCGTGGGTTTTCGTTTCGGGGTAGCTTCCTTGTAAAGTTAGAAACAAGAATGAAAATGTGATTCAAGACCAAGGTTGAACAAAGAAATTGCCTGGGTTCCTTATGTTAAACAATTGATTCTCCTTAATTATTATTGCTTTTATCTCAAACATACGAGTCTTAATTTAAGGATTAATCTCAAAATTCGAAAGCCAATCAAAAGTCTACTATTATTGTTCCAAAACTATCATTCTAATAGACAAAATTTCCGGCCACATCAAAAGTCTCCTGAACTAAGCTATGATCGTCTTTCTAACGTTGACATAATTGTTTTGGCAGTTGACTTCATACGTGATAGATACGACACTAAAATTAGTATTGGAATTTAGTCCTCCAGAAGGATTTCCTTGAGTGGTATAGTTGCAAAGGCTTTGTTTAGGAAGGCCTTCAGGATAGTAGCGCCTGTGTCTTCTATGAGCGGGTTCAGAATGTCCAGGACAATGTTTGGGCTGGCGTTGAAGAAGGCTGCTGCCGATGATGCTGCGAAATAGAAATAGCCATATTAAGTTTTGAGTGATCCCTTCTTGACACTTGTTTCAAGAGCTGGTGGAGATGTTTTTCCATTTAACTGTAACTAATAAGATAAATACTAAGAACTAGCGTGCATAGGTATGTTGCAAAATGTATAGGTATCATCTTTAAATGCAAATACATTATTAAAGGATGTGCTTCAGACCACGTTTAGTATGTAATGCATTTAATTTGAGAATGTACAACGTGAGCAAAAATAGTTATAAAGTCGTGTTATGTTGTAGAGTTTCTGCCCGCATCGTCTCTACGGTGACAAACGTTCCGACGCGGTGGTGAGGCTTCAAGTTCCTATGTTGAATAATTTTATTTTGACTTGACTGTGACCGCTCAGCTCCTTAATTTAACGTTTCAGATGATGATTAGACGTGATTTATACAAGATTTTTGAGACGAATAAGTTTCAAATATTAGTGGATTTTGTGTCATTTATTGGAGCGTTATTGTTTATTTTCACGTTCATCAGATACAGTTTTTAATTTACAGCCGTTACAGCAAAATAATTACATTATTTAGCAATACAAGTACGAATTGTATAACAGAATTATTATGACCAGTGATTGCACGCTCGGATATAATGACTCGTAATCATTGAAACTTAGAATTTTCTCTTTTACCAGACAAACTAAATACTTCCCTATCTTATAAGAGTGGTTCTATTAAAGGAAATTACATTTTACTATTGGTGTAACCATTTCATATTCAGGCCAAACGCAGACGGTTGTCAAACCTGGGCCAGGATTATTGATCCAGGAAACAACTGTATGAAACTAGATGAATTTTAAACTGCGTATACACGATCCTTTAGCCCGTGATGACATACTGAACTAAGACGTGATCGCTGACTCAAGGCCTCATAGACGGTTACCCAAAAGGCAATAGAGAGAACTATACGCGGAGTTTCAATCGAAAAAGAAATGAAGAGATTCGCAGAAGAACCAGAGTATCTGATATAGCCCAAAGAATTGCTAAACTAAAGTAGCAATGGGACTAAAGTAGCACATTGCTCGCAGAACCGATGGCAGATGGGACCGAAGAGACCGGAAAGCGCAGGTAGGCACCCACAAGACCGATCGGACCGACGATCTGGTGAAGGTGGTGGAACCGTTGGATGCGGGCAGCGCAGGACCGGTCGCTGTGGCGATCTTTGGGGTAATCCAGCAGCGGAGTCAGAGTCTATCGGCTGTTATGATTATGATGATGATTCTCGCTTATCACTGACCCTTCCCTTGCTTGCTACTATCAGTTTAAAATAAGAATGTGCATGACCTTGAAAAAACACTGGCTAATTTTATTTTTTTATATTATTAGGACCAAAAATTATTAATTAGTAGAATTTTTCGTAAGAAATGGGCTACATACGATAAATTTGGCTCAGTATTTTTAGCGGTTATACACAGTGTAAAGAGTAACAAAAATGATCAAAGAGACATGCACACAGTGTGATACGCTGCTGCGTTTTTGCAAAGGCTTGAAAGTGAATGTGTGAACGTAGCTTATTAAGTGCGATCCGAACTGCACCTATGCATCAGCTAATAGAGTTCCAAGTGACCTATTTCAATAATATGACTGTAAGACTGCGGCCTTAAACTAAACAAATATTGCGGAACTAGCAACAGTAGTATACTAAATTCTTCCACCTATGCGTACATGGCCCCGATGGTGTAACCTGCCTGTTTTCCTATCATCCTAATTCTTGAGAGAAGGCATATGCCATCTCTGATGTATGACCATACGACGCACGAAATGCACTTTAGTGTGTTCAGGGTGAGCCTTATAGACAAAATCACACTAGCAAAGAATACTACTAACTAAAGATTAACAGATTAAAAAAATAAGCTCGGGTTTTAGCTTGTCTAAGATTTCGAATGGTTATTAGAATTATCTAAGTGTTTTTTCATACTTGTAAATGCCTTTTTTACTCTTCCCTTGAAGAGACAGAGACCATCAACACACTCCAGGTTCTGAGTCTATCGTGGAAAGTAAATAAAATTAAAATTTGTTTATTTTTCCCAGTCCAGAAACATAGGCATAATGTTTTTATCTCGGCAACCTTTTGTGTAAAATAAGCATAAGCATAAGCATATGCTCACGACTATATTCCCCGAGGGGGTAGTCAGATATATTCTGAAACCTCAGAACATCCACGTTTCAACAGTAGTACCTAAACTCTGTCCAGTGAAACGGGGGGTGAGCCCGTCGCCACTTATAATGGACAGTGGGTACAATACATGCCTCGAAATTGAAGCATGCAGGTTTCCTCACGCTGTTTTTTATAAAATATATTTGACTTTATCTTATGTAGGTATCTATTGTTCACATATTTATTGTTATGTTTAATGTTAGTTTTATTCAAATAGCCACGTAGCCTTGAGTTACTATGAATTTAAATTCCTACAACTCAGCGCCTACGAACTAAATAGATCTGATTATAATAATAAAGCGATATCATTCCATCACTCGTTTTAATTCTTCGTCTAAGGGCACTACGCTATTCCGACCACAACGTCAATATTATAAAATTATTGTTATTATTCAGTCATGTTCATCTTGTTCACTTTGCTATTTTTGTCCAACGATGTTAGGTTTTCTAGTTAATATCGTAACTTTATTGCAAAGTAAATACATCTAGCTCAACCAACCTTCATGTGTAATATACCACTGCAGTATAGTAGCTTAAAAAGACATAAATAGAAAAAATGCAACCAATGTACGTTGCATTTTTTTCAAAACACACATAAAATCTATTTTGTGACATCAAAATCTATTTTTTAAGTAAAAAGCAAAGTAAATGACGCGAGTCAGGCCCCGGGAATGGTTCATCCGTGTAGCCGCACTAACTATTAAAATGGCAATTTAAACCGTGGTGCACTTTGGGCCCCTTCCCCAAGACTAATTAAATCACGATCACAATGGGAATTATGCTAAAAGGAAGTCTTCTTTCTTCTTTAGATTCAAATCTTACACCTCATCAACATCATCATCACCACCCCGTCATCAACATCATCATCACTCAACACACCGTCATCATCTTCTTCATCTCATCATCATCTTTCTCATCTCATCTCATCGTCTTTCTTTTCATTCTTTTTAACCATTATCTATGGAAAACTTACAAAATCACGAATTCTGCCATTATTGATTAAATACTAGTTTTATAATTTTGCGAGTGGCTTTTGTTGTTTAAACTCACCAGCTACTGGTCTCTCGGTATCATCAAGCGATACCTGCCCGTGGTTGATCCTCAACTTGATGGCGACCTTATCAGCCTGCAGGTATTCGACTCCATCCTTCACTATCGGCTTCGCGACACCCTTGGCTACTACTGTTATTCCAGCTGTAAATAGAAATTGGAAAAATATTAATTAGAGACCACACATACTAAACATTTAAGTAAGTTGTACTGCATCCATGGTCTAATGGTTAAGAGCATTGGGCTCTTGACACGGAGGTCGTGGAATCGAATCCCACGGGGGATATGTCACTTTGTGCGTTTTACCCAGTTGGTTAGGACATTGCAAGCCGAATCACCTGATTGTCTGAAAAGAAAGATGATTCCGTGCTGCGGATAGCACGTTAAGCGTCCCCGCTACTATCTCTGGTGGTAGTAGTCGTTACATAAAAACCACGTCAGAGGCCGTAAGGCGGTCTGAAAAAACTCTGACACCAGGGCTTGCCCATACGATAAGAAGAAGAAGTAAAAGTACCTATATTCTAAACACACATCTTTAGAGGTGGTGAAAATCCTTGCTACAACCTTCAATAACAACTCTAATATCCAACTGGTTGAGCGTGCAGTTGTACCTAGCAAGGTCATTTCGATCATTATATGTATGGTTTCAGGAGAAAGAAAATAAACAGGAGAACAAGTAAAGTATCATAGACATTAGCTGTCATATTAGAATAGGAGAAGTTAATCAATTTAACGGTTTTTATTGATTTTGGAGTTCTCGATATCTCGGCAGTGTTACAACTGCCATGACCCCGTCGGGGGCAAAATGATTAACTTTAGCTTCATTAATAACCGTGTAACTCTCAAAAACTGTGTTAGAATAGGAGAGACTTAGTAAAAGGAGTTATTCCACCAAGAACACCAGTATTGGATCTATTAATGATTATACGTACCTAAATACGTTAAGATTCAATGTGTTTACTAGTTATACGATAACGATTTGATATGCTAATTCTTGATATGCTCTGATCTTTATTTTCTTTATTTTTTTTTATGTAGTTATGAAGTCGGATGCGGCCGACAGGAATGAAACGGCTGAGAGTTATTGTTGTATCGACGTATATTCAAACACTAAAGTTAATTATGTAAATTTATGTACTAAAAGGTAATGTTGAGCGCTCTACCTGCAATGCACTTTTATTGGGGTCGCGCGGTGTCAGCGTTCAATGTCTTAAAATGTCTATGTTTGCCGAATTACAATGTAGCAAATGACCCAGATAATTGTACGGGTATCGTACATTAACTTAGACGATTTGTATAGGGACCCGCCTCGCCTTAGCATTTTCCCTCTGCCAACGTACAAGATCAAAAATCTTACGCATTTACAAACAATTTAAACGTTATAACTAAACGCTATGCAGTAGCCTATAATTGCGGAACAATAATTTCGAACTTATCACGTTTGGGGTTCACAGGACACTGTTTATCATCATTTTTAACATTCTAAATTAGAATCTAAACTAATGGAATAAAATGCAATGTTGCGTATCTCGTGCTACCTAGCCCCCCGCAAAAAGTGTCAGAAAAGTTTGTTAGTGGAATTACACGCGTAACTTGTCCTCATATAAATAGTCTAAGGACATTCAAGTTATAATTTCATCAAGCAGAATTCAGTTAATTTCTTTTTTTTCCCCTCATAAAACATTGTCGTGTATGTCTCAATAAACTACACGTGTGATATGCACTATGAGCATTAAGAACACTGAATATAAAGTTGTACGTTTGCCAATAACCTAAAACAACTCAAGGCTTATTGATACAACACCAAGCAAAGACTTGAAATAATGACTAAATTAGCTGGTACGTATTACTTAATAATTATAACTGCCGAATTACAGTTTTTTTCGCCTAAGTTTCCCTACCAGGCCAAGGTTTCCTTTAAATCAAATTAGCGAATTCTTCAATTACACTAGTATTTAATTTCTATGAGATTTTAAATATGTGATCTATGCTGACTAATCTGGCTGAAGGATAGGTACATTTTTTCGGTTTCCTTGCTCTAAAAACACAGTTTAGTCTGAATTTTATAAACAAAGGCTTTCGAAACTTTCAATCTGGATTATAATTCAATTTTTCCTATTACCAAACCCCGATGACGAAAACACCATAGTAATATTTAAATATATGGTTTAGACTTTAGACCATAACATTATTAGGGTGTGTTACGTTAAAACATGTATAGTCAGCACCATCTCAATTAAATTTGTGAGAGGATGGATGGAGGATGGTATACCTAGTACAGACTGTTGATGTTTCATATAAAACAGTCTCTATCAGTCTCGGCTTGAGCAAGTAACAAAATTAATTTTACACAATTTTAATTTTATGGATCGTAATTGCAAAAAAGGTTGAACAAAATTCCGATCAATCTAACTTTTATTTGTTCACATTTACACCTTGTTTTGGTAGTCCAGATTGTAAGGGTTCTTATAATCTCATTCAGGCGTCATAAGGTAATAGTCGGGGAAATCTACGGATTGTTGTATGGAGAAGGTTGCATTAATTGCACTTTTGGTGATAATTTGGAATATAGTAGATAAATACCTGAAAAATATAAATTCTCAATAATCCCCGATTTTTTATTGTTTATTATTGAATAATTAAGACATTTACTAAACATTAAATTTAGGTATGAACAAAAAATGGAAAACTGGTGATTTTGTACAGGATGGCTTCATTCAATACGTTTTATTTATAACAATAATAATCCCCGGTTAATATCGTAAATTTGAGTAGATATTTAATATTTTGTAAGTTTTCAAAAATTATAACCTCAAAACCAAATTATTTACTGTTTGTTTGTAAACATTAAATTTGCCTTGTTTTAATTAACTGTACATTTTGCTAGTATGCTGGAAGAAATATCTTTCGAAAAAAGCTTGCTCTTTGTACATTTATATCTATTTTAAGGTTTTTCTCAGGTTCCTGAGCCAATATAACCACGAAATCTCGACAAAAGTGTTATATACTAACAGTAATATTATTTCAAACACAATTTACTAAAGTGTCTTTAATGCAATCTCAAACCTTATTTTTCCTAGACTATAAGTATTATTTCCCTGTTTATGCCAAACAGAGGAGCCGAAAATCGATGTAAGTCACTCCAAAGTTAGGGTTTTCCATGGTAGCGAAGTATAATAGACCAATTAGAAGGGCCCGATGTCGAATTTGAACTTATTGATTATAAGTACTTCAAAATCTGCCTGCTAAACTCTACTTACTGAAGTTGCTCCTGAGCTTGCCCTTGCCGTTGATGTCGAGGGTCAGCAGCCTCGAGCCCTTCACGTCGTAGTCACCCGACACCAGCAGCTTGGGGATCGTCAGCTTCACCTCAGCAGCGTACTTGTTGTTCAGGTGGATCCTGCAATTTGAGGATTAGGTACTTTAGTTAAATTTATAGTTTAACTAGCTGTTGCCCGCGACTTCGTCTGCGTAAACTTTAAAAAAGTATCCTATGTATTTATTCAGCACATATCCTACTTGCCAAATTTCATTCAAATCTGTTCAGCCGTTTATGCGGGTTTGAGTGACAAACGTCCAAACTTTGTCATTTCTAGTATTACTGAGATGAAATGATGACTTCTGATTTTGTCATAGCTATTTTTGACTACAGTGATTACTTTTGTAGATGGGCAGAATATTGCGGAGTGCATGAGTATGTAGATACTTTAAATATATAGGGAATCAGGCCATCAAACTGAACAACTTTGGGACTATATAAAATCGATGTAGCGATAAAAACTCGGCTGTCCTATACATTTGGGCCGAGAAGGTTTACAGTTTTGTATAGAATAGCTGACTTCCTTTCACGATTTTGACATTATTCTCAAAAAGGAAGTTGTTCAGTTGAATGATCTAATCTTCCCCTGAAAATACCGTTAGCCTTATTGAGATAGTAGATGCACTCTCTCGTCCTTCCCCTCCCGTATCTGAACGAACAGGAAACAACTACGATCAGAGGTCTCTGGTGGTAGATCATGATGGTCATAATAGTAACTCTTACCAGCATCACGAAAAACTCACGACAGTATTCCCCTTCAGGGTAGTCAGAAACATTGCTACGACTGCCAACTTTATTGGAGGCAGTTCCATCCAGTAAGGCTTACGTTGAAGGTTTCAAGATGGAATTGTGATCAAAGTGGTGAGCAGTGGTGGTGGTCAGTGGTGGTGTATGATAAGAAGGGTAAAAATATAAAAATCTCTTTTCCTCTCACCTCAACTTCTCGATCTTAAAGCTGGCACCTCCAAACGCCCTCATGTTCTTAATCACTGCCTTCAGCCTCAGATTAGGAACAGTTCTGTCGAGCTTCAGGGTTGGCACGAGGAAAGGTTCCAAGGCTGGGATGTTCACTTCTGGGATCCCATCCTTGAGTCTGGGCCTCATTCGCTCCACTGCTTCCAGCACACACTTTTCTATCTGAGGGTCGCTTCTCTTGCATTGTGGGAAGAAATCAGCTGTAAATAAAAAAATCTTTTTAGCAGCCGCTGAATCTTGGTGACCAGAGCTTGAATACCGGTATTTTTGGCAACCGATACCATTGGCCTTGGTGTGATACCGGTACCAAACAAATATTTACATTTGTTAGAGTCAGAAAACAGATGTATTAAAAATAAAAGACATTCTTATACGCAGCGGGTACCTGTATTACCCAATGCAGGTACCCACCGGTACTTGTTCCGGAAGCGGTACCTAACAGGTACCGAAATTGCAAGAACCGCTTGGTACCGGTACAAAATCTATACTTTTGGTAGCAACAGTGTCCCAATTCCAAGCCCTGCGTGTGGCAGTCGATCTGAGGGTGACCAGCAGCCAGATGGTCGGACATCGTTTTTAAAGTAGCCAGCAAACCGTGGAAGTGACTAAATAAGGACCTTTGTATGTGGAGACTAAAGAGGCATGTAAGCATGTACTCAGCAAGCAGCTCGGGCTGATGATAATCATCACGGTCATCATAATTATCACAACAAGAAGTCGATTGCTGGAATGAGCCTCATAAGGAAGTGAATGCTGCTGCTTCCATTCCTTGTGAAACTGCTTAGTCGCCTCGTAAAACTACTCATGAGATGGGGCGGCCCTATTCTAGTTCAGGTTTACGCAGAATAGTATAATTAAACTATGATAAAACTAGATGGGGAATAATGAGCGAAGCTGATAACAGTTTCATTGAAGAATCAATAATAAAATAAATAAAAAATTTAAAATGCATAGCATAGCATATGCTCAGGACTATATTCCCCGAGGTCCATAGTCAGAGATATTCTGAAACCTCAGAACATCCACGTTCCATTTAAAATGCTATTTTCAAAAGATCAAAAGAAATATAAATAAGCAATCTGAGTGTTACTCAAGGGTTCTGACATTTTCTTGTACACAAAAAATTAAATTACTCAACTGTCATCCTTACATAATCATACCGATAATTTTATCCTTGTCGTTTCTTTATAATTGATAATTTTAGCGATAACATTACACTAACAGTTTCCAAAAACGAACATACAAATAAGTTAGTTTTTTGGAAATTTTATTAGTCAAAAATACGGATGAAATTTTCAGGAATATAAGGTTCATCTTAAAGTTACATTAAGTTTTTATTCTATCTCAATTGGTTTACTCGATCAGAAGATACGCGTATTAAAACTTTTCACCAGTACGTATTTTGACATGGCCCGCGCGTACGAAATCGCGAGGACTAAATTCAAAACAAAAAACCCAATAAAACTTTACTTATGTGAGCGGAACCACCTTGAGCTGATTAAATGTTACCACTACAGTCATTGCCCTGTCTCTGCAGTAATCTACGTAATAGTGCCTAACCTAACCTATGTAAGACACACATAGTGACAACATTGCTTAATACTAACTGGTCTAGACAAGCCGTAATTCCTAGTACTGTCTGAGAGCCGTCCTGTTTAGGAAAACTGGGAAATATGATATTTATTTTCAGTCATTTGATTAGAAGATTAGCTCAAGAAGTAATTCAGCACATGGTCATCAATTGTGTCAGAACAATTGGCTATTTGTATGTTCCATTTATAAAACAAGACGCTATAAAACTTATCGTATCCGAACCACTGACCGTTTTTATACCCTATAGAAAAACACAAGTTCTGCTCAAAGTGTGAAAACGTTATTTTACGGTCGATTATGGAATGGAACTGAAAATATTTATCATAAAGTAAGGGGTGGAAATCGAATAGTTATAGAAAATATAAGCATTCGATATGATTATGTCGATAATAACAAGATAAAACCCGTCTGCGTAAAAATTAAACTTAAATTAAAAACTGAAAAGAAAAAAAAATCGTAAGATAGACTCGTAAGATTAAGATTGACGTAAGAATCATCAAAATCGGCCGACGCGTTTGATCTCTAAAGTGCCACAAAGGAACAAATTACATACATACATAGGCTATTAAACACTTTACCCTTCCTTGGGTAAAAAGGGGGTAAATGAAACCTATCATTCTGATAAAATTATACAGTGTGTATGTGTGTGTGTGTGTTGTGTGTGTATTGTTATACACCCTAGTAACAAGACCATCAAACTGAACAACTTTCACAATGGAGCCAACACGGAGAAAAATATCAAAAAATCTGCTGTCCCATACATTTGAGTCGAGCCGGTACTGCGGTTTTGTATGGGACAGCTGATATATATTTTTTTCTCGGTGTTGGCTCTATGGTGAAATTTGTTTTGTTTTGTTACATCCTGTACAAAGAAAAGAAACCTGAAAACAATTTTAGCGTCTTATCTGTGGATCGTTTCGTATATCTTATTCTACTAAATATATTTTCGAAGACACGTAGCACAGCACAGTCTCAGAATAGGACCGAAAAAGATGCTGATAACAAAAGATCTGAGTACGAAAAGGAGAGCCCTTTCAGAGGCATTTTTATGCGTTGTACCTACACTTTTCCTAGACTAATGCAGAGATCAGGCCGCTGATATGTCTAAAACATATTAATAAATCACGCTCACGATCATCATCTTCAGCCTATACGTCCCACTTCAGAGCATGGGCATAACCTCAGGCAGGGTGTGTGTGGAACTCACGCTAATTTTCTCTAAATTTAGGAAAGTACACCCTTAGGTCACCAATGCTATATTTGACCGAATTTGGCATGAGCCAGCAAGTTGACATGAACATACATTTTTTTACCGTCTAAATCATGAATCGTTGATTATCACACAAACAAAACGTTTTAAATAAATAAACAAACTTACGAGAAACTTTCCCATACACACTTATCACAAAGAACGCAATAAAAATAAACACTTTCATTCTGAGAATCTGAAGAATCTATTTTTTTAAAGAAACTTTACAATCGAATTTTCGATTACTATACGATTGGGGTGATTGCGTCGAGTGACTGTTGGATTGCAAGTGTGCGCGGACGCCGAAATATCTCTTATTTGTAGCGAGGGAGCGGGTGTAAGCCGGCTAGAGCGTTGGGCAATACAGGATAAAAAAATCGTGTGTGGTTTTACCATTTAACAATTCTTTTATCCTTCATTGTACCCCATATGTCTGGTTCTGAAATGCCATAACTGTCAACCCAGGAAAATGTACCCAGTCACGTACACTTCCCATACAAAAATTAATTATATAGCTGAGCGACAAGCTCATGAATCTTATTTAAATGACACATTTATTCTAATCAGCATTGATTCACTCAAGAATTATCCTCCAATAAAACCATTTACGTGATATTTTTCACAATTATCCTGTATCTAACTCAAGCGGAAAAAACAGCTTTTCCTACATTTTCCTTACATTACGAAGAGCTCAACGCTTTTAGAATGCACTGCTAAAAGCTAAATATTTAAGAGACATCTAAATCTCGAGTCCAATTATACGCTATGAACGCTACTGGTAGTGATATCCGTGTAGCATAATATTGGGATGGAAAAATGTAGAATTACATGCGATCGTCTCGATATAAGATGCAAATTGTGTGTTACCCAAACAAAGCAAGCTTAATATTTCGCTAACGGATCTCTTAATAGGAAAATGGTTTCCCCACATTCTACGGTCTATCCAACCACACCCCACACCATGGGATAGAAGAGAAAAAAATCATCCCCACTCTACGTGTAGGAGAAGTAACAACACATATTTTCTTTCATGATTTTATTCTATCCTTTTGTCAGCGTGATCAATATGTAACCTATGCCAAATTACGGCTTTCTAGTCCTAAGCGTCTCTGAGGTAAGCCATAGACAGACAGACATGGCGAAACTATAAGGATTCCTTGTTGACTACGGAACCCTAAAAACGTCTCTGAATCTCAACCTAAGGCCCGCCACACACATACGGAATTATTACGCGCGGATTTAGGATTTCGTATTAAATTTGCCCCCTCCAGAATTCCAGAAATACTAACGACGGCCGCCGCGCGGAATAATTCCGTATGTGTGTGTGGACAATGTTTGTCCGCTTAATCCGGCACAATATTGTAACTTGCGTGTAATAGCAACGGAGACCCACAAAAAATCTGGATCAGAGATCAACGGCTGCGCCCGCGTTGACTGCAGCTACCTACCAATTACTTACATAATGATATTTGTAACAGCATTATCTCACTGTCAACAAATTGAAACAATTTTATGCTGCAACCGAAATGGTCACGACTCATTTATGTTTTGTTAATCTTCGGATTCCGTGTCTTGGAAGCGCGATAAGCAGCTTGGTTCCGGATACTGTCGTTAGATGGAAACCCTGTACCTACATATATGATGATCAATAACGTATCTTCAACAAACCGTACTATCGAAAAACCATTTTGTATGCAACATTAATTTCGTTTAAAATGATGACTTTTTCAGAATTTGCAATAAAAACCGGCCAAGAGCGTGTAGGACTCGCCCATGTTAGGGATCCGTAGCCACACACACTATTTTTGACTTTGAGCGCAGATATCTCGACACCGAAGCATTATAATGATTTGGTTTTTATGGGAGTTTTCTTCCATTGGTAAAGACCTATCCAACGACACCTAATTGATTTTAATAAAAAAAAATAAAAAAAACTAAATATTTTTTCTTCATAACTATTACATTTCTGTTAATGGGTTAATGTTATCGGTCTTCAAGCCAAATTTCGATTCAATAGGTACAAAAATGAACAAGTTATTGACGTGGGGTATACAGACAGACAGACAGAATGGACGAAAGAATATGGGTTCCTTGTTTGACTACGGAACCCTAAAAACAGGTGTACTTAAAAAAAACACCCCCTAAATCTACAGGTTGCCCAGAAAACATAGACACTAGCTCCTGTATCCTGTAAACAGGAACTGTAAACTAAAATAGCTTTTAGGCTATTGTAGAAAGTTGGAGTAGCTCTTTTTCATTTTAGGTTTTCATTATTGAGAAAACTTTAATTTTGTGATGAGGGCACCACTGAACGGTAAAACGACTCTTAAGACAATAATCTTGATGCAAGCGCCCCTCAGTATAAGTACAGGATATAATAACATAATATCGTTTTGTATATAATAACATATTTTTTTCCAAACTTCGGAATTGGCTCTATAGTGGAAGTTGTTCTGTGTGATGGTCTGAACCACCCCCTAAAGTATGTATCGCATTTATGTTTACACCTTCTCACCGATCCCCACTACCCAATCTGCGGCGTAGTCCCAGCAACACCTATTACCGAGGTCCGTACCCCTTAGGGGTGCCCTTGTTCCTTAAGACGCTCTCCAGAGGTAAACGCAGGGCCGGGCCATATTTTCCTGGTTTTTAGTTTTTAGAAGCTATCTTCTTGTTATTTGAAAGACATACAAATTAATGAAAAATATAGCAATTATCTTCAAAATATCAACTTTATTTGCTATGAAGTATATTTCTTAATTTTTATAAAATACATAATATGAAACCAGTGTTCAAAGGAAAACCTAAATATTGGAAAAATCTGTATTAAGTGCATCTACTTAATAAGTTCAAGTCACCTTTACTTGCGCCTGCCATGAAGTAATTTTTTTTAAGATTAATTTTTAATGATTTAATTAGATAATTGTAAAATTTAGTGCGATTTCTAATGATTTTCTAATTTGATTTCCTTGGATTGGAAGGCACCATAGTGGCATAACACAAAACAAACCAGTCAAAAATAGGTATACCAATTAAAATGACGTAGTTTAGTAGAGGTGAAGCGGCTCTGAAAGGGTCAAGGTCATTCGGTCAGGGAAACCCCTTAAGTTCAATCACTGGTTCGGTTAACCTAACAGGGGGGTTCGCCGTCACTGGTGTGGTCCCCCCCCATAGCCCACAGTAATAAGCAGTAGCTGCTCCCTGAGTAATACTGTATTTGCCAGTTAGAAAAAAAAAGTTTACACCATGTATTATGATTTATGATTATGACTATGCTAGCTTTACAGGGTGTAAGTGAAAGCTTAAAAAATACTGAAACGGTGAACTCTGACCATCAAACTGAACAACATTCATATGGAGTATACCTCAGAAAACGCGAAAAAAATCAGATGTCCCATACATTTCGGTTGGGTACAGCAGTTATGTATGGGACAGCTTTTTTTCGCGTTTCCTGAGGTAGGCTCCATAGTGAATATTGTTTAGTTTGATGGTCCGAGTACACCGTTTTAGTATTTTCTAGGCTGTCACTTACACCCTGCAGAAGTTTTTGAATGCACTAATCTCCGGACAAGCTTTGCCTGTTAAATGACTTAGTAAAGTTAAACTTAGGTGCAGCTGGTTAACCTCGACACGAAATTTACTTGTTAGGTCCTTGCAAGTGCAAACAGAAACCATAGTAAATACACACTCATTAATTTATTGAAAATCACAGACCATTTCAGTTGGCGGTTTTTTAAGGGGATAATTTGACCATCAAACTGAACAACTTTCTCTATAGGACCAATATCGTAACAGCAAAAAAAAAGTTGGACCCTTTGTAGGTACAGGATGTAAAATTTAATGTGTTACGTACTTTAGGGGGTGTTTCAGACCCAATGCGGATTGGTAGAAATCAGATACATATTTTAGAATAAAGCCCTCCCTGTATAAAGTACACCATGTATAAATCAATGTATTTTGTTGTGACGTCAATAAAGTTATCTTGTTTATAATGAACAAACTGTTTCAGCGTCCTTCAAACTAAAGTTCAACACATTTACTTTTATGTAGACGCTTAAAACTAATAAGGAAGGTGATTTTAACACAAAGTAAACTAAAACATTAATTGATTGTGCTGAGAAGGGACTTTAAGAAAGCCGCGTACTTTAAGAAAAATAATAGATAATCATGAAATCGATGTGCTTGCATGTTCAGATCGAAAGGGTTCGCTAGTCACATCCGAGCTTCAGGTCCGGCACTTCAAACGTTTTGGAATTGTGATTTGGAAATACGCATGATGGCGTTCGCACATACGCACTTGGTGCCAATTGTCTTTGACATATGTGTAGGGTTGACTTACCACGCATCGTATGAACATCATCTACATTTCAATATTTTTATTGTTCGTTCTGTTATTAAAAATAGTATTTGAGCTAAAGAATTACTGAAAATGTGAATTTAGCGTTATTTTTCAACGTTTTTATGCACTGAAAAGACTCAATTTTATGCAGAATACTACGGGTGCGCGCGCCTGACTGCATTCCCTAGCTCAGCTTCCCTCAAGTTTCCCAGAAAGTGTGAGGTGAGGTGGGGGATCTGAAGTCAGAGGGGGGCGGGGAGTGGTCGTTCTGTATGTAGAACTATATACTATTACCTATTCTGTGTCCGAGCCCTCTTTACAATGATTGTAAAGTAGGCTCTACAATGTAATGTGACCCACTTAACATTGCCACTTTAGTTTTATTAAAGAATTCTGCCATCTTATGGTTGTCTGGAAAAAATTGCTATTAGTGATTAGACCGCCATTTGTACCCTTTTTGTTTGCTTTTAATATTGTTATTTTAAATTTTTGGTGTGCATATAAAGAGTCTTTTATTGTATTGTGTATTGTACTCTGGTTCTTCTGCGAATCTCTTTATTTCTTATATCTGGTTCGATTCTGCAGGGAAACTCTTAGCATTATACAAAAAAATACAAAAAATACAAAAATATTTATTTCAATGAGCACTTGCTTTGCTTTTTTTCATTGTCCTTTGTGTGATTTTCATCCTTTTTATGAGGCCTTTAGTGAGTGGCCCTTCCACTTATGGATAATATAATACCTACCTACCGTACGTAGGTACGTATCGTACGTATCGTACGGATCCCCAAAATTAAATCCAAGGTATCTGTTTATTTGTCATTCGTCAATTAGTTCCGCCAAGGTTCCGGCTAACTGAGCATCCTAAACTGGTAGTGCATCCGTAGATATTTAGGACATTAGCTAGTGCTTGCGTGACAGCCTATGATTGGATTGACATCCGAACGCACATCCATATCCGTCCAGCATTCGTATGTAATCATACAATTATATACATTACAGGTGGCTTGAAAATTTTCTGACATCTAACTTGCCTTCACCAATCCGCACTGGGCCCGCGTAGTGAAGTGTATGCATGTCCACTCTCTCCCACCCTTTATTCGTGAGAGGAAACCTTTACCCTACACTGGGATCTAATAATATAAGACTATAACTTACCTACCATATAGATTAAAGATTTTCGTCCTAAAACTACGAATCCTCAAACTTAACCTCCTTTAATATTACCTAACGACATCTATCCAATTACTTCGTAACTACGGAATGTACTATATAGCTATAGCTATACCTATATAGGGTGTAAAGAAAAGTATAATTAACCTTTAAACCACATACTCTACCCATCAAACTGAACAACTTTATAACCTGTCAGAACAAAAAAAATATCAGCTGTCCTATACGTTTGAATCGAGTAGGTATTGCAGTTTAGTATGGGACAGCAGATTTTTTTTTGTTCTGTCAGTTTTGCACCAATAGTAAAAGTTGTTCAGTTTGATGGGTAGAGTATGTGGTTTAAAGGTTAATGATACTTTTCCTTACACCCTGCATAATATTGTTGTTCTTTAAATCAAGTTGATATCGGAATAATCCTATAATAAATGAGAAGTTACCTAGTTTTCAAAAAAGTTCTCTCCTTGGTCCACAGATGGTGCTATGTTCGAATGTATTTAATAAAATGAGTTTATCGATTATTCGGTACCTACCCGTTTTACTTATAGTTTAATAGGAAAATTCATTCCATTCCACTGACAAAAGCTTTGGATGCAGTGGCGTAGCTTGAATGTCTGTCTGCAGGGGCACAGACCGATTTTAGCGCCCCCTTATCTTTATAAGAAGACTTACATCGCACAATACAAGACATCTTTTGGTTTATCCATGTAAAAAACTTAGAGCGAGAGAAGCGGTTGGAGCCAGAGCTCTTTCCGTAAAAAACATTTTGATTGTAATTTTTAGGGCAGGTACTACCCCTACACGAACTTTATTAGCCGTTAAACCGTAGTATAAAACCAAAAACCCCTTCTAAATCCGTATATTGAGACGGGTAACTACGGAACCCTACCCTGCGCGTGGCCCGACACGCATTTGGCCGGTTTTTTTGAAAGTCAAATCAGCAGTAGAAATATGCATATCTCCATAGTAATTTTGTCATTTTCAACTGCTGAGCTCAGCGAATGAGTTTCAAAAATAGCACTCCAGATTATTAATTAGGACGTGTGACACTCAAAAATTGCATCTTCAGTATTGAAATTAAATAAAACACTTCTAAATTTTATTATTAGTACAAATCTTTAATGTGTTAAAATGCATAACAGATTTTATGTGACAGTAACAATTTCTTAAGAAGATTTTTTGAACCAATCAGAGAAATGAAATAGCGTGGTAGAAAAATACAATTTTATACATAATACGTACTTCTAACCTAAAGCTAGCCACCGAAGTATAAAATTAATTGTACTCGAACTCTCAGTACATAAATTTTGGTATAATAAAGTCCCACACAATATAGTGTTTCAATAACTATAAAAACCTAAGGGTTCCGTACTTTAAATTTAATTATCTGAATTTATTTTTTATTCGGTGCTTTAAATGATATTTCAGAGATGAGTAAATGTTAACACTAGTGTCTAATGTAGATATGATTTGTGAATAATGTTGTTTTTTCATATGGTCAAATAATCACACAACCAAACAGAACCAACCCTTACAATAGGGGTTAACTTTCCGCATTTATTACAGTACCGAACCCATAAAAATCTATCATCAATTTTAAATCTACTTCATTTGAACCTGCTAAAATTTTCTGTCCAACAGAAAACGCTTTCGATAACTAATACTAATAAATTTTACTCTTACTTATATTTACATTTGCTTAAACAACGTTGTCTTAGCGCTTACAATAAAAAACCTTTTTAATTTGCTATCACAATCAATTTTACAGGCTACAGTTAATTTTAATTGTCAAATACAGCTAAGACGTAAAAAAACATCGCACATTGTATAATCTACAATATTATGTTTTATTAATTAACATTATCAGGGGAACAACTCCTTGTATGTGAATTTTGATGTTATTTTATTCGCCATTTCCGTAAAGAGGTCAGCGAGGCTTCGCTCTAAAACGGGTCTTATTTCCTCTAGAAATACTTGTGAGTTTTCATTGATGACCCTGTTTGTAGCAGGTCCGAGAACTGGATCTCCATCGAAAAGGTTTGTGAGGAAGATTGAGGAGTGTCCGACGCGGAGTTTCACTTTGAACGGATCGAATTTCAGATACTCATCACCACCTCGCATTTCCTTGTGACCCCTCATAGTAACGTTGCAAGCGTAATCCTCTGTAATGCAAAATAGATTTTATTGTTTACCAATTAGAATTTGAAATCAGTTTTTAGTAAAATTGCATGGAATTTAATCACGGCGGAATGTTGGCGGGAGATGTTGCAATCAGTTAGATAAGTGTGAAGCCCGTTTTGCACGTAACTGCACGTTGTGTACTCTACCTAGTGCATAGTGTGATTTCATTTAGTCATTCAACCTAAATGAAGCCAGGTAGTCTATTGGCTTATCTTCTAAGAGTTACTATTTATGATAACATATCAGAATATTTCTTTAAATATTCAATTAAACTATAATACCTATAATAATTTCTTTAATTTTTTTATTACCGTGAGCGGTGATGTACGAATTAAAAAATCTTCCGTAACCGTCGCATTTGCTACCATAGGCAATACGATAGTAGCTCGATCTGATATTAAGATCATATTTTGAAAACTAGAAGCGGTACTTCCTCTTAAAAACTTCGAAACTATCTTAGGTCCTAAAGGGGAAGTTTCTTACCCACAAACCAAAATAAATAAAATTTTGTGAGTGTCTAGAACTGGGTTTATTCTGACCACAATCTTTTGGTTCTTTCGTACTCAGAATTTTAACATAGGACGAGAAAAATCATATTTGAAAAAAAATGCAGGGTCCTTAATCCGCTGACGGTTTTTTAAGGGACCTTTTTTATTGGACCATCAAAATGAACAACATTTCTCTATGAGACCAAACTCAAAATCGCGAAAAAATCAGCTATCCCATACATTATATCGGTCAAGTATTTTTTATCGCAATTTAGATGTTGGTCCTATTGAGAAAGTTGCTCAGTTTGATAGTCTGATCATTCCCTAAAAGAACTGTTAGTATTCTATGAGGAACCCTATATTTTTGTTATGTCACCGATCTCCGAATTGTATACAGAATTACCCTAGCGAACGATAGTATCGCTGAAAGCACCCTTTGCCGGTGGTGTCTTCTACATAACATGGGTAGACCAGTCAGACTCAAGCTTCGTTAGTAAGTAACGAATGTCACCGAAATGTGGGTTTACCGAAGAATGCTGCGAATTAGTTGGGTTCAACGAGTCAGTCAGTCGAGTGCAAGCTTTACGACGAGCCAGGAAGACCCGGGAGCTTTTGCAAAACATTAAAAGGAGGAAATTGGCCTACTGTGGCCATGTCTTGAGGAATGAGCAATACTAGCTGCTCCAGAATATTACAATGAGCAAAAGAAGCGACCACGTATGTCGTGGTTCGTGAACCTTAAAGAGTGGATCGCCAGCGTTGAAGAACCGTTTCGTTTGGCGAAAGATAGACAGGAATATGCAGAGCTGACTGCCAATCTCCAGCAATGGAGAGCAACCCGAAGAAGTAACGAATGTTGAAGAGACAGAAAGGTACTTATTTAAACACAGATACTAACTAAAAGTTCCAGTAATGTTGCCTCTTCCCTGTAGCCTCAGCAGGAGCACCTGGATGTCCATCTTGTACTTCCCGCTGAAGTCTAGCTTCGGGAGCAGCAGCTTGAAGTCGAACCGGTTCTTATCCAGGTCAGATCTGTAAGACGTTTTAGAGAATTTTGTTAGGGTTTGACTGGATATCCTATTCTGGTTTTATGAGTATCCTAAAATGTGGACTATAGTTAAACTTACAACATTTATAATATTAATTAGGAACTAGCGGCGTCCGCGACTTCGTACGCGCAGACCACTGAATTTAAATACAAACTCAAAACTTTCGATTGAATGAACCGATTGCGATGAAATAAGGCCTAAATATTAATTCAAACTAAGCCCTTTATAAGTATGCTTTGTGAACTCCGTCGAAATCGATTTAGTAGTTTTTAAGTGTTGCGTACACAAACAAAGCGACAGAAATTCTAAAAAGGTTTTCAATTTATTTCATTACGTATCCTAAAAGCTCTTAATTAATCATTTTGCACATTTCTTCAATGTACATCCGCACCAAGTTTACAATTTTATTATATACTGGAGTTAAACCGCAACTTCGTTCGCACAAATTATATACTACCAGATTTTATGTCAGATAATAAGTTATTAAACAAAACAGTTTCATATAATTCGGTTCAGTAGTTTTCGCGTGATGCTCGCTCAAACAAACAGACTGACAAAAATTCCAAAAAAGGTTGATTTGGATTCAGTGACACCTAAAACCATATAGTCATCTTTTTTTGTAAAAATGTTCAATGTACATTCACACTTCTGTTAGAGTTTGATAATAGTTAATGATTCTATAGATATAGAATAGATGTAAGGATCCCTGACATACGGATCGGACGGCTTTTCGGTGAAGGAAAACATCGTGAGGAAACCTGCATGTTTCAATTTAGAGGCATGTATCCATTACAAGTGGCGACATGCTCACTCCCCGTCACACTGGACAGAGTTTCGGTACTAATGAAACGTGGATGTTCTATGGTTTCAAAATATCTCTGACTACCCCCTCGGGGAATATAGTCGTGAGCATATGCTATATGCTAGTTTTAGGCATAGAAGTACGATGTACCTACTACGGTTTTAGGTAGGTAGATATTGTATACTAAGGTATTGGAGTTTCAAAATAGTAAACCATTTTATGTATGGTACAGATGGCCAATTGAATAAGATTTTTCTAGGACAGCGGAAAACATCACCGTAGTGTCTGGTCATGTATGGAAAAGGAGCTTGATAACATGTTTTTAGAATGCGGTGTTAAAACGAGCTGTTTATACAAAAACTCCAGTTCCATTTGCGGTCAACCGAAGAACTGCTGAAGTTTATTATGCAGTGCATTTGGTTACCGGTTTAGATTTGGTGCCGCATGTTAAGGTGAATGCTTGATATATTAAACTGACAAGACAGGTATTGTTAGTTGAAGTTCATGCTTCAGAACCGTTCCAGGTTCCTTCATAGAGCCTATACAGGGTACTTCTTAATATGCTGACACTTTTTTAAGGGGATGATCAGACCGTCAAACTGAACAACTTTTACTATGGCACCAACGTCGAAATCTCGAAAATAAAAACAGGGTCCAACTTAATATGACACCAACATCGAAATCGCGAGACAAAAATTAGCTCTCCCAAACATTTAGCTCGATTGGCCTTGCACTTTTGTATGGAACAGCAGAATTTATTTTCGCGATTTCGTTGTTGGTCCCATAGAGAAAGTTGTTCAGTTTGATGGTCTGACCATACCCTTAAAAAAGTGTCAGCATATTAAGAAGGACCCTGTATAGTTACAAGTGGTGTATTGTGCGCGCAAATAGAGCCCCAATATAGAAAATAAGCTTTTTTGACTTCATGTGATTGGGTTATTAATTCCTATAAGTGTGCCAACCATATCAAGCAGTCTCTGAGAAAAATGTATGTGAAGAAAGGACAAACAAACACCGAGGTGATTCCATATGTGTAATTTTGTGTCATTCTTTGGCCGGGACACGATAAATGGAAGATATTCCGCCAGATTCCGTCTGAGTAATAACTGGGACCCGAAGTGCTGTTTTTGAATCTCACACTTTCAGAATCATGGTCGAATGATGAAAAAACTCCATAGGTGTTTAAATCACTTTCGAAAATGAATTACGACGTGTGACATTGAAATATAGCACTCCTGCCAAGATCCGACGGTTTTTAGTCGAAACTTGTATTTCAGTCTGTTCATTGTGAAAACTTTGATAGCGTGATTCAGGTTTATACAGCGCGATCTGATTGGTTAATATTGTGGTGTCTCGCTTTTGCGTACCTAGGGATTTATGCTGTATGTCAAGGATCGTAAATCTAATGAAGAAGTCAAACTAACAGTTTAAACAACTATGAAAAGTGTGCAAGACACATATTTAAAGAAAAACAAAAACGACCTTGAAATAGTAAGACTATTTTAACAACGAAGCACGCTCCTCCCATTTAAATGCCCCACATGATTTAACTGCGAACACTACTTGCATTAATTTATGATTGCATTAATATTCTGTGCAGGCACAGGTCAAGGTTAAAGTTTGCACATACTAACATCTACTTGAAATGTTACAAGGTTCCAAAGGGTATAGAGAGGGTAGGACTTTCGAAGCCAGCTAGCTATATACGATTATAATATGACAATAAAATTCTACAAAGAGTCATTAAGAAACATCAAGCCCTGTATGACAAGTTCAAATAGCTCAGAAGCTCACCCTAGACCCCGGCTGCAGAGCGTGCGGAAAAAGGAGGAAACCATGGAACATATCCTGTGTGACTGCGATGTCTTGACGGCTAAACGCATGTGCCTCCTGAGAGATGGATATCCACAATCGGGAGATTACAAGTTTCTTCCCCTGAACAATATTGCCTGGAGGCAATACCGTTCCTCCCTCATTACCACGTATTTGTAGCGTGAAGAAAATAAATATGTCGAGTTTCACACAAAAGATAAGAGGGAAGTCGAATATTCGCTGGACTTCATTATCTAGTATTGTGAATGGTCGCCGCTGTTGATCCTGGTTTACAGGAGTTACAGCGGTGGGAATGCGAAAAAATGAATGGCCCCCATAAGAAGTTCATATTGTTTTGTAAATATAATGATGCACTAGATATCAGCGACAGTAACGCCCAAAACGAATCTGGATTTGAACCCTGGCTGAACGCCTGTCCAATAAGGATCCCATATCTAGCATATTCACCTGCTCAATAAGAATCCTATATTCATGTCCAGCTAAGGATTACTCTAGTTACATAAATTCTTGCTCGTGCTTGATAAAGCCTCAGCTTCGTACCCAGGGTACATACCTCTCGCGTGGCTGGGAGCATAAATTTCTAGTAGTGGGATACTCACTTAAGTTCCTGCATGATGAAGTTGCTGGGGCCTCGGACGGTGACATTGTTGACAACTGCTGTCAGCTTCGCGCCCTGGGGACCTCTCGCCAGCGCGATCTGACCGAGGCTGAGGGGCTCTATACCAGGCACGTCTAGTTCTGGAATACCCTGAAAAGTGAATAGGAAGAGGTCCGGTTTAGGCCTATGATCTTGTATGGCAATAAATTCAATGAATTATAGAATATACACGTCATCAACTTAGATTTGGATATGATGGATTCCTAGTCGATTTCGACTAAGGTGACCGAAATCTTTATAGGAAAGCCGTCAGGTACGCAATATATTTTAAAGTGCATAAGCGTACGCGCTAAAAACAGATGCACTCTCTCGTTCTTACCCTTCCTGTTTGATGGAACGGGAGACCGATACGATCAGAGGTATGTCAGGTGGAGTGGCTGTAACTGGCAGCCACACGGTATGAGCGTGGGTACGTAAGACGTAGGTACCTTTATACTTAAGATGTAAATATGAGACAGCCCAATTGGCGAAGGATTTGTATCGTTGCGCTAAGGTTGAAATCAAGGCAAGGTAAAACGGAGGTACATAAATTACGGACAACTTTTTTCGACTTTTTATACAAATGATATCAATCAAGATGTATTGGGAGTTCAGCCTCATTGTTTGTTTTTTCGAAAATATAACTTATCCCGCGTTGTTCAGTTAACTGTTCTGGAGATATAAAACTGCTAAATTCATAGTTGTCACAATGTTATGCAACTAAATATTTTTCTCCGTGCGGTTTTCAGTCTGTTGTTTAGGTAGACTTATACTTTACTGTATGTTTTGTAGACTAACACTTAATTCCGTATGGACTGTCAAGACTTTGTTGGACTTTGGCTGGTCTCATAGGGCGAAATGAAAGGATCGTTGATCGATGATAGTCCATACGGAAGAGAGCTAGTGACTCAATCATGAGGTGACGTTTCGATTCCTGGCCTGTACCATTAAGTTCTACGGAATTTATGTACAGTCGCCATCAGATATATCGTAGCATACAAGGTGTTCAAATATTTCTGAGCAGTGCTAATTTTCAATAAATTCTTTACAGTAAATGTTACCAAATATATCTAAACATGTATTTGGTCATAAATATCTGAACAGCTAATTTTCCATAATTTCTTTACAATGTTTTATAAAATTGAAATGTATGACAAGGGATTAAGGTCTTTTTTCCTAAACAGCTCAGATATGTATAATCACCCTGACTGCGTAGATATATTTGATGTTCTAAGCTCTCCGATATTTTTGATTGGTTTTGTGTAAAGAAATTATTGAAAATTAGCACTGCTCAGATATATTTTACCATCTTGTTTGCTACAATATATCTGATGGCGACTATACGGTTGTATTTATCATTATCACTAGCTCGGTGGTGAAGGAAAACATCGTGAGGAAACCTGTATACCCGAGAATGAAAAGAAAATACCATAAGTTCGGAGGTATGCTCAAAATATGGGTGAGCATTGGGCGAACACAATAGACCAGCGATGGTCGCATTGTTATATAAAGACCCTTGCTTGCAATAGCCCAACCAACAATCAAGGATCGTTGAAGATGAAAAGTATAAGACATCGATGAAAACGGAGGAAATGTTATGTAAATAGCAATAATTGGAGCAAGAGAAACTTTGTGGATATAAGAGGAACTACATAACTAGGCATACATCCGTAGTATAATTGATAACATCCATTAGAGCAACGAATCACGCACCAACAATGTTTCGCAATTTTCGCAGGTTTGTTATGATTTCGAGGCATGTGTTGTATCCACTGTCCATTATAAGTGGCGACGGGCTTACTCTCCGTCATACTTGACAGAGTTTCGGTACTACTAGTGAAACGTGGATGTTCTGAGGATTCAAAATATCTCTGACTCGGGGAATATTGTCGTGAGCATATGCTTATGCTGCTATGCTTGTTATGATAAAGGCAAAGATGTTATTTGGTCTTCGCCAGCGAACTAGAAATTAATAGTCTTCCCAACAAATCAAATCTTAGGCTTGCTGTTAGAATAATTTTTACAATCCTATGACTTTTTACATTCTACAAAACTTATTACATTACTGCCTAAAATTTAGATGTTTATTATTTCATTTCATAATAAATAATTTTTAGTGCCTTTTATTATTTGTAAGATTTTACCTTTACCTTAGAAATAATAATTGATTGATTTGACTAAGTACAGTATTAACACTGACTCAATTTTTTGATTCGTTTAAATTATTAGTCTGTCTAGTTGAGTGAGTTGATGTACTAGGTACATACCTAGTATGATTCTCATCTCTATCTTAGGGCCTCAATGCCCAACTTTAAAAGAAGACGAAGATTCTTTGAAGACAATAATTATTGAAAAAACCAATCAGTTATACGTTCGAAATGATATACGTAATGACCCCTTTCTTTTAAGGGTGTATTCGGAGAGTGAAACTAAACAACTTTCCCAAAGGCACATGGGTCGTAAAAAAATGTTTTTGGACCTCCTATAGAAAATCGATCAGCTTACACCTTTGTATTCTCTTCTTATCGTGTGGGCAAGACCTGGTGTCAGAGTTTTTTCAGACCGCCTTACGGCCTCAGTCGTGGTTTTTATGTATCGACTACTACCAAGAGAGATAGTAGCCGGGACCAACGGCTTAACGTGCCATCGGAAGCACGGAATCATCTTTCTTTTCAGACAATCAGGTGATTGCAATGACCTGCAATGTCCTAACCAACTCGGGAAAAACGCACAAAGTGACATATCACTAGGTGTGGTAATCCAACCCACGACCTCCGTGTCAAGAGCCCGAAAGACCTTTGTAGTAGAGATCCAAAAGTTTTTTTTCGTATTTGTACCCATGTTCAGGGAAAGTTGTTTAGTTTCATTGTCTGAATACCTCGTCACGTTCCACAGTATACCTTATTGTCTCACGCCATTATCGATCAAATAACCCTTATTAATCTGCGAAATTGTACGTGCAAATTATCTTGACACACTTGTAGAAGTTAGTTGTGAAATTAACCATGACATACTTTCAAATTTGGCATAAGCAAATATATCTATTAGGCCTCCTGTGATTGCCTATAAAGGTCATATAATATTTCATAGGCCTGTCCTTGTATGAACTCATCAAAACATCAAGACAACACGTCTTAATACTATACCGCGCTCTTTGAAAGCTGGAACGTTTTAAAAGAAAAGATTTTGTGTAGAGGACAACACTATCTTGTATCTTGTTGAACAATGAAAAAAGAAAATATAACCATAATTGTATTGTGCATGCCTGCATAAGTTCACGACTATATTCCCCGAGGGAACAGTCACATTTTCCGAAAACTCTGAACATCCACTAGTAGTACCGAAACTTGGTCCAGTGTGACGGAGAGTGAGCCTGTCGTCACATATAATTGACATTGGGTACAATAAATGCATCGAAATTGAAGCATGCAGGTTTCCTCAAGATGTTTTCACGGAAATCTAGTGGTGTTACAAATCGTACATAAATTCACAAAAAACTTATTGGCGCGTGTCGGCCTGGACGGGGACCCGACCAGGCACTGGCCCTGAATGCACGACAGGCATGGCAACACGCCACTGGACCACCACGGCTCATAATTTTATTGTAACCTAGTAAGAATAGGAGGATGCACCTGGCCCTGGCCAAACAGCATGAATTTAATGCTGGTTGTTTTATATTTTCACAATGGTAGCAATCGAACTGATATGCCATCCGATAGCGTATATGGCGGTGAGGAACTAAATAAAAGTATATGTTTTGGTTGCCAGTTCTTAATGTGAGTAGTATAAGGACATGGTAATTTTTTCCTTGTAACCTAAACTTATTTGCCCGTCAAAAACTAAAAATTTTATTAATATCAAATAGATAGCTTTCTGGCGTCATTTTTTGCTCTACCACCGCCTCGGATGGTTCTGTTTGTAGAGAAGATGTGGCCAGAAACTCTACATCACACGTATTTGAAACAAAACAAAATATGCAAAATACAACATTGCATTTTGGTCATTCATATAATCATCGAACATACAAAAATTAATTTACAAGGAAAAACAGAAGATGATCATGATCATCACTTCACTTTCTTGAAAGTACAAAATAATGGAACTTGCGCGAATTTTCCGTACCAAAATGATTTTTTTCAAATAACATTTTGCTTTTTCCCGTAATAATGCTGCCCCAAATTCATTACCAATTAACCTAATTATGTACTGAAGTACATCTTCATGACCCCAAAAAAACTAAAGCTGGATTAATCCAAAACTTCTGTAATCTTCTTCTTTCGGTGTATGATCGAAGCTGTGGAAGATACCTACACGAAATAAGTACTTCATTTTTGAAATCCTAGTAGCAGTATACGCACATACCTGGTATATATTTAGGTAATCTCGACAAGCCTCTAAATACCTAATTATATAGCAGTAAAGTGTGAACGTTTGACTAGGACCGGTCCAGCCGTTCACCCTAAATTCACGGCCCAAGGATACAAGTGTACCATATCTCTGCTTTGCACAACTTCACTGCACGTTAGCCCTTCGCCAGTAATTTCATCAGCGGAGTTTTATTAATTTCATTATTTTATTAATGATTCAGATTTTAGTATTTAGGATTTAGTTAGAAAAGTTACAGTGAACGTAGGTAAACGAACACATCTGGGGTAAATTCCATACTGAAGCAGAATATCGGTGGGGATAGCAGTTTTTCTAGGTTTACTGAAACAATTTGTTTTACAAAGTTTAATTGAAAAATTTAAAAAATATATTATTAGACTCGTATTTGTAATAAGCTTTCATTTGATACCCCACACGATATAATAGAAACAATAATTTTTAACAAAAAAAAAATTTTTATTCCCCCTCTCTTTTTTAATTTGTAGACGCCATCTTGAAATAATATACCCTATGTCACTCTCACGATTTTTACAAATCCAATGACACCCCATACGTTAAAATCCATCAAGCCGTTTAGGCTGTAGGCCGTGCCAAAGAAATAGACATACAAACATACATACATACATACATACTTACATACATAGATACATACGCTCTAAAAACATAACCCTCCTTCTGTCGCAGTCGGGTAAAAATGTATTTGTTCATCTCTTTCCGCCCCCTAAAACTGTCCCTTTTTGACTTAATTTATGTCATTGGACCGTTAATTTCTATAACTGTGCCAAGTTTCAGCTTCCTGTGTCTTACGGTCTCCGAGAACAATGCCTGTGACAGACGGACGGACAGACACCAGCTCCGAGGTGATTCCATAAGTTTTCCGTTTTGCCAATTTTGGTACGGCCAATTCACTGCTAATAAAGACAATTATCCAATGTCTAGAACTTTACAAGAAATCAATGTTTGTCCATCAGAATGACATGCAAATATGTTGAGACGTACAACTATGCGGAACTCTATATAACTTTATAACATACAATTATCATTTCAACATTAGCATAGTGTAAACAAAGATTTACTTTGTGTTTTCTACAGTAGATACTTGTACAGTACTTATAAATAGGTGGTAAGGCCAACAACACTCGAGCCACAAGCGACAGCCACTAGTAGCCAGACAAGCACTTATCAAAAAGTGAAAAGTCAAAATTGTTTATTCAAAATAATATCACATAGATAACTTTTTCACGTCATTTTTTGAATCTACCACCGCGTCGGAAGGTGTTCCGCTGTAGAGAAGATCCAGGGGGATGGATGGATTTATCCTCCTAACCTACAGGGTGTAACAAAACACCCTAGTAATACTTAAGGGGGTGGTGTAGACCATCAAGCTGAACCACTTTCACTATGGAGCCAACATCGAGAAAAAATAAAAAATCTGCTGTCCCATAAATTTTAGACGAGTCGGTACTGTAGTTTTGTGTAGAACAGTTTTTTTTTTTTGTGATTTCGAAGTTGGTTCCATAGTGAAAGTTATTCAGTTTGATGATCTGATCATCCCCTTAAAAAGTGTCAGCATATTAAGGACCCTGTATTCGGATTTCGGGGGCGATAAATCCAACCTACGGTGTTAATGAATAAGCGCAAAACCTAATACACCCACTTGATTTATAACAAAATAATTAGATTGAAACAATAATTTCATTATTTTGATAGTTAAAATTTAAAGTTATTCAGATTTTAAGTTTTCAGGCAAAAATAATTTGTTATCTTAGCTGTTAGCAATGAATGAAAGCGCTAATGTGCTCATGGATACATTTTAAGAATCTTGTTTTGCTAATGAGTAGGGCGAGGTGCCCGTGCGGTGAGTTGAGATCGAGTTCAGTAAATTTTAAATTTTACAAACAAATTATTTATTATTTTGAAAAAAATTACCTATGTTGAAACTATGATAATTCGATTCTGCTCTTGATTCAAAACAAACTACTTTCTAGGTTTGCGTTAATTCATTAACACTTTGTATACCCCCGAATTCCGAAAATACAATTCCTTTTATAACATTTCTAGGAAAGTCGGTGTTAAATCGAAAAAAAAAAACAGCTGTTCCCATCTTTATGGGACTTAAAAAGCGTCAGCATATTAAGAAGGATCCTTTATGTATAGAACAGTGTTTGCAGCGATTTATTTTTCATTGTTTTTCTATTAAAATAAATCGCAAAATTATACTATATATATATACAAAATATATATCTATATTCTGTATACAAAATTTTAATAAGTCCGTATGTAGCCCGCAGTATACATCTTACTTGTGGCTGTTACAAGTGACCCGTCTGTAAATGCCCTTAGTCGTATTAAATTACCTACTATTATAGTGTTACACAACACAATTAAATATTCATTGTCATACACTAGACTTTACTGTAATTGGC